>CAWUFW010006617.1:0-600000 GCA_963921515.1 Calotriton arnoldi
TCGTAAAGCCTCTGACCTTAGGTCGGAGGCTTTACGACCGACTTCGTCTGTTTCAATTCCAACCGGCTGATTACGATACAACCGGTCGGAATTGAAACCGGCCGGACAGTCCGGCTGGCTTCCGACGGGCTCCAGGAGCCCGTCGGCCAGTTGGAACCGGCCCGTAATCCATATTGATGGTGGTTTATGCCGTCTGGATTACGATGCAGGGTTTCCAGCAGGGTTTCCATGCCGGCCTTACTGACATGGAAACCCTGTCAGAAAGCGTGTTTGGGGGACCCTAGCAGGGCCCCCTTTCCCTTGTGGTCTCCAGTTGGGGGCCGAGGGGGCATCTATGGTTCCTCCCGTTAATCCCTGCACCTTGTGGCAGGCACCTGGAGGTGCCTGCCACGGGGTGCAGGGATTAACACAATCTCCCATTTCTCATTGGGAGCTTGTGTTACAGCCGGTTTACGGCCATAACACAAGCTCCCATTGAGAGATGGGAGAAGCGACCGCACAACGGTCGCATCATAATTAGGCGGTCCGGACCGCCGACCGGAGGTCAGTCGGTCCCGTTTCCGCCACGGTGTCAGTTGGAGGAAACTCTGACCGACATCGTAGTAGGCCCCTTTGTGTTGAAAGCATTTCTTTTAACAGAAACAGTCACTTTTGCCCACAGGATTCGGAGTCATCCTCGGGTGAGTATACGCGTTGCTTGTGACTATTCTAATTTGTGAACTATTTGATCTTATTCTCTGGCTTCTCTCCAACTTCCCCACTACACCAAGTTCAACTTCTTCTCTCTTTCTCCCCTATCTTCATCCTTTACTCATACCCTTCTCAATAAATATCTTTTTCTCCTGCTACTTCCCACCTCCTTCCCTCTCTCTCCCCACTTTGGTTCACTCCTTCCGGTTTTCTACTACTCTCCTTTCTTTTTCAGGTCTGCCAGAGTCAGCTTCAGCTTTGTGGCATAGCTCATGTTATCTAGACCGAAAATGTCATTGAACTCAGCATTTAGTTGATTTACGTGTCATTTATCATCCATTGAAGGAATGTAGCTGGTATTCATGACGTATTCAGTTTTGTTGTGTCACCCTTACACTCATTGTGGCAACAGTGATGTGAGTCCACAAATGGAGGTGTGATCTTTTTTATTTTTCGGAAGGTTTCTTTATGAATTGGGGAAACACATTCAGGAATTTACACTGTTTTCCAATTGTGAGGATGGAGTGTGTGTTAATTGTAAAAAACAATTAGCATGAACATCCACAAGAATTGCCCCAGCAATGAATCACTTAGCTTCAGCACACACCTTGTCAAACAGGACTAATCCTTGTTATTTTCCATTGACATCACCTTCAACTTCAGAACTTATGTTGTGAAGAAGGCGACACCTATCTGGCTTTGAGTTGCCTTACTTTGTGAAGGCCTTTTTCCAGGAATAAAACCTCAAGCCAGTCATCAATGACATAGATCTGTCATAGCTCAATACTGACTGACCTCTAGCCCACCACCCCACACAAACACTGATCAGCGCTCTCCATGCAGTGTCCAAACTGATAAAAAAAATCTGAATGGGTTTGTCAATATCACCCGATCCACTGAATGGGTTTGTCAATATCACCCGATCCGCGGATAGCCCCATTGACTCCCTCTACCCATTCATAACCTCTTCAATGTCTGCTGCATCATCTTCAAGGCAGCTAATTTGGGGTCCCCTCAATTCCCCCATACCTAATAAGTGAGATCAAGATCTCCGGGTTTTCTTAACACCCGCAGGTGTAACATCGCCATGGTGGAGATGAAAAAGTGCAGAGAAAGAAGGACAGAGGAAAGCCCTTCCCTTGCTACGAAAGGAGGATTTGGAACTCCATGTCCAATCAAAAACACCAAATACCATTCCACATTAGAAAACACAAGTAACTTTTTTGTTTCTCATCTTCCTTTTCTAAATGGACACCTTTTTATCTACTACCATTTGAAGATCTCCCTGTACTCCATGGGCATGATTCACAAAAGTAACATACATTTTCGAGTAAGATTACACTTTTGAGTAGGTTTACTACTTTTCGGTATTCACAAACTACACTTTTGTAGTAACTTACACTTTTGTAGTAAGTCCAGCACTACACATGGCCAACCAACGGTACTGCACCACCCTGCCATAGAAAATAATGGAGGTAGGGACTAACTACAAAAGTGTAAGTTACTTCAAGATTGTACCCTACTACAAAGTGCTGTTTGTGAATACCAAAAGTAGTAAACTTACTCAAAAGTGTAAGTCACTGAACATGACAACCCTGACCCCTCAAGGATCCTGGTAACAGATCTAGAATCCTTTCGCTCAGTCACTCGTGCACTGTTTCTTTCAGAGAAATAAACAGAAAATATACAATGGGACATTTTCAATGTATTTATTGAACCAATGTTATTCTTGTAATACCTGTGCTGCAATAATCAGTAGACAGAAGTATATAAAAGTGATTACAAGCACCAAAAGAGTAAATAGCAGATACAGTTCCACCATGGTGCTAAAACAGTGTATATATGCAGGCATATAAAACAAGGTAGTAATCGACATACTCCTACTATACAATCCCTACTCTGTGTATGTCTAGAGTATATGTAAGTATATAGCCAAGAATCACCCCACGGATGATCCAACCCTATTACCTGGCGGAAGAGAATGTAGGACCCCATCTTGGTCACGAACTTGACCCCCTAATGGAGATGTTAGGAAGCTGGTTAGCGAAGCCTCGGCATGCGGGACCTTTCGATGTCAGCGGAAGTGTCTCCTCTTCTAACCCCTGGAAATGCTTCTTTATTTATAATAAAAGGCATCCTTGAGATGTGTACTCAGATTAGCATTGTTATAGATATGCAGATAGCCCTGTCGCCACATGAATGAAGATAGAATGACATTTGTACATCGTGCGGAAAGGCCTTGTACTCAGTGTTTAATACATCATGATAATGTTGCGCGAAGCCAGATGTGCAAGCAAGGTAGTTTTAGAGAAACTAATCCAACATTGTTACGCATGCAAATATGTGCAAAAGGTCATGGTAAAATGTTATTGTGCAGAAAGAGGACAACATACGGAAATGTGCAGCGTTGCTACATGGGCCTAACCCGGCCACATAACAATGGTACCCATCACTTTGGCTTCTTTGAGGCACGTCACCTAGTGTTCCCCTGCAGAGGATCATCCAGCGATTCCCAGAAGTGCCTTTTTAGTGCTTCCCTGCTGCACATCCACCCGTGTTCTTCAGTTGCACATCTCCATGTACCTCCAACTGCACATGGTTATGCATGATTGTGGGTCTGTGCACATTTAGATTTGTATGTTTGGCAGTATGTGTGCATGGGATCACGTATGCCAGGAGAACTTTGTAAAAACGGGTGTCTCTAGAGGTGTTTTTCTGTGTAAATATGTGAATCTTCAGAATTACTAAGGTACCCTCGGATCAGGGTGTGATTAAAGCTAAGTTCTCCTCTCTGTAGTGTGGGCATGGGGGACCCCATCAAATGTGCACCTAAAAACATTACCTTAATACCACCCCCACAGGTTGATGAACGGGAGACGGTGTTAAATCTCAGTTTCATGAGGCAATGTGTCCCTGAGGTAAGGCACCTCCCAGCACATCAGAAATACAGTCAATTAAGTATGGCCCACTCAATGATTGAGTTCTTGATCAGCGGAATGAATGAACATTTTGTTTAAAAAAATTCAACAAAAGATTTGGTGATGAGATCATAAATGTATAAGCATAAAGTCAGTGCCATGAAGCTCTTGGAATAGGCTGTTACAGGAATGTGCAAATCATAAAAACAAATTCTAATTTTCAGTTAAGAAGCAAAATCAACAGACAAATGGTACAGCATCCGTATTAGCATTAAGAAAAGCTCTGGCTCACCCCCAAAATCAGGGTTTTATATAGGAAATCATCTCATAGAACAGAATAGAAAGTGTAGATTCATCATAGTGTGAGCAAAAGTATCACATTACTACAAATCAAGCACAGTTTTATGAACCATTATATTGCCTTAGCAACTAAGCACTATTCCATTACATGAATATTGATTCTGCCCACTCTAAGGTAATTCCTATTTATCAAAAAGAGAGGGGGGGACGGTGGGAGCTAATTGTAAGGTCCAGTGACCCTTGCTCCCGATTGGTAACTGGTATATAAAGGGGTCATTGTTCCTTAAGAGGAGAGTTCAAAGTGGAGAAAGAAAAAGGAAAAAGTGTCCTGTGCTACTCTATGTGTGGGGACAGTGTGTCCTCATCATGATGCCCTCACACACCCGAAGGATGTCATGCTTCATCATTGGGCTTTTGCTCCTCGTCGGGCCGGCGCTGCAATGCCCTACGAAGGGTCTCTTTTTCGGAGATCTTTCGATGAAACAAGCCGTTAGGTGCGTGCGTGTGAGTGGAAGTGAGGTCTCAACTAGTGTGTTAAAAAATGACTGGAGGGAGAGTGGCTATTATTTATTAAAGTGGTCCTTCTGTCATTAGTAAAAGGTGTGTGGTGCTGCTAGTGGGATATTATGTCCCTCAGTAGCTAGATATGAGTCCTTAGTGGGTGTCTCTAGTGGTCAACATGTTTCGCGCTATCTGTGGCCTCTGGAGGAGATCCAAAGTGCTTCTTCAGGACCAGGGTGAGTTTAAATAAAGTATCACTAGCGGCCTAAATTTTTCAGTGCCGCCAGGTTGATGGAAAGGAGTATCGTCTCTGAAAAGAGAAAGGGTAGGACAGAATATGGGTATAGCTCTAATGTCAAAAATGTGTATAGTCCAGGTCTGCCATTGGGGGGCCTGGTGCATATTACCATTAGCGTGAGACTTATCGCTATAGGTCAGCATGGGTGTATGAATATCTATATTGTGTTATTATTTACAATGATGTAAAAAAATAGAAAGGATATTAAGTAAATGAATACAAAGAAAGAAAGAAAGAACATAATCAACATGTAGAACATTGAGGATGAGTTTGTCGCTCATTGGTCACAAGTATCACGCAGTGCTGTATCCAGTAGTAATTGGTCTATACACGACTTATACCGAGTGGATAATCGGTGAAAAGTTGTCTTGGTAAGGAGTTTGAAAAAATGTAGTTAAAGGTTAAAAGTAGAAACTATGAATATCACTAGAGGGGCCCCACCATTGATGGCAAACCTAAGGACACTGTTCCTGTTCCTGTTCATAAAATCACAAATGAGGACCACTGTGTGATTTTCCTTTTCTGTTTGTGAACATTGATAACGTGATTTTTACAATGAATGGAATTTGTAAACAATGCTTCCTCCCCTGTTCTTTTACAGTTCCCATCGGCCCTCACTGATCTCATGAGGCCATAATTATAGAAACAAGGGGTGAGGATTATGTTTTTCATTTATTATGAACAGGAACAGTGTCCTTAGGTTTGCCATCAATGGTGGGGCCCCTCTAGTGATATTCATAGTTTCTACTTTTAACCTTTAACTACATTTTTCAAACTCCTTACCAAGACAACTTTTCACCGATTATCCACTCGGTATAAGTCGTGTATAGACCAATTACTACTGGATACAGCACTGCATGATACTTGTGACCAATGAGCGACAAACTCATCCTCGATGTTCTACATGTTGATTATGTTCTTTCTTTCTTTGTATTCATTTACTTAATATCCTTTCTATTTTTTTGCATCATTGTAAATAATAACACAATATAGATATTCATACACCCATGCTGACCTATAGCGATAAGTCTCACGCTAATGGTAATATGCACCAGGCCCCCCCAATGGCAGACCTGGACTATACACATTTTTGACATTAGAGCTATACCCATATTCTGTCCTACCCCTTACTCTTTTCAGAGACGCTACTCCTTTCCATCAACCTGGCAGCACTGAACAATTTAGGCCGCTAGTGATACTTTATTTAAACTCACCCTGGTCCTGAAGAAGCGCTTTGGATCTCCTCCAGAGGCCACAGATAGCGCGAAACATGTCACCCACTAGAGACACCCACTAAGGACTCATATCTAGCTACTGAGGGACATAATATCCCACTAGCAGCACCACACACCTTTTACTAATGACAGAGGGACCACTTTAATAAATAATAGCCACTCTCCCTCCAGTCATTTTTTAACACACTAGTTGAGACCTCACTTCCACTCACACGCACGCACCTAACGGCTTGTTTCATCGAAAGATCTCCGAAAAGAGACCCTTCGGGGGACCCGTAGGGCATTGCAGCGCCGGCCCGACGAGGAGCAAAAAGCCCAATGATGAAGCATGACATCCTTCGGGGTGTGTGAGGGCATCATGATGAGGACACACTGTCCCCACACACAGAGTAGCACAGGACACTTTTTCCTTTTTCTTTCTCCACTTTGAACTCTCCTCTTAAGGAACAGTGACCCCCCTTTATATACCACTCTAAGGTAATGTCAACTACAGCAGCAAACTATTATGAATAAATAGAGCACAGTGAGCCCAGCAGAAGATCCTTGAAAAGAAACACTTTTGTGACCAAGCTGGAAAGATTTTCATTGAGAACAGCAGAAACAACATAAATGGAAATAAACAGACATGGCTCTGCTTGATCTATGCTGCAGAAATGATGAACCATGAAATGTGCAGGAGAAAAAGACATCAGAGACATCCATTTTGAAAAAGATGGCAGCTGATCCTAAATTGAGGCCTAGTTAACAAGAATTAGGAAAACACACTTCTGTTTGTCATAGGAAATTCGTTTCAAATGTGATAGGAGTATACCAGTGTGTACATGTAAAATAGAAAATAAATAAATGCACATTCTGCTCATTGGTAATAATGCTCAACAATAAAAATACACACAAACTTTAACAACTGTTTAGGAAATCTCAGCGCCTCAGAGAAACAGATATAGGTCCTTCCACCAACTGTGACCTGGCTGGCAACAGCACCAGCACATCACTGTCCTTCCTCCCTGTCATACTATGTGCCCTTGGTGAGTACTGACACCCTTTACAAATGTATGGGTGTGTTTGTTGTGCCACTGGTTGTGTTGGAGTGGGAATACTGCTATCTTTAAATTGCAGGAGGCTCACCTCTGTGACTGGAAGCCTGGAGGCAGGATCTTAGTGGAGAGAGGCCACTGACTGCCTCTGCCAAGTTTTAAATAGGGGTCTACGAGTGAATGTACTATACAAATGCCAAATTTGTTAGCTTTATCAGTGTCTGTCAGGGGCATTGTTTGGGTGGTGGGGAGACTGAAGACAGAGAGATAAAGACTGAAGATGAGAAAAAAAAGACAGGGTAGGAGTGCATAAATACTTAACATTACTGCACTACGCAAAACTCAGCTTTGTTTTATATCCAAGACTAGTACAAGGGTGGCGGGCATTGGAAGGAGGGGGCAGAGTGTGCCTAATGTCAACAAAGATGGCTAATTTCTAAGGATGCTCCCGACCTGGCAGCATCATCCACCCAAGTATCTGGCATCTAAAAACCTGATTGACCTAAGAAACGGAGAGTTCAAGATTGAGAACACAGCATGCAGCAACGCAATGTGTCACAGGGGCTGAGAAGAACCCGGATGGGAGGAACAGATGAGGGAAGATTTCTGGCCTACTAGTGGCCTTCCCTTATCAAACACAGGCGCAGCCCTTGGCTGGCTTGATGCGCCTAGGACCACATGGGCCAAATGGATCAAAAAGAGACCTGGCAGGCAAGGTAAGAGTACTGGTGGATGGTGGACAATACATCGATCGCTCACCACACTGATCTGATTCCAAGAGCTGCACCCAGGGAGAAATGATGGAGCCCCTGGGAAGGCCGCAAAGGGCATACACATGCACAGACTGGGACGTGGATCCAAAATAGTCTCCATCCCTAGTAAATAAGCAGTGGCGGGGAGTGAGTGAAATCTGGTGTGAGAGCGACCAGCTTAAATGCAGAGCTGTTGCACCCTAACCCAAAAGGAGGGCGTACCTCCAGCAAGGAGGGCCTACAGCAATAGAACTCCAGGTCACAGTGCACAGGTGTCCCTAAATTCATATTGAATGGAGAGAGGGAAGAGAAGAGAAAACTACACAAGAAAGGAAATACGTGGCAAGGTCCAGCATGGACTTGGCGGGGAGGAGAGAATACAGACAGGCAACCGTGCAGTCCTGCATAAGTAAACATTGCATCCCTTGGTAGGCGGTGGTGTATATCTCCCGCCATTTGCCTCCCCTTGTACTCTATGAGTTTATGTCCCCTCTCTCAATAATCAATGGAGATAAAACAAAGGATCTTTTGAAGACCATCAACTGTCTGGAGCCACAAAAGGATACACTACCACAGACAGAAAACACCATCATTAAACTTAAGCAACTAGCATGGGACATGGCGAAACAAGTAAAATCCTCCTAGAACAACAAAATTGACTCATTCCAGCCTAGCAAATTGTTAGAAACCAGCCACAGAGATAAAGACTCACAACCAACCAGAGAAAAGGCAAACTTGCTTGACGAGCCAGAAACCAAGCTCAGAGAATTGTTGAATGGGGTACACAAATTCAAAGGAGCCTTAGAGTGAAACATTGACTGACTTAATAAGTTCCAGTCGTGGAGTACGGCAGGGTTGTATATTTGCCCCTTTCTTGTTTCTCATTTACATCAATGGGTTGGATAGTCTTTTTCACTTAAAAGAAGGGACATGCCCCAAATTGGGAAGCTGGAATCAGGCTACAAGAGCAACCTTTAAACCCATGGGAACCCGGGTAAGTAACAATCTTGAGGCAACAATGGTTCTCATTGGTATCATTTAGCAAGATGATTTTTGAATAAAAGGAACTGCATAGCATATGAGCTTAATGGAATGTCAATTAATTCACACAACAATACCTTACTTGAGTTTGATAGATATTTGTCTTTGTAGACATTGGACAACATACCCGAGAGGTCACAATTACAGAATACCACACAGTGCAATGTGTCCCCGGTGTCCTAAGCCAAACACATACAGCAATCAAAACTTGAACAAGGGGCTAATGTATGTATAACAAACAACTGAAAAGGTTCTCTAGATATTCCACATTACAGTGGGAAAACTTCCTAGTTTTGTTTTTATTTTTGAGCAGAAAACTAAGGCATGGTTGAGTAGGCAGTTACTTTATGGGAGGCCTATAAAGCAGTCTTCAGGAGCCAGGCAATATGCTCGTCAGCAACTTTTAAGAAAATACACTGGGAAAAGAGCCAACCAGCTAGAAAAAGGGATATTTGAGCTGGAAAAACAATATGTGCACTAAGAGGGGAAGAGCTGGGGCACCTTCTAAATCTTTAAAAATGAGAATTTCAATCAGTAGCTAGACATGAGGCAAGAGATTACCACCTAGATACACAGATTAAATTATACGAGCCAGGAAACAAACCGGGACATTATTGAATGGGCTGGTTAAGAAAGAGGAATATAACTAATCGGCAGAGGAAGTGAAAGGCCCAGAAGAGACCAAGAGTGACACAAACACAGACATTGCAAGATTTTCACCGATTACTATAAGGCATTGCACTCATTATCATCATCAATTCACTTTATTTGGTTTTTGCATAAAACCATAAAAGACAGATGAGACAGAATATACAAAATAGTCTAAACGAGTCTGCCAGATCACATAA
The DNA here is from genome assembly GCA_963921515.1 of Calotriton arnoldi. Lineage (NCBI taxonomy): Eukaryota > Metazoa > Chordata > Amphibia > Caudata > Salamandridae > Calotriton > Calotriton arnoldi. The sequence continues at coordinate 9,618 of CAWUFW010006617.1, forward strand.
AATGCTGTACATAAAAATAAGATATAGATAAGGTAAATATATTAACCACAGATCCACAATAAAGCGCGCTCTCAGATGCAGGTCGGAAGCAGTGTTAATTTATTCCTCAGAATGTTACGCGTTTCGAAAGTTACACTTTCTTGATCACACACTAAGCGTTGTGACGAGGTGCTATACATACATGTTGGAAGTACTAGACATAAAGAGGGGACTTACAGTCACAGTCACCCTGATTGCATTTTACTTCGGCGGCCATATTGGAACATGTTTTATACATACATTGGTAGCATAGTTAATATCACTTCTGCCTGCACATTCATGTATTCAAACTTAAAATGCATGGAAATTCATTAGCTACATGCATTTTCCAATACATAGAAAAGAAAGGAAAGAAAAGGAAGATAAACCGATTCTTACTCTTGCATCTTATTCATACAATGATGATATATCTGATCCCAAACCTTGTGAGGACAGGACATAATAAATAAGTTAATCTAAAAACACGCTGTAATCACACAATACTAACGCCAAGTGGCAATGCGTGTTTAAGATGTATCCCTAATGAGTGATTCACCTCATATAACAGTTATAGATTAGGATATAATTCCCAAAGGGCGGATATACAGCTGGATATTAAATGCTCAAACAAGATTCCCAAAATACAGTCTTTCGAAATTAAACTCTACACGAGTTGTTGGACACATGTGTAACAGGTGTATATATGAATAGATAAATATACTTGCGCCAAGTGGCTCAAATTGAATCTCTATAAAATACAAAAGTACCACATGTAAAAGTGAATAACAAAGTGAAAGATAATAATATGTGAAAAAAGTTCTTATCTATTCATCCAATGGTGCACTCCCTGTAGAGGGGAAGAAAAGGGTAGGCGGCCCGTGAAATGTCAGTGAAGATGCGTGGGGCCCCTTCCTTTCCTCCTGTGAAAAGGAAAGAACAAGAAAAATTGGATTAAAATAGAGCACAAATATACTCTAATTAAAAGAAAAACAGGTTTACATAATTAAATGCATTACATGGCATCATGGAGATGAGCACTTAAGTCAGAACACTACTAACATCTGCCACTTACTCCTCAATTAAGTGTGTTGCTAATTCTTCGTCTTGATTATGTCCTTTAGGGTACTTAGGGGCACATGCATCAAGCTAGGCAATTGTGATTCCTTAATAGTGATTATTAAGGAATCGCTATTAAGGAATCACAATTGCCTATGCATGTAGGTTTTGCAAAAATATTTGCGATTCCTACAAATTCCTTAATTGCGAATCGCAAATTGCGATTCGCAATTAAGGAATGCTTTTCCATTCATTCCTATGGGCCTAGAGGCCCTTAGGAATGAATGGGAACTTGGGAAGCCATTCGCAATTTGCGAGTACCAAATAGGTACTCGCAAATTGCGATGCTACTTGAAGGGTGCTAGGGGCCTTAAAGGCCACCCTGCCGCACCCCCAAATTTGGCATCTGGGCTCATGTGGCGCACACATATGCCGTAAGGGCATATGTGTGCGCCATATAGCACTTTGAAAAATGCACTTTTGTGCATTTTTCAAAGTTTTACAAATTACCATCAAGTTCAGATTGATGGTAATTTACGACCCCTATTAGCGAAATCGCTATGTTTTTCAGTTTAGTGCATTGCATTTAAGGAATAGCAATTTGCGATTCCTTAAATGCAATCGCAATTAAGTAATCGCAATTTTGCGATTCCTTAAATTGCGATTTTTGCATTTGGGATGATGCATCCCAAATGCAAAAATACAGGTCGCAAAGGGGCAGATTCTGTAAATCTGCCCGTTTGCGACCCGATTTTCGGATGATGCATGGGGCCCTTGGTCTCGAGATCGAGAATCCATTTCGATTCCCGCTTCCTGAGACTGAGCTCCCTATTACCTCCTCTCGGACTCATGTGTATTTGTTCAATGGCAAAATAGCGTAGTAAGCCACTGTTGGACAGGTGGAAGTTAGCAAAATGCCGTGCTATTGGGGAGTGGGGATCTTTGTTGGTAATTGCTCTGAGATGTTCAAGAACTCTTTTTTGGCCATCAGAGTTGTGCTTCCCACATACCTTTTGTTGCATGGACATTCTAATACATAGATGACATAACGTAGAGCTACACGTGAGAAACTGAGTTATAATTCTTTTACTGTTGTTGTTAGGTAAACTGAATTCCTGTACCATCTTGCTATTCTTACATGCCTTACAGTGGCCACACGGATAAAATCCTTTGAGATTGTGTTGGCCCCTGTCTGCACGTTCTGTAATATCACCATGTACTAGAGTATCTCTGAGACTCCTACTTTTATGATACGTGATACTGGGTCTGTCGCTGACTGACGGACCTATAATAGAATCACTTTTCAGGATATTCCAATTGTCATTAAGAATTTTCTGTATTTTATGGGAATCCTTGTTGAAGGTAAGGATCACTCTGGTTCCTGAAGAGTCAGTAGCTTTCTCTTGGGTTTTGGGTTCTAGGGTTTTCTCTCTAGCGATGTCTTTCATTTTAGATACTGCTCTATTCAGAACCCAATTTGGATAGCATCGTTCTTTGAATCTAGTTAGCATGATTTTTTCTTCTGCTTGGTAGCTCTCCATATCACTACAGTTTCTTCTCGCCCTCAGCAGCTCACCATACGGTATACTCCACTTAAGGGTGTCTGGGTGACTGCTGAGGGCGTGAGAAGACTGTTACCTGCTGTGTCTTTCCTGAAAAGTCTTGTTTGTAAGGTCCTTCCAGTGGCTCTTACTTTAACATCTAGGAATTCTATTTCCTCCTCACTCATGGTATGTGTAAGGACAATGTTGTAGCTGTTCTCATTAAGTGAATCTATGAACCTTCTTGCTTCTTGATCACTACCTTTCCATATTATAAAAAGGTCGTCAATGTAACGTAACCATATAGCCACCTTTTCAAAATCTGCAGCATATTTGTCATCTTTTTGTATTTCCTCCTCCCATAGGCCTAGGAACAAGTTCGCAAAGCTGGGTGCAAAACATGTTCCCATCGATGTTCCCAGGGTTTGTCTAAATAGATCCCCATTAAACATAAAGATATTGTTCCGGAGGCACATGTCCATCATCTCAGTTAGCATGTTTGTATGTTCTAAATACATTATATGCTTCTCACTTAAATAGTGTAAGCAGGCTCCAATTCCTTGATTATGGTCAATTATAGTGTATAAAGGACATACATCCAGTGTTAAAAACATATACCCTTTTTCCCATACAATGTTTTCAATTTTACACAGAAAATCTTTTGTATCTTTGACATGAGACGGAAGCTGTGACACATAATCCTGTAAAAATGGTCAACATATTTAGAAATATTCTCAAAAACACTTCCTATAGATGATACAATAGGTCTGCCTGGGGGTGCTAGTGGGTTCTTGTGTACTTTAGGGAGAAAATATATTATCGGGAGTTTCGGATAATCTTTTTAAGAAATAGATATTCTTCCCAACGTATAACTCCTTGTTGTTGCTACTTAGAAAGTTTCTCCCAGGTGTTCGTGATGCTGTCATTATATGTTTTAGTGTTGCATCTACAGTAAAATCTGTCATCCTCCAATTGTCTATATGCCTCCTTAACATACATTTCTTTACTCTGTATCACAACATTGCCCTCTTTATCTGCTGGGCGAATTATTATGGTTTTGTCGTTGGCAAGAGAGGAAATTATGTTTTTTGCTTGATTGTTAGATTAAAAAGTTAGTAAATATATAAATTATGTTTAAAAAGACCATTCAAAGACTAAGTACAGGGTAACGATACATCCAGGAGCACAGCTCATCCATCCCTTGTATACCTCAGACAGTTAATCACAACTGGCTCGTAGCCTAACTGCAGATTTAAAAAAATCAAGGACATAAAAAACAGTATTGCCAAATAACATTTGTAAAAAAGTAAAAGTAGGGTCAACCTGCCTGAACTTCAACTTATTCAAAAAGGGGATAATAAAAGCCTTCCGGGGTACCTCGTAATAGCTACAGAACATTGTAAAGTGGAGCATGTCCTGTGAAGACTTACCATCGCAGCCACAGGACATTAGGCCTTGACCCCTACTACACGCACGTGACATTGTACTCAATACATGGAGATATGAGCCCTGCTGGGATACCTGACTTTCTAACGCATTCGGAACTACACCGGCTCAAACGGAGGATAGAGATAAATTGGAGCTATAAATAACCTCAGAAGAGTTCGCGGAGATCATTGATACACTACAGATGAGCAAAGTGCCAGGGCCCACTCGCCTGACAGTGAAACTACATAAAAGACTGCCTAGTAAACTACTTAAATACTTTCTTGAAATGTATACACAGCAGTGGCGAATGGTAAATTACCATACAACCTAAGGATGGCCTCAATTGTGGTCATTCACACATCTAGAAAACGTCAAAATGAGCATATAGACCAATTTCACTACTAAACATAGTGACTAAGATTCTGGTGAAAATAATGGTTGCCAGACTGGTGAGTTAATAAAAACATTAGTGCAACTGGACCAATCAGGTTTCATGCCTCTTCAAAACACAAATATGCTGTTTCGACGCATAGCACACATTTAGAAGACTTTGGAGCCAGTCGTGGTGCTATAGCTGGATGCATCTGAAGCAATTGACTCACTTTAGTGGCCATATTTGTATGCGGTTCTCAAAAAAAGGGCTTTGCTCCAAAATACATTGCCTAACTTGAACTGCTATACACAGAGCCTGTGGCTAGACTTAAGATCTACAGTGCACTGTCGTACTGATTTCTGATGTAGAGGGGTAGTAGGTAGGTATTCCTCCACCCCCAATGATACTCACCCTACCATTGGCATGCTGAGCCAGAAGGGATCAACTAAGGGAAGTGAGAGGATATGAGATGTGGGGCGACCAGATCTCACTGTATACTGATGACATCCTACTATACACATACCGGAAACAACTATACATAGGTTATTGAAGATTTTTTTACATCTTTGAGAAGTATTCCAGGTTCTGATTAATTGGGAGAAATCAGTACTCTTCCCACTTACTACTTGGCAGAGGTAGGCGAGCCAATAAATTAACAGTGTGAGCCTAGCCCACACTGAGCCAAGGGTCTGTCTGGGCTCTAAGAACCTGTGAACGAGACGAGCCCAAAAAATGTTTGGTATATATTTCATGCAACAAAAATCATATACAAATATGATGAAATCTCCTCAAAATTCAACAACTACATTTCTTTAATATGTGGAAGAGTTTCTCCCTAGTACATCAGAATATATCACTGCAGTGTGAGGCATTTCTTAAAAGTGCTAGGTTTTAAACATGAAAGTAGAAACATTCATTTCCCCTGCCCTGACAACTATGCCACAAAGAGTAGAGGTGGGCAAGGCAAAGAATTCCAACTCAGTTTTTCACACATTTCAAATGCCAACAAACTCGCCATTGTTAAATGAGGAAAAAGAAAATCAAGTTACTTGTTATTGCTCACAAAAAGCAAACTGCTGCATTTTGCATTATGATAAAAACAAGTGATCATCAATGTAGGAAAGTGCCACTTTTAGACATGGTCACCCCCACTTTTTGCCTGGTATCTGATGCAATTTTAACAGAAAGTGCACTGGGTTCCTGCTAACCAGGTCCCCAGTGCCAGATCACTTTCCCTAAGCTGTAAAATTGTTCCCCAATTGGCAATAGCTTTAGCATCCCCTGCACATCCATAGTAAATGATACTCCTGGTACCTAGGGCATGGAGTACTAAAGAGGGTCTCACAGGGCAGCAGCATGTATAGTGTCACCCTAAGAGACCCTTCAGCACCAACATGCAAGGTGCCATTGCAGGCTGTGTGCCATGGTGCAGAGAAAAGTGAAGACACGACATGGCACACCTCCTGTGTGCCATGCCAGCCGACACTGCATGCAATAATGGTAAGACACAGGTAGAACACTCCTACAGCAGGCCTTACAGCCCTAAGGCAGGGTGCTCTTTACTACATGTGTGGACACATTTACATGAGCAGAAATGCCCTTCTGATGTCTAAGTCGATTCTTGGATATTACTAGTGAACAGGACAGCCATTTTGAGTACATGTGCTGGACACTGGTGTTAAAGAGTTACCCAGCTACATTATGGCTTCACTGAAACTAGAGATGTTTGGTAGCAGACATCTCGTATTACTAAGCCCACACTGATGCCAGTGCTGGATTTATTAATAAATGCACCCAGAGGGCACCTTATAGATGCCCCCTGAAAACCTATCGACTACTAGGGTGCTGGCTGACTGGTGTAGACCAGCCTGCCACCACAGATAGGTTTCTGACCCCCTGCAGGTAAGAGCCCGCGCTCTCTGAGGGCAGAAACAGTGCCTGCTCCAGCCACAGGTGTTGTCACCTCCTCCTCACAGGATGGCTAAGTGATCAGCATATCAAAGCAGGAGTCTTCAAAGGTCTCTTCCGGCTTTGATATGTGACCCAAGGCTACCCTGGACAGGGGAAATGCCACCCCCTGCCCTGGGCCCATTTGGCACCAGGACAGGTGGGAAAATTAGTTATTCAGGTGGCGTGTTCCCCTCTCAGGCTAGTACCACCCCTAAGGTGGGCTACCTGATATGGACATGATTTTTAGAATTCCATCATCTTGAGTTTGGTGGAATTAGGCTCTCTGGCTCAGAGTTCTGCCCACTTGCAACAGGAAGTGGTCATATAGAGGGTGTAGACACCCTAAAGGTAAGTAGCCCATCGGCTACTACCTGTCACTACCTGTAGTGCTCTAAATTGAGTGTTTAGGTGGCACCCCTGACATCAGAAACTTAGATTCGATGGATCATGAAGAGAAGGACACCGTGAATTGTGAGAAAAGCGAGAACAGAAGACTGGTGTGGACTTTTGGCACCAAACCCTGCCTGCCATGCTAAGTCTCGACAATCGCCCCTGCAACTCGTCCTGCAGCTGACCAGCTCCCAAGAACCCTGGGAGACTGCCAGCCCAGTGCAAATTGCCAAGCAATCCCCCTTGGAGTAGAGGAGCTACTCCCCTGTAGTCCGCAGGCACCAAAACGCAAAGTGTGGTTTACCGTGTTGCCACTCTCCGGCCAGCCCGACACAGCAGCCACCCAGGAAGAGGACCCTGTGCTCCTGAATGTCAGATCTGTTCCCCCACAAAGTAAGAGGACACCGGGACCCACCAGAACCACACAGGACCAATACCCGGGGTGCCAGACCCCTTGCAACAAGCAGACAATGTGTGAGTCCAGTCGGGACTCCAGCGACTCCAAGACAAATCAGCCATTGTGGGACATCAGCACCACACAGACTCACTTTAAGAGTGGCCCAGCTGTCCTAATTTTGCACCCTCACCCGGCGAGACTGACGACCGCGAGGTTTCAAGGCACACATAGCCCAGTCAACCTTTTCACTCTGCACCAGAGTGCCCCAGCCCAGGTACCGACGAACCGACTGTGCTCTCTTGTCCCAAGACCCTTGTGACCCAAGCCCCCTGTTGGAAGCTCCCGGGCTTGTCCCCAAGTTCCCCTCTGCAGTCTGTTTCTATGTGGCCCCCCTTCCCCTTACTGGTGTAGCGTGCACACCTACCAACGCGACCAGCACCTCAGCACCCAGACGCCCCAGGGCAGGTAACGAGAATCTGCTGGTAGTACTTTGGACCTTGGCCCCCTAAGGACACCCCCAGAAACTGAACACAAATAACTGAATGCCATACATGCCTTTTCTTTCATAGGAAAGCATTGTGCGTGAAGATGCATTTAAGTGAACACTTTACTTACCTGCTAAAATCGATATCTTAAAAGTACTTACTTGCTATCAAAGTTCTTGGTATCAATGCTTAAATAAAAATTTGTGTTCTTTTTCTAAATTGGTCTTGGATTTATTCTTGAGTGGGTATCTCATTTATTGCCTCTTTGTGTGTGTCAACAAATGCTCAGCACTACCCTCTGATAAACTGCTCACCCTCACTACCACAAAAGAGAGCATTTGGGTTATCATTTGTACTCCTGTAAACCAACTGGGGTGTGCCTGGACTCTTTACGCAGTGTACCTCTTTTTGGTCCACTATATAAAGTGCCAGCTTCCTACAATCAACTACTGAGAGTAGAGTAGAAAAAATAAATGATCTTTCCTTCAAAGCCTTTGAGGCGCACAATTCACTGTAAATTACTTAGACAACAGTAATGGAGCTTTAACCTTGACACCACGGTGATGCAGAGCTCCTGTAGAAGAGGCGCCTAGCTGGGGCTGCAGAGCGATTGCACTATCACAAAATGCTGGGATTAAAAACAAAAACGTGTTCCTACCTAGTCTCCAGGGCATGATGTATACAAAAGTACAGCTCTGCAGATGATTTTTCACCCAGGGTGCTAGAGTGAGAGGGGCACCTAGGATTACTGCTTTTAATCATTTAGGGGTTTTTAGGTCTCGTCTGAGCCAGCGCATGCGCTACTCTGGCGAGAGTTTTAGTAAGCGGGTTTTGGAAGTGCAAACAGTGGCTTTTGCTGGCGACCAGCTTGCGTTCACGCGAGCGTGCATGCGCGATCAGGCGCCATATGGCTTCCCTCGCCATCTGGACGCTCGCGATTACTTTCACGGCCGCGCGGCCGTGTCAGTTTCACGGCCGCGCGGCCAATGCTTGTTTTGTTTTGAACTGCCACAGACACCGCGTTGAAAGCATGCTTGCTTTCTAACAGCAGACTGCACTTGCATAGCACATTATTGCACAGGGCCCAGTGGGAGAAGCGTGCGGTGTTCAGGCACCTTGGTTTGCGTGCAGTTGCTTTTGTCCCGTTCAGTGGGCTGTGTTTGTCTTTGGTGTCGGGCGCCGGCAGCGCCGTGTTGTAGCCTGGTTGCCTGACAACGGACAGGCTCTTCGAGTGACCGAGCATGCAGCTCCTTACAGCCTCCACTCTCCTCCCATCACCCACTTGTGTAGCTTTCCCTTCTCAACCAAGTGCCCTAGAGAAGCGGTGCTTCGTTAGTCACGGCTTCTTGGCAGAGGGGTTGGCACAGTTGCGTAACCGAGTTTGTGCTTTGCATACTGAATCGGCCTTTCACAAACCCTAACTGCCTCCTTGCTGCCTGAAACCCACAGTAACACATGAGTTGTTATTGGATTTTATTGAGTCGACACCAGAGGGGTGATGGCTTTGAGAAAACCATGGCGCTCCCGGCTCATGTGAGAAACTAGCCCCTCAGTTTCTATCGCACCCACCATCAGCCACTAATAAAAGAAGCAAGCATATATTACCAGAGCCGGCATGAGGTTAAATGACATGTGTAGATGTATTGACATCAAGTATGCGGACAGGTTAAGCATATGCTTCAATGTTGTCAGTCTGTAGTACTCTCTTCGACAGAGTGAGCAGAAGTGCACAGAGCAGTTCAGCAATTTGTATTCTAAATGTACTTGATTTCTATGCGACATGTACTTAAAATCTGCTAGTGGTGGCTGATCTCGACTCCTGCTCATCTTTCCTTCAGGACTCGTGTCTCTCTCACACTTTCCTGTACAGATTCTCTGCCGCCTTTTAGGTCTGGCCGAGAGTTTTAGTAAGCGGGTTTTGGAAGTGCAAACACTGGCTTTCGGCTGGCGACCAGCTTGAGTTCACGATGGCGTGCACGCGCAGCTGCCATCTGGGTTTCCTATCTCTTCCTCATTTCCTCGTCATGGCTCATTAACTCTCTGGACTCTGATGTTTCAATCGCCGCAGCAGCTCACATTACCAACTGAGGGCCCTGGACTACAGTCACATGAAAAACAACAGCGATTAGCATTGAAATGCAAGCTTTTTTTGTCTAGTTAGAAATATTGCTTCGGTGGGTTGATTTCACCTTATATCGCTATTTGTTTTATATTGGGAGTCACAGCCTAATTACCAGTATTTTTGTCTCTCACTGTTTTTTTTTTATATTTATTCGCACAAAGCTATATTTAAGGTTACTTTTTCCGCGTCACTTCTTCACTCTATTTAAACTCCACACCCCCACTCTTATTGTCTCTCTCCTTCTCTCTCTCTCCCCTCTCTAATTCTCTCTCTACTTAATTAACTCTCCCTCTCTATCTTTTTTAGCCTTTCATTCTCTCTCACCCATTTATCTGTTTCTCTTTCAAACTCCTTCATTCACTCTCTCTCCCCTTCTTTCTCTCTCTCTATCCCGCTCCACTCTTTATTCTATGTACACCCTTTCTCTCTCTTCTCTCTCACCACCCTCTCTAATTGGGCATTATATCTTCACTCTATCTCTCACTCTGCAACACCACAGCATCACTCAGCGCAACCACAGCATCAATCAGAGCCAGCACAGCATCAATCAGAGCCAGCACAGCATCACTCAGCACCAACACAACATCGCTCAACGCCATCACAGCATCACTCAACGCCATCACAGCATCAATCAGTGCAACCACAGCATCACTCAGTGCAACCACAGCATCACTCAGCACAACCACAGCATTACTCATCACAACCACAGCATCACTTAGCGCCACAACAGCATCACTCAGCGCCACCACAACATCACTCCGCGCCACCACAGCATCACTCAGCACCACCATAGCTTTACTCAGCGACACCACATCATCACTCAGGGCCAACACTGCATCACTCAGCACCACCACAGGATGACTCAGCACCACCACAGGATGACTCAGCACCACTACAGGATGACTCAACACCACCACAGGATGACTCAGCACTACCACAGCATCGCTCAGCACCACCACAGCATCGCTCAGCACCACCACAGCATCGCTCAGCGCCACCACAGCATCGCTCAGCGCCACCACAGCATCGCTCAGCGCCACCACAGCATCGCTCAGCGCCACCACAGCATCGCTCAGTGCCACAACAGCATCACTCAGCGCCACCACAGCATCACTCAGCGCTACCACAGCATCACTCAGCGCCAACACAGCATCGCTCAGCGCCACCACAGCATCGCTCAGCACCGCCACAGCATCGCTCACCACCACCACAGCATCACTCAGGGCCACCACAGCATCACTCAGCGCCGCCACAGCATCACTCAGCGCCGCCACAGCATCACTCAGCGCCAAGACAATATCACTCAGCACCACCACAGCATCACTCAGCACCACCACAGCATCACTCAGCACCACAGCAGTATCACTCAGCAACACCTGATAATCATTCAGCATCACTTCAGCATCGTCTCCGCAACAGTCACCACCACCACCACTACCACCTCAGCATCACTCAGCACCACCTCAGCCTGCTCTCGGAATCTGGCATCTGTTGATTCTCCCCTAGCGTCTGGCCGCTGCTAGTGTTATAATACAGGTACTAGTTCCCAACCTTCACCCTCCGATTGTTTATGCCCCCTCAAAAAAAAGCTTTAACAAACAACCATTGCAATAGGCAGAAACAAGTTGCCAGCATTGCAAGAACAAAAGAAAACTGAGGACATTTTTTATTGTAAATACTTTTTTAATATGGTCGTTCAGTTTTACATAATGCCTTCTTGGTCATATATAAAGTAACAAAAATGCTTCTGACACTTTTTTATTATAACTTTTCAGCATGCCGCACAGCAGCCACACTTCTCTACAGCACAGCTTGAAGACATTGGCAAAGTCAATAGCTCTGGCTAAACACTTATAAGGCCCCAAAGGCGAGACCTATTGGCTATGCCAATGCTTGTTTGCAGCGCATTGGCGCCTGTTTGGTCTTTCCAGGCGCTGCATACATGATCTTCTATTTCCATCCCTTCACTTTATATTCCTTTGTTCCTCTCCCCAGCGCCTTCCTTCTCCCTTTTGCAATTGCCCCTCTTTGATGGTTTCTCACCTCTAATTTAGCACCTGACTAAGTGATTCAAATGATGGCGAGGAGAGGATCTGACCCATGAAAACAAAAGCTCAACCCCACTCTCCCCGGACACTAAAATCACCTGAGACACAATCAAAGGCAGGCCAGCCCTGCATGTATTCTAGATGCACTCATAGAGCCTGTGGTGGCCTTATAGGTCAGGAGCCACCTGGAGCCTCGATTCCCAGGGGGCACAGAGACAGTGTGATTTAATCTCTGACGTCTGATCTCACATGTCTAGAAGGGCACTACATGTTGAAGAAGGCATTCACTCATTTTTTGCAGTTTTATATAACACAAACTCGATCCAAAGGTATTGGTGTGCTTTACATGAGCACCAGTTACATTACAGAAGGTCAGATTAATTTTTGTAGGCACGGGAAGATTAAGCGGCATATTTATGAAGGGGTTTGCAACGTGGTACATGCACTACGCAAACCCAAAGTGCAATTTATCAAGACATGCAAGGCCACTTTTATTTTTTTATTTTACGGAGTTTTATATAGCGCAAACTTGACCCGAAGGTATCGGGTATCAGAGCGCTTTACATAGCACCAGTTGCGTTACATGAGGACACATTAATTTTTGTTAGGCACGGGGAGATTAAGTGATTTGCCCAGAATCACAGGATGTTCAGCGTCATTGCCGAGACTCGAACCTGGTTCCCCAGATTCGAGGTCGGCCACCCTAGCCGTTAGGCCAACTCCTCTCCCTTTGCGTGGACCCTTGATAAATTAGGAGTAACGCAGCACAGAGTAAATCGCTATGTTGTGTTACTCTGCCCCAGGGAGGCGTTCCATGGGCGTTGTGTGGGTGTTCCTACGCAACTCCCATGGATTTTGATGCATTCCCAGATTTACCATTACTGGTAGCCCTTGGAATGCGCCAAAATCTACATCTCCCCAGGGAAGGCTTAACGAGGAGAAATATTTTTGTATCTCCTCGTTACTTCCTGTTTTTATATGGGTGCATAGTGCAGCACACAAATGTAGGAAAATGCCTAAGGGGATTGTTTTTGTACAGGAAGGTCCTGCACTCAATGGAGGCACCCTTGCACCATGGTGCACGGGCGCCTGAATTAACGCCAGGCAACCCATTGCACACCAGTGCTGGGGACAGAACAGGAATGTGCTGTATTGGGATAAATATGGTGCATTCCTGCCCTTTCCCTGTGACACAGCGCAGCAAGGTGACCTGCTGCGCTGCATTACTTTTTTTATAAAAATGCTCCCAAGCGATTTACCCAGAATAAAAAGATGTTGAGCTGATGCAGAGACTCAAACCTAGTACGCCAGTTCCAAAATCGGCAGCTGGAAGCAACTATTTTTTCCTGTTGTCCGAAATGTATATTGTATCTGTTGGTGGCAATAAGACGAGAGATGCTTTTCAGGCAAAAGGAAAAGTAGTGTGAGAACATAGCCATTGTGCTGCTGGAGTAATGCCGAAACCCAATGCACTTCGTTGTGGGGAGATGGAATAGTTGGAGATCCCAGGGAATGAAAGGCCATTGTGGGAGGGGCTAGGTTTGGACCCTGAGCAGAGCCAGAGCCAGGCTACCACTGTGCGCTCGCCCACCTCTACTACTTGGAATCCAGATAAACGTGAGCAGGGCTTCAAGTAGCTGGACCTTTACATAACACAAGTCAAAAAACATTTCTTCAACCATAATCTTTATGGCCTACTACCTAAAGTCAGGGAGGATGTTAAACGCTGGGGAAAGCTACTGCTTTTTCTGCTAGGCGTGCAGAATTATTTAAAATTATTGTATTGCCAAATGTCCTACAGAACACACCCTACTGGGTTGGAGACAAGTTTTCCAATGAAAAAGAATCTGAATTGAGATTACTGCTGTGTGATGCAGGGCCTCAGGAATATCGATGCAAAAACAAGAGGCGTGCATGATGGAGGTATTGCTTTCCCTGATATCCGAGCATATTACAGGACCACCATTGACAGTGGTCAATGAATGGGTCTTTGCCCAACTGGTTGAGCCCTCCCTTGGGATAGGCAGACAGGCTCTCTGAGCTCAAGCCTACATTGCCAACACTGTATGGAAGGAAGCCGTCAGTGGGACAGCCGGAAGGCACAAAGTCAGTGGTGGGGGCTTAGCAGGCCACAACTGTATACTTAGGTTGGAACAGAGTCCTGATGCAGCAAACACCCCTTCGGATCCGTGATCACTTATGGAAGGTAGGCAACCTCCGAGAATTTAACAAATGGGACATAGTAGGGATGAATACATTGGGGGACGTGTGGGACCGAACACACATCAAGACCTTGGAAACACTAAAAAAAAAAAAATGCAAAATGGGTGGCAGATGTTTAGATATAGGCAATTGAAACCTACCATAGCTGCGCATTTTGTAGAAAATGTAGTTTGCTGAGAGCTCCTCCCTAGAAGATACAATTCAGATGGAACCAGTCCTCCAAAGACGTAGGGGCATATTTATGACCCAGTTTGCACCACGTTTGCACCCTGGCTTCAAATATAGGATGGTTTTGTAATTTAGGATTAATGAAAGGATGTAGAAATGTCACCCGACAGCCGGAGTCTGGAACACCGACTGATCTGGAAGAATGGAAAAAGGACATGGATTGATGCCGTTTGGCTGAAAAGTGTGTACATGAGGGCAGAGGGTCGCCCAAAAAGTATGAAAAATATAGGACCCGTGGGCTGCATATAGAGGTTTGGAATTAACTGACCTAAAGAGGTAAATCATAGAATGTTATACAGGAATGAGGGATTACTACTGCTGATTCCATAAATGCTGCGTATGATTTGGAAATAATGTCTCAAGATGCTTTAATTTATGAAAAATGCAATTGAAAGAATGGTGCACTACAGATACCACGATTCGTAAGATGATATGCTCATGAATAAAACAAATGAAACAATTAAATGTAATGAATACTTGTACAAGAAATCAAAATAACAAAACAATTCTGAAATTCAAATGCAGCATCCATCAGAGTTATGAAAGGGCAGGTATTAGAGAGTACAGGCAAGGCCTGAGACGGCCCGCCAAACACATATGCCCACTTAGGGAGTGCACATAGCACTCCTCCTCCCCCCTCCCATCAGGGGCGTAACACAGGCCCCCACGGTGCAGGGCCCCCGAGCTGCAGGGGGCCCTCTCAGCACAATACTCAGGCCCAAGAGCTCGGATTAGATCCGGAGTGGGGGCCCCTCCGTGTACGTGGCAGGGGGGCCTCCCTCAACTTTCGTTACGCCACTGCCTCCCATGCTAAAACATTTTATTTTTCATTTGCTGGCTCTGAGCCAGGCAGTAGGGCAACGCTCCTCTGCCATTGCAAAGGAGCCGCCACTGTTTATCTCCCTCCATCGTCCACTTTCTCCCTCCTCTCCCTCTTCCGGCCCTCTCGGTCTCCTTTCTTTTTCTCATTCTTCAACTGCCTCTGTTTCTTCCCTCTTGCAATCTTTCTGGTCCTTGTCCAATCTCTTTTTCTCGCTACACCATCTCCATCACTTTTTCTACCACTCGTTTTCATTTTCTTCTTTTCGCACATTCTTCCCATGACTCTTTTGCCCTCCCCTCTTTCTCTTCTTTTGCTTCCATTCTCTGTTCATCTTGTGCTTTCCCTTTCACAGTTACAAGCTTGTCCCCTCTCTGTACTCTGGCTGCTCCCTCTCTCCACTTCCTCCTTTGTCACCTCTTCGATCCTCTCTCCCTTCCCTACTCTACCATCATCCATTTCACTGCACCTCTTCTGTACATCAATCAGCCTTGCATCTCTCTCCCTCTCTCTTTAGTTCTTCCCTCTCTCTGCTCCTCTTCTGCAGCTACTCTTTTCTCCATTTACTCACACTTTCTCTCCTTCCCTCTCCAACCGTTTGTCTCTTGTTCGGTTGCAAGCCCCCCAACCCCTCCAGCCCCTCCCAATCTCCCCAGCCCCATCTTTCACAGTCTCTCTCAGTTCTCGGCTCGGTATTGTGCACACCTCGGCCACCTTCCAGTCTTTGTGGCCATCTGTTTCATGTGAGTCAGTCTGATGCTTCTTGGCAAATATGTTCCAATTTGAATTTTCTAGACTTATGCAATGATGTCGCGTGGCATGCGTCAGAAACCAAACCATATGTGGACCTGAAATATACATAGTGATGTGTCCTTGGCAGTGGAAGAGGGTTGCTATAGAGTGAAGTAGCAAAAGATGGACGAGCGAAAGTGGGCTCGACAGCGCCTACTATTCAAAGTCATTTCTGCCCAAACTTTAATCGTGCACTTAGCACCTAGTGAGGTCATGTGTAACGATTAATAAGTGTACCGTCAGGTGGAGGATTCAGTTTAAAGAGACGTCTGATGATGACGAACAGTGAAACACTATAATAAATACTATGGGGCTTATTTCCAAACCCCTTGCGTCGTATTTTGCTGCCCCATATTTAAATGGACATGTAAAGCCACCCTGCATGGCTTTTCATGTCCTCGTAAATACAGTCCCTTTTCACACAGCACTTTGCGTGAAAGAGGTGCGCCATGGGTGTTGCTGTGGGTGTTTCCATGTAACACCATGGCTTTTGCCGCATTCCCAGATCTACAAACTTTCATAAACCTAGGAATGCGTCAGAATGCTAGGCCTCCCAGGGGAGGCTTAGAGAGGCGCAACGAGGAGAAATGTTTTCATTTCTCCTCGTTTTTTCCTCTTCTTATGCGTGCTGCATTCTGCAGCACACATAGAAAGAGGAAATCACCTCTTGTGATTGTTTTTGTGCAGGAAGGTGCCCCTTCCTGCACTAAAACAATCTCCCCTGCAAAGCCGGCACCCTTGCACCATGGTGCAAGGGTGCCTGCGTCGGCGCATGGCATCCAATTGTGCGCCAGCGCAGGGGAGAGCACAAGGATCCGTCATATCGTTGTAGATATGACACATCCCTGTGCTTTGAAAGTGACTCAGTGCGGAGTAGCCAAATGGCTTGCAATGCCCTGCTGAGTCACTTTCTTGTAAATTTGGCCCTATATTTATATAGTGCACTATACAAACTAAGGGCCTGATTCTGACTACGGTGGTCCGATGGATGGCTGTAGCCAAGGTGGGAGTGCGGGCACTGCTGCACCGGCGGTCCGACTGCCCTATTACAAGTTGGGCAGTTGAACTGCCATGGGACCGCCGCAACCACCGGGATCAGAAATCCCTGTCGTTGTTGCGTGGTCTTTAGTCCGCAATATGCTTGGTGGTGCTGCTGCAGCACCGCCAAGCATATTACGAGTTTCCTCTCTGCCACGGTTTTCATGGCAGTAAGCCTGATATGAAAATTGTGGCAGAGAGGAAACAAAGGGCCCCCTGTTGCCTCAGGGCCTTTGTGTGCATGCATCCCTGTTCCTGCACGGCATGGGCTGTCGGGTACATGCAGTTCAGGAACTACCTTTGAAGCTCCCATTGTGGTGCCCTTTTTCAGAGGCACTGCCATGGGACCGCCAGAGAAATGCCCACCAGACACGAGAAAACTCGTAATCTGGCGGGCGGTGCTCACACAGCTTTGGCAGTGTGGGAGAGGGCAGCTGTGTGGCGCCCCCACTCCCACACCGCCAAAGTCATAATTGGGCCCTAGTTCATCTGTAGACGCTATTATGTTATTGCCCACCTGACTGGTAGTCATCAATCTATAAAGAATACGAAGGTGATCAGACCCACTAATATTGGAACTTGTGACATTTTGGTTGCACAAAGGTCTCTGAATTAGGTACAGGAGCGCACACACCCATGGTCCAGGATGTGGCTCGGCTATCCGACCCAGGTTAACCAGACGTCTGTCCCCAGAGCTTGTGTGCATGCAAGAGACACACACACGTGTACAGACAAAAAACGTGGGTCAGTGCGGTACACACCAGTGTTGGCATACTGAGTATGTTTCACAATCGTGACCCTTGCACTTAAGAGCATTCACTGGTTTGTCCTGGTTACCTGAAGGATAAACTATCTTCGTATCATCTTTGTTATTCGTTTCATTCAGCCGTTCCACCTCTTCCAGCCGTCCTACGATCAAAGTGTAAGTCACACTGAGACAATAAACCTAGCAACAAAGGAAATACGGGTCACATCATGTGCTTCGAAGCCAGCTTTTGACCAGCTGAATGTTTTGACGCAGAAGGAGATATGGTCGATGAATTTTGGTGCATCAACACCTATAATATTAAAACAGAGATTGTGTGCTTGGAGAAATTTACCATCTGATATTTTAACTCCTGCACCTCGAATATTGAATTAACCACTCTCCTCTGGGCTGCTTTGCTCAGTATGGTCATTTTTGCTTCGCCATAGGACCATGCTAGACTGCAGCTTAGTAAACCTTTATGATTTTAGTTTGTTGACTTTAAATTAGCTTCTCAGCCTGAAAGCAATCCCCAACTGCAGATCACTGCCCTGTATACTATAGCAGTGAATTTAGATGAGCTTCTTACAGCATGGCATCTGTTGATCTCATATCTACATACATGAGGCAAATCCAATCACTTTCCAACCATATATTGGCAAATCCAATCAGTCTCGCTTTGTCAATGCTCTGCTGTCGCTGCTATTGGCTTTACCAGTGCTAGATGCTTTTAACATTTACAAAGCAACTGAAACATGCTCTCAATTATTCAGTGAGAATGGTTCTCAAAAGTTAAATGTTCATAAAAGCTTATAGAGTTGTCAGGTTTTTGTTTTATTGATGGTGACTTCATAAACCCACATCGGATTACATCAAGAACAGCCCCAAACCACATCAAGAGCAGCCCACACGTGTTTCGCCCAAGGGACTTTGGCAAAGCTATAGAAACATAATGATATCTGAATCGATGATTGGATAGTGGTGTCATAGTTGGCAAGCTGAATTGCTGTCGTAAATTTTTACCGTGCCATCTGAGTGACAGGGCCACTTGTAAGGAGGACCTGTCGTATTCTTCACACCTGTTCAATTTTTTAATGTAAGAGTAGGAACGTTTTGTAAGATAATGAAGGACATTTTCAGACATTATAATACAATTGGCTAGATTTTTAAATGGGCAGATTCAGGGCTAGTGGGATTGTGTATTTCCGCAGCTGCAACATTTTCTGAGTACTTATTGAATTGGCACACTTGCCACCCGCACCATCTGCTCAAGAGTGGTAGATTTGCAGATGTTTCTAGCTCAAATGCATCAGACGTTAAGCGCTGCACATGAGGTGCAAAGCAACACGAGACACTTAGCAAAGCATAACTGGTCACCTTTCAACTATTTGTTGTGGTTTTCCGACATTTAAAGGGTGGCTGTTTTGACCTAATGGTCCTAGATTCCCAAATGAATGAACTAGGAAAGCGTTTTTGATTGCAGCAAGCAAACAAAACCTTATTTGTAAGCTATTAAACAAGGTGGAAAGAATGAATCCTTCTTTGTGATGAAACTTCATGTTTACATCACAGAAAGTGTAGTCAATGTAACAGTTATTTCAAGAGGGCATTTAGAATTAGATTAATTCTAACCAGGTAGTACCTCTTTTTAAAGTCTAAGGTCTTGAATTTGGAAATGTCTCCAAGTAAGATACATGCATGATAAATATGAAATATAGAATTCTGTTGTATGGGCTGTGTTTAAAAGGAAAGGGATGCATCTAGAGGCCTTAACAGTGGGAATACAGGATAAGAGCAAAAATAAATTCAACTTTTAACCTTGCCGAAAGGTAGTAGGGCATGGTACATAGTCAAAGGCAAACATACAGTCAATGAGGGAATGAAGGGACAGCAGGTTTCTGAGAGTGGAAGCCCACTGTTTCTTCATTGTGATGTAGTGTTCTGTAACAATAGGTATAGAATGGGAGGCGTTCAAAGTTGTAGTACGCGGAACCGCAATCAGTTCAGTGTCGGGCGCTCGCCAAAATATCAACAGGGAACTAAAACAGATTGAAGATACTCTAGGCAGACTTGAACGCGAAGCGGCCCAAACGCCAGTTGCCAAAAAAGATCTTCAAGAAGCTCGCATAAAATATGCAGAACTTCTAGAACAATTGCGGGTCAAAGATTATCGAGCATATACGCAAAATGTTCATATGAAAGCTGACAGACCAGGCACACTATTAGCACGTCTCCTTAGAAATGCCCCCCGCACACACGATAGTAGAAATAACTACACCACAACAGACCCGCGTAACCACACAATGTGAAATAAATAAGGCTTTTTACAACCACTACAAAGCACTGTACACTGCCCCACGGAAAGTAGACCCGCAGGAACTTACTACTTTCTTGACCTCAGTCAGCCTACCTCAAATAACAATAGAAGCACAGAAGATACTAGCCGCTCCAATTACATCTGCTGAAATTTGTACAGCAATTAAAGATCTCCCCAAAAATAAAACCCCAGGCATAGATGGCTTACCAGCGGAACTGTATGCCACTTTTGCCCCACAGTTGGCCCCCCGACTTAAAAAACTCTATCAAGAGGCGTGCAAAACCGGATCCTTACCCCCACTACAGTACAGGTCCTAATAACCTCACTGCCTAAACCCGGTAGGGATCACACTAATCTCTCTGCATATCGCCTGCATTCTTTCTTGAATACAAAATACTAAGTAAAATTTTATCCATCCGTCTTAAACTTCTTTTACCAAAACTAATACCTACTGACCAATGTGAATTTATACCAGCATGAAACACATCCCTCAACATACGCAGACTGTGTAACGTTATGTTTGCCTGCCCCGCAGAGATGCTTGGAGCGGGGTGTATATCGCTCGACATCTGCCAAGCCTTCGATACTTTAGACTGGGAATATATGCAAACCGCCCTACAGCGATTTGGGATTCCCCCCGAATTCATACAATGGATCCAGATACTATACAATTTCCCAACAGTCCGGTATGCACTGGATCACATATATCACAAGTATATCACATACAAAGGGGCACAAGGCAGGGTTGTCCCCTCTCGCCCATGCTGTTTGTACTTGCACTTGAACCCCTCGCCCACAGATTGCGTGTGGAGTCCAATAACTTGGGTTTACCATTATTCATGCACTCCATGCAATATCCCTTTATGCAGATGATATCATACTTTACTCCAAAAACCTGCGTGAGGATCTGCACACGGTAGCGCAAATTTTTACCCAGTTTGAATCTATCGCAGGCCTCGCCATCAATTACGAGAAATCATATGAGTTCCCCTTTGGGAACGAGTTCAATATGCAAAATATCCCCTTCGGAGATCGAGACATTACAGTTGCCCCTGCCACCTCTTGGTATCTAGGGATACAAGGTTCCAGAAACCCGCAGGACCTCTTTGAAGGGAATCTACAAAGGGCAATAGGCTCCTTGCGGGCCCAGGTCACTTTCTGGACATCCCTGCCCCTCTCGATCACTGGTCGGCTAGCAATTTCTTAAATGGTGATGCTCCCACGGCTCCTTTATTTCTTTACCAACCTGCCAGTGGTGATTCCCAGAACCATTTTTAAGACACTGACCACATTACTGACTGACTTAATATGGGGCACAAGCCACCGACGTATTAGTCTGGCAAAGTTACAACTCCCATCCGATGCCGGAGGAATGGGGGCACCTGACTTTTACGCCTACTGCTTAGCAGGCCAATTGCAATGGCTCTCCTACTGGTTAGCAGGCCGTAATTTGCATGATAGCCTACACGAATCAGGTGACCAACCAGGGTGCATTACATACACTGCTGTGTCCAGGCGGCACAGTCCCAGCTTGAGCTACGATGTTGCTCAGGACTGCACTCACTTACTGGAAGCAGGCATTAAAGTACACAGCAAATATCCTGCCTACGCTCCCAACATACCACTGCTAGGATTTCCAACCGCTATGGGACTCTTACAAACCGCAGACTCTCTCCATGGATACAGGTGGGAGTATCTGAAGTAGGGGTACTGTTTAGGGATGGGATGCTATTGACACATACAGACTTTATAAATGAACAGGGTATCACAGGAGCACTATTTCTAGTGCATGCCAACCTAGTACGCTATATTAAACGACATTGGGCACCTTAGGAGTCAGGACCTGCCACGAACGAACCAGTACACCTATTATACCTAATGGGAAGGGGGAGACACTTAATCCGCTGGTTTTACCGAGGGATACGCGTGCACCAGCCATCCCCCTTAGTTCCGGTACACCACAATTGGGAAGGAGACATAAATAGATCACTCTCAGACAAAGAATGGAAGACAATACTGAAATACCCCAAACGAGTATCCCGTGACACACGTTTTAAATGTATGCAATATATGATAAAAGAACGCGCATACCTTACACTGCACAAGTTACACTCCATCTACCCCAACATCACGGCTGCCTGCCCCAGATGTTCAGAGCAAGATGCAAATTTAATCCACATGATATGGTCTTGTAATGGCTTGCGCAATTACTGGGGCATGATCATAGCAACCCTGAGAGAGGTAGTGGGTGATATGGGCTGGCATTCAGCGGAAAAATGTATACTGGGCCTCTACTCACGGCTGAAGGGACAAGTAGTTCAGGCACAATTTGCAGACTTAGGGGTCCATTAGGATAACGGGCGGATCGCCACCGCCGAGCCGGCGGTGGCGATCCGCCCTCCACATGTCCCTGGTTCTCCCCCCACCATATTAGTATGGCGGGGGGCACTGCGGCGGACGGAAAGACCGTCCGCCGCTTTTCCGCCGGTTGAACTTCGACCGGGCGGAAAAGGGTCACAATATGGTGGCGGTGTCTGCAAGACACCGCCATTCATATTATGATGTATGCGGTGATTGACCTTTCCATGGCGGCGATGCCGCCATGGAAAGGCATGCGGTCATTGACATTGCGGGCCCCCAGGGTGTTGGGGGAGTGGGGGGTGCACATGGGGGGTACCTATGGTACCCCCCCTCATTACAATGCATTACGTGGCAGGCACCACCTGGTGCCTGCCATGTTGTGCATGGCAATGCTGTGCACAATCCTTTTACATTGCGAGCGGGGCTGCAGCCAGCAGATCCACCCGCAATGTATAAGGCCCAGGATGCGCCCGCCAGTGTGGACGGTGCATCCTAATTTGCATGGCGGGACCGCCGCAACATCGGCGGTCGGTCCCGTGCTCTGTTGCGGTGGCGGGCGGACAAAGTCCGCCCGCCATCGTAATAGGCCTGTTAGATCTTAATCAATAAAAGAGATGCATCACTAGGAGGTGGAAATCAACAGTCCCCCCCAAGATACAGTCCTGGAAGGAAGAGGTCGAAAGATGGGGTATAGCAGAAAGCAGAGTCTTTCGTAGGGAAGAACATAGAGGACTTCGGAAGAAGCCCTTAGCTATGAGCTGGGACACATTACTAGAATCCTTCAAAACATCAGATACATTCAATTTCCAAATGTAGCGGCATTAGAGAACTCGGAGCCACCATAAATTGGATAGGTACTCCCCGCTAGTCTCAATCCCAGCTATCCAAATACCTCATAGTCTCCTAGCACACTGTAACACCGATATACTTGCTCGTAGCCTGAATTAGATCTACCTGAAACTCGTGACCCCAGACCCTCAGCCTCACTGTATTTCACATCTCAAGCCACCATAATGATACCCTAGAATGTATTGGTCTGTCAACACTGGATCTTCCAATCTGCACCCGTCAGCAGTGGGGAGGGCGGATAATCTGTTTTATTGCTGTTTTAATTACCTTTTTTCTGTGCGAGTTTCCTAATCAATTAGCAGACAGGTTCATGGCGGCCACTTTAACTGCTGGTGCGTTATACTCAACAATGTATTCTGAGATGCATATTGGGAATGTATCACAGAACATGAGTGTAATATCATATTTGTGGGCTGATGAAGCCAATATCTATGCAATCTTATTTTGAGCACTTGGAATGTCATCACTAGAAATAACTAATAAAATATGTTTTAAAAAAAAAAGTAGTGTTCTGTAAGGATGTGTGTCTTCAACTCTGTCACATAGAGGATCAAGTCTGGCATGGTCCTGAGGGATATGTGGATGTTTTTCCAGATCATGGGAGCACTGATAGAGATGATCTGTTGCCTTGATTTTTTGTATTTGTTCTTCTTCATTGCCAGTCTGATCTTGCCAGCCAGATAGGCAGGGATGTGGTCATGGCGGCTTTGCAGACAATGCAGCTGGCCTAGAGGATGGTACAGACCGACAAGGAGAGCCAGTGAAAGTCCACCAAGAGAGATGACGTGGTCATATTTCTTCAGCCTCTAGATGAGGCCTGCTGCAGCATGTAGGATGCCCTTGAAGCGTCTGTGTGGAACCTGGGAGACCGCAAACAGGATGTCACCACTGTCCAGGTGCTAGAGTACAAGGCTTTGAACATCAGCTCTGAAGTCACTTAATGGGAGGAATGGTTTTGCTTTCTCTAGTACAGAACGCTGGTACCAAAACATCTTAGTTTTCTTGGAAATCTGTTTACTGAGGGAATGTGGAGAACAAAAAGGGCGTCCTTTTTCAGAAAAATAAACGTGTTCAGGTAGGTAGATTATCTGCTTACTGTAACACTGCAAAGTCTTCATGGAGGCGTGTTTTCTACTTAATATAATGCTGCATATGTTTTCTATTTATTTTATTTTATTTATTTATTTGAGTTTTATAGAGCGCGAACCAGACCCGTGAGGGTATCAGAGCGCTTTACAGGATTGACAAGTGGAATACAAAAGACTTAGGAGGGGTGGATACATTTGGGATGCAAAAAAAGAAAAAGAAAAACAGGTAGATACATTACACAAGAAACAAGCGGTCACAAGAACCAGGTGGGATGCCCAGAGGTGCCGGGTAAGTATCATCCGGAGTAACCATGGAGAGGCCGTAATAGGAGGTAGAACAAAGTCGCTGAGGAGATTGTAGTGTAAGCGTTAGGAGAGGAATTTGCCCATTAGGAAGGTTTTGGCCTCCTTTTTAAAGCGTGCCAGAAATTAGTTTGCTCTGGAAGGTAGAAAGTGCAGAGTTATGGAACTAGTCTTTCTATGCAAGAATGAGTCATTAATTGTTGGTATCATTTTGATAAGAATCAAGTGAATGTGTGTAGCGCTTATTAGTAAGATACTGACTAGGCCTGGGCGAAGCGACCAAAAAACTCAGGCACGCTACGCGGTCAGCCACGCTACGCGGAGTTCCGCAAGTGGCAGAATGCATTAGGTCGTGCTGTTTGTGCTGATTTTTAGCACCAGGTGTTTTTCCCAGGTTTATAAGGGAATAGGGTGGGAAGTAATTTAATTTCAATTAATTAATTCATTTTTTTAATTAATTAATATTTATGTATTTAATATTTTTTATTGTTAATTGTGGTAATTAATTTATTATTAATTATTTATTAATTGGTTATTAATTATTGTTCGTTAATTGGTAATTATGTTAATTATGTCATTTATTTAGGAGCGGGTTGTGGGTTGATAGGGGAGTAGGGTGGGAAGTAATTTAATTTTAATACATGTTTTAATATTTTTAATATAATATTTATTTAATGTTATTTTATTTTTATAGTGTTTATTGTGTGAATTAATTTATTATTAATTGTTTTTATTTTGCTTGTTAATTGTTATCAATTAATTAATTAATTGTTAATTAATTATGTTAATTGTGTCATGTTTTACAACATTGGTGGTGTTATTTATAGGGGAATATGGTGGTAGGTAAATTATTTATAATTAATTAATTATTTGTTAATTAATGCTAATTAATTAATTAAATATTAAATATGCTAATTGTGGAATTATTTTGATTTGTGAGTTGTGGGGTTTATAGTTGTAAATGTGGGGAAGATTTTTTTTAACATTAATTAATGATTTGTTGTTAATTGTTATTAATTTATGAATGCAAAATTAGTTATGGAAATTGTGTAAATATTTTTAGGTGTGTGTTTTGGTGTTTCTTGGGGTAGAGGGTGGAAAGTAATTTAGTTTAAATAAATTAATCAATAGTTGATCATTAATATTCATTTATTAATTTATAAATATTTTTGGTAATTGTTTTGTCTTTTTTTTGTTTGTGGTTTTTGGTTCAATAGCTGTAATCTTTGGTTTTATCCCCTCCGCTATCCAACACTTTCCCTACTGTTGCATTCATTGGAGTGGAAATAGTAATTTATTCCCCTCCGCTATCCAACACTTTCCCTACTGTTGCACTTCCTGGAGTGGGAATAGTAATTTTTACCCCTCCGCTATCCAACACTTTCCCTACTGTTGCACTCACTGGAGTGGGAATAGTAATTTCTAACCCTCCACTATCCAACACTTTCCCTACTGTTGCACTCGCTGGAGTGGGAATAGTAATTTTTACCCCTCCGCTATCCAACACTTTCCCTTCTGTTGCACTTGCTGGAGTGGGAATAGTAATTTATTCCCCTCTGCTATCCAACACTTTCCCTACTGTTGCACTTGCTGGAGTGGGAACAGTAATTTTCCCCCTCCGCTATCCAACACTTTTCCTACTGTTGCACTTCCTGGAGTGGGAATAGTAAATTATTCCCCTCCGCTATCCCACAATTTCCCTACTGTTGCACTTGCTGGAGTGGGAATAGTAATTTTTACCCCTCCGCTAGCCAACATTTTCCCTACTGTTGCACTCTCTGGAGTGGGAATTGTAATTGTATCCTCTCCGCTATCCAACACTTTCCCTACTATTGCACTCGCTGGAGTGGGAATAGTAAATTATTTCCCATCGCTATCCAACACTTTCCCTACTGTTGCACTTGCTGGAGTGGGAATAGTAATTTTTACCCCTACGCTATCCAACACTTTCTCTAACGTTGCATTCATTAGAGTGGGAATAGTAATTTTTACCCCTCCGCTATCCAACACTTTCCCTACTGTTGCACTCGCTGGAGTGGGAATAGTAATTTTTATGCCTCCGCTATCCAACACTTTCCCTACTGTTGCACTTGCTGGAGTGGGAATAGTAAATTATTCCCCTCCACTATCCAACACTTTCCCTACTGTTGCACTCGCTGGGGTGGGAATGGTAATTGTTACCCCTACGCTATCCAACACTTTTCCTACTGTTGCACTCCCTGGAATGGGAATAGTAATTTATTCACCTAAGCTATCCAACACTTTCCCTACTGTTGCACTTATTGGAGTGGGAATAGTAAATTATTCCCCTCCGCTATCCAACACTTTCCCTACTGTTGCACATGCTGGAGTGGGTATAGTAATTTATTCACCTCCTCTATCCAACACTTTCCTTACTTTTGCTGTTAATGTAGTGTAAAATGTAGTTTTAAAAATTAATAAATATTTTAATAATTTAATTTATAATATATATATATATATTTGTTTTTTTTATATTACAGGTGTATGTATATCTATATGTATTTATACTTTTTTATATATTTCTAACATTCTATAATTTATTGAAATAATTATTTATCAATTATTATTAAGTAAATATATATATATTACATTTTATATATGTATGTTTAATTTATTTTTACATTACATTTATTGCTTATAATTGTTAAAATTTTCTAATAATTCTAAATATTTTTTTAAAGTTATATGTATTATTTAATTTATTTTACATTATTTTTTATACATTTAAAAAAACAATATTTTTACTTTGATATTTTTAACAACTATGGGGCAGATTTACAATTAACTAACGCAGCACGGCGCAGCAAGTCATTTTGCTGCGCCATGCTGCGTTAGTTTGAAAGCTACAGGGATGCGACATATTTACAAGAATATGTCGCATCCTTGTGCTTCCCGGCGCTGGTGCACAAACTGCAGCCATGCACCGGCGCAGGCACCCTTGCACCATGGTGCAAGGATGCCTGCGTCGTGGGGAGAATGTTTTTGTGCAGGAAGGGGAACCTTCCTGCACAAAAACAATCACTACAACCATTTTCCTCTTTCAATGCGTGCTGCAGAATGCAGCAAGCATTGAAAGAGAAAACGAGGAGAAATGAAAACATTTCTCCTCGGTGCGCTCGCTACGCCACCTCTAGGGTGGCGTAGCTTTCAGACGCATCTCCAGAGTTACGATTTCTCGTAATTCTGGAGATGTGTCTTGTTCCATGAGTGTTGCGTGGGAACACCCACAGCAACACCCATGGAACGCCCCTTCACCGCAAAGTGCTGCGTGTGAAGGGGCCGTATTTACAAGGAGAGGAAAAGTCACGCAGGGTGGCTTTTCCTCTCCTTGTAATTATGGAGCAGCCTCTGCGCCACCAGTACGTCACAAAAGTGACGTACTGGTGGCGCAGGGGCTTGTAATCTGCCCCTATATATTTTTTCCGACATTTAAGTACTTACCATTATGTAGATAGGATGTCGATATTTTTGACATCTATATTTATGTCCCGATATTTTGGGAACACAAAATTTTGTCCATCGATATTTTGTCAGTGATCCGGCAGCGGTAAACTGATGATGTTGATGGACACAGCGCTACACTTTAAAAAATCAGAAAATGTTGGTGTGTGCTAGTGTGGAGCTCGTCTTGACACTTTTGTGCCAGTGACAGTGAATTGTTAGCACATGTTCTTTTGCCTTGCATTGGTGTACATTAGTGCAGCAGGTGCAGTGGCACCATTCCCTGGCAGTGTGGTAGGGTCCATGTAACAAAATGATGGCTGTTTAATACAACCGAACTGGAGGTGTTGGTCAATTTTCCTAGCTTGCACTGGGGTCCATGGCACTTTTCCTATTAGAACCGTGTTAAATATTCCTTCCCACTAGGGTAATTTCTGTAATTTGTGCGATTTTGCAATAAGCAAATACACAAAATGACAGAAATGATACCAGTGCGATATGTCACACGATGTTTTGCTGCAGAGGACTGGTTCGAGCACAAAATCTCTTTTGGTAGAGAGATTCAAGCGAAAATGTGTCACCAGAGAAATTTTCTCTGTGAGTCAGTGTTGTTGCTGGTATTCCTAGTGACTTTTGAACGTGAGGTACTCAATAACCCAAAGTGCATTTCGCAAAATGTACATGTTATTCTGTGAAACAGACCAACATTTTGTGTAGGCTTGCAATAAAAAAATGCCCAATTTCGCACACACTTACGTGTTACGTCAGTGTTGCTCTTTGGCAGATTTACAAGGCCCTTGCGCCACTTTTGCGTCACTTTTAACATGGGAAAAGTGACGCAAAAGTGGCGCAAGCGGCTTGTAAATCTGCCCCAGAGTCTTTTGGTGTTTGCCGCTCTTATTCCACGGGCTGGGTGATCATCTCTTCATGATTGCTTTAATGAATTCCAGTTTTCCTAACTCTCAATATGCTCTGATTCACCTTTTCAGGAAGTTTGAATCTCTGTAGAAATGTTTAATTTATTTACTTCTTAATTGCTATAATTGCGTTATTCGGTGTGTTTTTTAAATGTTTGCATTATAAATCGAATAAAAAAAGAATGTATTTTTGTCGGCATCGCTGAGTACTCCCTTGAGACCATTCCTTTTTCTCTTTTATGCATGAACGTGCACCAGGTACGTGATAAAAAAATGCATTTTATTGCTTATTGTAAGGTAATGTATGTTGAATTGTTTTTGTTTAATTCGAAGAGATAATTTCCCCAGAGTGCCTTGTATGTGACTGCATTCCCATCTAATTAAATATGACAGCATTTTAAATAAGTCATGTGATTTGCTGCATATTTGGGTCACAGAAAAATAACCTTGGCTTGGGTAGTTAACCGGATGTCATTTTGTGTTTCACTGTACATAGGCAGGCTCACACATATGAATAATTCAGCATGCTTGCGTTGGCTGTTACATACACACTAAACCCGCTGTGGTTTGGTGGCACTGGGACCCCCTTTACTAATCAGAGGGTAGCCAAGAGTTCAGTTAATTTACTAACACTTTTCACAATATTTAAAACTTTTAAGGCAGCGAAAGGAAATGACGTCTCATGTTACAAAATGTTTATTGAGTTGGTAACATCTTAGGCAAGACCCATTATCGCCAAGAAATTCAGCTTCTAGCTATACATGTATCAGTCCCTGGGTACTGAGTAGAAAGAAACACCAACTGCATGGCAGGTACATGCTTTATTTTAGTAGAGTTCACATTTTTGTTCCGGGATCTTGTTATGTCCAGTGGGTTAGTAAAGACAATTAATCAGCACACTTCAGAGGATGCTGTGGCTGCCCACCCATTGCTGCCCCATTACCCCTTACCCCAGCCTACGCCCTTGCTGGGATGGGCAACAGATGGGTCCGTGCAAGCACCAAGTGCAGTGGACAAGTCGCTGGGCATGGGTTCAGGGTGTTTATGGCTCTGCCTGTACCCTATTCTGCACCTTAGGGAAATGCCACCGAATGGGAGATGAGCAGGAGCAGGGCACTGGCCTCTCACTTCGTCTCTGGACCCAGGAGAAACCATGCCGAAATGTCATTGGCCGACCATTCAATACGGTACCTGCTCATCAGAAAGAAGTCCACTGGCACACGGGAAGACAGCGCCTGCCTGGCTTGCCCTGGTCAAGCTTTATCTTCGTCGATTGTGTAGGAGTCACTTTAACCACTAAACTAGATGTTCCAGTAGGCATATTACAATTTTATTGTCAAGTGGACAATCTCTATCTATATATATATCTCTCTGACATACTAGTTTACCTTAACATGTTTGCATCAGGTGCATTAACTAACAGTCCAATCGATCTCTCCTATGACAGTGCATGCACTGTCTGTTTCAATACATATTGTTATCGTACAGTAGGCGTAGAGCCCCCCATTGCTTACCATTGGTTGGCTTCATTGTTACTCTCACTTGCTTGCTTCTTAATCATTGGCTGTGTGAGTGTTCTTTCCTCTTTGTTCATTTGTCCTGCTCCTGGATCATGGACGCATTACTATGTCCTTGCCTGCTTGCTTTTAAAGGTGCTGCTTTTTCTTTTCGTTTAAGCATTCTATGAGAGTGCATATGTTTTGCTGCTGTTATCTCACTCATACAATACCACACAGAATACAATTGTGTTCAGCGTCATGTTGACTTTTGCCTGTTTGGTCCCCCCACCTGTACCTCCCTCTTGCTTTCCCCACCCAGCACCTGTGTTGCTTCTGTCCCTGATCACCTGTGTTGCTTATGCCCTCTACCCACACCCCCTGTTGCTTCCCACCCACTTTAAGAACCCACAATCCAACCACGCCCCATCTTGTTTTTGTCCCTCATCCCCCTTGTCACTTCCACCCCACTTGTACCCCCATTTTTCTTCCTCCACATGCTTTAAAAACAATGAGAAAGCTTTTGTGTGTGTTGTTTTTCTTTTTAGTTACCAATCAACTCGGACCAGAAACTTTAATGAAAAAAAAGAGTTTGCGTAATTTTGTGCACACGTACACAATGAAGTAGCCGGCCACTTCAAACGTTGGGACGTTTTCATGGCAAGCATTTCATTTCTGTTTGTAGACGTGCCTGTGAACTACTTTTGCCTGAAGCTGTTGGATGTGCTTGAACAATGCTCAATTAAATTGTCATCGATAGCTGTGATCTGCACATCTCAACCTGGAGCCCAGCCCTCTAACCTTTCTAGTTGGGTTGAAACCTTGAACAGGGTTCACTGCCATGTGCCCATAGCAATGATATGCAGCCAGTGTCTTTTATCCTATAGATAGACAGTGACATGGCTGCATACATTTTAATGGTTTTTTAGGTTGAAATTATTTGTATTGCTTTTATAGTGCTATAGCACGTGTTACAGTCAACACCACCAACTACCCAGGTTATCATATGTAATACAATCAAATAAATTCGTACATACCCCAAACATTGTTTCCTTCGCATCTCTGAACCGGCATACACAACCAGTTTGGGCCAGCGTTTACGCCCAAGCGAAAGTGAGGAAAATGGGCCGGAGATGTGGAAACAAATTCTCTGGATAATCCCATAATATCCGCCCTCGGGCACCCAGGGAACTCGTTCCAAAACATACTCTGCAGCCTGAAGAAGGGGTCAATATGGGACAGAACTAGAACCTAGCAGTGAGTTCTCTGGGCGTAACCGCCTGCGCTCCCTTACATCAGTAACTCGGCCAACACTGTTCTGTGCATTTTAGGGCACCACAAATCCTTTAGAGATAGGGTCTTTGTTCACTGCCTGCTATTACAACCGATTCTTTTTCC
Organism: Calotriton arnoldi; assembly: GCA_963921515.1. NCBI lineage: Eukaryota > Metazoa > Chordata > Amphibia > Caudata > Salamandridae > Calotriton > Calotriton arnoldi. The sequence goes on from CAWUFW010006617.1 coordinate 41,463, forward strand.
ACGATCTGCTGCTTCTGCCATTGCAACTGAGTCGGTCAACAAAGTCCTGATCAATCAGACTCAGGTATCTTTCATTTTCCCTTGACCTTTGTGTTAGAAGATTGCTACCAACATTAGGATTCGGTAATGTCCCTCTTAAAGCACTAACAGGACAATGGGTAGGACAATCTTATGACCTATATAATTGCCCCCTCTCTCAAGGAGGAAAACAAGTGCTATACTATGTCCTGTATAATGAATTATTCATCATTATCTGCACCACAGAGACGATACTTAAACTCATTGCTTTTTGAGTAAAAATTAGACATTTTTAATGAATTTATTAATTTTGTGATGTCACAATCCGAATGAGTAAGGGGCATATTATCAACGGCCAGCGATAATTATCGCTGGCCGTTCACAGCGTGAGAATAGTTATCGCCGGCTACCGCAGATAATTATCGCCATGCTAGCGCTGTATTAACAACGCATAGCGCAATGGCGATAATTATTCCTGCGATAGCTTGTTTTCCATGGTACATCGCTGGTTTTCCAGCGATGTTCCATGGAAAACGGCGATAACCTTGCTGATACGACCCTGTGGTCGTATCAGCAGAATCCATCTCCCATGTAAAGTATGCTTAAGTCAGGAATTTAACAGACGTTAAATTCCTGAGTTAAAGCTGAGGTAGCGCGATTTCTTTTATCACTGCACCTCCTTGTTAATATCGCGGAGCTGCCTTCGCGATATTAACTTGTGTTGTTTTCACAGCCACGCCTTCTTTGCATCTCATTAGCGATGCAAGGCGAGGCTGTGAAAAAACGGGCTCTACATCAAGGAAACACGCGCTAGCGTGTCCTTGATGATATTGCGATATAATTATCGCCACTTTTCGCCCGAAAACGGACGCTAAAGCGGCGATAATTATATCGCCAGCCCTTGATAATATGCCCCTAAGTGTGTTATAGTTGATTACATTTTTTAGAAAGCTTCTTGAAAATATTCTAACGGTAAATATCTGGACTGTGGAGATTTCCTTCTGCAGTTTATAGTGATTGTAATGTATTTTTACATTGTTGATCCCTGTAGAGGTCTGAATCAATTGTTAATAAACTAAACTGAGGCGGTCAGCAAGGATCAGGAACTGAATAGGTTACTTCAGTCTTCCTGCTTGGTGGGTTCTGGAGTATCGAGTAGGGAATATTGTTCTACCTTAATAGCATAGCCAAAATATTGAGGACCAAAGCCGCGATAATAAGGTACCACAATATTTCCTGCTCGATATTACACACTACAGTCTTCATGCCCAAGTTGGCTTCCTTCACAGCTGCCAGGGCTGTCAACATACCTGCCGGTGTGCCTTTTAGTATATCATCGTCCAGGCGACTCTTCATGGGGCAACAAGTAACTTTCCTCACTTGTATCGGAACAGTTCAGTCAAGTCGCAGCATCTTCGGCGGCATCTTCGGCATCAGCTTTACATCTTCGTTTTCAGCGAGGAGATCTACCCTTAATATTATAAGTGGCAAAACCCTCAAAGCATTTTCATCAAATCCACCTTGAACTCGAGTTGTGTCAGCGAGGCATTTGTGCACTCTTGTAAGTTCAGTTGGTCTCAGACATTAAATGTACTATCACACAACGCCAATGCTACACCGGCGAATATAATGGGTGGTCTCCAGCTCGTTGTTGACGATACGTTTCTTGATCTCCTCCACTATTACCTCCATTAAGGTTGCTGTGACTACATTTCATGTGGGTAGGTTTTTACAGGCCCACTTCACCAATGACTCCCCACGGGTCAGGACACGTGCAGCAACAACAGGCCTCTTGGATTCACTTGCATGGGATCCACTAGGGTTCAGAGCCTTAGGGGCAAATAGACAACACACTTCTCCTTAGACCGCAATTGCATATTTCCTTTTAGTGAAGTGTTTTTGTGATGTTAAGGCTCCCTGGATACATCAGAGTGTATCTGAAGGAGAAAGTTCAATTGGCCAGTCCATTAACATTGGGGCTGATTTTGATGTTGGTGGGACCGCCACCGACAGGCCGTCAGTGGCGGTCCCACCGACAGACAGCCCTTCGGTCTGACTGCCACATTATGATGCAGGCGGTCAGACCAAAAACATCAGGGGGGGAAGACTGCTGGCTCCGACAGGATCTACGATTCCGTCGGGGCAGTGGTGGGAATCATATCCCTTGAATGACCGCAGTGCTTAGGCAGGCACCGTCATCGGGATCACAATAACCCTTTCCGACAGCCTTTTCATGACAGTCCGACCGCCATGAAAAGGCTTTCGGAAAGGGACTTTGAGGGCCCCAAACAGGGCCCTCGTGGGCCGCAGAACAAGCCGCCATGTTAAAGAGCACTTTCCGACTGCCAGCACGGTCCTATCATAATTGGGCGGTCGGACCACCGCCTGCTTGTCGGGCGGTTTCCTGACCACTGTGATAGTGGGCGGCGGTTCAACCACCCACTATCATAATCAGGCCCAAAGTGCGGTGGTTGAATACACCAGTATGGCTAGGGCATTCCACTCTCTTCCCTCCAGGCATGTATCTCCCTTGCTCTTTCCTGTACCACTATCATAGCTGGTGTCAGGGGAAGCTCTCCTGGGCAGGGTACTCTGGACTGCTCCTTTCCCCCAACGCTGATTAAATCTTAATGGCACACAGTGAAACACAGAAAGTGTGCCACCATGAATGGCCTCCTCACGGTGTCAGAAGGGGGAAGAGGTATGATCTCAGCCCTCAATGCAGTGGCGTAACGAAACTTGAGGGGGCCCCCCTGCAAAGTACATGGAGGGGGCCCCCCATTCTCCGCGCCAGACAAGAGCTCTCAGGCCAGCGACCCGCCATACTGCAGGGGCTGCGGGGCTATTGTTACGCCACTGTTACCAATACAGCCGTTACAAGTAAACCTGGATAGTGGAGGTAATAGTTGGGTATACTCTGCCAGCAGTCTATCATAGGTGGTGGTCTATCCATAACAGGGTCCCTGCCATCAGTACGCAGGGGAAGTTTGCCCTATTTTAGGTGGGTTTCCTGATGCAGACTCCTGTCATGATATACAACATCGGGCCCACTCATCGTTTAGTTTTGCCAAAAGTGCATCCACTGCTCCTTCTCTTTCACACCTCCTTCCTTCCTCATGCTTTCTATCTCTTCCTTTCCATTATTTCTGAGCATCCTATCTTTTCTTCATTCTCATCCCTGCCTTTTTCTTTCTATTCTCTGTCACTTTTATCTCCAACTTTTTCTCTCCCATCCCGTCGAAATCATTCCACTATGCTTTCCTATCTCCTGTGCAGTATTTCACTCTCTTTCTTTGCTCTTTTTATGCTATCTGCTTTGTATTTCCTTTGTCCATTCTCTCACCCTCTCCATTCCCTACCTCTCTTTTCTCATTTCCTCTTTTATACCCCACCCTCTCTTCTTAATCAGCTTTCCAGTTGACCTTGTCCTTATAGCACCTCGTGATTTCTTTCCTGCATACTTTCTCGCTGTCTTCCTCGATTTGCGCTTCCAGTGCTTTCTTATCTATCACTATGCTCTTCATCAGTCCTGTACAGACCTGGATCTCTCATCTTGAGATCTTATTGCCCTTCTTCTTCCTCATACTCTCCCAGAACCCCTAGCCTCAAAGGTTGTATTTATTTACTCCAGAGTCTTCCCTGGTGTCTCTAGAGAGGCCAGATGGTGCCAGTTCCCCAGTCCTATTTGTCCTGGCTTCCGTAGTGCCCACCACCACAGCTGATCAATGTATTGGGTGATGACACCGAAAAAAAAGACACTGCACCTTGCCACACACACTTTAAATTGTCCAACTACCTTTTGTAGCAAATCAGTGTTGTTTGATTAAAATGTTTGAATCTCTCTCTCTATATATATCTACATACACACGCACACACACTCACACATATACAAAAAGGCCACAGATGGAGGAGAGGATTTTGCTGGAGTGGGGACACATCCTTACCTCTGGCCCACCACAAGCACTTTTTGTTTTGGACCATGTATAATAGCCTTGTTCAAACCCCTTTACTTCCCTTATCACACATTCAGCATTCTTGTTGTTTTCTGTACAGTGACATAGAAATGTTGTTGTGGACTCTTATGCAAACAAAAAAAAGCCCCCAGCAGGTCAATACCTCATGTACAGAGACATCCACATTGACACAACCCCCACAACCCCCCAGGCATATTCCCACATAGGAGAAGGTAGAAAAGAGTATAATGCATGAGGTGCATCGTTTAGGTCAGCACATTGGCTTAAAGAGGATGTACACTATTCTTGTGGTCAGAGTACGTTTATCAACATTTTCCATCGGCTGTGACATTAGTAAACCTGGTCTTGGAATCTCTGCCTGCTGCCTTTTAATTTTGCTAATTCATTGGTGTCCACACTCTGATAATAAATTGTAAAGACCAGGCAGGGCTAAGGTTTTTAACACATGCAACTGTCTGTTACCATTCTTGGACAGATGTATTTAAACAGTCCATTGTTGTATTTCCTGGATGCTAACAACTCGCTCTTGCTTCTTTTTCAACTTCCACGCCACTACCTCACAAAGCCATTTACTGATAAGCACCACTATCGATCAAGGACAAAATCACCCCAAAAAATAAGCTGTGTTCCAACCCCACACCGCCTTCCCAATAACTCACTTTAAAATACTCTGCAGAAGGCTGATCCATTTAATGTTTGACAACAGCCCCTGTAACAGGCTTCCTGTAGAACATCAGAAACCATCCAACCTGCTACTAGAGCAACTCAAGGATCTCCTGCCAACACCCAACCTACTAACATGTGATGCCGCTACTCAAGACTCACTAGTTACCCCAACTCCTGGTTTATTGATCATCAGCACAAAACTAAGACCGACCTCTTTCTCCAACCTACTGTCCTGCAGAAACAATCCAACGTGTCTTCCCCAAATTTCTTTAAATCGATAAAGACAAAGAGAACCAGTCACAAACATAATCTTTTCACACTGTGCAGCTATCTTTTCCAGGGTGTCTGAGAGACTGACAGACAGACACACCTTCACTGTAGAGTGAGTCTCAGCACTTCTCTTGTCAATTGACAGAGACAAGGCTTACCATCAAGTGCACTGGCTTTTTTCTGTGAGAAATACTGGAGAAGGCAGGTCTGGGTACACGATTCAACATGGGAATTGTGCACCTATTCTAGCCCCGCAGCTCAGAGGCTGAGCTGGACTTTCACTTCATCCAAAAGAAATGGACTGACATACTCCACAAAATGCACACCTCCTCATTCTGTGCCTCGGGAAAGAAAGCAATGCTTAAGATTACACACTATTGGTACTACACCCCAGCCAGAAGGTGAAATGGAAACTCAACAGTCCTAATGGCTGTTAATTCAACTTCGGCCACCCAGACACCCAGACTCATCTCCTCTGGCTCTGTCCCAAACTCAAACGCTACTGGTAGGCCGTCTGAAAGATATCAATGAAATGTTTGCAACAGATATACCCTGTCTTTCTAGCTACGTCCTACTGAGACTCCTCAATGCCCGACACACCCTCTACACTCTAACGAAGGGAAGGCAATGATAATGGCTTTGGCTTTGTGTGGGGCTAAACATGTCATCAAAGTCAAATGGGGCACAGATACGTTGTCTTCTCACTTTGACTGGCTGCATAAACTGTGGGACCTCACAGGGATGGAAAAGCTTACTCCTTCCCTGCAGAACAAGTTGCTACACTTTGACAAAATGAGGGGCCCATGCATCCAATCTCTGGCACAGGACTTTTGGGAACTTACTAGTCTTCTTTACTTATGAGTACACCAGCTTACAGGACGAGGGGGCACGCCTGATCAGCAAGACAAAGACTGACCGCAGTGGGTATGACGCACTAAAAGACCCAGCCTGCTGACACTGAATACGTTGCGAAAGAGCTAATTCTGGTGAGAGAGGTTAAGCTCTCTGGGTGAAAACCCCTGATAGTTTATCCCTCCCCTCCCGCCTTTCCCAGTCCCCCCTGGTACCCTCCCTTCCTCCCTATCTATCTCCTTCGTCTGTTCTCCCACTGTTATGTCCCACTGTTCTACCTAATCGGCCTTTGGATTTAGGTAAGAGTATTTGTTCCTGGATAAATAAATAAAAAGATCTGAACCATAAAACATCAATGGGTCGGAAATATATTTAAATTCTAACATTGTTAATATAATATTCCATCAACATAAGGTTTCTCAGATTTGTGGTCTTATATTTTGCTGTTACTCTCAAACACTGTAAACTTATTTCACTCTCCTTTGGTCTGCAGAACTCTCTGATAACCCTCTTCACCTCAAGGCATAACATGTTTCTTTGTTCTGTATTTCTACAGTCTCAAAGGCATTACTGTACAAATTTACCAACCTCAAAAAGATGAAACTAAGACTTGGCCTAGTTGAGATTCAAATTCATGAACAGATCACAAAACATGTCTTCTCTTTTGATCTCACTGTATCTTCTCTCTCACTTTCTACCTCTCTCAAAGTCTTCTTCTTCTCTTCTTAATTCTCTCACCCTTCATCTCTCTTTCTCTTTCTGCCTCACTTACTCTCATTCTTTCCATTTATCTCCTTCTCATTCTCTTGCTTCCCCGTTGTCCGTGTCTTCTCCCCTCCCTCCGCCCTCTCGTCTGTGCCTTCTCCACCCTCCCTCTCGTTGTCCGTGCCTTCTCGCCCCGCCCTCCCTCCCTTTGTCTGTGATGCCTACCATTTGCAATGCAATAGGTCTCGCGTAAATGCAAGACCTATTGCATTGCTAATGCTTGTTTATGCGGGGCATCAGGTTGGCCATTTCCCCGGTTCTTTCCTTCCTCCCCCATCGGCGGTGGCACCATGGCTTTCATTAGAAAAGCTTTCCAGCGTGAACTGCATGTTGTGTACTTGCGACTGATACGACGTAGCTGACCTGATGATCGTCTGCTCTACCACACAAGAAATAAAACAATCTTGAAGGAGCGAGAGGTACGCTTCACCCCCACCCTGGCGCAAGGCTTCAGCTACGACTCGTCGTGGTCAGAAAACGTTTTTCGAATCTCCCCTGCTCTTCTCCTTTTAAGGTTCGTCAACTAGAAACGTAGCCGGGGGGAGGGGGTTACACTCTTCACACAAAAGGAATCGCGTGTTGTGCAAAACATTTGCACAGTGTCACAGGGTTAATTCAAGTGGCATGGTGTTGGGCATGCAATGCTAACAGACATGGGCCCATCGAGAGGGCACAGGACATTGAAGGAGACGTGCAAGAGAAACTAGCTTGCGCAGTACATACGACCAGCAGGTCACTACACATACTACACGCTATACATGCCAATGTGGAACTCTTTGAGCACGGAACATACAACACACTAGGAGACATGGATATGCCAATGTGAAATCCTTCAAACACAGAGCTCACTTAGACAGTGGAAACGTGCGTGCCAATGTGAAGCTATTTGGGCAGTCCTTCACATACCAGAAGACAAGTGCACACCAATGTGAAACAATCTGGGCACAGGACGTACTGCACACACAAGGCGACATACATGTTAACAAGAAACACATTGTAGGGGACGTGCATGACAATGAAAAACTATTTGGGCACAGTAGAATCACAAGAAACGTGTGCATGTCATTGTGAAGCTCTCTAGGCACAGTTAATTTTACACCTGCTAGAAGACATGTGCATGGCAATGAGAAATGTTCTGGGAAAAGTACACACTTCACATCTGAGGACAAGTGCATGTAAATGAGAAACTATCTGGGCAGAGAACATACAGAGTTTACCTATGTGTATGCCAATGAAAAACTATTTTGTTGCAATACATACAACACTCAATAGGAGACAGCTTCTTGTCAACGTGGTACTATCTGGGCACAGTACACATTGCACTCACTAGGAAAGATGTGTATGCCAATGTAAATCTATATGGGACAGAACACGCAGTGAATTGTGTTTCAATGCAAAACTATCTGGGTACAACACACAGTGCCTTGTGTGTGTGTGAATACAGTGCCTTGTGTATGAAAGTAAAACGATCTGGGCACAACACACAGTGCCTTGTGTGTGAATACAGTGCCTTGTGTGTGAATACAGTACCCTGTGTGTGAAAGTAAAACTATCTGGGCACAACACACAGTGCCTTGTGTGTGAATACAGTGCCTTGTGTGTGAATACAGTGCCTTGTGTGTGAAATTAAAACTATCTGGGCACAACACACACAGTGCCTTGTGTGTGAATGTAAAACATTCTGCTCACGGTACGCAGAGCACTCACTAGGAAAGCTGGGTGTGTCAACGTAACATTTTCTTGTCACAGATCATACAGAGTTCTCTAGAGAAGACGTGTGAATGTAAAACTGTCTAGACACAGGACATACGGAGCTCTCTAGGAAAGATGTGTATGGCAATGTAAACATATCTAAGTGCAGTGCATATAAGGCTGTGTGAGTTAATGTAAACGTATCCGGACTCGGTACATACAGTGCTCACTGGGAAAGGTGTATGTGCTAATGTAAAACTATTAGTGTGCAGTGAGTGAGTACATGGCTCACTGGGGATGACGTGTGCGCTGTGCATACAGTGTTGTGTGTGTCAATACAAAAATATCCGGGGGTAGTACATGCAGTGCTCGCTAGCGAGCAAGCATGCAAATGACAAATATTTGTGCAAAGTACAACACAAACTAGAAAAAGCATTTGCAATGCAATAGGTCTCGTATTTTCGAAACTTTGACTTATTGGTATTGTAAAAGACAATGCCTTGTATTTATCTGTTGTTTTTTAAACAAATAAATAAAAGGCATTGTCATTTACAATGCCAATAGCTAAAAATCTTGCAATTGCGAGACCTATTGCATTACAAATGCTTGTTTTTCTACCTGTCCCTCCAGTTTCTTTCTCTCCAGCGAGTGGAAACAGAGAGGTTGGTGCAGGGCAGATAAGAGGAAAAACACTGATATGAGGAGCCAACAAGTAAAATAAATGCAGTCATCACAGGCAAGATGCCCCCCCTTGCTCCTGAACCCTGGTGCCACTGCACTGGATGGACCACTGATAGGCCCCTGATAGTGTACCTTCCAATGCGTCTGATCAGAGTCTGTTCCTGGAGGGAGCTGCAAACCTTCTGCTTCCCCAGTCAGCTCGTCCCTTCTCAGAGGCTGTGCCCTGTGGGGAATGCTCTCTCTGAGGCCCCCATCCCCATCCCTTTTCCGGGCCTGGCTCGTGGCTCTGACTGAAGAGAAACAATGTAACTTGTTACTTTGTTTCTCTTCAGTCCTGCCCTGGGTCAGAGCGAGGAGCTCAGAGCAGGCTGCACACTGCAGCTGCTTTAGAGCAAGCCTGTCTCTCTCACAGCTCTCTACCGAAGAGCTGAGGGGGCCCCCTTCACCTACTGAAGACTGGGGGCCCCCCCGCACCGCGGGGGCTGCGGGGGTGTTTGTTACGCCCCTGCCTCAATGTGGTCCAGAATGAGTGCCTAAGCTTCAGAGGCTGTGCCCATGCACAACTCAACTGCTCGCTCCAACACAGAAAGGGAGCTGCACTAGTGCTCCATGACTAGTTGGCCCTCCTTCTGTGTGTCTGGCTAAGATCCTTTTACTGGCTTTTAAGCCACATTCTAAATTGGTTATTTTAGAAACCTCAGTATAGTTACCTCAAAATTCTACATTGGTGGCACTGGTGTCCATTTCAGCATTTTCGGTTTGATCTCACTCTGAACTCTCTCTGCTTGAGATGTAATACATAAGACTACGCTATTGACCATGCTTTTCGGTCATGCGAGATTTTCACCAATGTTTGGGAGCAAGTCTGATCTTACATGAAGAAGTGAAGCCGGCAAGCCTTCAAAATTTCAAACCATTCCACCCGGGCCCTTACTTACACCCATTTTCCCTATTACTGCACAAAGTTTAGTTAGTACTAGCATTTATAGCAATGCCTATGGTCTGTCTATCTATTTATCTATCTATCTATCTATCTACTATCTATCTATCTATCTATCTATCTATCTATCCATCTATCTATCTGCACCCATCGTCTTTCTGTCTGTCTGTCTGTCTATCTATCTATCTATCTATCTATCTATCAATCTATCTATCTGCACCCATCCGTCCATCTGTCTGTCTGTCCCTCTGTCTGTCTGTCTATCTATCTATCTATCTATCTATCTATCCATCTATCTATCTGCACCCGTCCGTCTGTCTGTCTGTCTCTGTCTGTCTCTCTCTCTCTCTCTCTCTATCTATCTATCTATCTATCTATCTATCTATCTATTTATCCTCATGCCCCTTTGTTTCTCTCTGTACATCTTTCTCATCCCTCTGCCCATCTCTCCGCCTCTCTCCCCTTCCTCTCTATCTCCGTAGTTCTCTCTCTCTGTGCCCCATCTGTTTCTCCCTAGCTCAGTTGTCTAATATTCCTCAGTCTGAATGTTAACCCCTCCCCCCTCTCTTGCCATTTCGCTTTCTCTCTCCTCATCCCACTATCTCAATCTCTTTCCTTCTCTCACTCTACTTCTCTCTTTCATCCTCTTCTGTCTCTCTCGGCTCTTCTTTCTCGCTTTCTCACATACTTTTTGTTTAATAGTTGGTGGAGCCCTGTGGGGTAGCTCTGTACTTGCATACTTGTACTTTGATTTCAACTTTGATGCCCAGCATATATGGGCACAAGTAGATTAGAAAACTGGATGGAACATGTGGCCTAATCTCATCCTTCCTCCTCTGCCCATCAGTGTTGTCTGAGATAGAAGAAAATGCATACTATAGTTCAAATTACTCCTTTTTCCTGCCAGCATTGAACATTTTGGCCAAAATTGGGTGGCTTGACTGTGACCTCCTGGAGTTCCTTTATCAGTGCCACTTCAGCTGCCGGCAATCACTCTTGTGACCGACCGAGTGACGAGTCTTCTATTCCATGATCTGCTACTCAGTACTCCACTCTGCAAACTTCCATCGCTGCTCTAATATTTCTACTGCTTCTTCTTCTGCCTGGCCAGCCTGCTTGTGGTTCATCTTACTTTTCTTGACATTTTGCAGCTAGAAGTTAGACACCTGCTTGACCTTGGAAAACCTCAGCCCAAATGCATTGTTGCCTCACCCAACCTTCGTACACCAGGTGTTCGCTCAGTTGTGTCCATTGGAGGCAGTAAACTTTCTTCATGTTGTGGATATCACGTGGGTGTAATTAATAAAACTCAGTCCTGTATCTGTAGAGATTGTAAGATGTCAACATCCTATGCCTTTGTCTTCCCATCTATTACGTGATAGACCTTCTTCGGGCCAATGGGAGTCAGGTCGTGGATATGCCTGGGTCTTGTGAATTAGCACGTGCAGTGATTTGTATTGATTCACTGTTCCATTTATTGATTCCATTCATTGATTCATTGTAGATGATTTCAATGTATATGTTTAATTTAGAAATAAACAAATGGTCATACCAGCAGATTGATACTAGTATGATATCTATCTATCTATCTATCTATCTATCTATCTATCTATCTATCTATCTATCCATCTATCTATCTGCACCCGTCCGTCCTTCTGTCTGTCTGTCTGTCTATCTATCTATCTATCTATCTATCTATCTATCTATCTATCTATCTATCCATCTATCTATCTGCACCCGTCCGTCCTTCTGTCTGTCTGTCTGTCTATCTATCTATCTATCTATCTATCTATCTATCTGCACCCGTCCGTCTGTCTGTCTCTGTCTGTCTGTCTCTCTCTCTCTCTATCTATCTATCTATCTATCTATCTATCTATCTATCTATCTATTTATCCTCATGCCCCTTTGTTTCTCTCTGTACATCTTTCTCATCCCTCTGCCCATCTCTCCGCCTCTCTCCCCTTCCTCTCTATCTCCGTAGTTCTCTCTCTCTGTGCCCCATCTGTTTCTCCCTAGCTCAGTTGTCTATCTATTCCTCAGTCTGAATGTTAACCCTCCCCCCTCTCTTGCCATTTCGCTTTCTCTCTCCTCATCCCACTATCTCAATCTCTTTCCTTCTCTCCCTCTACTTCTCTCTTTCATCCTCTTCTGTCTCTCTCGGCTCTTCTTTCTCGCTCTCTCACATCCACTCACAGCCTCATAATAGCCCCTTCCCTGGCAGCATCCTTTCATCACACTGCAGCCCCAACAGGCCCACTTTGTTCCTAGTCTGAGCCTGACCCTGACCCTGCTTTGCCATCAAGAATGCACAACCCCACAACTGCGGGCATTGATGAACCCCTCTTGCCCGTCCTTAACAGCCAACTTTTTAGGTCTCGCCTGAGCCAGCGCATGCGCTGCTCTGCGAAACATTTAGTAAGGGGGTTTTCAAAGTGCTACCAGAGGCTTTTGATGGCCTCAAGCTTGCGTTCACGCGAGCGTGCACGCGCGCCGCCGCCATGTGGGTTTCTGTCAAGGCTCATTAAGCCTAACAACGCGAATCCCCTCCCCTACCCCCTCCCTTCTCCCACTCCCTCCTCGCCAGCTTCTCTTATTACAAGCTTCCCGCGTTGCGCGGCCAATGCTTGTTTACATTCACCGTCTCGTCTCATACTACGCTTCCTGTCCCAGCTTCCATTTGCAGGTACCGCTCAAATTTTCTCTGTCTTTGTCCTATATCTCTCGTCTGTTTTCAATTCTCACTCCCTTCTTAAGCTTCAAACCTCATCTCCATTTCTACTTGCCCTATTTCTTCACAACTATGTCGTGAGTTTCCTCTGCCTTGTTCCCTTGTCTTTGGTCCCACATTTCTCTCTTCCCAGTCTCTTGGTTTTTCAATCACTCACTTCTCCTCCCTCTTTCCCAATTATCTTTTGCATTTCCCCACATACGCGCTCCTACTTCCATCCTACTCTCCCGTTTCCACTAGATCCATCTCTCTCTTGGCTCTCTTCTCTTTTACTCTCCTCTTCCCACTTTTCCTTTCCCGCTCGCGCTTTCAGCCCCCCTCCTTCCGTTTTTTCTCTCTTTTATGTTTCCTATCCATGTCCCTCATTTGATCTCCATTTCATATGCTCCTCCACTCCGCCCCCCGGAGCCCCTCATCCGTGCCGTGGCACACTGCGCGCTCCGACACCGGAGAGGGAACATGATGTACCTTCTCACATCCTCTCGACGGTTCTCGGCAGCAGAGAGCGGTGGGCCGGTGCCAGCTCACGGCAATCAGTCACAGATGTGCAAGGCGGAGGTCTGATTCACGTTCCTGAGCCTCTTAAATCTTTTCCCACATGCTGCAGATCATCCTGATTCACAGCCAGGGCTTCCAAGGGCACCAACGCATCATGAGAGTAGGTTTTAGTGCCCGCAGGACGGCCTACAGGTTTTGTTAGTTAAAATTCTGGGTATCTGAGACTGCCACTTCAGCTTGTTGCATGAACCCAATTCAGCGTCACTAGATGAACTAGTGAAAGCCAGAGCCACTGAAATTATACGGCAGGGGAGGACCAAATTATGCTGGTGGGAACTAAATTAGGCAACAAGAAGAGGCAAATTAATTATGAGACGTCATGCAGCACATTTTGAAGAAGTGTTACTTCACTATTTTGGCATTGTTATCGTTAACACTGTACGGACAAAGAGTTCACTTCATTAGTGTGAGTTTAACACCCTATTTAGCAACTGAAAAGTGACCTGCTTATCCACAACGAAAGGCTTAACACTACGCGGCAACATGTGGTAGCGTTTTAGTAACGTTTGATCCATTTGCGCTAAAAATCTAAATTTTATGTTGCAGAGGATACATCCATAATTATGCGAAGAACACATCAGCTGCATAATTGCATTATTCCATTAGCCCTAATCGTAGTCTACATGGAGTACGACACCACCCAAGAAGGTCTGTACCCAAGAACATTGTATACCAATCAGCCAACAGATCCCTTAAACAAGCATTGGCATAGTCAATAGGTCTGCCTTTGGGACCTTATAAGTGTTTAGTTATACAGCACAATATCCTTGGTGCAACAACATCAACTGTTGCATGGCTAAACACTTATAAGGTCCCAAAGGCGAGACCTATTGGCTATGCCAATGCTTGTTTGCCTGGGCATTCTTACCACATCCTATTCTCTGGTGCCCTTCAAAGAGAAGGCGCACTGGGGAGCTGCCAAGAGAGATGGATTACCCTCAGCAGCTTTCTCCTAACTGAGCCACATCCCACTCTGCTCTCTGAGCCCCATCAGCAGCTCAGCCCCCCCTGCTTCGGCTGATCTGCTGATAAAGAAACACAGTCTGCTATGGCAGCCCTTGTTGCATCTGCTGAAGAAGGAAGCTTGTCTTTTTTCTCTGTTCTCGCCAATGGAGGGTGTGGAAGGAAGCTTGTGCGTGCTCCTTCTCTGCTGTCCCTAGTGCTGACAGCTTGAGTTTCTCTCTGCTCTGTCCATGGTACTGGAGAAAGAAACATGGGGCTTACTCCGATTTACCAGTGCTTTGTGCTGGGTTTCTGTTACTTTTGTAACACAAACCTGACACAAAGTGTTATGTTGAGATTTGCTATCCAACACAAATCAGGATTTGCATTGGATAGTTTTTCAAAGTAACCCAAAGTTGTGCAGTGTGCTGCTTTGCACTATACTGCATCATTGGGGCATTTTGTGGGTGGTACCTAGGTGTTCCTATGCAACAACCCGTGGGTTTTGATGCAAATCCCTATCTACAAAAAATCGTTGGCATGGATTTGTGCCAAAATCATTCGCTTCCTTGAAGCAGGCGCAACAAGGAGACACATTTTGATTTCTCTTCTCCAATGCAGCACTTTGCATGTGTGCTGCACTGTAGAGCACACATACAAAGCTGGAAAGTTATTAAAGAATAGTTTTGCACTGGAAGCGTTTCCTTCCAGTACAAAAACTATTCCTTATAGAACGCACACCCCATTGCACTATGGCACAAGGGTGTGTGCAATGGCACATGGCACCCAAAAGTGCGCCAGGGCAGGGAAGACGGAAAACAGTGCCACATTTTAGTAGATATGGCATTGTTCTCTTCTCTTGCCGCAACACAGCACAGCAACTTTAGTTGTTACACTGCGTTGCATTATTTTTAGTAAATCCGGACCCAAGGATTTAAGTTGTTTGTGGTAAGGGAGATGTAGTGATCATGTATTAAACGGAATAACATTCCCTTGGCCGTTCAACATAAGGGTATTGCAAGTCACCTCACAGTTTCATGACCTTATAAACTTAGCCTTCCATCTCATTCCTCGGTATGGTGACGGAATTCCTTGGTTGGCAATATCCTTATAATGTACTTCAGGGGGTACGTTATGCCATATATTTTAATTCCGGGAGGAATCCTGATTCGGGCATAAACAGGAGTTTCTTCCCAGGATGGGATTCTAGAAAGTTCTGACATTACTGCACCTGGAGGTTTTTGCCTGCACAAGTTTTGTCACGTAAACCCTGTGCAGAATTAATGCTGGGGTCATCTGCGATCATTCTTTATGTTTTTATCACAAAACCAGGGCACACATACAGAATTATGACGTGATCGTCATTTTGAAGTGCGGAACTCAGAATGATGCAGTAATACAGCATGCAGCAAAAAACGCCTACTTTTGTATCAATAGTTATCGGCTCAAGAATTGCTGCACCAAAATAAAGCCGAACTGATAATGCGTACTGCACTACTGAATGCCTACATGAAGAATATCAACATACAAGAATACTGAGGACAGAATATCAAAAGGAAAGTGCTTATAGGAAAGTAAAGATTTACTATTTCTAACTCCAAATATATGTACCTTGAAGATATATGTGCTGTATAGATACATATGTATGGAGTTAGGTATATAAAATGTAGGCGTAGATTTTCAAACATTTTGTGCTGGGTTAGCGCCACAAAAGTGACGCTCACCAGCACAAAATGTTTTTTTACCAACTTACTTTCCAACGCAAAACTTGTTTTGCGTTGCAAAATACCCTGCAAATAACGCAAGGCAGCGCAAAGCATTGCTTTGCGTTAATTAGTGCCCATGTGGCGTTACATGGGCATTGCTATGCTACCACCCATGCCTTTTGACGCAAAACCCTATCTACAAGCAATTGTAGACAGGGTTTAGCACCAAACGTTAACACCACTTTAAAGGAGGCATTAACAGGAGAAATGTTTTCATTTCTCCTTTCCTTTCCTACTTTGCATGCGTGCTGCACTGTGCAGTACACATACAAAGTGGGAAAAGTGTTGGAACTTGTCTAGGCATAGTATTTTGTACAGGAAGGGTACCCTGTACAAAACCTCTGCTAGACTCAGGCACGCACCCTAGCGCTGTGGCAGCTGAAATCAGTGCCAGCGCTAGAGAAAGGGGAGGAGAGAGAGACATATCTCTGTAGATATGATGGTCTCCTGCTCCCTCCGTGTCACGCAACGCAGCACAGCCTCTTTGGGGGCTGCGCTGCGTTGCATGCATTTTTTGAAAATTTGGCCCCTGGACTTACGTACCTGTCGATATTTTTTTTCGATAATTCGTCCTCTATATTTAGTACCCTCGATATTCTGACTTCGATATTTAGTATGCACACCGTAATGTCTTTAAGATCTCATCAGCCCACTCCTGCTTCCTAGTGCACGTTGTGCCGCTCTCAGGGTTCATCTGGGGAGACAGAATATTACGCATTCCTGGTGGGCCTCGTTCCAAACATATGGACCGCGACGTACAAGGGAGCGCGAGCGGTCTTCATTTCCACAGATGCTCGATCTGGGACGACTTATCATATAAAGGCTTCTAAAGCACGGGATGGGGGAGGGGAGTCGCGGCTTTAGAATCAAGGAGCACTAGGAACTGCGTAGGCATTATCAATCAAGCAAGACAGGTAGGTAATGAGAGAAGAACATCCAAGGACAGCAACATTAATCCCAAAAGGGCCATCCACCATACCAATAACAAAAGATCAAGAGGCATAATGTAGTTTGTTAATTTTATAGTGCGAGAGTCACCTCCCATTCAAGGAGCACCGTGATGCATCACAGAAAGATAACACTGTGTAGGAAGCAGAGATGAATTTTAATCAGAGTTTGGGCAACAAATGGGGGAAGCGACAAAGGGTAATTCTGACGAAAATTTGGGGGTCACTTTCACAGTCTGGAAGAGAAAAGTAACCGGTTTGTGATACAGATAAAGAAATCCTGCGTGAGCATGGCAGGGGCCAATAATTTCATTGATGATGTGTGCTGTACTTCTCAGCCCTTTGTTTTGTTTTTGAACCTGTTTTTATCTTGATAGGTGAGTTAATCTCCCCCTGTATCTCTCCTTTTTTAGGTGCTGGTGCACAGGTGTGGTGATGGGAGTCTTCTGGCATAGAACAACAATGATATGATATGGGCCCGGATTTACAAAGGCGTGACACAACGCAGTGCACAAGCCAAAGCTGTTGCACTGCATTGCGAGAGGGAGAGAGCAGGAAAGTGTCATATCTAAGGTATGGGATTAACCTGATCTCTCCCTAGCGCTGGCACTCAACCAGGCCATGTAGCGCCATGCACACACCTTTCCACAATAGTGCAAACATGTCTGCATCATGTCTAGCATAGGTTTTGTACTGGTCAGGTACCCTTCCAGTAAGAAAAAATATGCTTAGACAAACTTTAAAACTGTTCCCACTTTGGAAATGTGCTTTACATTGCAGCACGCATGCAAAGTGGGAGATGTTAGGAGAAATAAAAACATTTCTCCTTTTAATGACTGCTTCAAAGTGGCATTATTTTTTGTCGCAAAACCCTGTCTACTGTCATTAGTATCTAGGGTTTTGCATCAAAAACCATGGATGGTTGCATGGGAAGGCCCATTTACCACCCATGGAACACCCCCTTGATGCAAAGTAATGCAAAGATTGTGCCTCTCTGCCTTATTTTGAGGCAACTTGACAGTGCAAAAAACAAGTTTTGCACTGAAAGTAAATCCAAAAACAACATTTTCCGCTGGCTTGTGTCAAATCTGGACCGTGGTTTCTAAAATATACAGTAAATCACTGCATCTGTTTATGCCACTTTGCTCCAAGTGAGCACTCTGTCACAGCCTTAAAACGTGTGCCCTGATCTTCAAAGCCCCATTCAGTCACAGCTGCTGCCTAGAAGCAGCAGTGGGGCGGGTAGGGGCGAAGGGGCATGGGGGGAGGGAAATTGGGTAAACAAAAAAAATCACTTACCTCCCGCCGCCGCCTCTCCTGTGTCCTGTCCCATCCCGTCCTCTTCCTGGCTTCTTGTTAGAAACAGGACGCACCAGGGCTCCCAAGCTCCCCGCAGCGAATCACAACGCGGCAATGCAGTGTTGTGATTGGTTTGAGCGCTGTGACACGGTGCTCAGCTAGGGACTGGAGGGGTGGGCATGTTCTCCATGCAGGCTGTAATGCAGCCTGCATGGAGAACAGGGAAGTGTGCATGACTGTTTTGGGTGGCCCAAGAGGGCCGACCAAACAGTCATTGCACACAGGAGTGTTCTGCAGCCCCGCCCCTCCCCCTCACGCATGCTGCCACTACAGGAGGACAAAATAAAATTATAATAATATTACGTTATTATCATTTTATTTTTTCCTTTCTTTTGCTGCTTCCTGGCAGTGGGGGCGACACTGCTCCGCCTTAGCGGAGGAGCCGCCACTGGCCCCATTGGTTCGAGCCTCACTGTTTTCCTTTTGGACAAAATTAGGTAAGGTTAGGTAGGCTTGTATTCTATCCTGCACAACAGGACAGAATACCTGGTTCCTAGGATTCTCCTTTTGTAACCTTCGCCATACTGGCCTCATCTGTCAGGGGTATTTTGGACTTTCGCCCATCATTTTCTTTAAGTGAGCCCTTAGTCGAGCCTCTGCTGGAGCCACACTTTACTTCAACCCACGAGCAACTTCCACTCATTGATCTCGTTGGAATGCAGGTTAGTTGGATCAGTGAAACCAGGCCGTATGCTGTGGTGGATAGGGTTCATGGCTCCAAGGCTGATGGGATGGGGCAGGCCTTCACTGTAGAGATCGAGAAGCCTATAAGGGGAGCTGGTAACTTCACTAGGGAGGGAGGACACGTAGGTGGTTTGGATGCTGAGTGTGAGGTAGGCTCATCAAGTCCCTATAACATATCATTGCATGACTATTGGTCAAAGCTGATATTGTGCAGGCATTATGTTCAGAGACTAGGCTGGATGGGACCTATATAGACTGCCTAAATGGGAATCTGTGGCGGGAGGAAGCAGCGGTTGTTAACTTGTCATAGAAGGGTGGTAACCACAAGAGTAAAGCCACCGGAAAGCCCAGGGCAGACAGGGCTCAAATACGGTGAAGATTGGATCTAATACAGAAGCGGTGATGTGCTTTTCTGCTCTGGAACAACCTATTTACACTTAATGGCCGCACCCCTACAGAGCACCCCGCCTAATATACCTTTAGGGTGAGAAAGCAAAAGACACACAATTGGTGGACGGAATGCAGAACAAATCAAAACATTCACCCCCAGTCAAGAGATCTGGGTTAAATCCATCATTCTTTTGCTCACCATGCCACCCCAGTTTAGACCTGGCCATATACAAATCAGTCTTGACCCTCTGCCTCATGGGAAAAGTCCAGCCCGAACTGCCAAGCCAGGTCCTCCCTGGACCGGAAACAAGCATCCTAGGACCGGATTCGGGGTTTCCCCCCTCTTCAGCCAGGATAGCAAGATTGCAGTGGCACAGTGAGCCCAGGACCCACGTATGGGCATACCTGGCGCACTTAGGGCGAGAAAGCAAAAGACACACAATTAATGGACGGAATGCAGAACAAATCAAAACATTCACCCCCAGTCAAGAGATCTGGGTTAAATCCATCATTCTTTTGCTCACCATGCCACCCCAGTTTAGACCTGGCCATATGCAAATCAGTCTTGAACCTGTGCCTCATGGGAACAGTCCAGCCCAAACTGCCAAGCCAGGTCCTCCCTGGACCGGAAACAAGCATCCTAGGACCGGTTTCTGGGCTTCACCCCTCTTCAGCCAGGAATATACCTTTAGGTCTGGAAATCGAAAGAGTGTAATAGAATACGTACTAACCCACCAGGAGTCACTGAGCCAAATTATCGATATGACAATAACCAGGAGACCTGAGAGGGACCATGACCCATTAATTTTTACCTTCACGTATCCCTCTCCAACCATACCACCTGGGACTTTCCTGTGCAGAAAGGCTGTGGGGAAACTACTATTAAAATCTAGAAGGGCAAAGTTCGTCTGGTACACCAAATCCAACAAAAATATACACAGCATGGTTAGCCGCACCAGATGTAACTAAGGGGCATATTTACAAGGAATTGGCGTAGGGCAGCGTTGCAAACCATTTTGCTGCACTGCCCTATGCCAATTCGAAAGGACAGGAATGCACCAGATTTACAAGATACGGCCAGCGCTGGTGAATATTTTGCAGCCATGTGCCAATGCAGGCACCCTTGCATCATGGTTCAAGGGTGTCCGTGTTTTTGGCACAATTGTTTTTGTGCAGGAAGGGGCAACTTCCTGCACAAAAACAATCACAAGAGGCGTTTTCCTCTTTCTTTATGTGCTGCAGAATGCAGCATAAATGGAAAGGGAAAAAAGCTAGGAGAAATGCGAACATTTCTCCTTGTCATGCCTGCTCTTGGGAAGTTCAAGGCTTTGGTGCTGCCCCAGGTTTACCTGAAGTTGTAAATCTGGGGCAGCGTCAAATTACCTGGGTGTTGAGTGGGAACACCCACAGCAACACCCATGGAACGCCTCTTTCATGCAGATTAAGGCATGGCAGCAACTTACGCTGCCTCGCCTTACTCCATATCTGCAAGGCCATGAAAAGCCAGGCAGGGTGGCTTTACGTGGTCTTGTAGATATGGCTAAGTCCTTTGCGCCACCGGAACATCACAAAAAGTGACGTTCCGGCGGTGCACAGGGATTGTAAATATTCTCCCAAGTTTATAGGGAAATCCACGATGAGAAGGAAACATCCAGCCTGATCACCTTTGAGAAATTCAGACACTAATGAGAGTAACTCACTCTGTGGGTGATGGTGTAGCACAGCTTAAGCGTGGAGGACGGTTCCACTATCGAAAAATCAAAACACATTGGTATGATGACGAGTGTGCGAAAATTAAGCAGCCTCAATCAGAAGCCCAAAGATCCAGACATCACAGGGAAGAGGGGAAGCCTGCCTGAAATCATTGTGACGGGAATATGAGCGTCTAATCAAATATAAAAAAATCACATGTCCATCTGCGAGCATGGGCAGCTTTGAAAAGGCGCTTAGAGAAAAGGACAACACAAGTTTTTGGAACTTGGTTAACTCGGGCTGCGAGGGTCCATCAAGAATTCTCGATCCAGTCATCACCTTGGCCGCATGAGTCAATCATTTTGGGAAAACATGCAAAACGTCAGCACCTAATATGGATATAGTCTTAATACCTCCCTCTGGTGCCTGTCAAAGCAAGTACTGTCCTCTTTCAGACAGATCTGCGTCAGCGCCTGCAGTCATTTCCAACAGTAGGAAAGGGGCCAACAAATTCTCAGAAGAAGAAATACGTGCAGCCATTTTGTCCCAAAAGCCAACCAAGACCCCCAGCCTTGACTGTGTGCGAAGCGACACCTATCGCAACAATGTATTTTCATAGGAACCAGTATTAACCGCATCATTCAATGCAGTTTGGAAAGTGGAGAAGGTCTTGACTTCCTGGAAAACAGTAGTTATATTCCACCTTCACAAAAAGGGTTCGCGGAACGATCCAGCTAACTACCACCTAATCTCACAGCTCAACAGCATTGGGAAGATCTATGGAAAAGCAGTCATTACCAGAATGGCAACCTGGGTTGATGAAAAGACCCTGTTGTCACCATTCCAGTTCGGTTTCAGAAAAGCCCATGGTACAAACAACCAAGCAATGAGATTATACAACATATGTCTTAAACAAGTCGTCCTAAAAAATACAATATACAACGTTCATTGACCATAAAACTGCATTTGACTCGATCAATAGAGCCATCATTTGGCATTCTCTCCATGAAATAAGTCTTCCGCCTAAACTTGTGACGGCAGTTCAAAAGCTGCATCAAAACAACTCAGCAGCCATCATGTAAGGCACAAAAGGAGAAATGATGCCCAATTTTGTGATAGGTATCGGTGTAAGGCAAGGCTGCATCCTCACACCCTTACTATTTAATCTTTTTATAAATAATGTGGGCAGTGTGCTCCAAAGACTAAACCTGGCTGTTCCCCTGATTGGGGGAGATAAAATCTCAATATTACTCTTCACAGATGATGCAGTTCTACTCCCCTGCAACAAATTGGCACTGCTAAACTTTTGGACTGCTTCGAGACCTACTGCACCTAGAAAAATCTAGTGATAAATACAACAAAAACCAAATTCATGATAGTAAACTGCAGGAACCCCCTGAGGTCTACTTTCAATACATATGGGCAGCTCTTTAGCAGAGTCCATTCCTTTGATTATCTGGAGATCAGATTTGATGACAAATTATCTTGGTCTGCCCAAAAAAACAAAAGTGAAGGGACCCTGATACACTACAGTAATGCAGTATATAGATACTTCAATTGTGGAAGGAGGCCTGTTTCACCCGCACTCCGCACCTACCAAATGGAAGCCGTGGAAGCAAGCTCCTTTGATGCGGAACTATGGAGCTTCAAAAACCCAAAGGGACTCAGTAAGGTGGAAAATAGATTCCTACGCCATCTCCTCTGCCTGGGGCCAGAGACTCCAATAGATGATCTTAGGCTTGAACTGGCTATGATGAAGCCAATTAAATCACTCTTGGCTCTTAATCAAATCTTATATTGGGTACAAATCTGGACAAAGGCAGACCTGGCAATTTATCACAAAGCAATTCGTGAAATTTGGAAAAGCGATGGAGTGAACAGCCTACCCTGGTACAAGCACATCTCAAGAACACTCCTAACTCTAGGTTGTGAAGACTGATGGAATAATCTGGAGGCAATGACTCCTGCAACCGGGTAGTTACTTAAGGACAAGTATTGGACGTATATAAGTTCTGCAGCAGGAGACCATTTGTTAACTCAATTTTGGGCAATTAACCAAACTGTATTTTTGGAACTCAACATGGACAATCTGTTCTCAATTATGAAAAGATGACTTTTCATTAAATTCTGTTTGGGCATTTTACCAGTCAAAATATTCACCAAAAAAAGGCAAAGACCTAGAGTCACTGCCAACGAGAAAAGAACATATCAGACAGCTATTTATTAGGTACAATCAAAGGCAGTGCAGTGGAGCCATAACATTTTGCCTCCAGGCTGACAGCAAGCCTGTTTACAGGGCAGTAGCCGAATACATTTAAACTACTTGGCGATCAGCAATGTGCCCCACCTAAATGCATATTCTGCTTCAAGAACTGGGGTTTTCTAGTTATGGCATTCATAGTGATACTCAAGGGCGGCTCTTCCATTTGAGCAGAGGAGCATCAGCCTACAAGTCCCAGAGCTGAAAAACAAAATGGTAATAAAGTTTATTTATTGACATTTTATTTTTCAACAACGCGTCCTGAACTAAGTGTCAGGAATGGGGCTGTGCCAGTGCAGCCGAGTTGGAGCAGCAGGGAGCTTTGCACTTTAAAATGTGCATGTCTCTTTGGACGGCTGTCTTGGGACAGCCAGCCAGACATGCACATTTTAAAGTTCTCTAACTTTAGACTCTTAGACAGCTGGGTTAGAGAAAGCACAAGCCTCCAGTGCTCTTAGGAGTGCTGAGAGAGGGGCGGCTCGATCCAATCCTGGCGCTGCTCTCATGCTATGAGAGCAGTGCCAGAATTGGGTAGTGCAGTTTCCCGGTCCGGAGCTTCCAAGAGGAGAGAAAACACCCGAGGGAGGATGACATCGTGCGGCCAGTTACAATGGTAAGTCAATTTATTTATTTATTTATAGGTACCACCACCCTCAGTACAAGCCAGCCGCCACTGGTGATACTGCTTTCTCCAGCCACTGGAAGAAAATTAAGGGATAACTTTTTGCAACTCCAGTCTTTGGTCATCCTTCTTTTTAAATCCCCATATATATTTAAGCTACTGGTCATTTGCTCTTTTGCGCATGTATTATTAAGGCAACTATTTAAAAAAAAAAAAGAATAGAATACGAAAACCAGTATTCCGCCCCTATTAGCAGGTTCTGCCAATAAAATATCTCAAGTGTGAGGTGTCCTCTAAGGTGCTTTTGATATGTTCTTATTTAATGCAACTGGCAGCTTCAGCATGTTTTAAATGTGTGGAGTTTGTATAGATCTATGTTAGTTGTTATGCTTCTATTTTATGCAATATTGATTGGCTTATAATTGATAAGCTGGAACAATAAAGAAATAAACAAACATCCCCATAAAAAATATATCTCATTCTCATATCAATTTACTGGTATAAATGATGATGGTAAAGATAACAGTGAAGGAATGAAAATCACCTGATGTACCACTTAAAGTCATGTGATTTGCAAAACACAAAATTTAAATGTGGAATTTTATAATACATATTATTGGTCAATTCTCCTTGTCAGAATATGAAATAAACAAGGATTAAAAGGCGCACCGTTACCTATAAAATGCTAAAACTAATAACCAAAGGAAAGAAGATAAATAGGTGAAATATCAAGGTTAACAAGAGTAAAGTCAGGTCTTTAAGGATTTCTGGAAAGGCAACAGCTGATTTGTGGCGGGAATTCGTGATTTGCTGTAGAGAGATGGCTGAAGCGGTGGTTGGTTAGCTCTGAATACCGGGACAGAGTGTAAAAAACATGGCCGGCTTAGCAACAGTCAGCCAGTGCAATGTTTTTAAGGAAGATGATGCAGAAGAGCACCTAGAAAGCTAGAGCGGAAGGCGAGCATCTGAACTTTGGATGCGCTGGCATCATGGCATCAGATCAGTAGAGGAACCTACAAACAGAGAGTTGCAATAGTCTAGACGGCTGACAATCGTCACTGGGACCACCAGAGTGTGAGCATGTCCAGGAAGGATGGGAAAATTTTGTGTAGACGTCTAAAACAAAAACAAAACAAAAAAAAGCTTTGGCAATGCCAATAGGTCTCCCATTAAAAGAATGTTGTATGGTAAAGTGAAGCATTACAAATAAATAGAACAGGAATTAATATTTATTTGTGTGAAAGAAAATAACTGTAGAATAATATTGGTGAAGGTTAAAAAGTCAGGTGACAGTTGTACTGTCAAGCCAGACCTAAAACTCCATGTAGGTTGATGACTGCCCTTCTCCCGTCGGTGCTGCTGCCGGAGAAAAACAACATAAATGATCTAGTTATCTAAGACACTCTAATAGTATTCCAGTGTCATGTGTGTGCCCCTTAAAGTTCATGCTCAGGCAGGTGGATAAATAAACTAATTTCCTCAGCTGTGTGGAGGGCAGGAAATTTTTGTGTGGAAGCACGCAACTTCTGCCTAATTAATATATGTACTCCTGGCTTCCAACATGTGGGCGGAGCGAAAGTCCCTCTCTAGTAATGCTCACATAATTGGCGACAACTGCACTGCCAAACCAGACCAAAAAAAAAACAGGCATAAGATAAGTTATTAATCTGCACAGAAAGAGAAAGATCCATGTCAAAATGAAAGCCAAGATTCCAGATGGAAGAGACCGGCACCAGAATAGAGGCCTCTGTACTTACTAGTACTGTATTTACTAGATTCACTGAAGAGAAGGCAGGAGAAAGTGAAGCCTCTCCAATGATGACCACAAAGGTGAGAAACAAGCTTCGAGATATTGTTCAATGAAGGGGCAGCACTGAGTGGCAGCCAAGGCCCAGTGAGAGTAGTCCTCTAAGCTCAAGGGTCTGTAATAAGGTCACATTAGCCCAGGGTAAATAGAATGAAGTGGTAGGAATTCTCTGGCAGTACAGTGGGGGCAGGTGCAGCTTGAGCTCAGGGGTGAAGTTCTAGGATTACTTACTTTTTGTTTAATAGTTGGTGGAGCCCTGTGGGGTAGCTCTGTCCTTGCATACGTGTACTTTGATTTCAACATTGATTCCTAGCATATATGGGCACAAGTAGATTAGAAAACTGGATGGAACATGTGGCCTAATCTCATCCTTCCCCCTCTGCCCATCAGTGATGTCTGAGAAAGGAGAAAATGCATACTATAGTTCAAAGTACTCCTTTGTCCTGCCAGCATTGAACATTTTGGCCAAAATTGGGTGGCTTGACTGTGACCTCCTGGAGTTCCTTTATCAGTGCCACTTCAGCTGCCGGCAATCACTCTTGTGACCGACCGAGTGACGAGTCTTCTATTCCATGATCTGCTACTCAGTACTCCACTCTGCAAACTTCCATCGCTGCTCTAATATTTCTACTGCTTCTTCTTCTGCCTGGCCAGCCTGCTTGTGGTTCATCTTACTTTTCTTGACATTTTGCAGCTAGAAGTTAGACACCTGCTTGGCCTTGGAAAACCTCAGCCCAAATGCATTGTTGCCTCACCCAACCTTCGTACACCAGGTGTTCGCTCAGTTGTGTCCATTGGAGGCAGTAAACTTTCTTCATGTTGTGGATATCACGTGGGTGTAATTAATAAAACTCAGTCCTGTATCTGTAGAGATTGTAAGATGTCAACATCCTATGCCTTTGTCTTCCCATCTATTACGTGATAGACCTTCTTCGGGCCAATGGGAGTCAGGTCGTGGATATGCCTGGGTCTTGTGAATTAGCACGTGCAGTGATTTGTATTGATTCACTGTTCCATTTATTGATTCCATTCATTGATTCGTTGTAGATGATTTCAATGTATATGTTTAATTTAGAATTAAACAAATGGTCATACCAGCAGACTGATACTAGTATATCTATCTATCTATCTATCTATCTATCTATCTATCTATCTATCTATCTATCTATCTATCTATCTATATGTCTGCATGTCTATCTATCTATCTATATGTCTGCATGTCTATCTTTCTATCTATCTATCTATCTAGCTATCTATATATAAATATCTATAAACCTATATTTATCTTGCAGAGTACAGAAAACATTTGTACAAAACCAAAAACAAGTGATCCCATCAACCTTTTCAAACTCTGGAAAGAATAAAACTGAGTATCAAAACTCTCAGTATAGGCCTGCGCATTCCATGGCCTCCATATACCAATGATCACACTCATTTAATCCTATGAAATAATGCCTGAAGCAGCAGAACATAGCAAAACCAAAGGGGATGATGGACGGAGTGTTGAACATTGCAAGCACTCACCCCCAGTCAACTGATCTGGGTTTAATCCATCATCATTCTTTAGCTCACTCCGCCACCCCAGTTCAGACATGGCCATATGCAAACCAGTCTGACCCTGTGCCTCATGGGAACAGTCCAGCCCGAACTGCCAAGCCATGTCTTCCCTGGACCGGAAACAAGCATCCAGGGACCGGTTTCTGGCTTACAGCCGTCATCAGCCAGGCTATCTTGAATCCAGTGGCAAAGTGAGCAAGGGACCCACGTCTGGGCATACCCTGCCAACGTAGGGCGAACATAGCAAAACCAAAGGGGATGATGGACGGAGTGTTGAACATTGCAAGCACTCACCACCAGTCAACTGATCTGGGTTTAATCCATCATGATTCTTTAGCTCACTCCGCCACCCCAGTTCAGACATGGCCATATGTAAATCAGTCTGACCATGTACCTCATGGGAACAGTCCAGCCCGAACTGCCAAGCCATGTCTTCCCTGGAGCGGAGACAAGCATCCTGGGACCGGTTTCTGGCTTACAGCCGTCATCAGCCTGGCTATCTTGAATCCAGTGGCAAAGTGAGCAAGAGACACACGTCTGGGCATACCCTGCCAACTTAGGACGAACATAGCAAAACCAAAGGGAATGATGGACGAAGTGTTGAAAATTGCAAGCACTCACCCCCAGTCAACTGATCTGGGTTTAATCCATCATCATTCTTTAGCTCACTCTGCCACCCCAGTTCAGACATGGCCATATGCAAATCAGTCTGACCCTGTGTCTCATGGGAACAGTCCAGCCCGAACCGCCAAGCCATGTCTTCCCTGGACCGGAAACAAGCATCCTGGGACCGGTGTCTGGCTTACAGCCATCATCAGCCAGGCTAGCCAAGAATCCAGTGGCAAAGTGAGCAAGGGCCCCACGTCTGGGCATACCCTGCCAACTTAGGGCGAACATAGCAAAACCAAAGGGGATGATGGACGGAGTGTTGAACATTGCAAGCACTCACCCCCAGTCAACTGATCTGGGTTTAATCCATCATCATTCTTTAGCTCACTACGCCACCCCAGTTCAGACATGGCCATATGCAAATCAGTCTGACCCTGTGCCTCATGCGAACAGTCCAGCCCGAACTGCCAAGCCATGTCTTCCCTGGACCTGAAGCAAGCATCCTGGGACCGGTTTCTGGCTTATAGCCGTCATCAGCCAGGCTATCTTGAATCCAGTGGCAAAGTGAGCAAGGGACCCACATCTGGGCATACCCTGCCAACTTAGGGCGAACATAGCAAAACCAAAGGGGATGACGGACGGAGTGTTGAACATTGCAAGCACTCACCCCCTGTCAACTGATCTGGGTTTAATCCATCATCATTCTTTAGCTCACTCCACCACCCCAGTTCAGACATGGCCATATGCAAATCAGTCTGACCCTGTGCCTCATGGGAACAGTCCAGCCCGAACTGCCAAGCCATGTCTTCCCTGGACATGAAACAAGCATCCTGGGACCGGTTTCTGGCTTACAGCCGTCATCAACCAGGCTATCTTGAATCCAGTGGCAAAGTGAGCAAGGGACCCAAGTCTGGGCATACCCTGCCAACTTAGGGCGAACATAGCAAAACCAAAGGGGATGATGGACGGAGTGTTGAACATTGCAAGCACTCACCCCCAGTCAACTGATTTGGGTTTAAGGCATCATCATTCTTTAGCTCACTCCGCCACCCCAGTTCAGATATGGCCATATGCAAATCAGTCTGACCCTGTGCCTCATGGGAACAGTCCAGCCCGAACTGCCAAGCCATGTCTTCCCTGGACCGGTCTGGACTATTCCCATGGGGCACAGGGTCAAGACTGATTTGCATATGACTGGGTCCAAACTGGGGTGGCGTAGTGGGCAAAAGAACGATGGATTTAACCCAGATCTTTTGACTGGGGGAGAATGTTTGCATTGTCAGCATTCCGTCCATCATTTGTTTGCTGAAGGAGCAGAACAGCATGATAGCCTCTTACCGGATGTTTTACTATTTCTTGTTTTGCAGGATCTGGGAATGGTTAGGGTTGCAAAATTTGGGAAAAAGCAAATAGTTTATGTTTGAACATACTTCTTATTTGAAGCTAATTACTGTGCAGTAAAACTTTGGTTCATGGTTAAATGCTAAGTGACTGCTTTGATTTTTTATGAATGCACAGTTAATGTCATTTTGAATAGGGGTGGGCATAAGTCGTGTAATTCTGCATAGCATAATCACAAGAAATTACCCAAAAATTCTTCAAGATTACGTGGAATGACTTGAGATACATCTTGGGCACATTGCTTCAGAAAAATGAAGCCAGTGACCCCTTTCGGGCTAAAAAACAGCACAAAGGGCATGCTGCGATGCGCAAGTGTGCAGCCATTTTGCTTTCTCAGGCCTGCTCCTTCTTACCTATCCCCGCCTGTTTCCTGCTCCCTAGACCTCCCCCATCCCAATCCACCACATTCTGCATCACCAGTCACCCTTTTTATCACTTCTGAAAAATACATACCCCTAGTCAGACATGGCAGGGTGTGAGGCCTACAGTATTGACACACTGGGGTTGAGAGCTAGCATTTATGGGAAGGTCTTATGAGTTGTGAAACTCTAGAACGTGAAGAAGGCCGAGTACTGATGAAGTGAATCAATCCCCGGCCTGGCACACCCCTGGCCTTGCAGGACCCTCCTTTACTCTCTCTCATTAAGGTGGCTGCAGCACTTCTCTTCGCCTGTAATTAGGTTCAGAGTTTCTGTCACTACTGTAATGGGTTATTGATCACTCCTCGAAGAACTTCAGAGTGTTCCTCTCTCGCCGTCCATTTAATCAATGCTCGCGGTGATGAATCGCGGCTTAATTACAAATTCGCAGGCTCGTTAGACAGCGCTTATAGTAAAAGACTGTGTTTTCTTTTAAGTGTTAAACTTCTTTCTTTTCACAAAGTGGACATGACTATTATGCACAGATAGAAACATCACCGGATTCCTCCTCCATGTAAAATATCCCCTCTGTTCCCAGATGTTACATTGAGCGCTTTAGCACTATTTGGTGGTGATGGAGAGATACACTTGGCTCAAGCGAGGAGAGATTAATCACTGTCTTGTTAGAGAGAGTACAGACAATGGGTTGGATAAGGATGTGGCTTTCCGCCATCCCTCATAATTCATGAAGACGACCTCTGAGCCTTGCGTGAGGAGAGTTCTTCATCATAACTTTGGGGAGATGGTGAGCATCCTCTTGAAAGCACTAGGCATCTGGTCGCTGCTACTGTAGCAATAACTCAGTGACATGCCTGTGTCCACTCTGTGAAGGACTTTGTGAACAGGGGTAGAGGCTGAATGCCACGTGTCATTCGTTGGATTTCTAAATGCACCAAATCAGGTCTCAGAGACGGGGAGGAGGGAGTCTGTAGAGTGATGGTTAGGGTTCAGACATCCAAAATTTCATGAATCCAAAGCAACATAGTTTTGGAGGTGCCATTCATTGCTTTAACATGTCAGCTGTAAAACAGACTTAGATATTGCCAGGAGAAATGCCAATAAATCATATAAACATAGCATAAGCTCCTAATATCACAGGGCAATGGAGTGTTCTTCTCACTTTGGATTAAGATTGGGAATTATGGACAAGAATTGGTGATCGGGTGTGGTAAACAAAATGCACTAACCATGAATAAGCGCACTATTGAGAGGCCTACGAGTCAGATCACTTTAAGGTGCTCAGACGAAGAGTATTCAAACAAAGAATCTTGGTGCTGACAATCTGTATGCACCAGCCCCAGGTAGACCATTCCACACAGTCACTAGTTTTGTATCTTTTTTACCTCACATCCTTCCTGCTCCTCCCAATACCCACAAAGATACCCACCCCTCAGTATT
This sequence comes from Calotriton arnoldi, assembly GCA_963921515.1. Classification (NCBI taxonomy): domain Eukaryota; kingdom Metazoa; phylum Chordata; class Amphibia; order Caudata; family Salamandridae; genus Calotriton; species Calotriton arnoldi. Next base: position 72,460 of record CAWUFW010006617.1, read on the forward strand.
TTTTTTCCCATGTTATCCTTTTCTTAATCATTTCTAGTCTCTAGTGGTGCACATTTTTTCTTTTGCATATTGTATTAGCCAGAATAGCTGAATTTTAAATAATTGTCAATGGTATCCTACATCTGATCAGCTACCAACATGAGACCCACGCTTAGACTTATATAGAAAATATATAGAAATCAAAAATGGGGGAGAAAGAAGTATTGGGGATATTTCCATTCAGCTTCTAGTGGTGAACAGAAAATCAAAATTCAGAGGGGAGTGCAGTCTCAAAAACAGCTCTTTTAACAGGGAGTCCCTTAAGGTTTTTTAAGACCTTCACCCACTAGAATTCACTGGTTTCATGCTTCAGCATCAAGTCAGTACTCAGGCACCTAATGTGACTGGAGTGGGCTCAACCTCCTCATGGCGGGAGCTCTTCTAAGTGACATTGTCAGTGGGATCTGTGAAGTGTATGGTAAAATTACCTCAGATATCCTAATCCAATTTTATTATGTTTCTAGGAATCAAGGTAAGGTTAAAATATGAAGGGATGCAACTCGGGTGGCAATGATCCCTCACTTCATCCAGGTAATCGTGGTCTACATGTTTCAGCCTCCTGGGCCCGAATTGGTCTCATGGCTTTCCTCAGGACCTCTCTATGACAGATCCCTATGTGTTTAGGTGTTCGGACTCTATTCTATACTAGGTGTATCAGTGATCACTCCTTGTGAAGTGTAAGTGAAAAAAAGTGTGAGGTGAGAGTCTTCACTCACGCAAGATGCTGACTTACACATTTTCCTGGTACTTTGGCCTGGTACGCCAGGCGGGGCTCATAGAGCAACTTTGAGGCGGGCGGACTAAGGTGCCCTATGGGGTCCTTGTGAGACCCGTCTGAACGTACCGTCTGAGATCACCGTGCAAATTATGGTGGTTTTGGACATGAAAAAACAATGGGAGAAACTTTGGGGGTTATCTTTGAAAATCAGAAAACAATGCTCTCACCAAGGTGGTGGGAGCACTTCTGATGAGATGAACAACTTAAAATGATTCACAAGCAAAACAAGCTTTGGGCCGCAGATTCCATACTGAGCCTGGGTTAAGGGCCATAAAGGGTTACCTCGGGAAAACCTCACAAGCAAAACACAAACAAAAGCAAACAGGTAAAACAAGCTTTGGCCCCACAGATTCCACAGAGCCTCTAGATTTATATATAGTGTCCTAAGAGGAACATAAAGCGCGTCTTGTTTCTCCTTGTCGTGCATGCAGCAATCAGACGATCTGGGAGGCATCCGAAAAGGCAAACGAACCGATACAGAACCAGAGAAGCACATACACCGCATGCACCAGAGAAGAAGATTAAGTAGAGACCAATACGTTATGCAGCTGTCTGTAATAACATATAGCTCATTGCTGGTAAGCAACCACAGCTCAAATCAGCTATTATCCCTTCTAAGCAAGTCCATACGAAAAACATGAAAGTGACAAAAGAGATGCTGTCACCAGAGTCACAAATACAAAGAAGCCGGTGCACCCCCAGTTACAGGCACACGCGCGCGCGATGCAAGACACCCATAAACACATTTGCAAACACACATTTGCATCAGGGACGTAGCCAGTGTGTCATGTATGGACCCTAGTGCAAGGAAGGAAATGGGTCCCGCTGGCTGCTGTTTGAATTGTGAAATACAGCAAGAATCGTGGTTCAGTATGCCGCTCAGGCCTCTGGGCCCCGGTGCCACTGCACCTGCTGCACCAGTGGAAGCTGCGCCCCTGATTTGTACACACAGACACGGCGCCGCACAAGCAGGTCAGCGTTCCATGACGTCTTTGACTCCCTCGTGCGTGCCCCGAGCCGTGACCGACTGCCGTCCGACGGCCTTCGGATCCTCGGTGCACACAAACGTCTCGGGAGACAGGGGTGCATTTTGCGCATTCAGCGAAAGCCGAGGCCCCGGCCTGCCACGCGCTACCCTCGGACCGCAAGCAGCCATGGATAATTGATGAGAATGGATGCTCGTCGAGCCCCTGGGAAGAGGTTTCTCCTGCTTCACTCCAGACGGGCCGGGTTACCTCAATTCAACCTTCGCACAATGCTGTCATCGGGGACATAGGAATCTAATATACCCGGATCCATCGCTCGTCTGTAGGGGCGAGAACTAACATTGCTGACAAGAGGTAAAAAATACCCCAGAAAGGTTATCAGCTCAAAGGTCAGTCAGGAGGAAGGGGGAGGGAGGGGCAAGTTCATCTCAGGGGCATAGTACATCTTTTACTATCTACACCTTGTCTGTCAAGGGCTTGGGGACTTGATGTCTGAACTGAAAGCCATGTTACTGCCAGAAAAGAGATACGCGGCTTTCTGGTTCTTCTGTACCTTCCAGAACTCTTATGTGTCCCAGGTTGGCCTGGGGCCTTGTCTCTGTGGAGTGCTCCGTGCTAGCAGGAAAAGTTAGGGGCTTATTTATGAGAGCCTTGCGTCACTTTTGCACCAAGTAAAGTGGTACATGCGTGACGCAGGGCTCTAATAAATTTTTTTGAATCCACGCAAAGACACTCTGCAGGGCTTTGAGTGGCTACATAAATCTCGAGTGAAGTAATGCAGCACAAATCACTGTGTGGCCTTACTCTGCGCCCAGGAGGCATGTCATGAGCATTGTGGTCGGTTTTGCCACGCAACACCCATGGAATTTTATGCTGCCACAGATTTATAAAGTGATGTAAACCCGGGGAAGCGTCAAATCCGTCGACCGATGTGAGGCGTAGGACGGACAAAAATGTTAATTTCTCCTTGTTTTATCCTCTTTCCATGTGTGCTGCAATCTGCAGCACACATAGGAAGAGGAAAACGCCTCATAGAATTGTTTTTGTGCAGGAAGGTGCCCCTTACTGCACAAAAATAACCCTGTGTATAACGGAGGAACCCTTGCACCATGGTGCAAGGATGACTACGTAGGTGCTAGGCTGCCAAAATGGCACCAGCGCAGGCAGAAAGAACAGGAATTCACCATATTGCCTAAATGAGGTGCATTCCTGCCCTTTCACTTTGGCATAGGGCAGCGCAGCAAGGTGTCTTGCTGAGTTGTCCTATGCCAAAATGCCATAAATGAGGCCCATAGTCCACACCTGTATTCCAGCTTTGAAGAGGCAACCATTTGCACTAAGAACCGTATCTAGGGGCATATTCACCATATAATCATGCAGTGCTTCAAGTCACATTGGTGCGCTGGGTGGTAGGGAAAGGGCAGGAATGCGCCGTTACTTAACAGCGCATTCCTGCCATTTTCCAGCGCTGGTGCACAATGTGCTGCCTAGCTCCAATGCAGGCATCCTTGCACCATGTGTGTTGCAGAATGCAGAACATATAGAAAGTGGAAGTAACAAGGAGAAATATATTTCTCCTCATTACCCCTCACCTGGGGAGACGTAGCATTGTGACATATTCCCAGGTTTACCAGTAATGGTAAATCTGGGAATACGCCAAAATCCATGGGTGGATGCGTGGGAATACCCACGCTCCACCTATGAAGCGCTTCCCTGGGGTAGAGTAATGCAACACAGTGATCTGCGATGCATTGTGTTACTTTAGATTTATCAAGCCACACAAGACCACGCAAGGCCACGCACGGTGGCTTTGCGTGGCTTGATAAATCAAACTTAAGACTTGCGTCGCACTTGCGCCATGATGCATGGCGCAACAGCAACGCAACCGTTTAGTAAATTTGCTCCTTAGTATCTTTTTGTCAACACTAGGCCTGCATCAAACGTTGTTTGCGGGCATGTATGTGCACCCTCAACAGTAGGCACCGGGCGTACTCTCCACCATGCCTAACACCATGGCAAGTGATGTCAGATACTTAGGGGCCGATTCCGATCTCGGCCGGTAGGGCTCCGAATCGGATTCGGCTTAACCGGATCCGATTCGGAGCCCTATTTCCCGACCGATTCGTACGCGCGTCCGGGCGAGCGAGTACGATGCGTATTCGCCGACCGACTCGTCCGGGCGTCCCGACCGCTCCGACCGACTCGTTCCCGGGTCTAACCGCACCGACCGACTCGCTCGCACACGAGTCGCACCGCGCAATGGAGACGTTCCCCGGCCGGGTAAGTACGATGTGCGCCGCGAGCAGTCCGACCGAGCCGCGCACTCCGGCTCGAAAGAGCTGTCAGAGCCGTACTTTGGGGGTCCGTGTCGGACCCCCCTGTAAGCGTAGCCGCGTTAGTCGCACACAGGGGGGACCCATGGGTCCCCCCTACCTGTGCGTGTACGGCGCGAATCGCTTCGCCGCGTACACGCTGTAGGGGGCGCACTTGTCCGCATCGCACCCATTGAGTCAATGGGAGCCCGCGTACGCGTTGTACGACAGGCTCCCATTGACTTCAATGGGAGTCCGACCGACTCGAGTCCGATGGCATACGTGCGCATCGTACTCGTTCGGTCGGACTGCACGGGTCCGATTCGGTCGGAAATCTCTCCGGGTCCGGCTCGGTCGGAGAGATTTCCGGCCCGAATCGGAATCGGCCCCTTACTGTCTTTGCAGGGAGGGAATTCCATAATTTTGCAGCTTGTCTCAGAAGGACTTTCCTGAAATGCATTCCTTCTTGTAGGGTTAATAATCAGCTCAGGGGCTAGTCTGTTATGTGAATATCTATCGAGCGTTACTTAGAAGAACAATGGGCCATTTTGATGGAAGGGCCTGCACCTGCTCCCTATGGAAAAACAAAAGTTCAGGTCCTCCAGCACATGCCATAATGGGTTGATAGTTGTTCATGGGCCTTCTAGCAACCCAACACCAGCAATGGTTGCTCCTATCCCTTATGAAAACACTGAACTCCTAGATCTCCAGTCTCAGGATAGGCTGCCCCTGTCATATACAGAAACAGAGGACTACAGGATGTTCCTTGGTGTCCCTTATGAAGAGGAGATCTGCAGGATCCCTAACCACAGGAAGGGCTGCCCTGGTCACATACAGAAACAGAGGATTACAGGCTGTCAGCACGAGAACAGACTTCTTCTGTGCCTTAGCGAGAACTGATACCCAAGATCTCTAAACCCAGGAAGGACTGTTTCTGTCCCTTAAGAAGCACAGGACTACAGTGTTACTTGCCATTCTGGGCGTTGTTTACCCTTAACAATTTGGCTTCAACTCCCCTGTTTGCTGACTTCATTTTTGCTGGCTTCAGAACTCTGTGCACTTTACCACTGCTAACCAGTGCTAAAGTGCTAGTGCCCTCTCCTTAAAATATGGGAGAATTGGCTCATACCCAATTGGCACATTTAATTTACCTATACGTCCCTAGTAGAGTGGCACTAGCTGGGCCCATGGCCTGTAAATTAAATGCTACTAAGTGTGCCTGCAGCACAGATTGTGCCACCCACCTAAGTAGCACTTTAAACATGTCTCAGACCTGCCATTGCAGCCAGTGTGTGCAGTTTTAAACTGCCATGTCAACCTGGCGAAATAAACCTTTTGCCAGGCCTAAACCTTCCTTTTTAATACATATAAGTTACCCCTAGGGTAAGCCCTTGGATAGCCCAGGGCAGGTTACAGTGTTTTTAAAAAGTTGGACATGTACTTCTAAGTTTTACATGTCATGGTAGGGAGAAACTCTTACAATTGTTTTCCACTACTGCAAGGCCTACCTGTCCCATGGGACAACATTGGGGTTACCTTATTACATTTAATAAGTTGTAATTTCCAAGTGGGATAAGGTAACCAGCTCATGTTTGGTGTCTTTGAAATTGTAATGACAAATCCTAACTCATGGTGAATCGGATTTTAAATTACAATTTTGAAAATGCCACTTTTATACAGTTGTCATTTTTCTGCCTTAGCCATTTGGTGCCTGCAGCCTGTCTCTGGGACACATGACTGGGTATAATAGACCATTGGGCTTTGTATATTCCTCCTCGACAGCCACACACAATAGGGAGCTTAGGTGTTCCTGGATGGGCCATCACTGATAGGGTGGGAGAGAGGAGCTGGGCACAGCCCCACTTACACTTGAATAGGCTGTGTCCCTGCCTCCACACAAAGGGCTGCATACCCCTTGTAGTTAGTCTGGAGCCAGGGCAGTGAGGACAGGGCACCTGTGCACTTCAAAGGCATGCCTCTAGAAGCTTCTGCCCACTTCAAAGGCACAACTGGGTTCAAATGCTTTACCTCAGACACCAACTATCAGTTCACTTCTGGACCTTTGGATACTCTGCCAGGAAGAAGGGCTGCTGTGCTGATACAAGGACTGCCACTCTGCTGGACTGCTGCACTGAAGCACTTCTGCCCTGCTGTGCTGATCTGCTGCCTGCTCCCCTCTTGCCTGGGTGATAAGGACTTGACCTGCATCTGCTGAACCCAGGACTCCAAATTGACTCCAAGGGCTGGTTGTCTGGCCTCCTGACTAGAGCCTCAGGGACAGAAGGCTCCAGCAACCTTGAACCCAGCCCATGGACTCTGCCATCTGTGAGTCTAGCCTGCCAGGTACTGCCATCCCAGTCCTGGACCCTTGGAAGTGGGCCTAAGGTGCTCTGCCAACCTCTGTGGATCCAGTGGAACTGATGCATCTCATCTGATGCACGGTGCATCCCCGAGCAGAACTAACACATCGCTGCTGTCGCGTGGATTGGACCCATCGCAAAGGCCTGCATCGCATGGCAGATTATCAGAACACATCCTCGGCTCAGGCCCTCACATCCCTCGTCACCAGCAACCTCAATGACAACCACGCCAGCTCTCCATCGCAGCCTCGCAGCTCCTCGAACCGATACATCACTTTGGCTGCACGATGCATCTTCGACGCGGATCCTCACTAGGCTCCCCAAACCAGGATATAAGGTACTTTGTTCAGCAGGCCTAACTGGGTCCCTGTAGGAGGCCCGTGCTCCATCGCTGTCAGCCTGAACTTGTGATTTTTGTACTGGTTCGTCGTGACCAGATATCCACAGTTGGTGCTTTTGCGCACTATTTGCATTAAAATCTTGAAATTGCATATCTCCGGTTCCACTTATTGGATTTTTGTCGTTTTAGTCTTGATTTATTTACTAAAAATCACTCTCTCTTTCTAATATGGTGCGGCATCGTTTTTGTGTGGTGTTTGTCACTTTATTACTGTTTGAAGTGTTGCACAGATACCTTACACATCGTCTCTAAGTAAAGCCTGACTTCTCTGTGCCAAGCTACCAGAGAGTCGAGCACAGGTTAATTTAGGGTTTGCTTGTGCCTCACCCTGACAAGGATTGTAGTTGCTCATTGACCAGGGCTCACACCCCAGTCAACCAACAACCCAATTTCTTAGATACAGGAACTGTAACTCAACAACAGGCTTCCCCTGTGCCCCTTAGGAACTGCAGGTCTGCAGGATCCCTAACCACAGGAGGGTTTATTTTTCCCTTATGGAAAGACAGGACTGCATGATTTGCAAAAAAGACTTGTCCTGTGCCTTCTGGATTTACTATTCATAACTTCACATCTACGTTATTGAAGATATATATAACCAAGGTACATATATGTTGAGTTAGTATAGAAAATGTATAGAAACTTACCTTTCGATATTTTGTCCCTTGATATTGTTGTAATGATATTCTGTCCCGACATATTTCCAGCCTACACCACTCTAAATTTATGGAAATGTATTTATTTCTAAACAACACATTTCTACCAGAAACTCTGTGCATAATAACAAGACAGTACATTAGAGCATAGGAGGCAGATGGTGGAAATGATTGGCAATGAAAGGATAATATAATGACAGAACATCCCATCGATTTGCACATTTTTTATTTTCATATTATACATAATTTTCTATCACAGTTTCAGACAGAGGAAGATTAAGTTAGCTGCCCAGAATCATGCATATCTGGCCTTGCTCCAGGGTTCTGTATCAGAAGTGGCCATTAGGGAAGTGTGAAGAGCCAGCGAGATGCAAGAGAAAGGTGGAACCAAATAATGAAGGGCCTGATTTATGAAACGTGTTGCATCGCTGCGTGAAAACAGCGATGCAACACTTTTCAGTGCACCCTCCATGCGGCACCATGGATGCACCGTATTTACAGTACAGTGCTCCATGTCGCAAAGATTTACAGATACATCAGTATTCCTGACTTATCTGTAGGGGCGCAAAAGTGGTGCATTGCTGGGGTGTGTCTGAAGACAGACGCAACTCCAGCAATGTGTCCTTTGACCTGGGGCAAGCCCCATGGGAAAGGACCTGCATCACTCCTTACGCCTTGTGTGAAGCAGGCGTAAGGATTTAACGCAGTGGCGTCCTAGAAGTGGCGTAGTGAAATCTCATAGATTTCACTACGCCACTACTGCAAGCCTTTTTTTGCGGGGTAACGCCCACCCTGCATACATTATACCTGACGCAGGTATAATGTAGCACAGCGGTTTGCAAAGTGGTGCATCTGCCTAGAGGCATCACTTTGTAAATATGGCGCAGTGTGGTGCATATTTTATGCCACCACAACGTCACAGAAAGTGACGCAACGGTGGCATAAAGGCCTTATAAATAAGGCCCAAAGTTTCTTCGTTAGATCTACTGGTTAAACACTTTGAAAATTGGTTGAAGTTAAAGTATGCCTGAGAATATTTATGCTGTATCAGTGGGCTGTAGTTTTTCCGTCCCTAAACAAGGCCATGGGGTGGATTTCTGAGTTGTGCTGAGTTTACTGCTCCCAGTAGTTACCGGGTACAAGATAGCCTGCACCTTTCTTAAAATTTCAGCAAACATTTAACAGGGTAAAACAATATGGTTGTTACCGTGACATGTGGATTATGGTGTGGTAAGCACTAAAATCATCATGTTATTCCAACAAAACTCAGATTAGATGCAATTTATTGCACCCAAAATCTTTAGAACCTAATTAGGCAGATTTTATTGGGTGCGATAATGGGCATGTGCAAACAGGGCCTTAGTTACTTACCTTTGGAAATGTAGATGCTATCTCTAGTTCAGATGACATTCAACAACCACTGAGCCTCATGGTTTATCATCATATCACCAAAACCCCCTCACGCCAGTGCCTTATAGGCTCATAATCAACAGTTAGCCACTACGGATCCTCTATGGTCCTCAATCTAAGTTGCGAGGTATTGGGAGACACGGTAAAATCATATATTATTGTACTGTAAGCATTGCGTAAATCCACCCAGTAGGTGCAATTACAAATTAAATCTCAACCAATTGGGTATTAACCCGTAGGACCATTTTTCCGGTCTTAAAACAGAAGGTTTCCCAATTCGATGGGCTCTAACAGATACCTTTACTACCTGTTCTGAGCAGGTGGTAAATGGGGGCTTCCAGGTGGGCTTGTAGGTGGGAGAGGTTGGTGGGAGAGTAGGTAAAGGTATTTTCTTTTAGAAAAAACAGGGAAGGAGGCTTGGCCGCTGCTGCAGACAAACTCTCATGCAATTATATTGTGAGAAATTACCACAAGGTAAAATCAGGCCTAGTTCTCCCACACCTGAAAAAATGGATATGGAAAAACTGACCAACCGGAATTCAGGTGCAGCAGAATTCCATGAGATAATTCCACTGCTCTTGACTTGTAATAAGGATCTATATATGTAGATATATCTATGTTATAGTGGCACAATATTGTGACTATAGTTACACTTTCCCGATAATAATTAAAAATCCTTACACTAAGTGCCACAAAAATGTGAATAATCTCTTGGAATGCACATATTTATAGATGGGAAATTTAGTGTAATTTTAAAGCCCTATTAAGCCTGGACAGACTTATTTGTACAAACCCCGAATCACCCACATTTACAGGTGATCCAGGGGTTCCCTAGGGAGTGTGACTACAAAAGATGATGTTGTTATTAATGTAAGAGAACAAACCATCTCCCAAAAGTCACCGAAATTGAGGTAAGGCATGTAGTATAGTATAGTAATTGCATTTATATAGCGCTTACTACCCCTGACGAGGCGTCGAAGCACTTTTTCGGTGAGTAGCACACTACTCCGGAACCCATAAAGGATAAGTGGTGAATTAGTATAGTGAAATATGAAAGTAATTTGAGTGGTGGATATGTTAGTCTGTTATTTGGATTGAGAAGGATAGTGGAGGGATAGAAGAGGGAAAAGGTTTGCATTTATATAGCGCTTGCTACACCTAATGAGGTGTTGAAGCACTTTTCGGTGAGCAGCATGCTACTCCGGAACCCAAACAGGATTAGTGGGAATTAGTATAGGGAAATATGCAATTAATTTGAGTGGTGGACATGTTATTCTGTTTTTTTAATTGAAAAGGAATAGTGGAGGGATAGCAGAGGGAAGGAAGGATAGAAGAAGGAAGGGTCTAGAATTTTTTTATATTTTGGGAGTTCATAGCAGTAGGAGGGGGCCTGGGATGAGTAAAGGGGAGGTGGAGGGGGAAGAGTCAGAAGTAAGGGTTTAGAAAGGCCTGTTTGGAAGTTCTGAATAGTAAAAGATGTATGAGATGATGCAAGGAGGGGCAGAGAATGGTACAAGATTTCATAGAGGGAAGCACTAGATCACAAGAGCCCACAACTAAAATACTGAAAGATTTACTCCCTACTCCCTAAAGTCCCTGAACACATCACAGGCCGTGGGTGTGCTGAGGGTGGTGGATGTGTCTGTGGTGGTGGTGGATGTGTCTGTGGTGGTGGGTGCGGTGTATGTGGTTGTGCTGGGGGCGTGGATGTTATCTGTGGTGGTGGGTACAGTGTATGTGGCTGTGCTGGGTATGGTGGATATATTGGTGGTGGTGGGTGCAGTGTGTATGTGGTTGTGCTGGGGGTTGGGGCGGTGTCTGTGTGTTTGGATGTGTGCCTCTTTTTTGTGTTGTTTGTGGTTGTGTGTGGGTGTGCTGCTTGTGTCTGTGTGAGTGGGTACATGCAAAGGTGTGGTTGTGCTTGGGATAGGTCTGGGAATAGGGAATTTGGATGGGGACCGGGTGGGAGGTGGGGCACAAGGTTGGGATGGTTGGAAGGCTGCGGTCTGTGTGGAGGATAGACCTTGAAAAGACCTCTTTAGGCCAGACTGTGAATGCCTTCCAGGCAGGCTACCATTTGTTGCAATTGGCTTTTAAGCCCCTGGATGGCATTCAATTGTGGAGTCTGGCCTACAGAGATATTCCTAAAAAAGTCAATAGCCTCCTCACTCAGCGCAGCTGGGGAGGTAGGGGCAGGGGGTGAAGTGCCTGGAGCAAAGGAGATGCCACCCCTTTTAAGGATGCGGGTTTGGCCAACTTGAGGGGGAGGAAGAAGGAGGGTGGAGATGGTACTCTGGGTGGCGGACAAGAATGCAGGTATAACAGATGCAGTAGGGCCTGCCACCACTAGGGAGTGCTCGTTGAAGGAGGCCTCCCTAAAGAAGATGTAGATTCGCTGGTGGCCTCCATTGCACTCCCATCACCCTCCGGGTCACTGGGTCCCTCGGTGTCGGTACTGGAACCACTGTGGCCAGCTGCTTCCCCGTGATGTTGCTGAAATGACATATACAATAGTGTTAGTGAATCTGTGTAAACAGAATTGATCATGACCTTTGATCACAAAACAGTTTTCAGAGTTCACCTGCTTCACGGCTCTCAAACTTTGCATCAACATTAGCATAAGCTCATGCATGTACACATTATGAGACAACATTTAGTCACAGTTATGTCATTCCCCACAATACAGCCTATATCATGTAAGATGTTGTCTCTATCCATTATTATGTCTCTCCAGTAACGGTTTCACAACCTCAGAATGGTTGGCCTTTGTTGTTCAGAATAGTGAAATTATGTCACCAAAAAGTATATACACCAACAATACCTTTGTACTGTGTGTTCACTAGGCCCTAAAATCTGCATACTTATGTTATGTTATGTTATGTTACCTGAGTTTATATAGCGCACAGCTGCCCCAGCAAAGAGGCGTCCCGGCGCTGCCAGCGTCAGAAGGAACAGGGCTAAGAACACAACAAGTAGGCGTAAGAAGTATACAGAGGACAACAGGACTAAGCAGAAGGAAAAAGAAAAGTTTTAATTGCCTTCCTGAAGTCCACAATACGATCCAAGCTACGAATCTGAGGGGACAGGGAATTCCATAGCTTGGCAGCTAAATAGCGGAAAGATCGACCTCCGACCCGAAGGCGCTTCACACGGGGGACGGTTACCAAATGCTGTCCCAAGGAGCGCAGCTGGCGAGTGGGGACATACAGGACTAGAAAATTAGCCAGGAGACTGGGCGAGGAAAGTTTCAGAATCTTAAAAGATAGGCAAAGAGCCTTGAATTGGATCCGCTTGGCCACCGGAAGCCAATGTAACCTCCGGATGGCCCTGGTAGAGGGACAGTTACGTGGGAGCCCTAGCAGGACCCTGGCGGCAGTGTTTTGAACACGCTGCAATCGCAATATCTCAGCCTGATTAGCTCCCAACAGGAGCGAATTAGCATAATCCAGTCTGGATAGAATGGCTGATTGCACAATCAGTTGGCGCGTAGAAGAATCAAAAAACTTCAACAGGGGCCTCAGTCCCCGCAGGAGGCCAAAACAGGTACCCGCGACTCTTTTGGTGTGTTCTTGAAAGCTAAGGGTAGCATCCATTATCATTATCAATAAGTAAAATATGAATCAAGGTCTGACAACATATACTGCAATGTTGTACCAATATTAGCATAAACTGAAAGCAGGTTACCTTTGTTTGTACATTTCACGATGGTAACACTTACTACAAGTCACTAAGGTATATGTCAAGTGTAAAAAATTATACATGAATTCTGTACTGAAGTAGCTTAGCAATGTATCACATACTGTGTACATACCAATGCTTTTCAAGACAGTCTGAAAGTAATATTTGTGGGGATTTACAAATGGTTTTTACAACATAAGTAACTACATAGCCCTTGAAACATATCTAATACACTTTAGTACAGAGCAAAAGCATCTCCATATTTGACTCCTAATTATCTCCAGTTATTTGAACTTTGTTGTGTCTTTGTGAAATGGTTTCACTAAATATGCTAGTTTTCACTGTAGTCAAACCGTTGTAGAACATCACACTAATCATTACATACAATGATTCATTTATGATATTTACTTCAAAGACTGAAATGTGAAACACAATGAGCCCGATTCACAGAACTAACTTAAGACAAAATCGTAAACTTACTACCATTTTGGTATTCACAGAAGGCACTTACTCATTTTGGTATTCACAGAAGGCACTTACTTACTCATTTTTAGTAACTTACTCATTTTGTGTAACTTACTCATTTTGTGTAACTTACTCATTTTGGTATTCACAGAAGGCACTTACTCATTGATGAGATCCAGACTTAGGTCAGTTGGAATATCTAGATCCATCAGGATCTGTTAAATAGAGGGAGTACTTTCTTCTTCAGTAGTCAGAGACAATAATGTTTGGATGTCTTTTATATCTGTGAATAGTTCTATTGCTACATATTGTATGTGGAGCTGCTTGATCCCTTTCTGTTTTAGGATTAAGTGCAAAAACTTTTTTCAACTTAAGCTTGCGCACAAATTTAAACACATCAATATGTATTTGATTAAATCAGGGTTGGAGGCGGGACATATACTTGAGACCTTTCGACAACAATTTTCTTTTTTCATCCTTCAGTTTATGATTTGACAAGTTAACAATTGATATTGCATCCATCTTTTCCTTAACCAATGTCTTGTTTGTTCCTGGGATCTTATCTGTACAATGTGTCAAATTTATCGCTTTTGGGTCTTGGATCTGGTAACTACACCCTCCTTTCCTGTTTCTGTTTGACCTATTGTAGCCCCGTCTGTTTTTTTGTTTTTTTGCTACATTCTGTAATCATCTGGCGAACACATGTCCAGGAGACTACCTTTCACTTCTAGCAGGTTCTCTTAACTTGACTAGTCCATTCGAAAATGGTGCCCGCGCTTCCTGTGTACTTTTAACTGGATTCGCCTCTTTCTATGTTCATGGGAATGTGAATGCCGGGAAGCTTGTATAAACAAGCTTTTCAATGCGGGCCGCAGAGATACTTCATACAGAGCGGGTCACAGAGATACGTCTTACAGAGCCTATACGGGTAAGTCTCTGGCTTGTTTTTTTCGGTCAGCATTCTTACCAAAAGTTCTAAACTAGATATAGCATACATATTTAAACCTGGATACTACTGTCCTATTGCAGGCTGTTTTTCTACTGGCTATGGGCCAAAAAAAGCCCACTTCAGTGTTTAATGTTTGCACTTCAACCGAATGGTGCAATCACAAAGATGCGTCAGGTGAGATCGTTTTGGAAACAATTAATATTATTGTCAGTGACTGTTTATGGCTAAATGCCTACTGGCTATGATAGGAATACAAATCTAGGGATTTCAAACACTGATCACGTGCCGCACTGTTGCATTCTATCTACGCGTTCCACTGGGTCTCTTGGGCTGAGAATGCCATTGAGTGCTTTAACTGTAAACTAGCTTATGTACGACATATAGAGTAATGACAATTAGATATCCAGATTTTGAGTCCCTCTAATGAAGGACTGTTTCCTTCCTCCTTTTCCAGTACCGGCTACGGCACCGGAGGTCTCAAGTAGTTTTCATATTCAGTCCACCCAGATTTCGAGACATTACAGGATTGGATTTTCTACTTTCCCCCTTTTATCATCAGGGAAGTACTGACGCTAAAATCTCATTTTGGAGAAGAATATATGGGGCGTTTTTTCACTCTCAGCAAGGTATATCATAATAGATCGTGACTAACCGGCACTGATATATTTAAGTTGGTGGTGGTAGCATGTTGTGTGGATCACTCACTGAACGATAGAAATTGACCTTTGTAGATATCATACCCAAAATCCTCATATTGGATAGGATACCACTGGGTGTTTGCCTCGGTCTTCACTTTCCTCTCCTTTGTTTCTCTTTTTCTTCGGCTTTTTCACTTATTTTTTCACTTATTTTTTGGGTATTTTCTGCTCATGCTTGCTTTGGAGACATTTTGAATTATGGGCATTGTGAGGTGTCATTTGACACTTGTTGGCAAGGTGGCACAAATATCTTTGGGACTGACACCATGTAGGCAATCTATGGCAGTTTAAAATTGCCGTTAATTTATTACATTTACCTTTGTTTAACAGCCTTGAAAAAGTCGTCAACACCACGAAACACGTGTCGGCTGTGTGCGTCATCTTCTGACCTGCGTGTCAACAGTATTCTGGCTGTCAATATTTTATAAATATGGACTTTGTATAAAATTGTGCTGCTTTGAAGTGTTTAAACTAATTAAAAATTGGATGCGCAACATTGGCGGATCACAAATACTTTATTGTGTAGTGCTCTTGATTGTTTAATATCTGTATATATGCGAAAATTATTTTTCCACATATGAACTTTCACTACTATGATGGCATAGTGTTTATTCATTTGAGCACACTATACTGAATTTTGTGTACTTTCTAAGAAACTTGACAGAGGTGCTGGCAGTCTGTAATTACCACTGCCATCTTGTTCTTTCTTCGATGTATGAAACAGTATTTCTGTTGCTGAACACAATTTTGGATATGGGTTGATATCAATAGGTAGCCATGAATTCTGCAGTCACTAGTCATTATGCTCCACATTCTCTTTTGCTTTTTCAGTTAATAATTCTTTATTTTGCTTAACCCATGCTTCTACGGAAAATAAAACAAATATAATTACTCATTTTGAAATGCTTTTCTTTACGCACCCTCCCAAATGCTGCATCTAACCATGCGCAACCCATGTTAAGGTTTTCCTGACAAACGTTAATAACGTGCACAAAAAGCAGCATTAGTCTCTTTATTTTCATTAGTCGAGCATTTGCGGCCAAGTTCAGTGTTTTAGTACGCGCTTGCGCAGTATTATTTTCCCTCATGTTAGTTATTAAAACCACACGTTTTTCACTGCACACTATTAGAAAAATTAGAAAATGTTACTAGGGGTTTCAATCCAAGCAGGTTTTATTTTTCGAAAACCCTGCTCCATCAATCCCCCTTTGATGGCGTCTTTGAGCCATCACCAAATACCCACCAATACAATTTGTCACTTAAAAAGCTGTTGTTCTCTCGCGTTTTATCATTATTCCATCTAAATCCCTCATCATTTCATAATAGTTTCCTCTTTTATCCTCTAGTTCTATTTCTTCTCTCTTTCTTTTTCTTGCTTTTCGTTTATTATCAAATGTCTCTTTCTTGCATTTGCAACATTTATAAATCAAAAAAATCATTATCACTGTACCTACTGCAATAATAGGTGTTAATATTCTCCCTAATAGACTATTCCCAAATGTAGAAAACCAATTTCCCACAGAAAAAAAACTTTTACCAAGTATCTCCCAAGCACCATCAACCTTCAATTCGGATAAATCTTGATGAAGATTTGTAATATTCTTAATATACCCCTCAAGATTTTTACTCTTGTCAGGGATATAAGTACAACATTGTTGTACTTTCAACATATTGCAGACTCCACCCTCTTTAGCCAATAACACATCAAGGGCAAGTCGATTCTGCAAAACCATAGATCTAATTGCAACCATCTCAGTATCGACCATTAAAAACCCACCAGCAGTGTCTGTTGATAAACGATCAACCACTGTGGACAATTTTCTAATTGTGTGCGAATTTAGTATAACTCCAACTGAAGTTATCAATGCTCCAAAAACATCCCCTATAATTTCTGAAAAACTCGCTCTCTTATTACGTATTAGTCCATTCTTTATTTCATTGATTCTATGTTTCTCATCCATGTGGTAAATTTTTGGAAATACTATTGCTAAATAATAACATCCATACCAATGTGCAGGCAACCTATAGTAGGCATTCTTACCACACACATAATAGATCGCCGGAAAGACAGGATCAGTTCCTCTATCCGTTTCTAAAGAGACTGGAAATCCAAATCTAGGAATTATCTCTCTTAACAGCAATTTAGCAACTGTCAAGCTATCATTCCTTCTTGTTGGATATGCTTCCACCCAACGAGAAAACAGACAAACAACAACTAACACATAATTTAGTCCATTACAAGGAGGGAATTCAATAAAATCTGCCTGCAACCTAGTAAAAGGTCCTGCAGCTTTCCCAATTCTGCCCCAACTAACAACTGTCTTTCTACCTGGATTTTGCTGCTGGCACACTGTACATCTTTGGCATAGACTCTCTGCAATGACCCTGAACTTTGGATTGTACCATGACTGTTTGAAGAGTCTAATCATAGCATCTCTCCCAATATGTGTTAAACCATGGTACATCCTTGCCATCTGTGAAAGTAAACAGTCTGGCATTACTGGTCTCTCGTCTACATACACCCATACTTCATCATCAGATCTCTTTTTACATCCTGATTTGATCCAAATTTCTTTTTCTTTATCACTAGCTTCTTCCTGCAACTGTTTAATTTCATCCCATGTTTCTATTGCAGAGAACATCAAGTGACAATTTGTATTATTTTTCTCTTTTCCTCTGTTTAGTGAAATTGAGTTTTGTGCACAGAAACGAGCCACTTAGTCTGCATATCTGTTCCCATTGGTCACATAATCATTTCCTGACTTATGTGCTGAACATTTAACCACTGCAATCTTTTTAGGCAATTGTAATGCATTCAGTAAATCCTTTACATGTTTACTATTTCTGATTGGTGATCCTGAAGAAGTTAGAAATCCACATTGCATCCACAACTGACCAAAATCGTGCACCACCCTGAAACCATATTGACTATCAGTGAATATGGTTATTCTCAAATTTTTGCCAATTATGCACGCCCTAGTCAGTGCAATTAATTCAGAAATTTGTGCTGAATTTATCCCTCTTAGACAGTATGCTTCACGAACCATAGCCACTGTACACACAGCATATGAAGCACTCAATGCACCTTTTTCATCTCTCAGGCAAGATCCATCCACAAACATCACACAATCTGATTCTTCCAATGGTGTATCTTTTATGTCAGGTCTTGGTTTTGTACACAACTCTGTCACATCCAGACAATCATGATCTGCTTCGTCTCTCACTTCTTCACAACTTGAAATCGGCAACAAAGTTGCTGGATTCAATGTTGTACATCTTGTTACTGTCACATTCTCAGCACCCAGAATCACTCTCTCGTATTTAGTCAAAGGACTGTATGTCATATACTGTGTTCGTGTGCGAGTTAATAGGATCTCAACAGAGTGTGGCACATATACTTTCACTGGATGTCCCATAACAATTGACTCACTCTGCTCAAGACTCACACAAGTAGCAGCCACTGCTTTCAAACAACCTGATAATGCTGCAGCCGCTGAGTCCAAAGTAGCAGAAAAATATGCCACTGGTCGACGTGCCATTCTGTATGTTTCTGTCAAAACTGAAAGCGCACACCCATCTCTCTCACAACAGAACAATGCAAAATCTTTCGTATAGTCTGGCATTCCCAACGCAGTTGCTCGACAAAGACTATCTCGCAGCTCAATGAATGCTTTCATACTTTCTTCATCCAATTCAATCGGATCAGTCACATCTTTGTGAGTCAATCTCTGTAGAGGTTTGGCAATCAGTGAGAATCCACTAATCCATTGCCTACAATATCCTACCATGCCCAAAAATATTCAAACTTCTCTCTGTGTTTTGGGAGGTTCCATTTGCAAAATCACATTGATTCGATCCTGTAACACTCTCCTAACTCCTTTTTCAATTTTGTGTCCCAAATATTGAACTTCTTTCTGACAAAATTGCAATTTTGCTGGTGACACTTTATGCCCACCTTCTGCCAAATGATTCAGTAGCGCAATTGTATCTGTCACACATGCCTCTCGTGTTTTTGATGCCACCAGTAGGTCATCAATATACTGCACTAACACTGAATTCTCTGGCATAACCAATGACTCTAGACATTTTTTCAAAATCTGATTAAAAATTGAAGGACTCTCTGTATACCCTTGAGGAACTCGGCACCATGCCAAAACACGGTCTCCGAACCGGAAAGCAAATAAATATTGGCTATCCGGATGTAAAGGTATCGAGAAAAATGCTTGACACAAATCAATCACTGTATACCATTCCGCATCACAAGGAATTTGGTAAAGAATCACTGCTGGGTTTGGCACTATTGGACAGCAAGGTACCACAATTTTATTGATTTTTCACAAATCTTGCACTATTCTGTATTTTCCACTTGGTTTCTTAATTCCCATAATAGGTGAACTGCAAGGACTGCCCAATATTTCTTTCAGAATGCCTTGTTCAATCATTTGCTCTATTACAGGAATAACTCCTGCTATAGTTTCAGGACTCATCTTATATGGTGGTGTTTTTGGAAACTCTGCACCTTGTTTTACTGTAATTTGAATAGGGTCAACACCTTTCATCAGTCCAATTTCTTTTCCTGTAAAATCCCACATATCTGTTCTCACTGTGTCTCTCAACTCACCGGGCAAATCCTCAAATGTGAGCAATAAATATAGATCATTCACTTCTGTCCCTTGCTTTGCTAACATCATTTTAAAAGCAACATCTTCATCTGGTGTCTGAAAAGCAATACCATCCGGTGTACAATAGATGGAACAATTCATCTTGCAAAGTAAATCCCTACCTAAAAGATTCACTGGACTCGTGTCACATACCACAAAACGATGCATATCTCTGAATTCTCCAATATGAACCTCCATTGGTTTGGTCACTGGAGTTCTAATATACTTATTTGAAACTCCTACAACTTGGATAGTTTCTCCAGAGAGGGGTAGGTTTTGAATTTCTGCTGCTCTTACAGTAGAACGGGTAGCACCAGTGTCCACAAGGAATGAAATATTATTACCTTCCACTTTCCCATCAACAAAAGGACCTGATTGATCTACCACTAGAGATGCGCCAAGCACGCACTCTTCCTCCCCCCTCAGGCACCGTCATTGAGATGAATCTGAATCACTCTCAGGACACTGCGACCAATATTGTTATACATGTTGATTCTTACCAACTTGTTCACTCGAGTGAAATCCAGCATTCACACTGTATCTCTGTACCTGAGCATTCACATTATTTGGCATAGGAGCTTGAGATACTTGTATTTGTTGAACCTGTGGTGTAACTACATGTTGCTGTTGCAGCTGTTGTTGATTCACAACCGCTTCATTCTGCATCTGCGGATTTAAATTTTGAATCATTCCATTATTTCCTAGCAAGGACTTACACTTGTTCTTCCAATGTCCTAACTTTCCGCACGCATGACAAGGATATTTCTTTTTAATTTCTTCTTTATTATTCTTACCTCTACCTTTTTCACCATTTAATACACCATTCATTTTAGGTACCTGACCATTTTGAAAATTCTGATTCTGTCCTTTCTTTTGAAAATCTGTTTGAGAACCATTGACATAATTCCCATCTTTCTGTTGCGCCACTTTCACTTGTGCCCACATCATCTTCTCTTTTAATTTCTTATGCCTCGACTCAATATCATCACTACAATACTTAGCATATCTCAAAATCTCATCCACTGTCTTACTCTGCCAACAAATCAAATGTTGCTGAATCATATTACTAATCTCAGGCTTCAATCCAAATACAAACCTATACACAAAATGTCCCATATCTTTGTCAGTTATACTTTCAAAGCCACTATACTGTTTAAACACTTGTAAAAGCCTCTCATAATATGCATGTACTGATTCTTTTGACTCCTGTGTTGTCCTATCAATTTTAACCCAATCTGTTTCTTTTGGAGAAATTTTATCCTTCAAGTAAGTAATTATCTGATTATATTTTTCATCACCTCTTCTGAAGGTGCTCCTGTTTTAACATCTCTACGATATTCCTCTTTTGGCCAATCAACTGCAATTTTACACTCAGTCCATAAATCAGCTGGAACTACAATGTCAAATAAGCCATCCAAATCTTTCAACAAGACCTTTGAAACTTTTACAAACCTCTCTACCTGTTTGTACCACTCGACAGGCTTTTCTCTCAATCTGGGGAAATCATTAGTAAAAGACAATATATCCTGTCTTGACCAAGGAATGTGAACATATCCACCACCTGGAACTTCTCTCATCGGATATATCATTTCAACTTGCTCTGCTTCTCTTAACGGAAGTAAAGAAGATGCATTCACATTTTTACTAGCAATCATTTCTTCCTTCTTTTTCGCCCATCTACCTTTCCATCGTTCCACATCACCCCATCTCTTCAAAGTATTAATCAACTCTTTTATTTGCAATCGTTTACCAGATGTATTCAAACTCTCTAAATCCTTTTCAGTAAAGTCCAATCTATATGTTTTCTGCAAAGCTTTAGATTTCCCAATATCCACTCCATATTCTTGTGCAACCTCTACCAATTTCTCATGTAAATTCTTCGCTCTCCATGTAATATTTTTACACAAAAATAACAACTCTTCATCCTGATATTTACTCAATCTCTCTTGACTTATTGTACCATTAATCATTTCTTCCAGATCTACTCTCAATTTACCTATATCTATACTCAATTTAGACTTATTCGTTTCTATTCCTCTTATCCAATCATCTAACTCCTCTGGCGAAGGTCCCACTGAACCCCCTGATATTGGAGTTATTTCTCTCACATTCTGCACTAGTTTCCTAGGATCTATCTGCACACTTCTTTTTGGTGTTTCAATCACCTTTTCATTTATTGGAAGATCAATTAATGAAGCACTCCTCTCAACTGGTTCCGATCCACTAGCATTCCTGACACTATTCATAGGAATTGTCAATGTATGCACTCTCAAAATATTTTGACCCTCACTGTACAATGGAACTATAGGACCAATTGTTACTGGTACTGACAATGCTTTTGCATTCAAACTCAACTGACTAATTTTCTGAGTCAACTCCTCTCTTGTTCTGTTTAACATGTCAATCTCTTTTTCCTGTAACTCTCGAGTACCTAATGAAGACTGTGAAGCTGCCGGAACATTTGTAACTTGCGAAACTTGTGGGACTTCTATTTCAATTAACGGTGCACTCTGAGAAATCCCATTCGGGCTCTCCTGATATGGTGGAGGTCTCTTTAGTAGCTTCTCATCTAATAATTCATCATAGATTTCATTTGGATCAATATCTAATTCTGAAGTCTCTACATTATTCCTTTTCTCTTTACATTTTTCTCCAGCCTGATCCTCAGCAACTATTACTGGATACAACCCATCTGCAATCACTTCTCTTCTCCATCTCTTCATCTGATCATCCCACCTAGCTTCTGAATATCTCCTCAATGTATTCCTATATCTTATCCCATTCCTGTCTCTCTCTCTTTTATACACTTCATGTTCCCATTCTTCAAGCGCCTCATACTGCATAGGTCTGGGATTTCGTTTTAATGAATTCATTTGTCTCCTCAAATTTTCCAATATCTTAACGTTAAAAGTACCATGCTTTGGAAAAGCTAAAACTCCATCATCTTCCGTGTAACCCACCAATTTTCTAACCATGTACACGTATGATATCCACGCTCCAACATCATGAAAGAAGCAGGTGATCTTGGAAGAGGTACAGGAAGTCCCTCCCTAGTAACTATCGGATTATCCTTTTTAAAGAAATCTTGGGGCACATGCATCAACGAAAATACCGATCGCAAACGGGCAGATTCGCAGAATCTGCCCCTTTGCGACTGGTATTTTTGCGAATCGCAATTAAGGAATATGTAGGAATCGCATTTTTTTTTGCAATTCCTACATGCATAGGGATTTGCGAGTCCTAAATAGCGATTTCTTAAAATTCGCTATTTAGGATTCGTAAATCCTGACTTTGATGCATGTGGCCCCTTGTATTCTTTTTACCATCTTCATTTTAAGCTCTCTTTTTCTCGCTAAATAAACCAAAAACAAACAAGGGAAACCTTTCGTAAATCCTCTCACTCTATTTGCTGAATCTCAACCAATACCAGCACGACTCACACCAACCGACCAATCACGGCTCACTACACACCCACTATCTCGCCCAATGCCAGCGTGGCTCACATCAACTAACCAATCACGGCTCACTACTCGCCCCTGTCTCAACCAATGCCAGCGCAGCTTTTTGTGACGTCAGTATAACTCCTGCTACTGACCCTCCATTTACAAAATAATACGGCAATGTACTACAAGGTTCTTCTTAACTAAATTCTTGTTAGAAACAACACAAAACAATGCTACTTTATCTGCTCCACTAAATAAAGAGATAGTTCAATAATTCGAAGAGATTTCTTTTACTTCTAGTAAAATAACAACCAGTGCTACTCTACTCCCAATCAAGTGAAAAGAGGTCTTGGTACTCTTCTGGGGATACTAGCCAATGTTTCGGAAGATAATTTTTGAGTGAAAAAAGTCTTGGTACTCCTTTGGGGACGTAAAGCGGACTTTCCACTATTTCACACAACCTTTTCTCAACAGAATGATTCCCTAAAATAACATCAATAGCATCTCACTGTTTGATATTACAGCAACAGACAAGTACTTCTGCAGTGTGATACTTTTCCACACTATTCCTCTGGCCCCTTAAGGCTAAAATAACAACATCATCATCATCCCGGGATCTTAGGCAACTCCGTACCCATATTTCCAGACTACATGAAACAAAACGAACACTAACTTTTCATATTAATAACCAAAAATCAATAATCAATAATTATTGCCAAACTAATCAATATTAACCAATAACCATCCTCTGCTACCAAAACTGATCCAGCGCTCAGGGATCAATACATTTGCAAATAAACAAGGCCCAATTACATTACCCAACAATGTCCCTTCACGCTGGGTTCAGTGGAAATGCAAAGTAAAGACCTAACTTACCAATCTCCAACCGAACCTGCATTTCTCATAGAAAAATAATGTGGCAATGACAACTTTTTATAGTTGACTAGTTTGTAGGCAATAATTATTGAACACTCTCTAAATAAAGACGAACACAGTGTGTATATTTATAATGTTTTATCTAAATAATGTGAAATAAATGCTCATCAAGTACCAATACACAGTACAAAACCATGAATACCACTGAATAAACAATTAGCAAAGTGAAAATGACAAATCACATCACATCAACAGTGCATTGAAGGAGTGGAAAGGCGAAGCGAGAAAAGTTTCAGAGACAAAATACATTTGCAAATGATTATGCAAATTCAGGTTTCTATCTATACTAACCCAGAAAGAAACAGGAAATCTGCTCTCTGGCCACGGCAGCAGCAGGGCCCCTCAAGAGGATTTGTAAGGGCAAAGTCTAAGGGGCTCATTACGATGACGGACGAAAGCCCATCCGTGCTGGTGGCGGTGGCGTAAAACATCAATTTACCCGCTCCAGGTGCGTTCATTGCGACCCCCAAATTACAATGGTCCTACAGAGGCCATTTACCGTCCGCCGCGGTCTGTCAGGCTCTGCACTTTTTTTGCGTACGCAAGGGTGGCGGACGGAGCCAATAGAGCAGGACCGGCGTGCGGAAACACGTACCGTCCGCCAACCCGATAACGATGTTGCAAACAGCCATTCCCACCGCGGAGTGAAAACCACCACGTTGCGGATGGCGGGAACACAACAACGGAGAGGAAGAGCCGACAGTGCATTGAAGGAGTGGAAAGGCGAAGAGAGAAAAGTTTCAGAGACAAAATACATTTGCAAATGATTATGCAAATTCAGGTTTCTATCTATACTAACCCAGAAAGAAACAGGAAATCTGCTCTCTGGCCACGGGAGCAGCAGGGCCCCTCAAGAGGATTTGTAAGGGCAAAGTCTAAGGGGCTCATTACGATGACGGACGGAAGCCCATCCGTGCTGGTGGCGGTGGCGTAAAACATCAATTTACGCGCTCCAGCTGCGGTCATTGCGACCCCCGAATTACAACAATCCTACAGAGGCCATTTACTGTCCGCCGCGGTCTGTCAGGCTCCGCACGTTTTTTGCGTACGCAAGGGTGGCGGACGGAGCTAATAGAGCAGGACCGGCGTGCGGAAACACGTTCCGTCCGCCAACCCGATAACGATGTTGCAAACAGCCATTCCCACCGCGGAGTAAAAACCACCACATTGCGGATGGCGGAAACACAACAACGGAGAGGAAGAGCCGATACAGAACCCATCTAAACCACCTGAGTCGCCATGGATCCTGCGCCACAGGCCTTCCCGCTGCACTACCTGCTGCACCTCCGGCAGACAAGACGCCGCCGCGCTCAACAGAAGAGGTACGTACCAAACATCTCCACACATGCAACCCCTGAACAACTACAACTCCCAGCAAGCATGGCGGCACCACGATGAATGTGGCAACTTGCCAAATGCAAAGTGCGAGGCCCACCCAATCCCCATGAGTGACCCTCGGTGCCCCAGAAGGCAATTGGGGCCAATGCTGAGCCCCGCAGTTGCAGAGCGCGCACACCACAATATCAAAACATGTACGCCGCCGAAGGCTCCCATTGGATGATGGCTCATTCGCATAGTGTGTGCCACACCGCGGTGGCACGGAAGCTGCGACCGCAATCCTGTATCATTCAATAGGGGCCAATGCCTGTCAGCACTGCGGATGCCAGCTAACGCGCATGCAAACACATACTGCATTTGCATTGGCGCCCTGCGAATTACATCACACATCACAACTCATTTACCTAAAGTGATTGGTGCACCCCATGTGTAATGTTGTGGGGCACGAGGCTCCCATGCATATAAAGTAACCACACAGATACCGTACATGTATAGGAGAACTGGCCCAGGGCACGTGCGTCTGGACCCGTTTGTTGGCAGGGTCACATGTCCAGTGACGCCTGTGCTGGGTGGCTGTGGGGTGGGGGGTAAGCCAGCCCTCTGGGAGTGGCTGGTACAACAGAACAACTAGAACAGGGACCAGCTGGTCACTACACTGTGAAGGGATGAGAAAGTGTGACCCGTGAGCCAAGTCTTCACACACATGGAATGTCCAAGGAAAGGAGAGTGAAATTACATACATAGTCATGCCTCGTGCCCAGATGGACTTAAATGAGGGAAGGAGTCAAAAAGGACAAAGGTCTCTCGCACTGTACCAATGTTGTGTAATGAAACATCCAACCTGTGAACCCCGCTTGAATATCCCTTGACATCTGACTGGCGTCTCTTGCCCAGGAGTCATCTTGTGAAGGGTCAGTGACGTAGGCAGACAATCAGAGGTGTCCATTGAATGCAAATCAGACATACGTGTAATCCCTAGCACTCCCAACACACGTACTGGTGTGGCGTGCAGTCTGCCTAGCTGCCATTGACTGTAAATGTTCCCACACACGTCCTGAGTCAGTGCTTCTCCAGACCAAACACCCTCAAAAATCCTGCCTACCAGCATGGATGACATGTGATTACCACACCTTGTAATCCTCATTGGCAATCGTGACATTCCCTGTAGACTGATACACTTACATACTTGCATGATTGATTGTCTCTGTACAATGTGTGCGTGATGTAAAGTACTGTCACACCCTACACTGATATCAGTAGCGCCATACAACAAATGAAATGCACATGAGCGAGTGGCTATGGAGAGATGAGGGGCGCTGGACGAGGGTGGCAGAGAGGGAATCCGAGGAGGAGGGCATGAGTGAGAGCATGAGAAGTGTCACTTGCCTGATACTCCCACCTCAGGAAACCTCCTCCTCCCATCAGGAGGACCTTTTATGGAAAAAACACACCTCTTGAGAGTGATAACATCTAGAAAGAGAATTTTGAAGGAAAGAATGCGTCTCCCTGGCCCTTGTAAAACTGAGGAGAGATAAAGGAGGGCCCTGAAGCAGGCCTGGGGAGAGACATAAGTGACAAATCGGGCACGCAGTGGCCCACCCGAAAGCATCGTTGGACCACACAAATAAAGATTCCTGGAGCCGGCCCTGCCTGGGAGGCATCCCAAATGTTGATGTGAGCCATTGATGGTACACACATTGGCCTCGTACCACCACAGGCAAGTGAACCCATCTATAGGAACTGCAAACACTACCACTCCATCAACGTGCAAGTGGTATGACAGGCGGAGCAGATCATCCCACAAGTGTGTGCAGAATATCCGGGGTCTGCACATGACTGCCACATCTGGCGGACCAGCAACATCACCCCCGCTCACAACCCACACATGCCCAGTGACGATGACAGTGGTGAGGAAGAAGGCCTAGACCAGCGTCAACAGCTCATCGTCAACTACTTCCGTTGAGTGTGATCCAACAATGAGCGAATATGACTGTGTCTGTGTGCCTTGCTGTTGTCTCACAGACTCTGACAAATGTTCCTGAGATTTCGTACACATACTGGACTATGCGCAGGATTTGAGAACTTGTGCATGCAGGGACTGAGCACCCCGAAGCACCCCTACGCACAGGACAACATTGCCATACTGCCTCACTTGCTCACCTACTAACTCTGAGGCATTCAAGCGCCTGTACACAAGCAGACAACTTGAAGACAAGAAACGTTTCCAAATGTGAAGTTTTACTACAGTGTCAAAGCATGCAACCTACGTGCCACAACAGGTTGAAAATGCATGAGTACCCAACCAGTAACCACAGTGACATATCCATTTGACATGAAGCAAGATGTCGCATCAATAATCCCTCTGGACGTAGAACCACGAGCATATCCCCCCACCCCTTGCAGGAAGGAGTCGTATGGGATGTCCCTGGTCTGTGGGCTTTGTCAGCAGAACCCATTACTCAGCCTATATATGGTGAAATTTACACCACATTTGCTGTGTTGCTCACATCACTGGATGGATCACCCTCCAAGTGTGGGGCATCTAGCCCGCATTTCCATGTTATCTAAAGGGGATCCGTGTCCTCTTGCAGCTGTGAGACTTTGTTGAGTCGGGGTGCTATGGCCTGAACAGAACAGAATGACAAGGGACAATGTTCTCCGACCACGGACAGAATGTTCAGACAGTACTCCAGGACCGCGCAGAGAACAAGCACTGCGGACACCTCTCATGTGACAGACATGTACTAAGGTACTTGCAGGGCACAAGTCCTAAATAAAGAAGTGGGGGAACTGACCAAGTAAGACAAAATGCAAATGACCTCACAACGTCACGACGTAGTGCTATGAAAGAATGAAAATAGTGCGAGTAACATGATTTGTGCAAATACTGGGACAGACTAACCCATCTGACAGTCTTACAGTGTCTGCATTGATATACAGGGACAGAACAAAGCAAAAGCATGCCTCCCTTAAGTACCTGTGAAGAGAAGGCAAGCTGTGTGCCCATGGTTCCCTTTGTGGCATCTACATTCACATGTAAGGTTCAAGGAGGCCCCCAGTCAGCATGTACAAACAAAAGGAGGCTGGATGGCCCCTGTACTTCGGCCCGGCTGGAGGTGAAAAAAGGCTCACTCGCTGCCTGCACGTTGCTGCTGGGAGTGGAAGGCAGTCAACGTGCAGGTGCTGCTGAACGTTTCCCGGGATCTGGAAAGTACACCGGGACAAGTTAAGCATATTCCTGTGGGGACCAGCGTCCTGGCAGGGGGGACGGCGTCCACCCTGTGCAAAGAGGGGAGAG
The DNA here is from genome assembly GCA_963921515.1 of Calotriton arnoldi. Classification (NCBI taxonomy): domain Eukaryota; kingdom Metazoa; phylum Chordata; class Amphibia; order Caudata; family Salamandridae; genus Calotriton; species Calotriton arnoldi. The sequence continues at coordinate 100,864 of CAWUFW010006617.1, forward strand.
ATGCCGTGTACCTGCGTGTGCCCCCTACTCGATCCCTGGGTACTTGCAAAACAACAACGCCATGTAATCTTCATGCGCTACAGTCAGATGACAGCCTCCACTTGCTCAGTTCTGTGGTACCAAGCGAAACAGACCGCAGAGCTCAGCATAGTCCAAGCCAATGCAGACAGGGCTAAAGTCAGAGAGCTGGATGACAATTCTTGTCAGGAAGTGTGAAGAACGGGAAACGAGAATTGAATTAGTTACCAACAGTTCCTGTTGCTGTAAAGTAGTTACGAATCCAAGAAGGAACAGGCAGCTTCGAAGGCAATCAGTTCCAAAAGACGATCCAATTCATCTTCAGCGAAGAGGACCGCCATCCAATCCAGCAGTATGAAGGAACAGATGTGCTCCTCGCACCACGAGGTTGAAAGGAGCATCCCATCGCAACCCAGGAGAGGTTCGATGTAGGCATTGCACAGGAGCCATTGCGCAAATGCCCAGGCACAGCTGTCAGCCTTCCTGACACATAGAAAGGCATCCCATAAACGTGTCTCACCAAAGCAGTCTTGCACGTGGACGAACAAAGGAGTCACCCACAACTCATGATCCGCGTCAGCAAGGTATGTGTTTGAAAGGTAGACATCCATGGCCCACTCAAACAGACATCTTCTGCAGGAAAAGACAGGTTGCACGCAGGTGAAATAGGCATAGCGGAACGTTAGCCTATAACTGATGCCCAGCACAGCCAATGGGACACATCCAAAGAGAAGCTGCATGCGGTCACGGTACAGTTGCAACTGACCGGGCTCGGCCTGGCCCACAGGATGGTCAGACATGGCGTGAGAGCAATATCAGAACCAGCGCTCAGCTGCACAGCCAAAGTAATGATCTGAAACCGCTAAATGCAGTGTGCAAATTGGAGGAATGACACCCGGTGGTACTCGCGAAAAAGCGTGGAAGGAAGGGACAAGGCCAGAGCCCACCAGTCGGATAAAAAGTGTGCAACGGCCTTCGGTATCAGACGCTATCAATAATTTGTGTGTCAGTTCACCGCGAAAATAGTGGGGGAGCCGTGTTCAGCAGTGACTGAATCACGCGGGACGGTCAAGACACCTGGAATTCGAAGGTCTCTGGGCTGGTGTGGGAGCGACTACTTGTCTAAACAGAGGCCCATTGTGCCTGCACACTCATTGAAGTATGCTTTCGCTGTGGGAATGTGAGGCCACAAATGACTATTCACAATCACTTATGGGGGAGTTAGCAGAACATTGCCACAAAAAGGACACGTTGTGCAACTGTTCCCATATACGTGATGCCTGGCCTGTGCACGCAGCTGTTGTGCTCATGCAGGAACAGCTAAGTACGTTTGGAAAATAGATTTGGCGTGGGTATGTTGTCAGGGACTGGTATTCATGTGGTGAAAAATGCATAAATCGCACATGTCTTATGAAAATCCCTGTACAACAGTTCTTGAGTGTGTAAATGCGACAATGTCACCATCGTCCACATGACAGGATGTGGTGTGACGCTGGCTCCTGTGGGCACACTGCTAAGGATTTCATTGGTCTGCGCTATGTGATCTGTGACAACTTCCGTCATGTCCATGTTGATGTTATTACAGGGGATGGGAGCACACTGCTTCACCTCCCAGCACAGTTCATCCCTTAGCATTCTGGTAGATGCAGTTCAGTCATGATGCTTACTTGTCATGGGACTGAGGTGTTTCACCTGAGTTAGGCAGGGAGAGGAACAGATACCCGAGTAGATTGTGGCAGCTTCCTCAGCGGACACCGATCACAATGTATCTTACCTCTACTGATGTAGGATGATAACGCAACACACATGTGTCTAGGGAATCACAGTACTGCCCTGCACCAACCTTGGTGACACACGACAACGTTGACACGAGTAAGCATTTCAGCTGAACTGCATTGACCAGGGTGCTAAGGGGTGAACTGTGTTGGGAGGTGTAGTCGTGTGCTCCAGTCCCCCTACTGTCCATGTTGATGGTGTTGGCCGGTGTTCTCTGGAAGGCATATTGTACAGTGTTGCCTAGTGGCGTGCTTTTGCGGTTATTCCATAATATTTCAATGCACTGTTATTTCCTTGTGTCTTTCAAACTTCCTCCACTCTCTCATTGGATTTTTGCTTTTACATATTCGGATACATTGCAATGTGAGTTAACATGATACTACTGTAATGAAAATGCTCCTGACACCAAGGCATACTGTTGTGAGTTGTGTTCCTTGGCCAATGTGTGACAGCTGAGAGGTGAATTTGAAAGTGATGGTACACGGATCATTAGTGTAGGACACACAATGGTAGAGTCCAAAAGTAAAACAGAACACTCCCATCCTTGTGGCAATGTGGGTTCTAATTTACAACAAAGTCATTGTTCGATGTTACAGTGGTGACATCAGCGGTTGCTCCGAGAACTGGTACGGCACGGTGCTGTGCCACGTGATCGTCCCGTGGTCTTTTTGGGACGCCCCCTCGGCCGTTTGCCAGGGGCGGAACCTTCTGCATGCTCAGAGGTGTCTGAGGATTCGCTGTGGTGTGACTCACCCCTCCCTGTGGCCGCTGCTGCGGTGGTGTGACTAACATCGGGCTGGCCAAAGGGGGGTGGCCAGCTATTTGTGCTGCATGCATGTCCCTCAGGATACCCACAAGCTGGCCCATGTACTCGGCAATTTGTCCCAAGCGAGTGTCCATGGACCTCTGCAGCAGGCGCTGTTCCCGCAGTACTTCAAGGCCCTGGCCCATCTGTCCCTGGTTCTGCTGGTATGCACCAAGGACAGTTAGCACGGTGTCCAGGGCCTCTGTCTCATTGTCCTCCTGTCACTGTCCCCCAGTTGTCCTCCCACCTGCCCTGAAACCACGGACATGTGGCGTAGCCTGGGGCAGTCACCGCACACTGTCCCCAGCATCCCCGGTGTGCCTGGTGTCATTTGCAACTGCTGGCAAAGGGACAGTATTGGAGGCAGCGGTGGTGATGGTGGAGGTGGCTGACACACAGGTCGTTGCTGCAAGGGTCTGCGTTGGCAGTGCAGCTGTTGTGGTAGTCGGGGTGGTGGTGGTGGTGGGGGTGTCAGTGAGGGCCAGAGCATGGCATGCCCTGGGCACGCCGGCGGGGCCATGTAGGTCCTCCTCACCTGAACAGACCAGGGACTCTGCATCCGAGGGTTCACCTTCCGAGGGGGGGGCTGGCTGGGCTCGTCCATGGCACGGTCGCCCGCTGTTGCTAGCGAGTCACCTGTTGGAGTGAGGTTATATTGTCAGCATGTTCGGCACATAGCACAACTTTGATGTTCATGTTTGGCACATTTAATTTGAGATGACATGACTTTTACCTTGGCATTACTAGGCATTCATGTCAGTATGTCATTAGTCGCACATGATGTTGAGGTACATACAGGGCTTTAAGTGGGCCGGGTCTCACCGGTGCAGGGCACCGTCATTTATTTAAGGGTGCCTCAGTACAGGTCTCTTTCGTGCTCTGTTTTGTGCCCTGCCACAGGCGGTCCGCTCTTTTAGCTGAAATGCATTGACAGCAGGCACATCGATGTGCGCAGGGTCACACTCCTCACTTCTCACTGGTGGAGTAGTTACGGCATGACGTCATGCCAGGTGAGCGTTGTGGGGAAGTGAAATCCTTTAAGGATTCATTTTGTCTCTGGAATTCACTCCTTTGGAGACTCATGTGCAGCAACATCGTTGTGGTGTCATCAGGGCTTTGAGTGGAAGATTTTCCAATGTTAGATGCAAGCCATAGTTGCTACTTCTTTATCTTATGCAACTGACAAACATTGACAAGGCCAGTAGTCCGGAGTTGTAGTAGGTATCATGTTACTTGTTGTATCATATATCTGGGTGCAATGGCAGTGACAGAAAAATGCTAGTGGGGTAGCCCAATATGCTAAGCCCAGATTTATGTTAGAGGTTTTTAGGCCACGGCCTTAATTACATTGGCCAGGCCCCTTTGGGAGACCCCCCAGTTTTTTAATCCCACTTAAAGCCCTGGGTACCTACATTGCTCCTTAGCGATGTGACATGGTTAAAGGGCCAATTTCATTTGTACCGATGTTGTATTTCCGAGGACATGTCCTCTGGTACTAACTTGTTGCTCATCCAATTCAGTTAATGCTTGGACATTTGTGTCTTTTCTACGTGTATCTGACTACTATGCCGCCACTTCATGCTTTGTGTTGTGCTTTTTGTGCTTACCTCCTGTGGTTTGTGAGGTTTGACAGAGTTTCCATGCATGTGTTGTGTTGACCCGAGTCTTTCTGCTTTGAGGCAATGTGACTTGCACATTGGCTTTTTGTGGTCGCGTTCTTGTATTCTGCTTTGCAGTTGCATGTGACTTCATCAATGACACTGTGAATCATGTGGCCTCTTGATGGTATTAGCTGTATGTGCACGGCCTAAAAAGTTATGGGGGTTTCCAGAGTTGGCTACCAAGTGCGGGATGTGGGGGTCATTTGGCTCCATGCTGTTTGTGAGGGGAGACAGAGGGCCTTGTGGGAGTTGTGGTCTTGCTGTCAGGGCTCAACATCCCCCTCCCCAGTAAGATGGCTAGCTACCTGTTGGGAGGCACTGTTGACGGAGTTAGCTGCCACATGGCTGTGGGGTGGGGAGGGTGAGCCCTGCTGTGTGGGAGGGAGGCCAGGGTGCATGAGCTGACCACCTACCTGTGAGGTTGAGCTGATTAAGGAAATGCTGTCCTTGTGATCCATTCATATTGTAAGCGTGCATTCCACATGAGTTTGATGTGGGCGGGCGATTGGAGCTCACTTGTTGTGCACAACGGTGCATTGTAGTGTGATGTGATCATTTTGTTGGTACTTACCAGCCTCCAGTCACCCCTCGATTCATGTGTGACTCTCTGGATGCATTATGGCAGGCACCTTCTCCTCCCATTCAGTGAAGGTTAGTGGAGGGATAGGAGGGCCGCCACCAGTTCTCTGGGGCGCTGCGTGGTACCTCTGGGCCCGGTATAGAGTCATAATATCGATGTTTAAATATCGATATGCCATAATATCGATGTGACACAATATCGACCTTCAAGAATATCGTCGACCAGAATATCGACATGCAGGTAAGAAATATTGTTTTTGTTAATATCGAAGTTAGTAATATCGTTAGTCAAAATATAGTTGTTAATTATATCGAAATTTATTTTAGTGTTCTGTATTTTAGTATATGTGTTAAAAGTATAGCTTATTTTTTTAATGTATGTTTGAATTTTTTAGACGTCATTAATTTTATGTTAAGTAATTTTTGTGTATTTTAGTTCCGTAGGGGAATAGGGTGGGAAGTAATTTAATTATAATATATTTATTAATACATTTTTAGAAAAAATAAATTTTTTAAGAGATTAAAAATGCGTTTTAGTTCCGTAATGGGTTGTGGGTTTATAGGGGAATAGGGTGGGAAGTAATGTAATTAAAAATAATTAATTAATAATTTTAATTAATTAATATTTTTGTATTTAATAATTTATATTGTTAATTGTGTTAATTAATTTGTTATTAATTAGTTATTAATTGGTTATTAATTATTAATAATTAACTGGTAAATATGTTAAATGTGTTATTTTTTTAGGAGCGGGTTGTGGGTTTATAGGGGAATAGGGTGGGAAGTAATTTAATTATAATATATTTATTAATACATTTTTAGAAATTATTAATTTTTTAAGAAATTAAATATTGCGTTTTAGTTCCGTAGTGGGTTGTGGGTTTACAGGGGAATAATTGCTTATTAATTATTAATAATTAATTGGTACATATGTTAATTGTGTCATTTTTAGGAGCGGGTTGTGGGTTTATAGGGGAGTAGGGTGGGAAGTAATTTAATTATAATTAATAAATTAATAATTTTATTAATTAATATGTATTTATTTAATATTTAATATTGTTAATTGTGTTAAATATTTTGTTATTAATTAGTTATTAATTGGATATTAATTATTAATAATTAATTGGTAAATATCTTAATTGTGTTATTTTTTAAGAGCAGGTTGTGGGTTTATAGGGAGTAGGGTGGGATGTAATTTAATTATCATTAATTAATTAATAGTTTTTATTAATTAATATTTGTGTATTTAATATTTCATATTGTTGATTGCGTTAAATATTTTTTTATTTATTAATTATTAATTGGTTATTAATTATTAATAATTAATTGGTGAATATGTAAATTGTGTTAATTTTTTATGAGCGAGTTGTGTATTTAGAGGGGAGTAGTGTGGCAAGTAATTAAAAATGTATATAATTTTTAATTTGTATATAATATTTAATTATTGTTATTTTATAGTCTTACTAGTATGAATTAATTTATTACTCATTGTTTTTAATTTTATTGTTCATTGTTATTAGTTAAATAATTAATTAGCAATTATGTTAATTGTGTGTGGTGTTATTTATAGGGGTATTTGGTGAGAGGTAAATTATTTTTTATTTTTTAAGTATTTGTTAATTAATGTTTATTATTTTGCTGGAGTGGGAATAGTAAATTATTCACCTCCGCTATCCAACACTTTCCCTACTGTTGCAATTGTTGGAGTGGGAATAGTAAATTATTCCCCTCCGCTATCCAACACTTTCCCTCCTGTTGCACTTGCTGGAGTGGGAATAGTAATTTTATCCCCTCCGCTATCCAACACTTTCCCTACTGTTGCATTCGTTGGAGTGGAAATAGTAATTTTATCCCGTTCGCTATCCAACACTTTCCCTACTGTTGCACTCTGTGGAGTGGGAATAGTAAATTATTCCCCTCCGCTATCCAACACTTTCCCTACTGTTGCAGTTGCTGGAGTGGGAATAGTAAATTATTCCCCTCTGCTATCCAACACTTTCACTACTGTTGCATTTGCTGGAGAGGGAATAGTAAATTATTCCCCTCTGCTATACAACACTTTCCCTACTGTTGCATTCCCTGGAGTGGGAATAGTAATTTTATCCCCTCCGCTATCCAATAATTTCTCTACTGTTGCACTCGTTGGAGTGGGAATAGTAATTTTATCCCCTACGCTATCCAACACTTTCCTTACTGTTGCACTCTGTGGAGTGGGAATGGTAAATTATTCCCCTCCGCTATCCAACACTTTCACTACTGTTGCACATGCTGGAGTGGGAATAGTAAATTATTCCCCTCCGCTATCCAACACTTTTCCTACTGTTGCAATTGTTGGAGTGGGAATATAAATGTTATCCCCTCCGCTATCCAATACTTTCCCTACTGTTGCCCTCTCTGGAGTTGTAATAGTAAATTATTCCCCTCCGCTATCCAACACTTTCCCTACTGTTGCACTTGCTGGAGTGGGAATAGTAATTTTATCCCCTCCGCTATCCAACACTTTCCCTACTGTTGCATTCGTTGGAGTGGGAATAGTAATTTTATCCCCTTAGCTATCCAACACTTTCCCTACTGTTGCACTCTGTGGAGTGGGAATAGTAAATTATTCCCCTCCGCTATCCAACACTTTCCCTACTGTTGCACTTGCTGGAGAGGGAATAGTAAATTATTCCCCTCTGCTATACAACACTTTCCCTACTGTTGCATTCCCTGGAGTGGGAATAGTAAATTATTCCCCTCCGCTATCCAACACTTTCCCTACTGTTGCAGTTGCTGGAGTGGGAATAGTAAATTATTCCCCTTTGCTATCCAACACTTTTACTACTGTTGCACTTGCTGGAGAGGGAATAGTAAATTATTCCCCTCTGCTATACAACACTTTCCCTACTGTTGCATTCCCTGGAGTGGGAATAGTAAATTATTCCCCTCCGCTATCCAACACTTTCCCTACTGTTGCAGTTGCTGGAGTGAGAATAGTAAATGATTCCCCTCCGCTATCAAACACTTTCCCTACTGTTGCACTCCCTGGAGTGGGAATAGTAAATTATTCCCATCCGCTATCCAACACTTTCCCTACTGTTACACTTACTGGAGTGGGAATAGTAAATTATTCCCCTCCGCTATCCAACACTTTCCCTACTGTTGCACATGCTGGAGTGGGAATAGTAATTTTATCTCCTCCGCTTACCATCACTTTCCCTACTGTTGCACTCCGTGGAGTGGGAATAGTAAATTATTCCCCTCCGCTATCCAACACTTTCCCTACTGTTGCACTTGCTGGAGTGGGAATAGTAAATTATTCCTCTCCGCTAAACAACACTTTCCCTACTGTTGCACTCCCTAGAGTGGGAATAGTAATTTTATCCCGTACGCTATCCAACATTTTCCCTACTGTTTCAGTTAATGTAGTGTAAAATGTTGTTTTAAAGATAAATATTTATTTTAATATTTAATTTTATTATATATATAATTTATTTTTATATTTATCTTACAGGTTTATGTAAATATATATATATATATGTATTTATAATTTTTATTATGTTTCTAATGTTTTATAATTTAATAAAATAATTAGTTATTAATATTAAGTAAATATATATATAATTTTTTTTATATATGTATGTTTAATTTATTTTTATATTATATTTATTATTTATAATTTTTAACATTTTTAAATAATTCTAACTATGGGCCCCATTACGAGTCCGCCCGCCACCGTAACGGTAAACGGGACCGACCACCAGAGGTGCGGCGGTCCCGCTTTGGCAATTAGGATGCGACCGCCACCCTGGCAGTTGCATCCCGCACCTTTTACATTGCGGCGGGCGGTTCTGTGAGCAGCACCCGCCGCAATGTAGAATATGCATGTTGTGCATTGGCATGCACAACGTGACAGGCACCGCGCGGTGCCTGCCACCTTGTGCATGCCAATGAAGGGGGTACCATGGGTACCCCCCAAGTGCAGCCATCCACCCCCACCACCGCCCCGGGGACCCGCAACGGGCCCCCAAAGCCATTTACCGTATGCCTTTCCATGGCGGAGTCTCCACCATGGAAAGGCATACACACCGCATGGCATGCTAATATGGATGGCGGTGCCTGCAAGGCACCGCCACCATATTGTCTGCCTTTTCCGCCCGGCCGGCAATCCGACCGGCGGAAAAGCGGCAGACGGACTTTCTGTCCGCTGCGGTACCCCTCGCCATGCTAATATGGCGGGGGTGAAACAGGACATTTGGCGGGCGGATCGCCACCGCCAGGCAGGTGGTGGCCACCACCAGCCCGGCGGTGGCGATCCGCCCGATATCCTAATAGGCCCCTATGTTTTTATTAATTATATTTATTTTTTAATTTATTTTATATTATTTTTAAGACATTTTAAAAAAACGATATTTTGAACAACGATATTTTAAACAACGATATTTTGGTTTCGATATTTTTGTACTTACCTTTGTAGAGATAGGATGTCGATATTCTGTTCATCGATATTCTTGACACGATATTCTAGTAGGTCGATATTGTTGGCATCGATATTATGTCAGTGATCCTCTGGGCCCGATGCTTGACCCGGCCCTTGAGGTTGCCCCACCGCTTCCTGATGTCACGCCCAGTGCGTAGGGTGGTCCCTACAGCATTGACTTTGCTGTGGATCTTTGCCCACATCTGATTCTTGCGCGCAAGTGGGGTGTGTTGGACCAGGTGCCCAAACAAATGTGGTTCTACCCTGATTATCTCGTCTGCCATCACTTTCAACTCTGAGTCGGTGAATTTGGGCATTTTCTTGGGGGGCATGGTGCAAATGAATGTGGGGTGCAGGGTGCAAGGTAGTGGTGGAGATATGTGTAGTGTGTGGGGTGTATGGGTGAGAGTGGTGTTGTGTGGAGATAGGTGGGTGTGATGTTGTGCAGTGTGAGTCAATAGTGTCCTGTATCTCTCTCTCGGCTTGTGGTGTGCAAAAGATGCTGGTCCAGGAAGGGGTTGGTTTTATACTGTGGAATGTGGGTGTGTCCACATGAGTGATGACCTCCAGATGTCTCTTCCATGCTGCGCATGGCTTTCCTTACCAAGAGCAAGTTGGGGTGTATCATTGTGGCGTGTGTGTTGTGATTGAGGGTGGCAGGGAGTACAGGCACACTTCGGGCGTTGTTGTGAAGTTGGTTCCATCCACCATTCATTTGGCCTATGTGCGTGTGCGGCGGTCGGACGCAATGCTCGGTCCGCCGGCTCCGCATTCTCATCGTAATTAGCCGTGCGGTCATGCCGCGGCAGGAGTGGCCTTTTCAAGCAGTTGAACAACTTTCACCGTCCGCCGCGGTCGGATTTGCAGCTTTTCCGAACGTGGTGGACGGTCTTTTGTGACATCTGTCCGCCGCTGTCTGATTTTGCGTACATTGCATCGTAATTTGACCGACGGAAATGCCGCGGGTTATGCGGGGGGATTTTTCCCGATGCCATGGCGGTCGGAGGGCTTTTCCGTACTCCATCGTAATTGGGCCCTAAGTCAGGAATCAGGAACAGGAAGAAACAGGTAGGCCTCTACAGCAAACCGACAACAGCGACGATCACACCTAACGGCATCAGCATCGCAAGAAGACACCAACGCAACCCCTCCCACCAAGGCACCTCAATTATACCCTAAAACCCAAATGTCCAACCCACACTTGTTTCGATTCTGAGACAAAACTACATTTTGATTGGTTAAGGAAGGGGGTGTACTGTCACACCACACTCGGCATGTCCATCTTACTCAATGTTCTATTGTTTGTTTTTTCAACATCACAACTACATCATCCCAGGAAATACAAGTATACAAATAACAGACTCCAGCTTCCTTCTCTCTCCGCTAATGTTTCAAGTTCTGTTACTTCTTGTGCCACTCGTGTGCTTCCAGAGGAAACGTTCATCACTTGTCGATTGTTTTTCGTCTTCACGTTTAACTTTTTAGGAGGAGGAGGAGGAGCCAGTTCCATCATGGCTGCTCGGAGCTTATGCTCCGTGGAAGCCTCGCGCTCAACAACATAGCGCGGTGCTTCAATGCCCGCAAAACCAGCAATCGGGGCCAACTCCCATCATCGGAAGATTGGGAGCGTCTGCCGCTGTGGCCGCTGTTCATTCTGGCTGCTGCATGGCCGTGATATCGGCTTTATTCTCCCCAGGCGATCGCGCCTCAAGATGGCGCCTGGCGCTTGGTCGTAGCAGAACGGGGGCCGCAACATCGGGAGCGGGCCCCCGGTGAAACTGCTCCGGACCTGTGAGGCAACTGACCTTCTGCCGCCGCAACGAAAATCTCACATCCGGACTACTGGAACCGAACACTTACAGCGCTGCTCCCGCTCCTACCGCGCTCTGAACAGCCTAATCCCTGACGCTGAGTCCATGCTCGGGCCCCCAGGGCGGGCGATCCCGTTGAAATTGGGTTCTTTGTAGTAAGCGCATTTGCTGATCATTAAGGGAACCACCAAGCAAGCGCCACAGGACTTCTAAGACATCATCACGGCAGCCACTCAGGTTTATGAGGTATGTCGATCTTGGACCAGGCTATGCAGCTCTGGGCAAGATAAATGCTAGTACTTCTTGCTCTGCATAAGATGGCTTCTACTGTGACACTGGATGACTCTGTCCTTTCCACAGTCCCAAATGCCCTGCACGTGTCAGACTTCCAGCTCTTCCTTGCTCCAACTCTTTCTTCAACACTGGGCTGTGACTGAAATGTTATTGTTAAGAGATAGAAGGAGAGACCCAGAACACATTGTTGGGGAAGAGCACAGTCTGTTGTGTCAGGTACCTCCCCCACAGTACACCTTGATATTTACCTTTCTGCCGGACCCTAATTCCCATTTCCCACAGTACTGGATGTCACTGTACTCATTATTGGGGACCGACTGAACTTAACACCAAGGTCACAACCCCCCTGCCTGACCTCAAGATGGCCGCCTCAGTTGGTCTCTCCATGATGCCCCACCTCTCCTGAACAACAGAACTGGTCTTTGACCTGATCTTAACCACATCCCTCACCTGACCTTGATCCTGCTCTCCCTCTAGGACATGTACTCTTCAAACTTTCCCTCGACCGTGGAGACCCTGCCATTTGACCGATGCCCGGTGGAGCTACCTGTTAGCTGAAGAGGAGACGGGCTGTGGATCCCCCCTCGGCCGTCACCTACCCAGCCGGACATTGGGCAGACGTTCCTTCGTCTCTCTGTCGTATCCCCCTCCTACTCCTTCACCCTACCCCCTTCCCCCTCTACGCTACCTTCTTCTTGCCTTTTATCCCTTTAATGTTTTTCTGTTGAGACCTAGCTATCTGATTGATACCCAGTGGAGCTACCTGATAGCTGAAGAGGAGATGGGCTGCGGATTCCCCCTTAGCCGTCACCTACCCAGCTGGACCTTGGGCAGACTTTCCCTTCGTCTCTCTGTTGTATCTATACCCTACCCCTTTCTCCCATACCCCCTTACCCTTCTCACTCCATTTTCCTTTTCTTCTATGCTCCTTAAATGTTTTTACTGGTATCATTGGTAATATGTAACTGTTGTAAGTTTGCAACTATGTGGAACCTTATGTAAAGCGCTCTGATACCTTCGGGTCTAGCCAGCGCTATATAAAACTCTTTAAATAAAATAAAATAAATAAATAAACTTTTGGCAGGCACACATAAATTCGAAGGTCGCTCGCCTTTGCCTTCCCTCCACATTCTCTTTTGCTTTTTCAGTTAATAATTCTTTATTTTGCTTAACCCATGCTTCTACGGAAAATAAAACAAATATAATTACTCATTTTGAAATGCTTTTCTTTACGCACCCTCCCAATGCTGCATCTAACCATGCGCAACCCATGTTAAGGTTTTCCTGACAAACGTTAATAACGTGCACAAAAAGCAGCATTAGTTTCTTTATTTTCATTAGTCAAGCATTTGCGGCCTAGTTCAGTGCTTTAGTACGCGCTTGCGCAGTTTTATTTTCCCTCATGTTAGTTATTAAAACCACACGTTTTTCACTGTACACTATTAGACAAATTAGAAAATGTTACTAGGGGTTTCAATCTGAGCAGGTTTTATTTTTCGAAAACCCTGCTCCATCACAGACTAGTAGTCACACACTACCAATAGCACTCACACTCCTGGCAGAGTGGAGGTCACACATTGACTGAGAGCTTGAATGATAAGGGTTTAAGTGTATGGAAGAATGGATGAGTAACTGCATTGCTCACAAGCTCATCCACCGATAAGTATCGTCTCTTGGCTTTGCCGATACAGGGTTTGTAGTTTGTGATGAATGAGGTAGAAGGTGTCCTCAAACTTCAGTCGCCAGGCCTGAAAAATGCGCACAACTTTGAACTTCCTCTTCACCAATTATGCATCCTTGCTCTGGTACTCCTTTACAGCCCCTCTCAGGACAGAATTTAATCTCTTAAAACATAGAGATTTGTTAAAAACTTGGCTCTGTCAGCAATACTTATCCTAATTACCTATCCAGTTTTATACAAATTTATTTTTCTTCTGTGATATGGTTCCATACTGATTATTCTAATGATAATGTTATTGTTAAATTGATCAAATTGTATTGATGCTACTTCTGCCTCTTTATGGAATTTGCATAGGGCTGTGATGCCCTTCATACCAAGCTAGAAACCTAGGTCTTATCCTGGACAAAAGCCTTTCATTGGTGGACCAAGTCACCCCTGTATTTACATTCTTCTTTGTCAGTCTTAAAATGCTCCGCAAGGTGTTCAAATGCCTCTACATTAGCACCAACATAATAGTCACACAAGCCATGATTGCTAGCTGATTAGACCAAGGCAACACCTTGTACAGAGGCATCCCGAACTCATGAGGAAAATGCAAACAGTTCATAATGCAGCAGTTTGGCTGGTCTTAAATCTCACAGCATGACCCTCGGTGTACCCCCACCTCAAGGCCCTACATTTGCTTCCTATGTGTAAAGGTGTGCTCCTTAATCTACTGCGTCACTCACAGAAGGCACTTTACAACAACAGCTTCCTACACTTACATTGAAGAATATCCCTCAGCACCCCAACCAGAGCACTCCGCTCCACCTCTTTGCAAAATGCATCTCTCATGAAAGAACGCTCTTTTTCTATCTAGGCGGCCCACAACTAGAACCGCCTTCCCTGCTCTCTCCAATTGACTGTAAATTTCCACAGCTTCAAACAAAAAGTTGAAAACCTCACTTTTCTGTTTTCCCTCTCGAGGTATTCTCAATGTATGTGTTCCTGCTCCAGCTGCCATACAGTAATATGTTCTCAGCGCCTGGATGCCCTTAGGGGTTGAGTAGGCGCTATACCAACATAGCATTACATAACATAACACAACATAGCGTAACATGACATGACATGAGATAACATACCATAACATAATTTCGTTATTTGCCATGAACTTCCTAGGAGAAGAAACAATCTAACACATGGGTACTTGCAAACATTTTCCCAGGGCCCAAAAAGTGTGGTCTGTGATGTGACTGAGGGCCACATTGATGCCAACAGGGTGGCGGTTAGGGGCAGTTGTCGGTAAGGTGGGTGTGTGGGAAGCAAAGCATATACATCTAGTTGGCTGCATTGCACAATTTGAAAACAGAAAAATTGGGATTAATCCTGGCTTCTACACTTTACCAACTTGTGTGATCCTAGGCAATTGAATTATTTCACTTTTCCTCCTTTTTCTTCATTATCACATATAAGAGGACCTTAAAATACATGACTTCAGAACGTGTGCTTTGCAAAATCGTCTCCTGTGTTTGATTTAATAAACTATAATGTTCATGTATAATAGGAACCCAGGCCACCCAAAGAGTGCACATAAAAAGTAACTTGCCTCTTAGTTAACTGTTGGTATTGTTGTAAGGGTGAGGGGAACATTTAATGTTTCTAAATTCATTTTTGAAAACTAGAAAAATACTTCTCAAAGCACTGAAATATTCTGATGTACTAAGGTGAAATGGCTCTGCATGGTAATGAAATACACTATAAATTTTGAAGAAACTTTGTCACATTTTTACACTTTTGCTGCAAGAGGTCTTTAAAAATGAAGGTGTTCCTAAAGTTAAGTGGTCCAGGACTCCCCAGTTACTTCCTTTCTTTAACTTAATTTGACCTTTAAATATATGTTTGCCTTCTCATTTAACATCTTTTTAATGTGTGTGCAGAGTCAGGTGCACAAGGAGGCCGTCAGGAAGGCCGCGTCACTGAATTCTAACACAATGTAAAATTCTAGAAATTTTTTGGCTATTTTTAACCCAGTGTCTCTAAAAATTAACAACTTCTACTAATTTTTATAAAAATATTCTTTAGGGAGAAATATAATAATAATAACCATAATAACAACAACAACAGTAATAATAATACTAATATTTTCATTATTGCTATTATTATTAATGAAATACAAGAAAATGAATTCAATTTCACAATATTTGCCATTTTACTTATGCAACATTTCGGGGAAAATACGCCCCCAAGTCTCTTTCCATGTTGTCGTTTTTACTTAAGGACTTACTTCCAAAACATATGCTACTGGCCTGGGTTGGATTGGTAAGGCGGGCACTCAGGCAATGGGCCGGTATCTGAGTTGCAGCTGTGGGCCGTTTTGTTGATACCAGCGTGGTTGCCGACTTGGGCTGTGTCTGTGCTGTTCAGATGCCGCCAGCAGCCCAGTGGGGGCCTGGCGGCCTTACCGGAGGCAGGTTTGCCTCTATTACCTCCCTTTTACCAAGGGGGCGGAGGTGTCCTTCCCAGTGTCTCACTTGGTTGCCTCCCTTTGGGAGGGTAGGTGGATAAAAGAGAGGGCGGAAAGGCCTGGTGAGCGAGAGAAAGAAATGTTGGAGAACTCTTGCGGAAAAGTGAAAACGAAAACCCACGAAAACAAGCATTTGCAATGCAATAGGTCTCGCATTTACACGAGTTTAAGCTATTGGCATTGTAAATAACAAGGCCTTTTATTTATGTTTTAAAACCAAAACATAAATTAAAGGCATTGTCATTTACAATGTCAATAGCTCAAACTCGCGTAAATGCGAGACCTATTGCATTGCAAATGCTTGTTCTGCTGGGAACTCAGCACAGGCGCTACCGCCTGGTATGCCCTAAAATGCCATGGACACGCAGTTAACCACGTTTAATAACCGGCCCAAGAGGGCCGGTGAAATAAACAAGAAAGCATCAAAGTCAAGGGCACGAGACCTCTGTTTCGAGGCAGTTCTGTCCTGCCAGAAGGGTCAGAGTCCTGGCCCCCAGCCAGCCTCTCTTGAGGGCGCCTGCACCTGATGCCTCTCAGCTGCCTCTCCCGAGGCCCTCTTCAAACGTAGCAAGTACCACTTGTGTGTGCGCGTTAATGAGGGCCTGATGTACCCGGAAGGCGCAGTGCCATCTGCTACTGCGTCTTCCAAGCCTGGCTCATCACAGCAGTCTGCCATCTGGACGCTATCCTAAGAAACCTTATGTAAACCTTAACTCTTTCTACCTCGGTATCTCAGCAGTGAACAAACGTCCTTGAATTGTGAATCTCGAAAGGAATGCAGAGGGGAACTGGGGATTCCATTCTGACCCGTGGCCCTAATAGTTTGCGGTAAGTGGACACACAGGGATGGACTGTAAACGCTGGAATTCCTGCACAGTCATTAAACAAAGTGAAAGTCAGACATGAATCTGCAGCCAGACACAGAGAGCGCAGGTCTCCCTCTGTTGCATGCATAGCAATGACCCTGATTCGGACTGTCCTGAAGTTGCATTCATGCAGGACGTCATACCTCTGAGAAGGCACTGAAAGGTATTGGTGGACCAGTCGTGCTGTGGGTGGAAAGGATGTGGGTTTGTAGTGAGCCTGCGTGGAAAGGTTTGTGGTGTTGTGCATGTATATTAGAGTGTTGGTTCCTGCCTTTCAGCATGCAGTTGAAGGAGTAAAAAGTGAAAACAGAAGGCCTAAAGTGTATATATTGGGTTTGATTGTATGGATGTGGGTTGTGGGTGTGGCCAATGGGAAGTGGTTTGTTGCCGTGCTTGATGACTATTGGCGTGAGTGTTCTTGTGTTGCCGCAATCATGTGTCGATGTTTAGGGATGGAGTGGAAAGAAGTAGAGTGAGAAATAATTAACTATGTAATCATGCCTACCCTCCTTGTAGGGAAGATTTGGTTCTGGTGTCTGTTGTTCATATCCTTCTTGTCTAGAAGTTTGGGTCGGCTTCGTGATGCAGGCATCTGTGGGGAAGAGCCAAACCTTCTGAATTTCAAGTGAACTTGGATGTTTCATGCCTTTGCTAGGAGGACATTCAATTATTCTGTTGCTTGTACAGAGAAGGCGGTTCCTCAGATGTGCATTTTCTTGTATGAGAAGATGGTTAGGAGTGGTTCTATTCTAGTGTGAATGGTTCTGTTCAGCAAGTATCTTTGGAGTTTTACTTGAATTAAGGATAGAACCTTGCTATGGATGCTGCTGTGGGCAATGCAGAGTTCCTTGTAGATGGAGTGTTTTGTTCTGGTACCCAGTGTACTGATTAGAAGCTGGGGATAAATAGTCCGGTAGGCAAAGGTGCTAAAGTTGTCTTCTGCTTCATTTTCAATGCTCTGCAGTCTTCAGAGAAGTGAGCATGGGGCCCAAAGCTAAAGTCCTTTTATCTAGTGTAGTCGATGCAGGGGAAGTAGAATTGTGTCTTGTAGTTTTTGTGGAGAACATACGTGTGTGATGATGCATCAGAGTATGTTTGTTGCTTGTCATAGTGTCCCAGGGCTCATGAAAATTTCAGCTGGGTCACAGATGTTCCTTGTCTTTGTGACAAAAACATCCGGGGACCCAGCTCTTCTTACCACTAACCCACAACCACAAAGAAGACTGGTCAAGAATAGGCTAAGGGGCAGAACATGGACATTTCCAACTCTGACAGCTTATATGGTTGGGACAGCAGTGGCAGCAAATGGGAAAAGGAGATGGCGAAAGGCTCACAAGCAGATGCCTCAACTCCTCCAAAGAGTCAATGGGAAACAGCAAACAAATACAAGGTCCTGTAGGCCAACATGCCCTCTTCCACATACATCCAAAAACTAGCAGACAATAAGGGAGGTACTTGTATTTGTAAGGGGCAGGGCCAAACATCCCTCATTGTCCTTCTTGCTTGATTTAGACCAAGAACCCAAAAAAGGGATTGGTTTGCAGATAAGAGAGTCAATGGGGCAGGAGCAGGAACACGAAAGGAGGTGCCCCTTTGGAGTATTTACTTTAAAAGCAGCCCTCTTCTGTAAGTCGGCTAGAAGGCACAAGGTGTATTTTTTTATCCCTTATATTATTTTCACCAGAAATTAAGGGGCACAAAGACCTGAGGCCGAGGGTGGAGGAGAAGACGTTGGGCTGGTGGTCATCTGATCCATCTTTATCTTTTCTTCTGGGATGATGGAACCCTTCAGCTGATCAAGCCTGGAACTTAAAGGTGAGCAAGAGAGACAAGAACTACATAGCAGTCCTCCTGTCTAAAGTGATAATAAGGAGACACCAGGAATACATAAAGAGCATAGAATGACCGTAATAAGAAATATTACACCAAGAACATGAAATAATGTCCCTGAACATGATTTGTTTTCTCATAATAAAAGCATCTAGAGACATGATCGAATCACTGATAAGTGATGCTTCCTGACCCAAGGGATCACAATGTGAATGGAGGTTTGTTAGAAGGTGGTTCTGACACTATGGGCCGCCCGGATTTTTCGCTTTTTGAGCACCTATGTGTTGAGTTGTTACTGTGGGAAAGCCTCATAAATTGGGACTCATCCACAGTGAACTCAGGATGAAAGAGACTGCATGTGGATTTTACTGGTGTCCCCCTAGCTTGACTAGGCCGCTGCGCAGCAGCTGGAGTAAGGGGCACCGGACTGGTTACATGCAGAAACCTGTGTACATGCGTGTACATACGTGTAGGGGCTGCGCAGGGGAGATTCTGGGCGTGCGCAGTCCAGAAGCAGCTACAAAGTGAATGGTGTGGCAGGACTTATGCAGAATTGGGTGGTGACACGGAATAGGCCTTACACGCTAGGAAGGAACATGCCAGGGAAAGTCAGTGTGCTTTACTGTGTTTTTCACTTCATTATTCCCCTATGGGGATGTGGAGCCCATGTGCTAGATTAACTTCCATAAGGCCTACAGATTCCAGACACGCACTAAAGTCCACTGTAGCGGATGTGAAAAGGAGTATTCTGCAGAGTCGCAAGTCTTATTTGTACTTCTTTTGGGTCATCCAGAAATGTCATATTTCTCTGAGTCCCTGGCTGGGGTCTGGCCCTGGCAGGTTAGATTAATGACCTTTCGTCCCAGAGCGAAGATCTTCCCTCCAAGGAGAGAAGATAGGTGGAGCTACAGGCTAATCCATCAGCAGCTGTCGCTGGGTGCCAGGCACCAAGCTGAACCAAGGTGAAGGCAGCACTGGGGAAAGGGTCTTGTTTCAGAGACCATGTGGCCAGAGACCCTGGACGACGCCATTTTGAACAAACCCAGAGGCTGGACAAGGAGGAGGGAGCAGGGGCAGGGAAGTGATGTGTCGCTGTTTGATAGGACAAACAGAGACTTCCTGCCAGCCCCCTACTCAATTTTTAAAAAGTGCTTGCACAGGAAGAGAAGCTCTCTCTGGGGTGTGGTCTGCAGAGGCTGAAGGTGCTGGAGCCTGGCGCAATGGGCAGTTGGAAGGAAGAACCCCCTGACTGTCCCCCAGGGCCCTGCCAGCACCAGAAGAAGAGCCCAGGACCAGTGCGCAGAAGCAGAGGCCTCTGCGCAGGGAGAAGAGAGGCCAAGGAGGAGAGACAGGCGAAAGGCTGGCGCAGGGAGCCAGTGAAGACAGCTCCCTGCCAAATCCCCCCTCTCAGAGACCCCGAGGGCGAAGGAGAGTGTTCCCCGTGGCTGGGGCTGGCCACCAGGAGCAAGAGGACGCGAACATGGGGCAGATCGGACCCCCAGGGGCTGTGATATGGCCCCTGGAAGGTGAGCGACCTTTGACCCCTGGGGAGAAAGGAAGCCGGGAGCGCCGTCGCGCTCCCCGTGAAGGTGACCCAAGAGGGCCCGGGACCCCATCCCCGGGCCCCGAGCAAAGCCGGGAGCGCCGTCGCGCTCCCCGTGAAGATGTCCCCACACGGGGTGCCAGGAGCCCACCCTGGCCCCCGCCGGGCAAAGTAATGACGGGCGGGGAGCGCCGTCGCGCCCCCCACGAAGACAGGAGGCGGGGGAGCGCCGTCGCTCCCCCGCGAAGAGTGGCAAAAGGGGGCCCGGGACCCCATCCCCGGGCCCCAAAGTCAAGTCGGGGAGCGCCGTCGCGCTCACCGTGAAGATTTCCCCCGCGGAGGGGGCCAGGAGCCCACCCTGGCCCCCACCGAAGCCATGCAGCCGGGGAGCGCCGTCGCGCTCCCCGTGACGGAGAGGTCCGGGGGCCTGGGATCCCATCCCCGGGCCCCGAAGAGGAAGATGCAGGGGCCGGAGGAGCCGGCAGAGAGGTGTGTGCCCGCCCGCTGAAGCGGGCGGCCCAAAAATGCCTGGCCCGCTCCCGCGGCCGCACGCGAGTGGGCGGGCTGGGCGGGGAGCCGGCGGGGGCAGCCGGGGGTGGGCTCCCCGAGCTGCCCTCCATCGAGTGGCCTTGCGGGAGTCCCGGGTGAAACCGGGGCCCCCCTGGAGAAGCAGCAGGCGGTGCGAGGGGTCCCGGGTGGGACTGGGGCCCACCTGGAGAAACAGCAGGCAGTGCGAGGGGTCCCGGGTGGGACTGGGACCCCGGCAGAGAAAGGAGGGGCCCGGGTGGGACCGGGCCCCTGAAAGCTGGCAAGGCGACCGGGGATGGGCTCCCCGCGCCGCAAGACGTACCTGGGGGTCCGGGTGGGACCGGGCCCCCCACCGAGCCTGCAGAGAGGCGGCGAAGCCGCAGCGCGACCGCGGCTCCCTCCGAAGCAGCGGGGAGCCTCTACTACAATATGCGGCAGTACCCACAATGCCTTGCAGGCCAGGACCGGTCTGCAAGGAGAAAACAGCATTTTTTTTCGCTTCTGGTGGCCACATGTGCTTGAGTGCAGGGGGAGCAGCAGGAGGAATGCAGTCTGCCCCCCAGCACCACAGAAAAGTCCACCCTAAGTCTCATGGGGACTTCCAAAGGATAACCCCTCAAGGGCTCAGTCAGCATTTAACACCTTCTAGGTTGGAACTTTTTTTCTACAGCTGAAGGTGAATGAAGAAGTGTCTCAAAGAGTGAAAGGCTGAGTTAGGGATGTCTGGAGAAGGGCATCCCCTGGAGGTGGAGAGGTGTAATTGCACCAGAAATGCATTTAACCTGATTATTCCTTTTTTAGGTGGACTGAAAGTCACATGTGTAAAGTGAAGTGCTAGTTTAAAGTGATGTGAAGCTTAATGGAGTTATGTTGCTGGATCTTCCTGCTAGGGGATCTGGCGGCATTTACGTAATCCCATGCTTTTACCTGTGATTCCTTTTAACGTGAGGTGGTGCACTGCAAGAGAAGTGTAGTTGCCAGGAGTACTTCTTTTAAAGGGACTGTAAGTCACATGTGTAAGGAGAGGTCATAAGCCAAGTGGGGTTATGTTGCCAGACACGCCTGATAGGGTGTCTGGCTGTATAGGCATAATCCTGTGATTTCATCTGTGATGCCTTAGGGGCTGTAATTGCAACGCATTTTAATGTCCAACAAATGTGCTGAGTACTGTCATTCTAAAGTGTGCGTAAACATGTATTTTTGCTGCTGCGCTTACGTGAGGAACAACCCAGACTGTTAGCCCTGAATATGTAGGGGTGCATACTGTATGGTCAATATAAGATGCTCAGTCAGGGTTATGTGTCACTAGGGCAGGTGAACCTATTTTTAATGCGTGTTGAGGTAATGGGGTGGGTCGCCACTGGGATGGTGCCAGTGCGCAGGGCCCTCGCTCCAGGTTATGCTCAACACACTGCATTAGGGGGCAAGATGATGTGCATACATGGGAGTGGTGGTACTAGACCCCACCCCCTTTTGGGAGGGGTGGAGATGTTACGCAATGTCACAAAGTAATTCCAACAGCTTATGTATATTTGTAAATTGGTGCATAGTATTGAGTAGTGTGTGTGTTTAATAAATGTACTCTTACTTTTATAAAGCAAAGTACAGACTGGACAATCAATTATTGAGTGTTATTTTTGCGCAACTGCAAATGGCGATGACTAGCCCGCACCACCTCCCTTGAGTAAAGCCTCAGACTGCTCTGCAACGCTACCCTCTGAGTGTCAGGCGCTACAATTGGGTGTTTGGTTCCCAGTGAAGGACAAATGTAGTCATGTTATTTGTGCAGGCCTCACAGATACTGCCTCGTTTTCCAACATTGGTGTCTAGCGGCGGGAAACATAGTATCCCATTCTGGTGCGCATTTATAGCATTTGATAAGTCCAGTTTTGCCACACATTACCTATGCAGCAATGAGCAAATGGAAGAGCGCAAGGCTCTGAGAAGGGTTCAAAGTTTTGGTTAGGTGAACTAAAAGTATGGGAAAGGAAAGCCCCGCGCACATATGTGTCATGTGAAGAGATTATGGTTTAAAGGTGGGGCAGGAGGTTTCTTTACCCCGGGTAGTAACGCCCCAGGGGTTCCCATGGTGGGGGACCCCCAGGAACCTTTCCCACGGTGGGAGGAGGGTATGGTAGAGTTGGGTGTCCGGCAGGCCCCCAGGTTAACTGGTGGGGAGGTGAGAGACCCAGGGGTGGCCCCTGGTAAGGGGTGGCCCCAGAGGAGGGTAGTTCTTGAGTAATGGTGTGTAGTGGTAGCCCCTAGGTACCCTAGGTGGGTGAGGTAACTGACCCAGTGGAGATCGGAGTGGGGGTGATGTACTCCCTAGTTTCCAGGTGAAGGGTTAGTGGTGGACCCTGAGGCGTCAGGGTCGGGTGGACGGTGACCAGTCCGGTAGGTCCTGGGGGTCTTGAACCCAAGGACCAGGAGCATGGGGGTGTTCCCCTAGCTCGGGGCAGGAGGTGGACTTCTGCAAGGTAGTACCACCCTGAACACAGGTGGGGCCTATCTTAAGTGACGGGACCCTGTGGTTCACAAAGGGGTGGTGCAGGCCTAGCCGGGATCTTTAGGGTCCCTGGCTTGGAGTGGTCGTGCTACCCTGAAGGCAGGTGGGGCCTATCTTAAGGAGGGGACCCTGCTCTTCATAAGGGGTGGTGCAGGCCATCCGGGGACCATGTAGGTCCCTGGGCGGTCTCCCAAGACGCTGCTGGGAGACCGGGGAGGGCCATGAGAGGTGGGCCTGGGTCTAGCTAACTCGGGCCCACAGGCTCTCTAAGGGTACTCTGGGAGGAGAGCGCGCCTCTCAGAGGGAAGGGTGCATAGGCCCTGTTCTCGCAGCGGAGAACAAGGAAGGGGTCTAGGTTCCCGGGGTAGTTTCCGTGGGGAGCTACTGACGGGGGGAATGAGCTGTAGGATGTCTGACGGGGCACCCTCAGTGTTCCTCCCTGGCACTGCCAGTATGGTAGTGAGGCCGGTCTGAGGTCCTATCAGGGAGCCAGGCCAGTGGCCAAAGGGTGCTTTTCTGTGTGGGGAAAGCACGAGTGGCTGTGCTTTCTTTAGGGAAGCCAGTCGTCCCGAAAGGGTGGTGGCAGCAGAATGACCTCAGCGCAGGCTGAGGGTCCAGAGAGGTTGCATCTTTGGGGTGCAAGGACCAAACGGAGAGAGGGTACTGGTTGGAACAAACTCCAGGAGGGAGACCAGCTAGTGACCCAGGGGATGGGATGTAGACCTGTCCCGGAAGACCGCAACGGTGCTGAGGCACTGGACCCTTATCCAGAAAAGGGGTAGGCATAGTGTTGCATGCCCAAGGGCAAAGGTGGGCCTAGTGAGGCCAAGTCCATGTAGACCATGAGTGACCTAGAGGTATCTAACCTAGAGCCCGGAGGGTTCTTAGGGTAGTCTGGGATCCCTGTCATGGGTGGAGATTTCATGGCTGGGAGGGGTAGGTGGTCTGAGCGGATAACTGGTGAGTAAGGGGGGTATGGTCAGAACCCCTTATAACTAGTTATCGCTGACTACGGGAAGAATACCCATGTAGGGTGGCTACTTCTTCCCTGTAGGAATCAGCTGGGCGCGGCGTGTGTTAGAAGGTGGTTCTGACACTATGGGCCGCCCGGATTTTTCGCTTTTGAGCACCTATGTGTTGAGTTGTTACTGTGGGAAAGCCTCATAAATTGGGACTCATCCACAGTGAACTCAGGATGAAAGAGACTGCATGTGGATTTTACTGGTGTCCCCCTAGCTTGACTAGGCCGCTGCGCAGCAGCTGGAGTAAGGGGCACCGGACTGGTTACATGCAGACACCTGTGTACATGCGTGTGCACACGTGTAGGGGCTTCGCAGGGGAGATTCTGGGTGTGCGCAGTCCAGAAGCAGCTACAAAGTGAATGGTGTGGCAGGACTTATGCAGAATTGGGTGGTGACACGGAATAGGCCTTACACGCTAGGAAGGAACATGCCAGGGAAAGTCAGTGTGCTTTACTGTGTTTTTCACTTCATTATTCCCCTATGGGGATGTGGAGCCCATGTGCTAGATTAACTTCCATAAGGCCTACAGATTCCAGACACGCACTAAAGTCCACTGTAGCGGATGTGAAAAGGAGTATTCTGCAGAGTCCCAAGTCATATTTGTACTGCTTTTGGGTCATCCAGAAATGTCATATTTCTCTGAGTCCCTGGCTGGGGTCTAGCCCTGGCAGGTTAGATTAATGACCTTTCGTCCCAGAGCGAAGATCTTCCCTCCAAGGAGAGAAGATAGGTGGAGCTACAGGCTAATCCATCAGCAGCTGTCGCTGGGTGCCAGGCACCAAGCTGAACCAAGGTGAAGGCAGCACTGGGGAAAGGGTCTTGTTTCAGAGACCATGTGGCCAGAGACCCTGGACGACGCCCCCCACGAAGACAGGAGGCGGGGGAGCGCCGTCGCGCCCCGTGAAGAGTGGCAAAAGGGGGCTTGGGACCCCATCCCCGGGCCCCAAAGTCAAGTCGGGGTGGGCTCCCCGTGCCGCAAGACGTACCTGGGGGTCCGGGTGGGACCGGGCCCCCCACCGAGCCTGCAGAGAGGCGGCAAAGCCGCAGCACGACTGCGGCTCCGTCCGAAGCAGCGGGGGAGCCGCTACTACAATATGCGGCAGTACCCACAATGCCTTGCAGGCCAGGACCGGCCTGCAAGGAGAAAACAGCATTTTTCTTCGCTTCTGGTGGCCCCAGGAGGACGGGGTCACCACCAACCATGTGCTTGAGTGCAGGGGAGCTGCAGGAGGAATGCAGTCTGCCCCCAGCACCACAGAAAAGTCCACCCTAAGTCTCATGGGGACTTCCAAAGGATAACCCCTCAAGGGCTCAGTCAACATTTAACACTTTCCTGGCTGGAACTTTTGTTCTACAGCTGAAGGTGAATGAAGAAGTGTCTCAAAGAATGAAAGGCTGAGTTAGGGATGTCTGGAGAAGGGCATTTCCTGGAGGTGGAGAGGTGTAATTGCACCAGAAATGTATTTAACCTGATTATTCCTTTTTAGGTGGACTGAAAGTCACATGTGTAAAGTGAAGTGCTAGTTTAAAGTGATGTGAAGCTTAATGGAGTTATGTTGCTGGATCTTTCTGCTAGGGGATCTGGTGGCATTTATGTAATCCCATGCTTTTACCTGTGATTCCTTTTAACGTGAGGTGGTGCACTGCAAGAGAAGTGTAGTTGCCAGGAGTACTTCTTTTAAAGGGACTGTAAGTCACATGTGTAAGGAGAGGTCATAAGCCAAGTGGGGTTATGTTGCCAGACACGCCTGATAGGGTGTCTGGCTGTATAGGCATAATCCTGTGATTTCATCTGTGATGCCTTTAGGGGCTGTAATTGCAACGCATTTTAATGTCCAACAAATGTGCTGAGTACTGTCATTCTAAAGTGTGCGTAAACATGTATTTTGCTGCTGCGCTTAAGTGAGGAACAACCCAGACTGTTAGCCCTGAATATGTAGGGGTGCATACTGTATGGTCAATATAAGATGCTCAGTCAGGGTTATGTGTCACTAGGGCAGGTGAACCTATTTTTAATGCGTGTTGAGGTAATGGGGTGGGTCGCCACTGGGATGGTGCCAGTGCGCAGGGCCCTCGCTCCAGGTTATGCTCAACACACTGCATTAGGGGGCAAGATGATGTGCATACATGGGAGTGGTGGTACTAGACCCCACCCCCTTTTGGGAGGGGTGGAGATGTTACGCAATGTCACAAAGTAATTCCAACAGCTTATGTATATTTGTAAATTGGTGCATAGTATTGAGTAGTGTGTGTGTTTAATAAATGTACTCTTACTTTTATAAAGCAAAGTACAGACTGGACAATCAATTATTGAGTGTTATTTTTGCGCACCTGCAAATGGCGATGACTAGCCCACACCACCTCCCTTGAGTAAATCCTCAGACTGCTCTGCAACGCTACCCTCTGAGAGTCAGGCGCTACAATTGGGTGTTTGGTTCCCAGTGAAGGACAAATGTAGTCATGTTATTTGTGCAGGCCTCACAGATACTGCCTCGTTTTCCAACAAGGTTCTAGTGACTTGTTTCACGTGGGGGCCCAGAGAAAGGCTGGAGCCCATGATCAGACCCAGGATTCTTATTTCAATCGATGTTGCTGGTTATGTGGCAAGTTCCATGGGCCAGAAGTATATATGTTGTTAATTCTTACATTTATGTCATGGTTATGTTCTCTTTTTGGAAGAGTTCAGCTTCAGAGGGACCCCAGCATCTATTTTTCGATGTTTCAGAAACCATGGTCGAGGACAAGATTCATAGTTCAATCTATGTTGCTGGTGGTGTGACCAGTTACTGGAAACAGATGGGTGTAGGTTGGTAGTTTTTTTTAAATGTATGATTGGTTAGGATCTCAGGTTTGGAACAATTAATTTTTCAGCGGGTGCCACAGCATCCATTGGTCAATGGCTCAGAGACAATGGCTTAGTCCTGAAGTGTCTATGTCCTGTGTTTTCTCTAGCTGCAGGGTGATCGATCAGGCATAGGTGTTGTTGTAACTGATTAGACTGAAGGACATGATGAGGTCTAGGTGATGTCAGAGGAAGGAGTTGAAGAGTGGAGATGATTGAGGCTGAAAGGATGCCAAAGCAGGTGCTGACAAGATCTGATGTGAAAAGGGGACATGAAGTGATGTTTGATCGTCCATGAGGTAGGACTAGGCCAGTCTAGAATGTCTAGGAAGCTTCCATGGATACCATGTTCTCCTAATATGTATAGAAGGGTATAATTGTGGAGAGTGTCAAAGAGGTTCACTAGTGGTAGAGCAGCCACTTCATTTCTGTCCACTGTTCTTTTCATGTCTCCCAAGATGGAGATCAGGATGGAATTAGTGCCTCTTCCTAGATGAAATTCCATGAAATGGCCTGAGGGCACGTCCATTCAAATCACTTGGTAGCAGACTGGATCAGCTTGGTAGATGTTGCTCTTCTTGATGCAAGATGTGAGAGATCTTGAGAATAGAGTGAAAGGTGTTTGATGTCATAGACTTGTTGAGAATAGGCCTTACTAGTAAGGTGGCCATTGTGAAGGGAAATATGTCCACAAAAATTTCTGCTAGATAGGGGTCAAATGGGGAGCTAGCTGGAGTGCTTACCTTGACGAGTTCTTTGAATTTAGAACCAGGGATAGCCAGAGACTGCTATCTAACTGGGCCATGTCTTTTGTTAATCCTGTATGAGCAGGCTAGTTGCTGGATGCCCTTCTCCTGGGGTATTTTTGTTGTGCATTTTGAGCTGAAAATTCTGTGAGGATCCAATGGAGGCTCTTGAAAAGGGATTTGGATTTGTAGATCTTCTGGGAACAGTAGAGACTATTTGCTTTTCTGATGGAGGATTGTTAAGTTCTTGTTGAGGAGTTGTAGGTGTGTTTAGTCATTTTAGTTGTTTAATTTCTTCCACTGATGCAGTAGTCCACAGATTCTGCCTTCAGTTTCTCTATCTTTTCATTAAGAAATGGGATTCTAGACCTGTGGTTGGGGCGAGGTGGCACCTTGAAGGGTGCCAGTTTTTCAACGCCTTTAAAAATCCACTTATACAGATATTCCACTACTGCTATTTGAATGGGGGATAGGAATATTGCTGAGATAGGAGTCTAGATCTGGGAGGTTGAGTTTTTTCCACAAGTGGTGGTCTTTTTAGTAATCATTACTGTGTCAGGGGGTAGGAAGAGGAGGTACAAAGAGAAGGCGTATGGTCACTTCAGATTATGGCCAAGTTTCCGATTATTGTGGTCTGGTGGGACGTAGGTTGTTCCAAGGTGTGTCCAGCTGAGTGTGTTGATCCAGAGACAAGTTCATATAGGTTTAAGTACTCTAGATTCATCATTAAGGACATCAGTTGGGAGAGGTTTTGGGGATAGAACCAGATGCTCACATCTCCCAGGAAACAGAAACTGTATGGTTTGCTGTGACATCCACAATAGTGGCTAAGAGGGTATCTGCTAATATTTGGTTTGTTGGTAGGGGCCTACAGGCCTCAATTAGAGTTTTGAAGAGTGGGTGAACCTTCATAAGTTGGAAGTACACCCACCCGGCAAATTTGTGACCCCCCCTGCTCCTTTAGATGTCGGGGAACTACAGCATTTGTACCAGCAGGGTACCAGCTGGCTCTACCAGTGGAAACCCTTGACCTGGAT
Organism: Calotriton arnoldi; assembly: GCA_963921515.1. Taxonomy (NCBI): domain Eukaryota; kingdom Metazoa; phylum Chordata; class Amphibia; order Caudata; family Salamandridae; genus Calotriton; species Calotriton arnoldi. The sequence goes on from CAWUFW010006617.1 coordinate 129,371, forward strand.
GTTTTTCTGCCACAAAGCAGTCAAGTAAGATTGACTGTTGTCTTGTCTTATTTACAGCCAGGCACCATCATTACATTTCCCTGGCCATCATAGAAAGACATGGAAGTACCAGACATGGATATCAAACAACAACCACGAAGTGCAGGGACAAACTTCCTGTGCATCAAGTTCATAGATTTTTGTTTTTCAAAAACATATTCCCGTTGTGTCCATTAGTTTTTGCCAAACCAAAAAATTGGCGACCTGGGCCAAAACAACATTTGCCTGCTTGCACCACATGGCAGGCGGTCCTCCACCAAGCAAGCAAAGCCCATAGCACCCGATGATTGGCAGACAAATGTGCCACATACCAGCCTTTAAATTACTTCCTATGTCACAACAGGAATGACCATGAGAAGGCAGTTGAGGGAGAACAGCAAAACAGAAGTGGATTTTTTTCTATTATGTTAAACTCTTGAAAACTAGTGTTCTGTAAGATGTCCTTGAATATAATGGCAAGACCTTCTATAGTCTACTTCTGTTCCAGATGAGGCTGTCAAGGGGGAATTGCCTCATGGGGGACCAAGTATCTGTCATCTCCTAAAAACGTTTCAGGGATGAAAAGAAGATGCAGCTTTGAGTTAGAACACGGGTACTCATAGTACGGCCCGCGGGCCGCCAGCAGCCCGGCAAGCCTTCCTTTGCGGCCCGCGGACCTTGCAGACATCGTACCTGTGTTTTTTCTTTTTACAGAGTGTCAGCAAACACAGACTCTGTTCTATGGGGGCCGGGTGATTCCAGCGATAGTCCGAGTGGAGCTGCAGGGGCGCTAAGAAGAGGTGAAATACAACAAAGCCTCGTTATCATGCAAATGGTCTTTTAAAGACCTGTGAAGTACTCGGGTGCGGCTGTGTGTGTGCCTGGGAAGCTGTCTCAGCCCGGGCTGCCACACACGCGGGGTGAGGTGACAGAGAATGATAGAGGACAGCAGGGTGTGGAGCCCGGTAAGATGGCAGAGGGTTACAGAGGGCAGCAGGGAGTGAGAGCCGGGTGAGATGGCAGAGGGTTACAGAGGGCAGCAGGGAGTGAGAGCCGGGTGAGGTGACGGAGGGCAGCAGGGAGTGAGAGCCGGGTGAGATGGCAGAGGGTTACAGAGGGCAGCAGGGAGTGAGAGCCGGGTGAGATGGCAGAGGGTTACAGAGGGCAGCAGGGAGTGAGAGCCGGGTGAGATGACGGAGGGCAGCAGGGAGTGAGAGCCGGGTGAGGTGACGGAGGGCAGCAGGGAGTGAGAGCCGGGTGAGGTGACGGAGGGCAGCAGGGAATGAGAGCCGGGTGAGATGGCAGAGGGTGACAGAGGGCAGCAGGGAGTGAGAGCTGGGTGAGGTGACAGAGGGTTGCAGGGAGTGAGAGCCGGGTGAGGTGACAGAGGGCAGGGAGTGAGAGCCGGGTGAGGTGACAGAGGGCAGGGAGTGAGAGCCGGGTGAGGTGAAGGAGGGCAGCAGGGAGTGAGAGCCGGGTAAGGTGACAGAGGGTGACAGAGAGCAGGGAGTGAGAGCCGGGTGAGGTGACGGAGGGCAGCAGGGAGTGAGAGCCGGGTGAGATGGCAGAGGGTGGCAGAGGGCAGCAGGGAGTGAGAGCCGGGTGAGGTGACAGAGGGCAGGGAGTGAGAGCCGGGTGAGGTGACAGAGGGCAGGGAGTGAGAGCCGGGTGAGGTGAAGGAGGGCAGCAGGGAGTGAGAGCCGGGTAAGGTGACAGAGGGTGACAGAGAGCAGGGAGTGAGAGCCGGGTGAGGTGACGGAGGGCAGCAGGGAGTGAGAGCCGGGTGAGATGGCAGAGGGTTACAGAGGGCAGCAGGGAGTGAGAGCCGGGTGAGATGGCAGAGGGTTACAGAGGGCAGCAGGGAGTGAGAGCCGGGTGAGGTGACGGAGGGCAGCAGGGAGTGAGAGCCGGGTGAGGTGACGGAGGGCAGCAGGGAATGAGAGCCGGGTGAGATGGCAGAGGGTGACAGAGGGCAGCAGGGAGTGAGAGCTGGGTGAGGTGACAGAGGGTTGCAGGGAGTGAGAGCCGGGTGAGGTGACAGAGGGCAGGGAGTGAGAGCCGGGTGAGGTGACAGAGGGCAGGGAGTGAGAGCCGGGTGAGGTGAAGGAGGGCAGCAGGGAGTGAGAGCCGGGTAAGGTGACAGAGGGTGACAGAGAGCAGGGAGTGAGAGCCGGGTGAGGTGACGGAGGGCAGCAGGGAGTGAGAGCCGGGTGAGGTGGCAGAGGGTGGCAGAGGGCAGCAGGGAGTGAGAGCCAGGTGAGGTGTGCGTTAAGAGCCTGTGATGTGATGTTTCCCGCCAGCCTGTAGTCAGAGAGTTGAGCCAAGGCCAGTGAGCTCAGGCCTGGGAGGGAGACAGAGAAGGAGACAGAGAGAGAGGGAGACAGAGAGAGGGAGACAGAGGGAGGGAGACAGAGAGAGAGAGATAGAGGGAGAGACAGAGGGAGACAGAGAGAGAGGGAGACAGAGAGGGAGACAGACAGAGGGAGACAGACAGAGGGAGAAAGACAGAGGGAGACAGACAGAGGGAGAGGGAGAGACAGAGGGAGGGAGACAGAGGGACGGAGACAGAGGGACGGAGACAGAGGGACGGTGACAGAGGGAGGGAGACAGAGGGAGGGAGACAGAGAGAGACACAGAGAGAGGGAGACAGAGGGAGGGAGACAGAGAGAGACAGAGGGAGACAGACAGAGAGAGACAGAGGGAAACAGACAGAGGGAGGAGGGCGACAGGCAGAGGGAGGAGGGCGACAGACAGAGGGAGACAGACGGAGGGAGACAGAGGGAGGGAGACAGAGGGAGGGAGACAGGGAGGGAGACAGAGGGAGACAGGGAGGGAGACAGACGGAGGGAGACAGAGGGAGGGAGACAGAGGGAGGGAGACAGGGAGGGAGACAGAGGGAGGGAGACAGGGAGGGAGACAGAGGGAGGGAGACAGGGAGGGAGACAGGCAGAGGGAGGGAGAGGGAGGGAGGGAGGGAGACAGAGAGAGAGAGAGAGAGAGAGAGGGAGGGAGAGAGAGAGATAGAGAGAGGGAGGGAGACAGAGAGAGAGAGGGAGGGAGGGAGACAGAGGGAGGGAGACAGAGGGAGACATACAGAGAGGGAGACAGAGAGAGAGGGAGACAGAGAGAGAGGGAGACAGAGAGAGAGGGAGGGAGACAGAGAGAGAGGGAGACAGAGAGAGAGGGAGACAGAGAGAGGGAGACAGAGGGAGACAGACAGAGGGAGACAGACAGAGGGAGACAGAGGGAGAGACAGAGAGAGGCAGACAGAGGGAGACAGAGGGAGACAGAGGGCGACAGAGGGAGGGAGAGAGACAGAGGGAGACAGACAGAGGGAGGAGGGCGACAGGCAGAGGGAGGAGGGCGACAGGCAGAGGGAGGAGGTCGACAGGCAGAGGGAGACAGATAGAGGGAGACAGAGGGAGGGAGACAGGGTGGGAGACAGACAGAGGGAGACAGACAGAGGGAGAGACAGAGGGAGGGAGACAGAGGGAGGGAGACAGAGGGACGGAGACAGAGGGACGGAGACAGAGGGACAGAGACAGAGGGAGGGAGACAGAGAGAGACACAGAGAGAGGGAGACAGAGGGAGGGAGACAGACAGAGAGAGAAAGAGGGAGACAGACAGAGAGAGACAGAGGGAGACAGACAGAGGGAGGAGGGCGACAGGCAGAGGGAGGAGGGCGACAGACAGAGGGAGAAAGACGGAGGGAGACAGACGGAGGGAGACAGAGGGAGGGAGACAGGGAGGGAGACAGGGAGGGAGACAGGGAGGGAGACAGACATAGGGAGACAGAGAGAGAGAGGGAGGGAGAGAGAGGGAGAGAGAGATAGAGAGAGGGAGGGAGACAGAGAGAGAGAGGGAGACAGAGGGAGGGAGACAGAGGGAGACATACAGAGAGGGAGACAGAGAGAGAGGGAGACAGAGAGAGAGGGAGACAGAGAGAGAGGGAGACAGAGGGAGACAGACAGAGGGAGGAGGGCGACAGGCAGAGGGAGGATGGCGACAGACAGAGGGAGACAGACGGAGGGAGACAGAGGGAGGGAGACAAAGGGAGGGAGACAGGGAGGGAGACTGGGAGGGAGACATGGAGGGAGACAGACAGAGGGAGACAGACAGAGGGAGACAGAGAGAGAGAGAGGGAGGGAGAGAGAGGGAGAGAGAGAGAGAGATAGAGAGAGGGAGGGAGACAGAGAGAGAGAGGGAGTGAGACAGAGGGAGGGAGACATACAGAGAGGGAGACAGAGAGAGAGGGAGACAGAGAGAGAGGGAGACAGAGGGAGACAGACAGAGGGAGACAGACAGAGGGAGACAGACAGAGGGAGACAGAGGGAGGGAGACAGAGGGAGGGAGACAGAGGGAGGGAGACAGAGGGAGACAGAGGGCGACAGAGGGAGACAGAGGGAGGGAGACAGAGGGAGGGAGACAGAGGGAGACAGACAGAGGGAGGAGGGCGACAGGCAGAGGGAGGAGGGCGACAGGTAGAGGGAGACAGATAGAGGGAGACAGAGGGAGGGAGACAGGGAGGGAGACAGACAGAGGGAGACAGACAGAGGGAGACAGACAGAGGGAGACAGACGGAGGGAGACAGACGGAGGGAGACAGACGGAGACAGAAGGAGGGAGACGGAGAGAGAGAGAGGGAGGGAGACGGAGGGAGAGAGAGGGAGGGAGAGAGAGGGAGGGAGACAGAAAGAGGGAGACAGAGAGAGGGAGGGAGACAGAGAGAGGGAGACAGAGAGAGAGAGGGAGGGAGAGAGAGAGAGAGAGATAGAGAGAGGGAGGGAGACAGAGAGAGAGGGAGGGAGACAGAGAGAGGGAGAGAGACAGAGAGAGGGAGGGAGAGAGAGATAGAGAGAGGGAGGGAGGGAGACAGAGAGAGAGAGAGATGTGTATGCCGGGTCCGGTGGCTCAGTGGACGAAGGCGTCCGCTGCAGGGGCCTGTGTTCCACCTCATGGTCAGTTTTGTTTTGCTCTAGCCCCGCCCCCTCCCCCAATGACCCCGCCCACACCGGTGCGGCCCTCGGCCACAAACCACACTGTAAATTTGGCCCCCGAGAGAAAGTTTGTGAGTACCCATGAGTTAGAAGGTATGTAGCAGATATTTAAGCTGGTTTTGTTATTGATAGTTCAGCTGGGGACAGCTAAAGGTTAGTGGATAAAGGGGGTTGGGAGAGTTGCAAGGGAGACAGGCCTTAGTGGATAGTGAGAGTTGAGGTCAAAGTATATAAGGGTGGGGAGAACTGGGAGTGCTCCAGGAGGAGATCGGAGAGGAAGTCGAGCAATATTGCTTATTGGAGGGAAGAGTTGAGGGTTATTAGAAGGCACGGAAAAATAGTATGTCCAGGGATCTTCTCTCAGAAGAAGGCCCTTCAGCAGTAGCAAAGCCCATGGGGGTAGATTTGTCAAGATTTGACGCAGCGCAATGCAATAAGACAACTTGCTGTGCTGCGTCAAACAAAGAGGGCAGGAATGTGCCATATTTACTAATCTATGACGCATTCCTGCTCTCTCTCTGTGCTTGTGCACATGTGGCTACTAAGCACCAATGCAGGCACCCTTGCACCATGGTGCAAGGGTGCCTGTGTTACACCCCGGATTGTTTTTTTGTGAAGGAAGGGACACCTTTCTACACAAAAACAATCCTTAGAAGCTTCTTCCACTTTCAAAGTGTGCTCCAGAATGCAGCACACTTAGAAAGAGGAAATAATGAGGCAAAATAAAGATATTTCTCCTCGTTGTGCCTCTCCTGGGAAGGTGTAGCATTTTGACGCATTCCCAAGTTTACCAGTGTTAATAAATCTGGGAATGTGCCAAAATACATGTGTGGATGCATTGGAACACCCACTCTCCAACCCGGCGCACAGTAACACAAGGCAGCGACCTGTGCTGCATTGCGTTACTCCTGATTGCTATGCCATGCAGAGCCATGCAAGGTGGCTCTGCACGGCATTGTAAATGTCACTTAAGGGCTTGGGTTGCCCATGCATTTCCTTGCGTGAAGAAAGGCAAGGGCAATGCAAGCGTTTGATAAATCTTACCCTTGATCTCCAGTGCTCTTGTTCTTTCTGAATGCTTTTGGATTTGTAGGAGGGGATGCCTTTATGAGGGAAAGTTGTCTGGAAATTGCTGTCCTTTATCATGGTGCTGAATTGATCTGGAAAGTAAATATGAGATCTGCATCAAAGACGACACCCCTCTTTTTTCTGTCGGAGGTGTGGCCACTGCCGCTCCCAGGCTACGGGCCTTATAAACAGAGAGATTTAGCCACATCCAACCCTAGGATCTCTATTTGAACTCTGTTTAGATAGAAAAAGCTCTCATTGCATCTAATGGTGGGTGTGGTTAAGGCATTTTGGAATAATACCTCAGGTCTCCTGCCTCATTCTGCAGGGGTATGTGAATTTGTGATTCATCTGCCTACATTTGGAAATAGATATGTCACTCACATATGTCTCCTGTACTAAGAGGTCTACTGTCTTGGTTTTCTTACATTTGACCCCTAGCTGCTGATTTGTATGGCAATGCACCTAGAACTGTACAAAGATCTGCTCCTCGGTGAGCACAGGGTGCTGTTTTTCAAGTCAAATACATTCTTCTCTGGTTCTAGAACCTGGAATGAGCCAGGAGTCTGAAGTCACTGACCCTCACATTGCAAACCCAGTACCCACCCACTTCGTACAGCCTAGCTCATTCCATGGAGGAAGAAGAGGATCAGTGCTGGGTGAATGCGTACTTCTGACCTAGCAATTTAACTTAGTTTTCAGTTGGCAATGTCTGCTGCAGGTTCCTCTTTCCCCTTGCCCTATATAGCCACCATTACAGTTCGTTTACAAATTATGCAACTAAAGAGCAATTTAATCCAGATTTCACCCACAGATAAACTAAGAGTATCATCTTTTTAATACAGAATAGTTATTCTCAAGCATCATAGGGCACTGGGCTGCCTCTCAGAGCAGGAAGGCTGTAGTGGGGTCAACAGTGACCACTTAGCAGGTTTTAGTAATCTGGGAGGAGGACAGGTACTGATGCAAACTCACAGGACAGCCTTAACAGTTACTCTTTTTGTAGTGGAGATGCCAAATGGGGTTCTCTGGAAATGAAACCATTCATGCCTACACCCCTCCCCTAGAGTTTGTGTCTGTGCTCTAAGCACAGACCTAGCGAAACCTGTTGCAGAACTGTGAGTGGGGGGATGGTTTTCTCAATATGGAGTATGAAGGATGGACACCACTTTTGCAGATGGAGGAGGGCAAAGGACATCTTGGTTGTGGGATCCTGGGAAGTTTTGTAGTAGCCTGAGAAAGGAAGTGCAGAAACGGAGGTTGGGTTTTGGTGGAAAAGTTGTCAGGATTGGGTGTAGGCAGTCTCTAGTCACTGCCTAGAGCACAGGATAAGACTGGGGCTTCACCACCACCTCTTCAGAACATTTGTGGACCTGGTAAGAAACATCAATGTTTAAGAAGATTAAATGCTAAAGGGAAAAAAAGTAGGAACCGCACTTGAAGATGCCACAGCTGACCACTGTGAAGTGGACTCTGAGTGAGCCCTGGCTGGAGAAGAACCTGGTGCTTAGTAGTCTGCCCTTAGAATCTGGGGGTTTTCTTAGTGACCAGGAGAATGTTTTCCAGCCCTAGAATGATAGGGGTCTTAGGGCCAGCTTTTTCCGGTCGTAGCTCCCTCTCCAATAGCCCCCACTCTTATTCAGTAAATCAGAGGGCTTCCACCTGATACAAATCGTTTTGAAATGTACAAAACACATTTTACTATAAGGAAAACAGTTTCTGAATCATAAAATGTATTTAGAAATGATTAGTGATTCGGTATTTGGAAGAAGTGTGCTTTGGGTGGTGCTTCCATATATCGAATTAGTACTCAATTTAAATCCCTTTGTATCGTGTTTAAGGCACTGCACGGTCTGGGGCCCAAACCGCTGCAGAACAAATTCAGCTGGTATACCCCTACTCGCTGTCTTCGGTCATCTTTGGCCAACTGGGTGAAAGTACCCAGGATTAGAAGAGCTAAACTGGGGGGGCAAGCCTTCAGTGTTGCTGCAGCACGGCTCTGGAACAGCCTACCCACGGAGTTGCGACAGATGAAAGACCTACTGCCGTTCAGAAAGAAAATTAAGACCTGGCTCTATCCTAGAGTATAATAGTAGTCTTTCTTTCTCCATGCCATCCTCTGGACCCGTGGCCACAGGTCCCCCGTCTCTCAGCGCCAGGATACCCGTTGGGTCACAGTGCGCTTTACAAGTAGAGTTTACATTACATTACATTACCCTGTCTATCAATGGTTTGTGATCGTAATTCCAGTCTCAAGCCATTTATAATATTCTGAAGCTGGGCTGGTAACTCTTCGCAAAAGGAAAGGTGTCCCTTTAGGATTCCTTCACAATAAATTTGGGATTGCAGTATTTCTGTTGTCCAAGGGACCACTGCCAACTCTCCATGAAGTTTTTCAAAACTGAAATTTTTTTTCAGTTTTTAAAATCAGCCCCACTTCTTTTATTGAAATGGGACTGCTTTATAAAAAAGATGTTTCTGTTTTGAAATGCATAGACAGGCAGTTCCTTGCAGGCCACCATCCCCGTCTTTTCAACCAATCAAAGGGAGTCACAATTTGCAACCTGCTTAATTAGGCAGATTATTCTGCTACCCTTTTGAATTGTTATTTTATGAATTGTTCTATTAGTACATAGTTCGGTTCACAAAGTAATTTACTGGCCAAAAAAATTGGTATGCAAATTGAAACCGCTTTTTGTGACCATAGTTTTAGTACATATGGTTGCTAGCCATTTTGCCCCCTCTGGAGAACCAGGACAATGTACAGAGGCTTCCCCAGGAAGGATGCAACCTTGGTGGGCAAGCCACCCTGGTTTGCCATGCTAAGAGTATTTTTGCCCTGCTGGAGGAATTACAGAACCAAAAAATTGAGTAAGTCCAAAGATAAAACCTTGGACCAAGGCAGAGGGGCAAATATACACTAGTTAAGATAATTATCTTGGTAGGAACAAAATCCTGTTTTGTCCTACATGGAGCTTTTGGCACCAAAGTTGAAGGCTTCTGTGAGGTCGTGATGACGTATTTGACTTCGAGTAACGCTAGTCAGCTTCAGCATCCTGCCTTGCCCCGCTAAAGGACTTTGAGAAACAGTGAATCTTCTAAGTCCCAACAGTGGTGTTGTTTGAGGGTGTCTTGGAGTGAGTTTACATTGACAGTTGATTAGAAGGTGGCGGTAAGGCTGGTAATAAGAAGTGGAAAGATCTTCCTAGAGTTTGACAGGTGTTGCTTGTATAGTCTGTATTTGGCCATGTTGAGTTGGCTGTTTGATGGAGAATAAGGGGGCACAGTGATCTGTCCAGTGCAGTAGATTTGTGGATGAGTTCAGTGGATTGTGGGCATAAAGGTGATGCCAAGGGTACATAGGTTTAATTATTGTGTGTAATGATTCATATCAAGGGTGTCTAGGAGACAGAGAAGAGAGTTATTAGTTTTTTCGGGGACTGTCTGTAGGTCGACGTCACGGAGGTAGATATTTTGTATGTGATTGATGGATAAGCTGGTGATGAAGTGAATAAGTTATTTGATGAAGTTATTGTTCTTTCGTTAAAATTGATGGTGCATGAGTTAGAGATGTGGAAGTGCTACGTCAGTAATTCTGTGGAGGAGAGGTTGGATATTAGATAATGCACAGACCATTAGGCTCAGCTTTGCCCTTGTGCGTGTGATCTGTGCAATGTATGCTGCTGCTTGTGCCAACAAGGACATCCCCAATATGAGTGTCATTGGGAGTGATTGAGTCCTGATTAACTTTCTTTGTCGGAAAGTTAATCAAGATTGTGTGTGTTGACAGTTTCGGCATTGTCAGCTTCATGTGAGAAAGCTAGGTACGGGTTGGTCTGAGTGAGTTATAATATTTTGATTGCTCAGGGTCGTGTGTCCAGTGATTGAGTTAGACATGGAGTCACATTTCAACAGACACACACTCTTACACACACGAAGCCTTTCACATCATACAGCCTGGACCAATCGGTCAGCCCCCTTCATCTATTAGCCGTCTTGCACTGAGAGAGACAGCATTTAACCAGATCACATGTGCACAGCCATCTGAAAAGAAGAGCCCAACAGCGCCAGTATTGGTGCACCTGGGGCACCCCTTTGTTTTTTTAAATATTTTTTCACATATTGCATATATAAACTTTGCATGCTTGCCTAAGCTAGACTTACTAGCTTTGCCAAAACGAGTTTAGTGTATTATAGAATCAGACGTCACATTGGAAATAGAGCTGACAGCTTTTATAAAGTTCTGCATGGATAAAAGCATCATGTTAACATCTACTCCAGTTTTTGTTTTTTTGCAAGCAGCCGTAGATTGATGGTCCTACTGAGGAGGGTGGAGCTCCCGAGGCTCTGATATATAAATGCCCATATCGCATTGTTAATTGCATAAACATAACCTTAATTGACTGATTACTTTGACCGCCTCCAGCATGGTAACCCTTTGAAAAATGTTGGCCATCCAATTCAGCGATGAACTAGCCCCCCTAGTTATGGAACCAGAGCACTGTGCTTTCAAAGGTGCATGTGCAAGGAAAGGGGCCTGGCTGAGCTTGCCACAAGCAAGGGGGTTCCTTGCCCAGTGCTTAGCAGGAGGCGTAGGTGGTTGCTCACAGGCTTGGGCATTGCTTACATGGACTGAAGGGGGCATGTGCGGCTCATAGGGTACTCATTCTCTTTCAGTGCCACGGTAAGAGCAGATGCTGCGGTGAGAGCTGATTGGCAGACAGAGAGTAAACACGTAAGCCCTCTCAAAGCTCGCCTCACAAATGGTCCTACTGAGGGAGTTGGCTTCCCGTTCCAACATGCTGATTCATTCTTCTGCAAACAAGGAACCAGGATGCCATGCTTTCATAAAGATGTGCTTCATCCACTTCCACAACACTCTTTATTGATTTTAGATTTAGATTTTATAAAATGTATTTTTTGTGGTCAGGAAGGGGTACCTCAGCCAGCCTGGCATACCGCACCTCTCCGGTACTGGTACAGTATATTTCACAATAGTAAACAATGATCTATTCAAAGAGATGACACTATGGATGTGTGAACTTCACATATTTTTTCTTTACATAATTTGAGAACATCTGCAAAAGTTACTTGGACAAGGATCAATATTTACTAAGCAGAACCCAATGAAGTTGAGTCACAGTAAGACAGTAGTGTTCAAGAGATTTGAATGGTCAAAGCAGAACACAATTCTTTACTCATTTAAATAGGTAATTGTGCGCCCTCTCATGCAGCGTGCTAAGCATTAAATAACATACCACACTTAGGGCCTGAATACGAGTTTGGTGGTCCTCCTGTCAGCCCATCACCACCACGCTGACAGGAGGACAGCCAAGCCTGTAGTGTGCCCGCCTGCCAAATTACGAGTGTAATCCAGGTCGGGCAGGCGGTGCTGTAGTGGTCTCACAGTGGTGGTCTGTTAGGCTTATAGGAGAGCCTAGCATGCAGACCACTGCTGTGACAGTGCCCGCAGCATGTTCCTGCATGGTGTGGCATGCACCATGTTGTGCATGCCATGCTGTGCAGGAACGGGGTGCAATTCCAGGGGTGACACCATGTACCCCCCTGCATGCACCTCCTGGTGCAGGAGTGGCAGGGGGCCCTGTTAGGGTCCCCTTAGTTGCCTCTCTGCCACCCTTTTCATGGCGGGCTCACCACTGGACAGGCAACTCGTAATATTCTCGGTGGTGCCACACAGAACCGCCAGCATATTGCTGTGCCTGACCGCTGCGCCACCACCATGGGATCCTGGATCCCGGAGGACACAGCAGTCCTGTGGTGGTCTGACCACCGCACTTAGAATATTGAGGGTGGGCTTTCAGTGGTGGCGGTGGTAGGACTGCCACTGTGAGTATGGAGGTCCTGTGGACCTCCGTACTCGTAATTAGGCCCTTAATTTGGACTGCCACTATTAATCAATCTACTAGTATCGAACTCAAGGTTGCATTTCCCTAACTCACCCAATAGTCTCATTTTGGTTACGTGAGAATACATACTCTTACAGTATCCAAGGTGAGAGTTAGTTAAAGTGCCCATCTCTTGAAACCAGTGAGGTTCCAGAAGAATCCAGGATTGTTTACATCATCCTGTGGAAGGTTAAAAAGGTCTGAGAATAATGAAGGGACAGAAGCTAGCTTGTAATACATCTCTAAAACCCATTGTTGGAGAAGTAAATTACTTCATCCTCCCCTGTGTTGAGCTGCAGCCAGTTGTTTCTCAACCACTGCTGAGCGTTGGTTGTGACAGGCGATCTGGGTCAAAAAGTGGTCTGGGGGGGCGTGGTCTCGCTACGCATGGAGTGAGACGCACGCCTAAGGAGCTCCGGCCAGCCGCTGCCTTCTTAAGCTTTTATCGCGGCATCAGGGCATTGCCGGCGACGCTGCTTGGAGCGCCTGGGCACCGAAGGTGATCAGGAATCCTTTGCCCGTATGGCGCGCCCCTTCGACTGCTGGTGGTGGTGTTTTTGGCAGCTTTGGTGTCGGAGCCCGGCCCGGGTGCTCGCGGCCGCCATCTTGAGTCTCCCCGGCCCCGGAGAGGATCCAGGCCGTACTAGAGGAATGCAGCTGGGCTCCGATCGATAGGCTCCATACGCAACTTCTTGAGGACCCACTTACGTTGGACGAACTTACTGGGGCGCTAAAAGACTTTCCCCTTGGTAAATCCCTGGGCCAGATGGTCTCCCGGTCTCTTTCTATCGCACTTTTCTTCCGCAGATACAAGAGTATCTACTTTGCCTTTTTAACTCTTTTTCGGATACTGAAGGTCCCTCCACCTCTATGGCGCTGGCCGAGATCGCATTGCTCCCTAAGCCAGGGAAGGATCCCACACTGTGCTCCTCTTTTCGCCCCATCGCGCTTTTAAACACGGGTCTCCAACTCTATACTAAAATTCTGGCCAAACGTCTTGATCCATATCTACCTGGGCTTATCGAGCCAGATCAGGTTGGCTTCATTCGTCACCGGCAGGGCGCGGCTAATGTGCGGCGTATCACTCACTTAGTCGGGAAGGCTCACCACTGGAACATACCCGCGTGTCTATTGTCACTCGATGCTGAAAAAGCATTTGACCGGGTGGACTGGGCCTTTTTACGGGCCGTCCTGCACAAAATATGGTTAGGCCCCCAGATGATTGCCAGGATCATGGCACCTTACCTCTCGCCTCAAGCCCAGGTCCGGGTCAATGGCCAACTTACGGGTCCTATTCATGTCTACAGGAGCAGCCGGCAGGGGTGCCCTTTATCCCCCCTGTTATTCGCGCTTGTCGTAGAGCATGGGTACTCACAAACTTTCTCTCGGGGGCCAAATTTACAGTGTGGTTTGTGGCCGAGAGCCGCACCGGTGGGGGCGGGGTCAGTGGGGGAGGGGGGCGGGGCTAGAGCAAAAAAAAAAAGATGACCATGAGGTTGAACACAGGCCCCTGCAGCGGACGCCTTCGTCCACTGAGCCACCAGACCCGGCATACACACATCTCTCTCTATCTATCTCTCTCTCTCGCTCTGTCTCCCTCCCTCTCTCTATCTCTCTCTCTATCTCTCCCTCCCTCTCTCTCTCCGTCTCCCTCCCTCTCTCTCTCTCTCCCTCTCTCTCTCTCCCTCCCTCTCTCTCTCTCGGTCTCCCTCTGTCTCACTCACTCTGTTTGTCTCTCTCTCTCTCTGTCTCCCTCCCTCTCTCTCTCTGTCTCCCTCCCTCCCTCTCCCTCTCTCTGCCTCCCTCCGTCTGTCTCCCTCTGTCTGTCTCTGTCTGTCTCCCTCCCTCTGTCTCCCTCCCTCTGTCTCCCTCTATCTGTCTCCCTCCCTCTGTCTGTCTCCCTCCCTCTGCCTCCCTCCCTCTGTCTGTCTCCCTTCCTCTGTCTGTCTCCCTCCCTCTGTCTCCCTCTATCTGTCTCCCTCCCTCTATCTGTCTCCCTCCCTCTGTCTGTCTCCCTCCCTCTGTCTCCCTCTATCTGTCTCCCTCCCTCTGTCTGTCTCCCTCCCTCTGTCTGTCTCCCTCCCTCCCTCTGTCTGTCTCCCTCCCTCTGTCTGTTGCCCTCTGTCTCCCTCCCTCTCTGTCTCTCTCTGTCTCTCTCTGTCTCCCTCTCTCTGTCTCTCCCTCTGTCTCTCCCTCTGTCTCCCTCCCTCTGACTCCCTCCCTCTGTCTCCCTCCCTCTCCCTCTGTCTGTCTCTCTGTCTCCCTCTCTCTGTCTCCCTCCCTCTCCCTCTGTCTGTCTCCCTGTCTGTCTCCCTCTCTCTGTCTCCCTCTCTCTGTCTCCCTCTCTCTGTCTTCCTCCCTCTGTCTCCCTCCCTCTCCCTCTGTCTGTCTCCCTCTCTGTCTCCCTCTCTCTGTCTGTCTCCGTCTGTCTCACTCTGTCTGTCTCCCTCTGTCTGTCTCCCTCTGTCTGTCTCCCTCTGTCTGTCTCTCTCTCTCTCTGTCTCCCTCCCTCTGTCTCCCTCCCTCTGTCTCCCTCCCTCTGTCTCCCTCCCTCTCCCTCTGTCTGTCTCCCTCTCTGTCTCCCTCTCTCTCTGTCTGTCTCTGTCTCCCTCTGTCTCTGTCTCTCTCTGTCTCCCTCTCTCTCTGTCTCCCTCTCTCTGTCTCCCTCTCTCTGTCTCCCTCCGTCTGTCTCCCTCCATCTGTCTCCCTCCCTCTGTCTCCCTCCCTCTGTCTCCCTCTGTCTGTCTCCCTCTCCCTCCCTCTGTCTCCCCCGACTCCCTCCCTCTCTCTCCCTCTGCCTCCCTCTGTCTGCCTCCCTCTGTCTCCCTCCCTCTGTCTCCCTCTGTCTGTCTCCCTCTGTCTCCCTCTGTCTGTCTCCCTCTCCCTCCCTCTGTCTCCCCCCGACTCCCTCCCTCTGCCTCCCTCTGTCTCCCTCCCTCTGTCTCCCTCTCTCTCTGTCTCCCTCTGTCTCCCTCTCTCTGTCTCCCTCCCTCTGTCTCCCTCTCTCTGTCTCCCTCCCTCTGTCTCCCTCTCTCACCTCACCCCGCGTGTGTGTCAGCCCGGGCTGAGACAGCTTTCCGGGAACACACACAGCAGCACCCGAGTACTTCACAGGTCTTTAAAAGACCATTCACTTGTTAATGAGGCTTTGTTGTATTTCACCTCTTCTTAGCGCCCCTGCATCTCCACTCAGTCAGAGTGGAGATGCAGACGCTAGAAGAGGTGAGCTAACAAAGCCTCATTAACTAAGTGAATGGTCTTTAAAGAATCGCCCGGCCCCATAGAGCAGAGTCTCTCAGAGTCTGCGCTGCTGCAACCAGCGGTGTTTGCTGACACTTTAAAAAAAAAAAAACACAGGTACAATGTCTGCAAGGTCCGCGGGCCGCCAAGGAAGGCTTGCCGGGCCGTACTATGAGTACCCGTGTCGTAGAGCCTCTTGCCATCATGATCCGCCAGTCTCCTGACATTACTGGCATTGTTCTGGGAGGTGTGGATCATAAAATAGCTTTGTTTGGGGATGATCTCCTACTCACATTGTCCCGGCCACGATCCTCTCTACCCGCCCTTCATACGTTACTTCAGTCTTTTGAACTTGTTTCGGGCCTTAAAATCAACCATGCAAAATCGTGGGCCTTGAATCTTACAATCCCTGCATCTGAGATCCCTGTGCTTCAGTCTCTTGTCCCGTATCAATGGGCCTCACACTCCATTCGGTACCTTGGTCTCAATTTGACTCTTAACCTTAACATGTGGTCACAAGTCAATTGGCAAGAATGTAAAAAGGCCGTTTTGGAGGATCTGCGGACGTGGAAATCTCTCCCTCTTTCCTGGCTGGCCCGTCTGAACGCAGTTAAAATGTCGGTGCTCCCGAAAATACTATATCTATTCCAAACTTTGCCCACACCTTTCCCGCAACACCAAATCCAAAACCTTCAGCGCGAGCTTACTAACTTTATTTGGGGAGGGCAGCGGCCACGCTTTTCTAATAAAATACTTATGCTTCCGCGGGACAGGGGGGGGCTGGCATGCCCCAACTTAATGGAGTATTATTGGGCCTCTCATCTTCATTTTATCTCGAATGGGTTGCGTGGGAGAGCGAGAAGGTCTGGTTCCATATGGATAGGGCGGTGGCCTGCAGACCCATATGGGATCTCGCCTGGCTTTCACAGGAGGCTCGGCCGCGTAGCGCCTATATGGCCTTACCAACAAAAACTGTGCTGGATATTTGGGACAAGCTAGCGCTGTCCAGGGGCCTCACTTCTTTCCCGTCTCCTCACATTCCCATTGCCCGTAATCCACACTTTCCACCTGCCCTACACCCACATTCTTTCTTGGCCTGGTCAGATGGGGGGTGCCGGACGCTCCGGGACCTTTTCAAGGAAGACACCTTTAAATCCTTCGACCAATGCAAATGTGATTTTCAGCTCTCCGACGGGGCTAGACTACAGTATCTCCAACTTCGGCACTGGGTACAGGCGTCGTCTTCCATAGAGGGAGCCACTCGACCTTTTACCCCCTTTGAACGGCTGGTGCGTTCCTTTGACGAATCCAGGGGTCTGATATCTCGCACATATCAAGTTCTTCAACATGCCCCCCGTCCTATTCCTCACTTATCAGTCACGATGGTAGTCCGACACCTCTGTCGACATCACGCCTAAACAATGGGAACATCTATGGCGCGACATCCCGAGGGTTTTCCGCAGCATCTCTCAGAGGGAATCTGCATACAAGGTCATGACACAATGGTACTACACCCCCCACAAGTTGCATAAAATGTTCCTCAACTCCTCCCCTGTTTGCTGGCGCTGCACGAGCGCTGTTGGAGATTTCCTCCACATTTGGTGGCATTGCCCGCTTTTGACCGCTTGCTGGAAGGAGGTCCTTAGTCACATTAAACAGGTCATTGGCTATCCATTGCCCGAACTCCCGACCACAGTCATCTTAGGCTTCAAACCTGCAAACCTACTTGCCATGACGCACAGGGACTGGCACCTAAGTTTACACATGCTTGGCGCAGCTAAACAAACACTAGCATTATATTGGAAGAATGCTGAAACACCTCCAGTGAATGTCTGGTTCACCCGCTTGTGGCATACTATGGCAATGGAGCTACTCACGGCGCGACTACAATTTCGTGATACCAGATTTACCAAAATCTGGCAACCATTGATAGATTATATTTGCAAGCTTGATCATGCCCATCTTCAGCCCCCGAGGCTTCGGGCTTTACACCTCTTTGAGGACAACGTACTTCCCTCTGATGCAGACAGACTCTGGGGGCCCAATAGAGATGTCGACTAAACCCTCCACTGCATGGGGTTGTTCCTGTAAGTTGCCACGCTCCCTCCTGGGTCCTCTTTCCCTGTGCCCACTTCCACTCACAGGGGCTTGGTTCCTGGCTGTGGGACACCTCGTTCACCGCGCCTACACATTACACAGCTCCTTCCTCCTGTTGGAGCCCACCATCACCTAGCCCCTCCTCACAAGCTGGTTATCCTTTTTCTCTCCCAGAGTAATGCCCTTTATCAATGATAGCTTTGTGACGCACCATTGCTTTGCTTTTTGTTTTTTTTCATTTGCTGATCTTTTGGAATGGTTAATGCTGCGCTCCCCCCTTTCCTCTTCTTTCCCTTTGGTCCTCTCTTTCTATTCTTTTCCCTTTTCCTCCTTTCTCTCTTCTCTTGATGTCTTGATTGTTGTATTGTTTTGGATTTGTATTCCCAATAAACAGATTTGAAACAAAAACCTTCAGTGAATAAAAAGGGAAATAAAAAAAATAAAAAAGTGGTCTGAACTACCATGAATTATGGCGAAAATCTACCCACTTGTGAACAGAATTCCAACTAAACATGTGCTCAATTGATGCAAGGGGGCCATATAAGCATTTAGCACGATTAGGGTAGAGACTTAGGGCCTGATTCACAAAGGTAAACTTACACATTTGTGTAGGGTTAAGCTTTTTCAGTGTTCACAAAACTGCATTTTAATAGTATGTTTATGAGTGTGGAGACTCCGCAGTCGAGCCAGAAAGCTCTGCACATAAAAAGATAGGGCAGGCCTATCTTTTTATAAATGTGCTGAGTTCTCAGCTCCAACTGGGAAGTCTCCATGCTCGTAAACTTACTATTGAAATCAGTTTTGTGAATACTGAAAAAGTTTAAAGTTACACACACGTGTAATTTCACATATGTGAATTAGGCCAACCGTTAGTATAAATATAAGAAAGCACAGTGTGTTTTATTGTAGTGTCAACTGTTTCCAAGAACAATTTCTTTGTACAGCACATCTAGATCCTTAAGTTCTAATTCACTTTTGTTATTATACTACATTAGAATAAATTAAACCTTGCAGGGATAAGCCTGTCCTACCTTGCTTCTTAAATACAGGGGTACCACCCACAAGTCTATAGAAAGTGGACAAATATCTTTCAAAATATCCTACCATCTTTTCCCCACAAGGGGCATTTAAATGGGAAGACACTCCCCTCTGTGCAAGCTGCAACAACATGTAACTGAGTCCCTTTTGAGCCACATTGGTCACC
This sequence comes from Calotriton arnoldi, assembly GCA_963921515.1. Taxonomy (NCBI): domain Eukaryota; kingdom Metazoa; phylum Chordata; class Amphibia; order Caudata; family Salamandridae; genus Calotriton; species Calotriton arnoldi. The sequence goes on from CAWUFW010006617.1 coordinate 147,900, forward strand.
ACCTTCAGACACATGGTGAAGTGTTTGTTGTAAGGCAGATTCCTGGGTCACCAGAGGGAATATACATTCATCCAATTTTATAGGTCTTCAGATGCTTACCATTGGCATGATAGAAATTAAACATTGTATTTGCGGCCACACAGGGTTGTTTGACTTGATCACTGGGCAGCAGGAGAGCCATCGCCTACAGGTTGACCCTTTGATGGCATGACATGAAGTTACATCACAGAACCTTTCATCCTTATTCTAATTTATATCAAAAGCGTACTCTTATAGCATGTTGTACAGGCTCCCTACAATTACATTGTCCTACTTTTATCTAGTCACATGTATATTGCCATTTACTTTTACATCATCATCATTTACATAGCCATCTGGTATGTTGTCATTTAGCATTGATAGCTAGAGTTAGGGTTGGCCAACGCAGTCCCAGTGGGCTTGTCATATGGGATAAAGGGGAAGCCAGAGAGGACTAGACGACACAGGCAGGCAATTTAACCAAACTACTTACAAAGAAAAGTCTTGAAGGCTTTCCTATATGCCAAGAGGTTTCCGATTTGCCATAAGTGGAGGTAGAGGTTGTTCTACAACTTACTTACAAGATAAAAAGATCCCCCCCACACATCAAGCCTGCTTTATCACTGGTTGCAGTAACAATAAAGGGTCACTATAGCTCAAGGTTCTTCTCGACTGGCAGTGTTGCTGGTAATGAGACATAACCGAAGAAGCATGATCATGGAAGGGTCTGTAAACAAGTCAGACTGGCCCAAACACTGCTGTGTGATTCACTGCCAGCCAAAGAAGACTTACCCTAACTGTAGACTTGTGCTCGAACCTGTTCATCGAAACAAATATTCTAACACCAAAGTTCAGTGCGTAATTTGAGCCGGTGGTTTCCGGTGCTCGGCATCAGTACTTAATTGTCAAAACTGGCACTTATGACTGTCTGCCAGATGGTGGCACTGTCTATCTAATTTAGAGATGAGGACAACAACAGTTGTTCATTCATTCAACATACATTAAAAATGACTAATTCCTGCCACCCAAGCCCTTGTCATAGCTTTGGAGGCCTAGAATAGTCTGAATTGTCACACTTGTAGGAGTGTGGTAGTTAGTAGTTATGCTGGTACTGTCATTATCAGCGCTGGCAGGGGCAATGCGCAGAGCTAGCTGCAGTGCCCTCCTGACGAGGGCCCTGGCTTGTATTTTTTTTTTTACAAATTAAGCACTGCCAAAGTTCTCCATGCCCTATAGCATTGAGCTGGCAGTAAGGCAAACTAATATAGTGCTACTTGATGTAGTCGAACCCAGGCAAGATGTGAGAGGCAACCAACAAATATTCTGCCACAACTTAAAGAAAGTCAAGACCTCACACAAAGAGCAGGATTGTGAAATGTGCTTGCTACCTTTGTGAATTTGTGCTGAAAAGATGAACCCTGATCTTAGGGTCACACCTAACGACGTAATCTTGGCTGTTGGAGAGGGAGTCTTGCTAGTGCCTATTAGCAGCTGAGTCCTTTCTGCATTCAGTTTAAGAAATGGCTTGCTTGGAGACATTTGGGATATGGTTGAGAATGGAGATAGAGCATCTTTACGGCTTCTCCCCTCTGAACATGTCTTCTAAATGTGAGCATAAACAGCTACGGATAAGCAGTTTTAGTTCCTATGGTCCAGGGTTCAGAACTCACATCTAGAAATATCAGCCCCACTTAGGGAGGTGTTCTTCCCGAGACTACCAGAAGTAAAATGTAGGGAAATGCTTGCAGGTGGTCTCTTCCTGGGCCCTGTTTGCAGCACTGCCTCAAACCCCTCTAGCACATGGGATAAATGCTGATTTTCAAAAAAAGGATCCACTGGATTTAAAATTGAGTGTACTCTGTGCTAAAATAAAAATTAAGTAACTGCAGGGGCCTGAAGTTCTTAGGAGCTACGAAAATTGTCTGAAGCACACCCAAATGTATCAATGATAAGCAGTATCTGATGTATTGATTGTAGTTAGATGGTTAGACAGAGATAGTTCTGTTTATTATACATGTGATAACAGTATTAGCACAAGTTTCCACTCAGTGTGAGGATATAGTTAAACAGTTTCGTAAAATTAGGCTCTTTACAACATCCAAACAAGTATGTGCAAATAGCCCATAAATGGTACACATCTTTTTCTGTTGGATGAGTCAAGCAGTTGAGGATCATAGTCAATGCAGATATGGAAGACATCAAGTACAGCCGACAAGTACTTCGTCAATAAGACTTTTTCAAGCTTATTTGGCTGTTTGTGTGGCCGCGTTGTCATTAAGGAGTTAGGAGCTGCAGCCCATGCTGCCGAATGCCAGGGTTGCTGAATACCAGTGTTGATTCCACCTCATGCCTCTTTCTTCCACCACCTTGCACTCCCTGTCTCTCTATCTCACTCTTGCAGATTCTTTTTCATCCCTGCTTCCTCCCTCTGTGGCTGTTTCGGGAGTCCCTTTAAAGATGGCGGTCCCTGGACCCACCCGGAGTCTCCTACGCAGGCTGTTCCTTTGAAGGCTGCCTGGGGAACTCTTTAAACGGGAATAGCGTCTTCAAGGCAAGGGCCCCGAGGAATATGTCACCGCATGGCCCGAACACACTTCACTTCCCCTTAGCATGTTTGCAGCACGCTGGGGTGCCCCCCGGAGGGAGCTGCTAAGTATAGAACATAAAAACACTGAATTATGCAGTTCAACCCAATAAAAGGAGCACGCGGCAGAAACGCGCAGCGATATAAACCAGGAAATTAAAGCAACATGACTGGAAAAGCGATGGGACGGCATTAATTTAGAATGGAGCCGTGCGCGGGGACGCCGGAACTGGGTCAGGCAGACGCAATTAGAACCTATTTTGAATAAAGTGTGTTTTTGCGGGATGTTGGGTGGGAGACGGGGACTCGGCGGATTCTGCTATAGTACATTGAACCATCAATTTAAATTAGCCCTCGCCTGCACAGGTGGAGGACAGGTCACGTGCTAACTATAGTTGCGTTTATACAGGGCCTCGAATAAATGTTATGTGTTATGGAGGGCGAGCCTCGGGGCGGAGGGCTCTCGTCCGTGAGAACCCAGAGTGCTGAGAGGGGTCAACAGATCAGTGGTGTGTAAAAACCTTGTGTTAGAAAGTGAAGATGTGCACTGCCGAGGCCCGGTGGGCAGGGACGTGTGACAGTAGAGATCTCACCGGCAGTGAAAGCACAACGCAGGGCAGTGGAGGAATGACGTGTGAGAACACAGAAAAAGAATGAGGCTTCAGAAAAGAGAGTAAACCCACAAACCAAAGGAGACAGGGGATCTTAAACCAACCACAATACTAGGTTTCGTAAACCAACAGACTCCACTTTGTTTGAACCTTAAGAATCAGGTTGTTCTCATATCCACTCAACGTTTAAAAAGAAGTATATGGGACCTGTTCACAAAGGTAAACTTACACATGAGGAAATCAACATCTCACATGTACGTTTACTCCTGCACGTTGGAGTAACTTTACTGCTAAAGAGGTTTATAAAATACTTTATAGTAAATTAATAATCATATATTAGTTTCATGATTTTTCTTAGCATTAAATAAAATGTAATTATATTTTTAAACAGTTTAAATAAATGTGTATATTTTAACATTATAGTTCCAATGGAGTTTTATTCTATTTACTTTTTTTTCTATGGGAGGGTGTTTCAGTAGCTGTGAGCGGCCATGTTGGGGTCCTTTGTGGCTGTAGTAACAACAGAAGGGCAGTTTTTGACCAGGAAGGGGCTTCCTCTTTTGTGGGGGAGTGTCTGTTCCTCCTAAACCCCACCCTATCTGTCCCTTAAGCCCTCCTCCTCCCTTTATCCCTCCCTTCAGTAGTAAGTATTTTTCAGCCAGTCCTCTCTGTCCCTCCAACATTTACATCTAAAACATATACCGACGTGTGCGGAGACCTCCGCACATAGAGATGAGAGGTGAAGGTGTAGACCTCCGCACTTAGGTATGTGAATAGGATTTTGTATTATGTTAGTAGTTCTGTAGTAGTACCACTAAAACTACTGCAAAATGTAGTTCATGTATAGGCCCCTATGTATTTAAGCATTTTTTAATTGGCAATCTAGGAAGTAAGAGCACTCATCAATCTTAAATGATTTGAACAATGTTTTCATGAAAAATAAATAGAATTTGTTTTGATAAATGAAGATGCGGAAGTTTATGATTTTACACAATAAAACACAGCTTAATACAATGGTGTTGGGTATACTTTGTGCTCCCACAATTATGATGGCATAGTGTTTGTTCATATAAACAATCTGAATTTTAAGGTTAAAACAAAGGGACTCTGTATTTGTGGCTGGAGTGACATATGAGAGCACAGGTTGTATGAGTGTGTGTGCAGTGGGGTCAAACTTCTCTTGGGCGGTAAGTCTGTGCTGCTCTGTTCCTCATTTCAGGCAGACTCGCAATGATGTCATCCTCAGAGACTAATGTCACAAGTCCTACGGAAGCTGTTGCACTATGGTTTCGGCGAGGTGGCGGCAGCTGAATGTCATTTATTGCACCTGAATGTTACTTATCTGCACTGTAAGTTGGGAAGGGTTCCTATAAGTCTTCCTTTTTAATTCCATACACCATTTATACGGGGAATAAGTGTACCCCTGTTTTCGGCCCACATGCACATGTTTAACACCAAGATGCGGTTTTCTATAGAGATTGCGGTGAACCTTGATGGTACCTGTCCCTCTTTTGCCCTCTGCTTGTCTCTATGCTCTTCCTTCACTGGTTTCTTCATAGGCATGCCATTGTGGCCAGGTTGCTGTGTCACACGAAATGGTATTCTCATGTTTGTGCCTATTCCACACGACAAAACACCTACACAAATTAATAGGCCAAGGACATAGCCACAGCTCTCACCACCAGTAATGAAGATTTGTGTCAGCTGCCCACCCCCTATGTCCTGTGTAATTCTCAGAAGAATGAGCTACTGCCACAGCCCCTCAGTTTGACTGAGGTTTGTCCGGAGTGATTATATTCCCCCAGGATGTTGGCAATGGGTTATAAAAGTCGGTGCATGTTATGAAATCCTTGGCTCTACAACAAAAATGATACACTTGAATTTGGGTAGTTTCTTACAAATGCTAAAGTCCTGCACAAAGGCTGGGTGCAACATAATCCTCTCAGGGGAATGATGTTACAATCCTGTATGTTAAAATATCAACCTGCACCAATATTGAGGGCATAATATTGACTACCACTATGGAATGTATGACGACCACTATGTCGTCAAGGAAAGTCTATATTGCTAAGTTTAGCTTTAGGAGTAGTAAATTGATATTTAGGGAAAGAGGAAAGTGATTAGCCCTGACGGGAAATAAAAACCACCAGTGGGTAAAGAGTGTGTTTTTTGCATGGCACACACCACAAACTGAATCACCTCAAGGCGTCTGGGAGAGCTAAATGTATATATTGGAAACATTTAGTCGATGCCACTGAACAGTGCAAGACTCAAAGCACAGAAGCCTGAAGTCCTCCAAAGTCGTGCAGGCTTGGGAGCTCTGACCACAAGAACCGGATGGTTGGTAGAAGAACGGTAAACTACAAGGGGAAATGGACATCTTAAAAGTGTTTTAGGCACATTGTGGAAAAACTGGACATTCTGATAGGCACGTCTGAAAATCTTGTAGGCTATATGGGGAGTAATGCACAGAACAAAGTATTGTAGGGAAGTAGCCCCATAAACTCTGGCTCGTCTCTACCTCTGTCTTTGCTTTTATCTGATGAACAGATGGAAATTGATGTAATTAAGACTGTAAACCAGGCAGGAGGCTAGTGATAATACAAAGCAGAGGTCATGGAGGGAGACAGGACCCAGTATTTTAAAACTTTTCATATTAAGTATTGCCCTGAGAAGAACCCGCACCCATGAGTACATGTTTATTTCAATAAAAGGAATACCTCTTTTAATATGCTAATTCTGCGAGTTAAAACCCTTTCCCTGTAGGTGGGTGAGGGGTTTATTCTGTATTCAGACTGTAGCCAGTGCTGGAATCAACACCGCATATGATCAACAGCCTCTCTTGAATGACAATGTCAGAGATGTATATATATTTTGTGGGTGTTTCATAAGCAGGCAATTTAAATTTCAGACGCGAAGAAGAAATAATACCTTAAAAACAGATGAAAAATACAGAATCCTTCCACACAGAGCCCTTTTCATTTTTTAGTCGTTTCACAATGAACCATTCACTCTAACTTTAAAGAGAGAGGTCTTTGTTGCCAGACAGCAGAACAGCCACACTTTAGTTATATTGAAAGCAATTCACAATGTGGTGAACATGAGGGTAACTGGACCATTAAAGTCTGAAAACAGTAATCACAAGGAAAAGGCAGGAAATTCACTCAAGCACTGCAAACTGGTAGGAGCTCAGAAGGACCCCCCTCCCACCCCGCACGCTTTTATCATAGATAATGTGGGGGGAGTTAGTCAAGCGTGGGAGGTAAGCAGGAACACTGTGGATCCGCATTATGTAAAAGAAAATAAACATTCTATATTTCAGCATCTGTTGCTTAGAGTGCAGGAGACGGTGGGAGCTGTGGGGAGGAGGGAAGGCCCCAAGCGCCATCCTATGGGGCCCCATTTCTGCAGGGGTCCTAGGCATGAAAGAGGCAAAGATTGGGGAAACTCTCCATGCCCTTACCCCCGCGCTCAGCACCCCAATTTTCAGGTGGCTTCTTACAAACGCGGCTCCTCTGCTAAGGTGGAGGAGCGTCGCCCCACTGCTCCTTCAGCACTGCAAAAGAAAAAGAAAATTATAATAACAAGAAGTTATTATCATTTTTTTTTTTTTTTTGCTCCAGCCAGGTCGGGCGGGGCTGGCTCGCCGCAGAGGGAGCAGGAGTGGTTTGCACTCCGACCCTATGTGCGCATGACGGCTTGACTGGCCCTCTAGGCCTGGCTAAACCGTCATGCACACTTGGCATGTTCTCCATTGGGCTGTGTTGCACAGCCCCTTGGAGAACATGCCCAGCCTCCACACGCACTGCCTGAGCGGCCAAACAGGTGGCTCAGACCAATCACGACGCTGCTCAGGCAGCGTTGTGATTGGCTGACAGAGCCTGGAAGCCTGGGTGCTTCTGGTGCTATTCAACAAAGGGAGGGACTTCTGATGCTGCCAGCAGACAGAGGAGAGGCGTGCGGCGGCGGGAGAGGCGTGCGGCGGCAGCTGCAGCGGCGGCGAAGGTCAGTTTATGTTTTATTTATTTTTTCATGCCCCAGCCCCCACCCCACCACCCCCGTTCAGAGGCAGCCACTACTGGCTTCTTAGCTCTTTCTCAACCCCTGACCATACCTGCCAACTGACACTGTATTGCTGATATCGATACATTTTACAGAACCACGCGGTGATGAAACATTATGATACAGTGACCATTAAAGTGAGCTGGAGACCATTGCCTTCTTAGCATTAATGCTCTATTGCCTACATTAGAGTGTCCAAACTTCCCATGATGCATCATGGATGGATCATGTATCATGATTTCTCGGACCTCACAGCAGGTGAGCTTCAGTAGGCAATGTGGAGTCCTATAGTGTATATGGTATGCATCTATGTATGTATCAGAATATATTTATCTCAAACAAAGCTGAGTCACAAAAAAGACCTTCATCAAATGTGAGGGGAGGTGGTGTCTGGAGACAACAGAAGAATGTGTATATCAACTGAACATTTCACCTTGACTTACAAAATGATACTACGTTCAGATATTTGTAATTGTATTACATCACACACATATGTACACTTTTAAGCACAGGAAAATTCAGGAATTTTCCCAGAATCACACAATTTTCAGGCAAGTGCTGTAGTAAGGACACAGGTCACCAAGGGCCAGATGTAAGACCCATTTTTGCATGCGCAAGCGGGTTAGCGACCCGTTTGCGATGCATAAACACTAATAGAGCCATGTACAAACCCTATTTAGCGAGTCGCAATTTATTTGCGACTCGCTAAATCAGATTCATGACTCGCAGTGATATAAAGGGGCATTCCAAGGGCGTCCCTTCCTAATTGCGACCTCGTTACCTATGTCAGAATGTTTTGCGACCGCAATTGCGGTCACATAAAACACCATAATTACCACCCTCTTCAAGAGGGTGTGTAGTGCCTCGCAAATGGGAAGGGGTCCCTTGCAAATGCAGGAGAAATATTTTTTTAGGGGCAGGCAGAGGTCCCAGGGACCACTACCTGCCCTAAAATTGAAACAAAAGCGTTTCATTTTTTCTTTTAAATGCATCCACGTTTTCCTTTCAGGAAAACAGCTGCATTTTTAAAAAAACCCTGCTTTATTGAAAGCAGTCCCAGACATGGAGGTCTGCTGAGCCCAGCAGGCCACCATACCTGGGAGGGCCGAGCCATTCCTAATGGGATTACGCAAGCTGCGAGTGCCTCATGAATATTGATGAGGCATGCAATTTGCGACCCCATTGGGAATAGCAAGCAGTGTCTCTGACACTGTTGTACATGGGATTTAGCGACTCGCAAATTGCGAGTCGCAAATGAGTGCAATTTGCGAGTCGCTAAATGCCCTGGTCATAAATCTGGCCCCAAGTTCCAATTTTGCCATTTTAGCTACTGGAGACATTGCCTCCTTCGTGCTCTCTCAAAAGCCTTTCTACTTGTGCACTTCACTATAATCACCATGAGTGTGCAAGGACCCACTGTCAAGATAACTTGGACCTTACAGCAGAAGTGGTCCAGTACTCGCATCATGCCCAGCATTCCAATGCCCACCCTATAGGTGTACCGTGCGTCAGTGTCAGAATCCTTCTGGGAGAGTTACGCTGCTTATCTTACTTTTTTGGGAGTTTGTTGTATCAGAAACTTCACTTCAGATTTGTTGCAATATCCATTCAATGCTTGTGCAATGGTCTGTTTTTTAAAGCCTCACCATGGAGAATCTGCACGTCCCCAGTGAGAGATGCACCACACATTTTCATGAGTTGCAGTACTCGTTTCTTGGATTTGCAAGTCCCCAGCATTGCCCCCGTGAAGCCTCACACCCAACAAGCATCTATCTCATGATGGTGCGATGCCTCACAAGAGAAGAGCTCCAGTACGACGCACCATGAGGTGGCGGCCCTAGTATCAGGAACTAACCCTGGGCAAAGCACTACCTCTACGCTCGCGTAGTTTGCGAGATTTGCGCTACTTCGCTGACGCAGTGCACGTATTACAGTGCAAACACGTGTAGCGTAGTGCAGCGGTCATTTTTTGCTTGCTCGCGGTCCTCAACGTCAAGTTGGCGACCGCGAGCAAGCAAAATCACATCCCGGCGAGACTTTTTCCTCGTTCGCGATCAGCAACATCAAGTTGCCGATCGCGAGCGTGAAAAATAAACCTCCCGCGAGATTCTCAACGCGGGGAGGTCAGGTTTCTCATTGCGAGTGGTCGCGTATGCTTGCGACCGCTCGCGATGAAAACTACCAGTCCGCGTTGAGAAAGCTGCCGCTCGAGTAAAAATCTACTCGGCGGCAGTAAAGCCAGCTTCCGCACTGTGCAAGATGCCGTTTTCAATGATTGCACAGTGCGGACAAGCATCCGGCACTGTGCAATCATTGCCGAACAGTGCACTACGCCGGGTCGCGTGGTGCTACAGCGTAGCTCGCGTAGTGCGAACTGCACTTTGCGTAGCTTCGCGTAGCGCTACTTCGCGAACTACGCCCAGGCTTAATCAGAACCCTCCCAGATGAGGAGTAGTGGTGCTCACTCCAGCAATGTGACTTTGGCCCAGATGTACGAAGCCATTTAGCCTTTCTTAACGGGCCAAATCGCTATTTTTGCCCATTAAGAAATACTAAATGGCCTTTTGAGATGTACAAAGGGAGAAACCAGTCACAATTTACGATTTCTACACTGTAGAAATCGCAATTTGCGACCGTGATTTAGGAATAGCAAATAGGGATTACCTATTTGTGATTCCTAAAGCACATGTACAAAGCATTTCCTAAATGCGAATTGGGCATTTAGGAAATGCAATTTCCTAATAGAAAATCGCAATTTAGGAAATGCAAACCATTTCCTATTTCGCCCATAGGTGGGAATACAATGGCATTTCCTATTTGCGATTCCCTAATAGCGATTCCTAATCTGTAGGAATCGCTATTAGGAATCACTATTAGGAAATAGCAAATTTTGTACATATCCTTTTGTATTTCTTAAATAATGATTCCTAAGGAGTCGCTATTTAAGAAATGCAAACGGGAAACTTAGTACATCTGGACCTAACTGTGGCCTCACCAGTTCCGCATCTTGGACTTTTGCCATCACAGGGTTTCTTCATAGCCAGCTTTAAGTGGTATATGGTAAGCCAAGGAGCCAGGCTATCTTACTTTTAGTTCTGGCTCCTTCCAGTCTTTGCCTTCATTGCCTTTTTAGGTCTTGCAGACCTAGCGCTGGAGCGCACATGCGCTCCTCGCTCTGCGAGGCTTATTGTCATCAGTACGCTTTCGGAAGGGGACTTGAAGCCCCGCCCATCTTTTTTCATTGGGTGGCGTCATCCTCCATGCTAAACGCTGGACTCCGATAGAAAGGAGGCTTCTTAGTCCTCTCCTTGTTACTGCCCTGTCTCCTTTTCGCCCCGCCCACCCGGACTGGATCGTTTACTTGCGGCTCTACACACTCTCCTTCGAGTACTCTGGAGGCACTATGTTTTTCATTTTGCCTTTGAAAAGGCGACGCGTGTTCATTTTTGCATCGCGCTTTCACCTAAAGTGAAAGCGCGATGCAAGCTAACAGCTTGGCTGCCTTTAGTACAAACAGCGCCTCCATCATTGCGGGGATGTAAATATGGTGGAGTGAGTGGGGAGGCTGTGGGGACTATTCTGCAGAAAAAGAAAAACATACGCGAGGTTATTCTGCTTTTCATAGCCGATTTTTTTCTAAATAAGCAAAATTTCAAAGAGAGGAGGCAAGCGTCCCGTCGTAATCAATTTTATTGGCGAGTCTTTAATCGCGAAGAAGTTTCCAACGCATCCCTTTTCGAGCTCCCCCCACAGTGCTGTGAAGAGGGGGGGTTTCACACGCACCGCCAGTACAGCCAGCAGGAGCAGCGTTTCACAAGGCTGCTGTCCTTGTGATACATAGAGCAGCGCGGGCACCGTTTAACAGCGCCACTAGGCTTCAGACCAGACCCTTGCAGCGCTTGCAGCAGGGCAGCTGCGGTGACTCCACGCCAGGCTGCTCTGCAGCAAGGGGCAACGCTGTCACTTCACAGAGCAGGGCGTCTATGTATAAGACGGTACTCGGCACTTCACTACAATTGTAGTCACCCTGTGAGTTCCTGCATTTACTGTTTCCAGACTTGAACATCGCTGTACTGGGATGTGCAACAGCGGGGGTTAACATACTTAGAAAGCATGCATGCTCCAGAGGCGGGAGTTTTACAGCAGCATAGGACTGTTCTTTTTCACATGTTGCGAAATGCACAGAACCGCCTACCCTCAAGAAGTAGTGTGAGGTTAGGTACAGAATTAAGTGTCAACAAAGATAGCGGGTCTGATGATTATTAAATGGAATGGTATTGAGTGTTGAGGCGAAGATGATGTCAGTGAGAGCTGTCTAACATTAGAGATAGCTCTGCTGTCTAAGGCTTTAGTGCTGTGGATAGGTTTGATGTTCCCTCGGTACAGAGAGATTGTTATTCTAACACAGGAGAGCTCTGACATCTGAGGCCGGATCATGTGTCATCTGTGCAGCCTGGACTAATTCCTCCCTCTGAGGTCTGAGCCTACAAAATAGCTGCAGTCTAAATCCTTACTGGGATATGATTGGCCCGGGCCGCGGAATTATGCAGCAGGGGAGGGCCAAATTATGCGGCAGGGTTGACTAAATTATGCAGCAAGAAAAGGCAAAATATGCTGCATTTTTACAGCTTTACCTCATTATTTTGATATTTGTACACACTAACACCACTGTCTGGGCAAAGGTTTCACCTCATTCATACCAGTGCAACGCTCCATTGCAACAATAAGAAACTAAAATGTGACCAGTCAACCTTTGTGAAGGGCCATCCGCTGCGTCGCATCTAGGGTTCCCGCATTTTACATACTTTTCATCCTTTTGAGATTGAAACATTTTTCATTGTTAAAACCTGCAGATGATGCAGCAGATGATGGATCATGTGGCAATGACCCATCAGCTCTGCTGTCTCAAGCGTCACTGGCCATTGGGTCCCCTTGTGGATGTTTCTAGAATCTAACCATTGAGCGTGAGGCGTGTAACCTGAAGGAAAGCGCCACTGTAGGTGGTTCAGAATCTGAGCGCTTTACAAGCGGGACGTGACATATTGAGGGACAGCTCTGCTATCTCATCCCTTACTCAAGGATTGTGTAGCCCTAGAGTTCCCAGTGGTTTAGCACTGCCGTCTCAGAGAGCCTAGCGAGAGCTGTCTACACTGAAGAATGCTGCACAAATTGTAAATAAGACGCAATTAGACACAGTTGTTGCAAAGGCTCATAAATAAGTGGGAGTCAGTCACGTGGTAAAAGACATTGCCATTTACAATCCTAATATCTCAAATTCAAGCAAACGCGAGACCTATTGCATTTCCAATGCTTGTTTTTACCTTTTCATCACAAAAGACACTTCCCTCGATATTTCCTGGGAAAAAAATCTTCGACCAGATGAAGTCTTTTTCGTCTTAGGTTGGTGTTCTAGTTGTGGTGTCAGAATATTGTTATCAGAATGAAATGAGGCATAAATATGTTCCAAATATAGTTTACAAAAAAGGTGCCCCAATGGAGCTAATAATAAAAGAGATAACAATGGAAAATTTACATTAAATAACAGTGATGCCGACAAAGATGACTTCCTTAGTTTCAATTTCAAGTATATATGAAACAAAAAAAAAATATGAAAGAACAATTAAGCATTTATTCTTGACACATAGCCACTGCCTACACATATTAGGAAGCCCACATCCCTACAGCTCATGACAGGCACTGTTTCCAGTCCCGGACTTTTGTGTGATAGCCTAATGCATTCTGGATTTTGTAACTTGATTTGCTTCCATTGAACTATTTAGACTAATACATCTGAAATCAATGATTTGCAGGGGGTTTGTTCAGGACAGGAGACAGTATCCATAATGCCCTGGGCTCAGGTGGTCACCCTAACACAAACATCACTCTCTTAGTCTTTGATGTTGCCACAGGAGAATGGCGATTCTCCAAGCATAGTGTAATGAGAATCAAGATTTCATTAAAGACACGGAGGCTAACATTATGCATAATAACTTTTAATGCCACTCCTGCAGCACCTTTAAAGAATCCACAATACATCAAACACTAGAACCAGAACACTCAAGTCCATAAATATTCCTTCTATCGAACATTCCTCCTCTTTTAATGCAGTGACTGTATCTTCTTCTGAATATTCCTCTTCACTTGAACTTTATCCAAAACGTCTTCTTCTTAATTTGCAGAATACAAAAACAAAATAAACCATAAACCTAATTTTTACCTCCTTTTTTTTCTTTTCGTGTTTTTTACATTATTGTTATACATTCTTTCATCTTGCTATTCGCTATGCAACAACAATCTTACCATGTAACAATTTAACTGTAACCAGACAAAATATACTTTTCCCTTAAACTCCTACCCAAAATGGACTGCGGAGGGCGGGATAATGTTAGCCTCTGCGTCTTTAATGAAATCGTCATTCTCATTACCAGACCGGAGTCTACCATTATGCATGTTCAAAGCCTTTTAACACCACATTTGAAACCTGCCTAATGGGTCTAAAATAATGCCTTACAAAAGTTCCTGCATTTGACCAGTCTGCCGCTTTCAAAAATTTCTCCAGACGACCACCAGACAAATACATTTTACTTGCCATTGCACCACGCAGAGAGTGCGATTTTAATGTGTCCACATCAACACCACTCTCTTTCATCACATTCTTGACCCACCTTGCAATCGTAGCTGCGCTTACTACACGAAAGGGTTTCACATACTAAATCAGCAATTGATTATCTCCATCTCTCCTATGTTCTAACACTCTGTTCTCATACTCCTGCATACAATTCACTACACATAATTTCTTTTCCTCCGTAAAGATAGGATAAAAGACAGAGGATGACATGGTTTTTGTCCTTTACCAAATCTCAAAATACACCTCGTCTGGTCCCATTAATTTCTTACTTACCTCCAATGCCTTCACATCCGATACCCTTTTAGATGACACTAGACATAACAAACATGCTAACTTCTCAGAACGTCTTTTTAAATCCAAATATCTATTTGTTGGCCATTGCAAAAAAAGCGATAGCATGGAATTAACATCCCACAGCACACTGCAATGTGCTTTTGGTGGTCTCCTAATACACATGCTTTTTAATATTCTACATACCATTACATTTCTTCCTACAGATCTGCCATCCACCTGAAAATGCCCCGCTGAGATTGCAGACCTGTAACAATTAATTGTCCGATATTCCAATCCATCCTCAAATTTCTCTGTCAAAAAATTAACAACCTCTACTGCAGGAGACCATATCCTACAAATTCCTTTGTACCTAGTCCTTGTTCTTAGCGCCCAGGACTGCTCCAGCAATTCAGCAGCCCTTGCCGAAAGTCCCTTGAAACCGACAGATCTCCTGACACTTTCCAAACAAGAAGGTTCAAAACCCCGCTTGATACTAAAAGATGTTCTTCCTCGTCTGCGTTCCTGAGAAGACCTACTCTGACAGGAATCAAAAAAAGGTTCTGCACATGCTAATTCCATTATCGCCGAAAACCAAACCTACAACACCCAAAATGGTGTCACCAGCACTATCTGACTCTTCTCCTGTCTCAATTTCATTAGTACTTTTTGTATCATAGCCAAAGGAGGAAAAGCATAACCTTTTCTCCCTTTCCACACTTGCTGGAATGCGTCCACTGCTGATGCCATGGGGTCTGCTCTCCAGCTGAAAATTTCCTTTAATTGGTTTGTTAGTCGACTTGCAAAAAGATCCACCATTAGAGGACCCCACACAATGTTTATCTTGCAAAAACAATTTCTGTCCAACTTCCAGTCGCTGAAATCCCTCAAATGCCTTGAATTCCAATCCACCCTTACATTTAATTCCCCCGGTAAGTATTCTGCCTTCACCACCATCTTGTGTTCTAGGCAAAAATCCTTCCCTAGATCTGCTAACCCTCGTGATTTTGTTCCCTCTAATTTGTTTACATATGTCACTGCAGATACATTGTCCATCCTCATCAAAACAGTGTGTCCCTTCAGATTCTTCCTGAAACTCTTCAATGCATACAAACCCACTGTCAATTCCAATCAATTTATGTGACCTAACTTCTTCTTTTTTGTCCAAACTCCACCTGTTTCCACTTTCCCTAAATGTGCTCCCCAGCCACTCAAACTCGCAGCCGTCCCCAATACAAAATCTGGTGCCTCTCCAAATATAGCTCGCCGATTCCATGCCTCCATATTGTCCAACCACTAAAGAAGCTCCTCCTTTTCCTCTGTATTCCATGGTATCTGGTATATGGTGGGTAATGCCTCTCATTTCAACCTCTGTAATCCACGATAATGGAGAGGCCCGGGGAAAATAGCCTCTATTCATGAAGACAAAAGCCCTATAATCCTTGCTAATTCTCTCAACGTTACAAATTCTCTCTTCAAACTCTGAATGTCCCTCTTGATCATTTTTAGGTCGAGCCTAGCGCAGCGTGCATGCGCTGCTCTAGGAGATGACCTTTAGAAATCGGTCAGCTCTTTTCAAGCACTTGTGCTTGTGGCGGCATCCACCTTGCAGGAGCGAGCAGCGGCGCGCAGGGGCCATCTGTTTTTGTAATTAACGTGGCCGCGCTTTACTCTCGCTCCCCTGCCTGTGCGCCTTTCATCGCTAATTTGCACACGTCCTTGCATGTCGTGGATATCACGCTGCATCCCCACCCCCCCCTTTTTGTTTTATAAAACTAAGCATTTCTACCATGGGTATGCTGCTTTATTAATCTGAAATACTTGTGATTTCTCTGTGAAATGTGTATGCATCTCTCAATGCTGAATGATATTTACAATTGTTTAGGATATTGGTGAGCAGATGAATTGCGTTGGCGCGCGCCTCTTTTGTCGCTGCAGGAAGGAACCACGCACGCCACCCTCACCGGGCTCGCTACCTGTGCTCTGAGCCGTTGTTCCTCGGTAGAAGCACGCAAGAGGCCAGTTCGCCTGCCACCTAGCACCGCCTTCTCCCGTTGCTGCTGCAGCTGCCGTTGGTACGTCAACGCACGGCCATAGCCTGCAGGGGGCGCAAGATGCTCTCCCGCACCGCACTCCGGCTTCGTCAAACATCGGCTGTGTTCGGCTTTTGCTTACAGTTAACTTTTTTTTGTTCAAATATCTTTATTTAGATATTCATGCAGCACAGAGAACAACATGCATGCCGTCATTTAGGAAAGACACGCGCTTGCGCCTAGAGCTGCGCACAAGTGATGCTGTTATGCACATGATGCTACCAGCAGCGATTTACAGGAAATATTTAACAACTCTCTACTACCACCTATAAACCAGCTTAAAAACACTGGTGTACCTATTCCTTTAACCTACATATATGACGCTGTTAGGACAGTGTTTTTTTAAATTTCAGAAAAGTTTATTGTTTTCCTTAGAAAGAGCAAGTATTACGAAATTACATGAGATGCATTGAACAAAATATCGTAATTAAAGACCAGTACTTCTCAGTGGGTTATTCCAATAATAGGTCGCGTATGGAAAGATGGGTGATAATTCTCAGAGTTAGTTTGACAAACTTCATGCTCTGATCCAATAGCTGCCATGTTTTCAGACTGATTATTTGGGATATTTGTATGATTTCAGTTAGAGTATGAGTGCCATTCCAGTGTCAAATGTGTGACACTTTTTCATGAATAAATGAAAACAATGACAAGATTTTGAGTCCCTCTCTGTGAATTATGTTACTGCATCCAGACATTTTACAGGATGAACATGTGGTGAAATCAATCCAGACCTACTCACGTTGCTAATGGTTCTTAGTCGCATCAGAGCCATAAGTAAAAACAAGCATTGGCATAGCCAATAGGTCTCGCCTTTGGGACCTTATAAGTATTTAGTTATGCAGCACAATATCCTTGGGTCAACAACATCAACTGTTGTATGGCTAAACACTTATAAGGTCCCAAAGGCGAGACCTATTGGATATGCCAATGCTCGTTATCTTTTTCTCTGGAAGATGCAAAAGACAGTCTACTGTATCCACCTGAAAACCCCCAAAACTCCAATCTTTGCGTAGGTTCCATAACAGACTTTTCCCTGTTCCAAATAAATCCAAAATCCTCCAACTTGTGCACCACTTCTTGCATCTCCCTCTTCAAATCCTCTTAATTTTGCAACAATAGCAGAATATCATCTACGTAGATAATCATCCTTATTCCTCTCTGTCAAAAAAAGGCTTCAACCACCCTCATCACCTTTGTGAAACACCAAGGTGCTGAGGAAGGACCGAAAGATAAACAATTAAAAATTGGTACATCCTTTTCCTCCATCTGAATTGTAAATACTTTTGGCTCCTTCTTGCCATGGGAATTGTAAAACATGCATCCTTTAAATCCAACTTTACCAACCAATCCCTTGCTGTCAACAAATCCCTCAGACAATGAATCCCTTCCATCTTGAAGTGCCGATAAACTAAAAATCTGTTTAATTCCCTGAGATTTATGACTGGACGCCAACCCTTGTCCTTCTTTTCCACCAAAAACAAATTGCTCACAAAAACCTTTGCTGACTCTTTTACTTCTTCTATTGCATTTTTTTGAATCAGAGATACTATCTCTGAATCTATGACTCCTTCCTGTTCTTTTGATATCTTTATCTCTCTTTGTTGTTCCTTTTGATAAGGACAACTGATGAAATCTATTGTATATCCTTGAATTGTGTCTAAAACCCAAGGATCCTGAGTTAACTTTTCCCATTCCTTCTTGAAATACTTCAAACGTCCTCCTTCTCCTTTCTGGAAAGAACCAAAAACAATCCACGTATTCACCTTGTCCTCAATTATTGAGTAGACCTCGTCCTCTTGAATATCTCCTGCCTTGACCTCCTGTCCTTCCTCTACTATGGTAAAATCCTGTACTTGACTGATAACCTCTTCCTCTATACTGCATTCCATATTGCGAATTGTACTGTGTTCCATAATGGGACCTCTGCAATCCACAGCCAGTAAAGGTTCCCCTCCTACTGGCCCTTCCAAAAACTCCAAATACCTTTCTCATATTTCCTTGAGCTTTATCTAATGCCGTAAATGTATTGACATATTTACCAATTCCTTTCACTAGTCCTTCCCCAAACAGTAATCCTTTTGTATCCCCATTTGTTTAGTTCTGTGCCATATCTCCCAACTTTGGATTTATTTTCATAAGTATAGCCTTTCTCCTTTCTTGTAACAAACCTGCATTCACATTCCCTAAGAGTACCACAGCCCTTTGGCTCCATCCCCTTAAAAAATCCAAATCCACCTGATCTTTATTCGTATAAGCCTCCTCTGCCATATCCAAAATTCCTGCCAGGGGGCCTAAGACATCCAGCAATTTTCCTGGCATATCTTTAAGGACCTTTCCAAACCTATCCTTGGGTCCCTCCCCAAGCGAAGCAAATAACTAATAAGGTCCGGGTCCAAGTTTGGCGTGGCACAAACTTTCTGTTCAATTCTTGGTCTGGAACATTCTGCCATGTGGTGGGGAATGCCTGCACCTTACCAAAAGCGGAGAGAACCTCTACATCGATGATGCTCACCCACCGCGTTAGGGGAGATCGCTGCCGAGGCAAAATGCCTTCGCGAGCCGATCCTCACCCAACATTTACCCGGCAAACCCGCTTCGCAGGTAAGAGCGGTTAGACTTGCATTCTTTGAAAAGAAATGCGTATTAAAGAGCACTCGTATTGAATGCCTCTCCACTTTGCCTTATGTTCAGTTCCCCTTAACACTCTTTAACATTTCAAAACTTCAAGCACATATATGTTATATTTTTTTTTTTTAAACGATCTCACACCTGATTCGAAACAGGACCTGGTAAAACACTCATTCTAGAGCACACTTCCAAAAATTAGAAGCCAGCTCAATATAATAAAATGTCTAAACTCCCAAACATACTTCAAATAATCTTACTCTCTTTTTTTTTAAAAATCTTTATTCGTTTTCTATTCAACACATCATACAGCTGTATATACGTCATATTGAAGTACAAAGCATAATACATCTCCATTTGCATGTTTGTGCCCTCTAGGTGGGGGGGCAAATTGCCACATTCAACTTTTCTCCCAAACATTGGAGGCATTAAGTCACTTCAAAGATTATCAACAGATATTACTGTACCTAGCTATATTGAAACTCAATGTCAAAGAGAAAAAGAAAGGAGAAAAAACAAAGAAAACCTTCAAACTTGATACCACCGTGCTAGTGTGCCTATTCTATATGTATCGTATGTATATATCCGCTTATTATGTCACCAGTGCAGATTGCTGGCTGGCGGGGTCCTATTGTATTGGGTGCAATTATGGGAACAAAGTAAAGAGGAGAGTACGCTGCCCAAGTGCTGCATTATATGTAGGTGTGATCCAGTCATGCCGAGGGCGTGAGACAAGCATACCTAAGTGTCGTGCCCGCGTGTGTATGCGTATGTCCCCGCTTCCCTGTCCCGGGCATACCCGAATGTGGGTGCTCGGGGTATCGTATTTACATTAGTCAGGGACTGCAGCAGTGTTTATGACTCATCACCCATGGTCGTTCGTGTCCCTAAGTCTTTTTTCTATGATAGTCACCTAATGTTGCCAGTCCACAGGTTGGATCCTGGCCAATGGGCGTGAGGGTTGCGCTGTCGATGTGTCATGTTCGGCTACTAGTGCACGCTGAAGGGCCAGCAGCCAGTGTCTAATGAAAGGGCCAGTCGGAGACTTCCAGGCCATGGCTAAAGAGCGTTTGGCCAGCACCAGTGGCAAGTCAATAAATTTGTTAAGGTTCTTGCGTCGCGTGTTTCTCTTGGTGATGCCTAGCAGATAGTGCGCCCCCTGGATTGGGGATATGGTTCCCGTTGCCGCCGCTAGTATGTCGGAGATCCTCCCCCAGTATGCTATAATATAGGAGCACGTCCAGACCATATGCAAGAAATCAGCGTTTGTGTCATGGCACCTGGGGCAAATATCTATGGATGTCAGGTACATTCGCGCCAGCCTGTGCGGAGATAAGTTTGTGTAGTGCAAATAGTTGAATTGCGTGAATTTTATACGGGCACTCTTTGATATTGTCTTGGGGCTTCCGATGCATTGTTGCCATTGCTTATCTGTGATGTCAGTGGAGAGCGCCGCTGTCCAGTATTCACACAGTGGGGACAGAGAGGGGGCCATGTCCGTTCTGAGTGAAGTATATTTGGCTGTAATGGCCTTCCTACCTGACCCATGCATCAGCAATGTCTGTAAAACCTCGGAAGTCGGTGGAACCGAACTTATGTCCCCCCAGATATGTGTTGCCTGTCGTGTCAGTGTCGCATATAGAAGGAATGTTCCGGTAGCCACCCCGTAGTCGTCCCTCAAAGTGTCAAAGTCAGATAAAGCAGAGTCTACGAATAAATCTCCCCACGTTGTCAATCCAGCTGCTTGCCAGTCACCCAGTTCCAGACGCTTGAGGCGGGTGTATGATCCTGGAAGCGTTTCGATGGGGAGGTCTGGGGCATACGGGATAGGGCGGTGTTTAGGCATTACGTAGTGTGACCATGCGCTACGGGCTGCCCGTAGCAAAGCGCAACCCTCCGTCCTTTGAAGCCGAGTTCTGGTGCCTGATAGCCATTCAAGCAGGTCAGGTCGCCCTAACGATATTGCCCAGGTGTCTAGTTCAGCTAGGTTCTGCTTTGCAAGCC
The DNA here is from genome assembly GCA_963921515.1 of Calotriton arnoldi. Classification (NCBI taxonomy): domain Eukaryota; kingdom Metazoa; phylum Chordata; class Amphibia; order Caudata; family Salamandridae; genus Calotriton; species Calotriton arnoldi. The sequence continues at coordinate 168,798 of CAWUFW010006617.1, forward strand.
AGCGCATGGGCCACTGGAGCTGGGCAGCTGCATAGTAAAACTCGTAGTTGGGCGTCTCCAGTCCCCCCTCAGAGATAGGGAGCTGGAGCTTTTAAAGTGCCACTCTCGCCCTGGAATTCCCCCAGATCAGGGACAAGAGTGGGCGTAGGTCATAAAACATTTTCTGAGACGGTCTGTATGGGAGAACAGCGAAAAATAGAGGAGCCTAGGGAGAAGGAGCATCTTGGATATGGCTATCCGACCCATAGTGGACAACGGGAGAGCAATCCAAAATGGGAGACTCACCCTAGCTCTGGCAATCGCCTTCCCCAGATTGCCGTCTATCAGATCAGGCGTAGAATGGTAGACCTGGACACCCAAGTATTTAAATGAGTCGTACGCTCTAGTAAGTAGTGCATGAGGCTGCCGCTGCCTGTGCTCGACTTAGAAGGGCGACATCGGGAACAAAACAGACTTATCCCAATTAACTTTCAGGCCTGACAAGTGTGTATGGGTGTCCAAGAGTTCCACTAGTCCTCGGAGCGCCCTGTCCTGGTTACAGAGATCAGTGCATTGTCTGCGTAAAGGAACACTATATGCCACTGCGTGTGCACTTGGATGCCCCAGTCTATAACATGGCTGCGTAGCATACAGGCCAGAAGTTCCATGGCCAGGGCAAACAGCAGAGGTGAGAGTGGACACCCCTGCCTGGTTCCGCGCTCAATATTAAAGGGAGGCAAAATAGCTTGACATGTTTTCACACGGGCACGTGCGTTAGTGTATAGTATTTTCACCCAGCGTAGAAACTTAGGGCCCATACCATATCGGGCCAGCACCGCCTGCAGGTAATCCCACCCCAGGGTGTCGAAGGCCTTTTCTATGTCTAAGGCTGCTATCCAGTGTTGCTCTGGAGCCAATTGGGCCCACTCTAATATTTTAAACAGGCGGCGAAGGTTCAGCCCAGTGTTCCTGCCTGGGACAAATCCATTTTGGTCCGCATGGACCACCAGGGGGACGGCCTCCAGTAATCTGTTGGCAAGTAGCTTACCCAGAATTTTATAGTCCGATGTTAGTAAGGACAAAGGAAGGTACGAGCTCATGAGAAGAGGGTCGCGCCCAGGTTTAGGGAGGACTACAAGCACGGCCTCACGGAGGGAAGGGGGCAATATGCCTCTATCAAAGGATTCTTGGTATACGGTGAGTAGTCGGGGTGCCAGCTGGGTAGAATAAGTAGCGTAAAATTCTGCGGGCCAACCATCCATACCCGGAGTTTTGCCCCTTGCGAGCTGCTTGATCGTATCTGAGATTTCCATTATTGAGAGCGGCTCCTCTAATTCTGAGTATTGGTCCTTCGTTATTTGTGGGAGGGCCGCCTGTTCTAGGAACTGGTGTATTGCCAGTGGGTCACCTATGTCCGGGGCCTTATATAAGGACACATAGTAGTTATAAAAGGAGTCGTTGATTTGCTCCTGAGTATTGACCAAGGTACCATCTGGAGTGTATATTGCAGTGAGAGGTGGTTGCGTTAAGTTACTCCTTAACAGCCACGCAAGCGTCCTGCCTGCTTTGTCAGCCTCCGCGTGCTGTCTAGCCAGATATTGCTTATAATCAAGAGCGCACAATTTGTCCGATACTTCCTAATATGCTAAACAGGTTTTGGAAAGTGTTGGTAGTATGTGCGGATCCGTGGGGACTGCGCGTTGCTGATGTAATATGTCGGCTTCTAGCCCTTGTGTTATATGGGGTTATGTAGCCCTTAGATACATTGTCGACATTGCTAAGTTAGCATGAGTTTTGCTTGCCCTATGCTGCTGCTTTTGCGCACGCCTCTGCTAAGAGTTTGTTTTCGCAACACTTTGCCTCTGCCCTGTACATGATAACAGATTGTTTTTCACGTTCTCAGCTTTCCCTTCAATTCTGTCTGAACATAATGTGCAAGGTCGTTTAACAATGTCTCTTGTTATTCTGTTCTGGTCAGTCCCTATTACCTAGACAAAACATGTTACCAACAGCTGCAATATGGAAGAATCGAGCTTTGATATAGCGTTGTTGCATGTTTTTGAAACACACTCGAAGAAAGCCGTTCCATGGAGCTGAGCTCTGCTGTTCCTATGATGTAAACCTTTGTGTTTAGGCTTTCAGGTAGGGGGTCTGCTAATAATGCCTAGAGATCTTCTGTTATATAAAATAACTTCTTACTGCCAAGGGGAGGGTGATTAGGCCCAGCTATTTTGCCTTTTTCACAGTCTTTATAAAATGACGACTCCTTTTGTATTCTATGGTATTGTAACAATGCTAATGATGCTTGCCTTATGCATTTTGCTGCTGGTTGTGGTTCGCATACTGTTTTATGAATCACTATAGTCAAAATAAACATTTTGAACTTATTTAGTGACTCTGATTATTTTTATTGTGGACAAGTACGTGAGAGCGAAAGATTGTCTTGTTCCCGCGACTCTGAGGTGAGTCGGGAGTGCTCGTGTTCTGGGTTGTCTAAACATTCGTAGCTTCTTGATATTTATAGGAGACCGAATGAGACACTATTGCTAGTCGGTTGGGATTTTGGGTAATAAGGTGATAGGAGGTACACCCCTATTTACTGAGGTCCTGTTTTCTTGTGCATAGTTCTGTGTATGAGCAGAATCCCCGCAACATGGCGCCGCCAACGTTTGGTCTGGTTCTTATCTGCGAGACGCTTGAGTAGTGCTCGTGCTGGTCCACAATACCCTCACTTCTGTTTCCGGAGACAGCTGTGATGGAGTAACCTCCTATATTGACATTTTTATAGGTTTGTTCAAGCTTGAAGTTTTAAAAGGTATTTCTTTTCTTATAACCCCTGTTTGCGCTGCCACTCTTTAAGTTGTTCTACTGTCTTCTCTGTAATGGCTGTTGATATTCCGGCTCATAGCAGAGCCGCACTGAGGGCGCACTTGACTCGTTATGCAGTCCCTGATGCTGGGGCCACGCTTATTTTTGTGGTGGAAGCCGATCCAGCTCACCAGTTTGAAGTTTTTTACTCTTGGGTCACCTTACCGGCGGTGGATGGAACTGATGATATGTTTCACACATATACTGCAACTGCCGTTCCTCAGCAGTATCAGCCTTATAGAGCTCTTGAGATTCCACTTACAGCTTGGCAACACCGTATTTGGTTTAATGGCGCCCTTCCACACCCATTAACGCCAGTCCGTTTAGGCCCTTTATCTATAGATGGGGCCACATGGCCCGTTTTGGCTGGGTTTACCCCACACCCACGTGCTTTTACAACTGCGACTCTGGCAGAGCTCCGCGTCTTACATACATCGTTGGTACGCGTATATAGAGCTGTAATACAGTACGTAACACGCACCGTCCAGGTGGAACCACCTGGCCCTGCTGTACAACCTACAGGTCCTGGTGGCGTGACCATCAGTCCCGTTATAGTTAATTCTGTCATGGGCAAGCACCCACAGAATAAGGATGAATTTCCTTATTGGCTTGCCGAGAAATTTGGACAGATAGAAGCTGTCTTTCCTAATACCACTCCTGTGGAGAAACACAGGATCTTAACTATTAGTTTACCTAAAGACTTAATTCCCGAATTGGCTGATTGTAACACCTGGGGCAGGGTGTTTGCAGCGGTATATTCTATGTGTTTCGGCACTCCCTCCATGACCGTACTCCCCTCTGTGATTAAACGCGTTCAAGATGAACACGGAGCAGAAGCGGCTGTCGAGCTGGGGATGAGACTGGTGGGAGTGTTCGACGTGGTTGCTGATATGATCCTTGCGAATGTCAAGGGCGATGCCGTTAGCTTTCAAGTAGCAAACCGCTTAGAAGCGGTCGCGGAGGCTGACAGACCGCGAGAATTGGCAAAGATTATTGCGAAGGCTTATAAAACCATAGGCCGCAATAGTCTGGGAAATAAGCCTACGACTCAAACACAAACGCAGTCTCAAAATCAACAGAAAGCCCAGCCTGATAAGGATGGGCGCCCTTTCTTTCCTAAAAAGAATTGGCAAAGAAATAAGAAACAGGGTTCCCAACAGCAGAAGCAGGGTTCGCGTGCCAGTTCACCGACCCCTGAAGCTTCTGAACGTACTTATGACTTGCGCGATCGCGCTAAAATTAAGTCTCCTGATAGATTTCAGGTTCCTGATCAGCGTTCTCCTCGTTCTTTACAGGAAACATCAGGCTCACAAGCCGGTGGAGGTGATCGCCAGGATCGGGGTAGAAGTCAACCTGCGTCACAACTTCGTGAACAGCCTCGACAGTTTGAAGTCAAGGACAAGCAGGGTGATTTCGCTCGTACCCGACCTCCTTTTCAAAAGAAAAAGGTTGCCGCTTTAACGGCGAGATATGCCACAGACGGTGAGGACGCGACTCCTGGATTGGACATGGGCAGTGACTCTGCTCGACAGCGCGGCGGAAGTTACCATAGTCAGGGAGGCTCTGCGTCCCCGTCTGGATGTGACAGCAACTGACACATTTGTTACTATTGAGACTGCAGATACCCGGGTTGCCCCCCCGGATAGACTATACGAAGTCCTTTTCCAAATTGAAGGTGATATACTGCGTCCCATTAAGGTTGTTTTCTGGGAGAATCTAACCGCTACATATGACATTTTATTGGCGGAGAAGGATTGGCCTCCACCCTTTGTGTTAGCCTCTTCTAGAGGGGAAGATGTGATATTTCTGAGTTTTTCACGTTGTGTCCCTGAGGAGCAAGCGCAGGCTTTCGCAGAGGAATGGGCTTTGGCCTTAGCCCCAGCTGTGTATCGCAATCAGGTGGGTTGGGACGTTGAGTCGCCAGCTCATGAAATACCGTTGCGCTCTATGCCACAACCTCAACCTCAATATCCCATCAAACGAGAAGCAAAGGCTTCGGTTTGTGACATTCTAAGACAATTGGAGTATCAGGGGGTAATTGAGTCATGTACATCACCTATGAATAATCCTCTCTTTACTGTCCCTAAACCTGATGGTTCATTTCGGATTGTATTGGATTATAGAAATTTGAACAGCCATTGCCGCACCTTTGCGGTACAAAACACACACAGCTCGGCGCTGGTGAATAATATTGTTCGTAAAAAATACAAAACGACACTTGACATTTCCAATGGTTTCTACAGTCACAATCTCGACCGTGCGAGTGGTGACCTGACAGCATTCAGTGCCGTCGGAAATCAGAAAAAATTTACACGATTGCCTATGGGGTATAAGAATAGCCCCGGGGCATTTGCGGCGCGCATTGTGTCTTTGTTGCATGACATTGACCCTGAGGCCTTGTCGTACGTTGATGACATCTATTTGACTGACGACGACCTCGCCCCGCATCTTGACCGAGTCGACCACATAATATTGTCTTTTGCCGACTACGGTTATAAATTCAATTTTGCAAAGTCACACATTGCCCATCTGGCAGTGCTCTTTTTGGGCTATGAGCTCAATAATGAGGGAAAGGGTTTAGCACCTCACTTCCTAGAGAAATGTGCACATTTGCAACCACCTTCTTCTTTGAAAAAGTTACAATCCCTGCTGGGTTTTTTTAATTTCGGGAGGACTTACATTCCCGATTATGCCCAGCGTATCAAACCGCTTTATGCGTTGATACAACCTAAGTTTTCATCTGCCAGCTGGCTTCCGGAACATACTTCCGTTCTGCAGTCTTTGCAGGCGGATTTGCTTGCGACTAACTTCTTAATGACTCGTGATAACACCACCAACCTGGTAATACGTATCGTTTCAGGGGCAGTGGGTTTCACGTACTTAACATTCAATGAAGGAGACACAATACCTATTGCATACAAATCACACTTGTACACTGCGGCTGAAATGCGTTTTTCCTCTGTTGAAAAAATCTTGACGGCAGTGCAGATGGCGATTCTAAAGGAACGCTCACTGGCGCAGGGCAAACGCATTCTTATGGTCACCCCCTTCCCTGCTTTGGAAGCGGTGACTAAAGCAAGTGTACCTAACTCGAAGGCATTACACCCACGTTGGATTCAGTGGGCTACTTCTTTGACGTCTTCGGATGTCACATTTGTCTTTGATCCATCACTTCAGACTCAGGAGTTTTTACAGTATGAATTTGTTCATCTGCCTCCTTTGTCGCTTCTTCCTCTGAGTGAATACAAATGTATCATTTATACCGATGGCTCGGCGTAGCCGGCCACGGGTTCCAAACATGCTTATTCAGCGGCTTGCGCTATTGTGGCTGGCTCCATTGAAGATGGAGAGTTTAAGTCTTCCATTGTGCACACACAGGCACTAGGAGACTGTACGGCGCAATTGGCCGAGCTGCGTGCTCTTGTTCTAGCTCTAGAGTTTGCTGATCCTCTTGTGAATACTCTTATTGTGTGCGATTCTTACTATTGTGTCCAGTTCAATGACAACTTATTCTTTTGGTCTCAAAATGATTACCACGATTCTAAACGCAGTGCAATTAAGCATAAAACGCTTTGGGTTTGAGTCGCAGATCTTAAACAACGTCTGCCTCTCACACATGTTATTCACACTCTTGGCCACCAGCGTGTCGGAACGCACGCTCTTGGTAATTCTTTGGCTGATGAAGCAGCCAAGTCTGCAGTAGCCACGTGTTCCGTAGCAGCAGTTACAAGATCTATGACTAAGGTTGATAATGAGATTCTGGCAGCGGTCGCTGCAACTAGGGAGGGAGGTAATTATCCTGCGGGTTTCCCTTCTAAATACTCTTATCATGTAACTCCCGAACAGGTTCCTTATGCTACCATTCCTTCGGTTGGGGATCGGCTGATTCCCAACTCTGACCGCAGACAATCTTTGATCAAGGCCGCACACGAAGGCATTGCTTCGGCACATGCTGGTGTGTCGGCAACAGTCTCTATTCTTCAGCAACGTTACTGGTGGCGTGGTTTATATAAACAGACTCGTAACTTTGCTGTGATGTTTGTCAACAAATCAAGCCTTCTACGGTCCCACGTCCACCACAAACACAGCTATGTATTTCTAATAGACCTTTTGGCTGTGTCTATCTTGATCACTGCGGTCCTCTTTCTTCTGATACTGCATACAAGTTTATCTTGGTTGCGGTTGATTCGTGCACTCGATTCCTGTGGGTCTGGCCACAACGTAGTGCTGACGCTCGAAATGTCATCAGGGATTTGCGTGTCTTTATCGGGATGTTTGCCTGTGGTACCTTCCATTCTGACCAAGGTCCAGCGTTTGCCTCTAAGGCTTACAAGGATGCGATGAAGTCGTTGGGGGTACAGGTGCAGTTTTCGTCTCCATACAGGCCTGAGGGCAATTCAGTTGTGGAGCGAATGAACCGTGACTTAAAGCAATCCTTGACAGCTAGAGTCTTAGGTACTGGCAGGGACTGGCTGTCCCACTTGTATGGGGTCCAACGTGCACTAAATAATCTCCCTAGAAGATCTCTGGGTGGGCGGACCCCTTACGAAATGCTCTTTGGCTTTCACATGTTTGTTCCTGACCTTGATGGTCTGGACATTGTGGCGGCTGCCTCTAAGTTTGACGTAGATAATCATTCTGCTATGTTACAGGATCTACAAAAGGCACGTGATACTCTGGCAACTGAGCATTTACCATCTTCGCCTGCTGATGCACAACTGATTCCTGTTACCGGTTGGCTTCCTAAAGTTGGAGATCTGGTGCGGGAGAAGATTGAAAACAAAAAAGAATTTGGTCCCTCTTACCGTGCTCCGGTTTCAGTACTTGGACTGAAGGGTACTCGTACTGTCATTCTACCACCATTGCCAGGTCGCAAAGACAACAGGTACATCTCAGTGGACAATGTCAAATTACATGTGGCCGATTCTGAATAGTGTGACACCTGCAGTTTCGTGCAACGCAATATCCTTAGCACCATTAACTTTGTCATCATCTGCTGCCACAAGGATGTCTGCTCATATGATGGACATTGTAATTGATCTTCAGCCTTTGCGACAATCCTCTTCTGCAATGGATATTGTGTGCCCTTTTCCGGCTATTGATTCCGTGAGTGAGATGCCATCTAGCCCACGAGTACGAATGGACGATTCAACGTTTTCACCTTTACTTGCAAGTCCAGTGAGTGCCTGTGATGGAGAACCGGCACACCTTTCTTCTGCCTCATCCTCCTCATCATCCAGTTTGTCTGATGCACCTAAGTCTAAATTGCGTATTTTTTACTCCTGGTTCAAAAAGACATACTTCGTTCCCCCATGGACCTACATTTGGTTGGTGCTTATCCTGATATTCCTCTTCATGTCAATTGGATTTGTGACAGTGTTCTTTTTACTTATAAATGGCCATTATCTCCCTGAACGCTCTGCAGTAAAAATGGTCGATGGAACTTTGGCTCCTCACACCTCGTCCCATATCATGAAACGTGACCAGTCTTTTGTGAATATTTCAGCTTTCCCAGTTCCTGATGGCATCGTTTGGGACAAAGTAGCTTATGAAATCCATGGGCCGACTGAGGTCCTTCGTGTTCCATACGTGTTTCGCGTCTCATTAGGAGATGTGGTGACACGGGACATACATTCGGATGATTGGGATGTGCAGGCAGTTCATGCATTGTTTTCAGATTTAAAATATTATGCTGCCTTTGATGCTGAAGATTTGTATTTAAATTCTGCCAATTATGGTGATCTCTTTTGCTATCAACATTATGGGCATCATTTTTTACACAAAACAAACACCATGAGACCTGTTTTTAATTTTACCCAATGGGAACATTGTCCAACTCCCTTACAGGGGAGTTCTAAAACTCTTAGGAATAAGTTCACCTATTTTTCTAGATTATGATTTGACTAATCCTGAATCCTATTATTTTAGGCTTCAAAAATCCCCTACATCTAAGTACCTGTTATCCCACACTAAACTAATTTACGCCAACTCGTTTAGAACACAGTTGGCCACACACGGTTATGACCATTGGAAACAGACTATAGATTTAAAATCAATCTGGGGCACAAAGCCATGGCAGGTTCAGGGCACTGAGGCATTACATCGTGCCTGCCTGATCCCGACTCAATTGCTGTTTTTAAATAGAACCATTTACCAAACATCCTGTTATGGCCTTGCAACTGTCAAAAACCTAAATACCCCCTCCATTCCTTCATTAGCTGAATATGATAATTGGCGGTTACATAATAACTACACCATTGAGGCTTTGCAGGCTCTCCTTCAAAATGCCTCCTTTAATGTTTCTGAGGTTGATTCATTAGGATGGTTGTTGTGGCAAACTAATGCAAATGCATGCCAGTTGCGTTTCTATAATGTTACACCTGGTTTCATTCAGACTAAGCCTGACCCTCGTTATCCACCTCATCATTCTGTGACTACATACTCGGTAGGTAAATTGTGCCAGCAGTGGCTAGAACACTCTACCCTGGCATCTGTCAAACAGCACCTTTCCATCCTATCGAATGATATAGATTTGGCTGATTTTCTCCTAGGCCCACGTAATCCAAGGGCCAAGCGATTTCTTTATGCCTCTTATAATGAAATTTGGAAACTTTCACAGATGGAAGCCGCCTTCCGTCTGCGTCAAATTGACCAGGCAAACTTGGAAAAAGTCCTTGCTGTAGTGGACAACAGCATTAACACGCTTTCTTCACGCATTTACACCTTAGACAATATTGTTTCTTCTGTAATAGATATTGTGCAAAGTGATGTTTCTGTGTTATATCATGGTCAGAATCAGTTAAGGTCGGTCATGCAATTTGCTTGGACGTTGCAGACACTGAAAATGGGTAAAGTGCCTTGGGATTATTTGAATGCCACTGCTTTATTTTTGCCTTTTAACCTGACTGATAAACAGAAGTTTATGTCCATGAAAGATGCTGTATATACGCTGTTACATATTGAACAATTGGAGCCTTTGCCGTTCTCCGTAGCGGAAACGGACTCTGCTGTTTGGTTAATTCATGGCGTTATCACTTTGCCCTTTTCGCTTTTTCAATTTAAATCATGTATGCAACACTTTCCTGTTGGCCGCTTTGAACCGCTTGGTAGTGCTTTTCTGCATGAATTATGGGTCCTGCCCTTTGCTTATCGGTGTTTGAGGGAGGATAAAGAGGTTTTCCTTACTGGGGAGGAGTGTGATTCGGTAGTGGGTCACTCTCTTGTGTGCAAACACGTTAAATTGCACGGCGAGTGTAACGTGTCAGCGCCCAATCTCGCTTGCTTTTTAAAAGGGACCCCAGTACCATCCGTCACGCCTGTCTTTACATTGCTTACTAACGGCAGCTATCTCATTTTAAACAATCAAGACTGCTGTGGTTTGCGGGCGGGTGTCCCATACTTGGTAACTGTTTCCCAGCGCGTAACTTGCTGTAGCAATGTCCTTTTCCCGCCCCCGCAAGGGAGTTTAGATTCTTCGCTTTGGCCTTCCATTCCGACTTTGAAAACAGAGTTCAACCAGTTGAGCAGGCTCAAAGCCCTTTTATTCCAACAGGAGGTGGCCCTCACTTCCGCCCGTGAAACATTCAGATTGCAGGTGGCTCGGACCTCGAGTGAGATACAGTCGCTTCTTAACACTAACCTCCCACTTCATTTTGGGGAACTAATTCACCAAATATTTAATGCATCTGATACGACAGGCCTTGCACATTTTTTTAAATGTGTGGGATCTGGCCTGCTCTCTTCCTTTCAAACTATATTCGGGGTAATACCGGCTTTTATTCATTCTATATTTTCCAGCGTTTTCGGAGGGTTCCCCTTAATATTGGCGCTGGCAGCTGGTGTCCTGCTTCTCCTCCTTGTGCTTCGTAATGGCTGCTCACTTTGTGGCTCTGCACAGGCCGGCCCAGCTACAACTGTGCCGTGATCGCCTGTATGAGGCTTTTGGATGCTTGCCTTTAGCAACGCTTGGCGTGAGTTACGACTTGACATTCCGCTTTGCCTATTTTACTTGCGTGCAGCCAGTGCTTCATTGCAAAAGATGTCATTTCTCCTGGGCGATGGAACTTTGCTTATCGAACACGTGGTGTCCAATCCCTGATTTCAGCCGGTTGATGGGTCCCTTAGAGGCGCATGACGATGGCTTGTTCTGTGGATGGTCAAATGACGCGTGCAGCTTTACTTGGAATCTTGGATCAATGGGATATCTGTGCGGCTGCGCAGACTTTCCTACAACGAAGTTTCATTGAATATCACGCAAGTTTCCCTTTTCTACTTTTGGATGCTCCTGCTTGTGAGGAACATGACTGTTCCTTCGACTTACTAAATTGGATGTCATCGCTTTTTTCTACCAATGATAAAGATGAACTATTGGAAGGAATTGCATTCCTTTGCACCCAAACCTTCATGGATTGACTACTTGTGTCGTCCCTGCTTCGCTGTCTGGAATACAGACTTCTTTCTTTTCAAGCTCAAAGTGCCTTTAGCTTTTTCTTCGAACTTTCCCTTTTTTCTCCGATTTGTTTTTTTTTAGAAAGTCCCTCACCAATATTTTAAACAATGCCTGACTTTTGAACTCTGTTTTTGTTCTTCTGTCTATGTCCTACTGACTTACCAGGGGGAGGGTGTTATATGGGGTTATGTGGCCCTTAGATACATCGTCGACATTGCTAAGTTAGCATGAGTTTTGCTTGCCCTATGCTGCTGCTTTTGCGCACGCCTCTGCTAAGAGTTTGTTTTGCGACACTTTGCCTCTGCCCTGTACATGATAACAGATTGTTTTTCACGTTCTCAGCTTTCCCTTCAATTCTGTCTGAACATAATGTGCAAGGTCGTTCAACAATGTCTCTTGTTATTCTGTTCTGGTCAGTCCCTATTACCTAGACAAAACATGTTACCAACAGCTGCAATATGGAAGAATCGAGCTTTGATATAACAGTTGTTGCATGTTTTTGAAACACACTCGAAGAAAGCCGTTCCATGGAGCTGAGCTCTGCTGTTCCTATGATGTAAACCTTTGCGTTTAGGCTTTCAGGTAGGGGTCTGCTAATAATGCCTAGAGATCTTCTGTTATATAAAATAACTTCGTACTGCCAAGGGAGGGTGATTAGGCCCAGTTATTTTGCCTTTTTCACAGTCTTTATAAAATGACGACTCCTTTTGTATTCTATGGTATTGTAACAATGCTAATGATGCTTGCCTTATGCATTTTGCTGCTAGTTGTGGTTCGCATACTGTTTTATGAATCACTATAGTCAAAATAAACATTTTGAACTTATTTAGTGACTCTGATTATTTTTATTGTGGACAAGTACGTGAGAGCGAAAGATTGTCTTGTTCCCGCGACTCTGAGGTGAGTCGGGAGTGCTCGTGTTCTGGGTTGTCTAAACATTCGTAGCTTCTTGATATTTGTAGGAGACCGAATGAGACACTATTGCTAGTCGGTTGGGATTTTGGGTACTAAGGTGATAGGAGGTACACCCCTATTTACTGAGGTCCTGTTTTCTTGTGCATAGTTCTGTGTATGAGCAGAATCCCGCAACATGGCGCCGCCAACGTTTGGTCTGGTTCTTATCTGCGAGACGCTTGAGTAGTGCTCGTGCTGGTCCACAATACCCTCACTTCTGTTTCTGGAGACAGCTGTGACGGAGTAACCTCCTATATTGACATTTTTATAGGTTTATTCAAGCTTGAAGTTTTAAATGGTGTTTCTTTTCTTGTAACCCGTGTTTGTGCTGCCACTCTTTAAGTTGTTCTACTGTCTTCTCTGTAATGGCTGTTGATATTCCAGCTCATAGCAGAGCCGCGACTGAGGCGCACTTGACTCGTTATGCAGTCCCTGATGCTGGGGCCGCGCTTATTTTTGTGGTGGAAGCCGATCCGGCTCACCAGTTTGAAGTTTTTACTCTTGGGTCACCTTACCGGCGGTGGATGGAACTGATGATATGTTTCAGACATATACTGCCACTGCCGTTCCTCAGCAGTATCAGCCTTATAGAGCTCTTGAGATTCCGCTTACAGCTTAGCAACACCGTATTTGGTTTAATGGCACCCTTCCTCACCCATTAACGGCAGTCCGTTTGGGCCCTTTGTCTATAGATGGGGCCACATGGCCCGTTTTGGCTGGGTTTACCCCACACCCACGTGCTTTTACAACTGCGACTCTGGCAGAGCTCTGCGTCTTACATACATCATTGGTATGCGTATATAGAGCTGTAATACAGTACGTAACACGCACCGTCCAGGTGGGACCACCTGGCCCTGCTGTACAACCTACGGGTCCTGGTGGTGTGACCATCAGTCCCGTTATAGTTAATTCTGTCATGGGCAAGCGCCCACAGAATAAGGATGAATTTCCTTATTGGCTTGCCGAGAAATTTGGACAGATAGAAGCTGTCTTTCCTAATACCACTCCTGTGGAGAAACACAGGATCTTGACTATTAGTTTACCTAAAGACTTAATTCCCGAATTGGCTGATTGTAACACCTGGGGCAGGGTGTTTGCAGCGGTATATTCTATGTGTTTCGGCACTCCCTCCATGACCGTACTCCCTCTGTGATTAAACGCGTTCAAGATGAACATGGAGCAGAAGCGGCTGTCGAGCTGGGTATGAGACTGGTGGGAGTGTTCAACGTGGTTGCTGATATGATCCTTGCAAATGTCAAGGGCGATGCCGTTAGCTTTCAAGTAGCAAACCGCTTAGAAGCGGTCGCGGAGGCTGACAGACCGCGAGAATTATTGCGAAGGCTTATAAAACCATAGGCCGCAATAGTCTGGGAAATAAGCCTACAACTCAAACACAAACGCAGTCTCAAAATCAACAGAAAGCCCAGCCTGATAAGGATGGGCATCCTTTCTTTCCTAAAAAGAATTGGCAAAGAAATAAGAAACAGGGTTCCCAACAGCAGAAGCAGGGTTCGCGTGCCAGTTCACTGACCCCTGAAGCTTCTGAACGTACTTATGACTTGCGCGATCACGCTAAAATTAAGTCTCCTGATAGATTTCAGGTTCCTGATCAGCGTTCTCCTCGTTCTTTACAGGAAACATCAGGCTCACAAGCCGGTGGAGGTGATCGCCAGGATCGGGGTAGAAGTCAACCTGCATCACAACTTCGTGAACAAACTCGACAGTTTGAAGTCAAGGACAAGCAGGGTGATTTCGCACGTACCCGACCTCCTTTTCAAAAGAAAAAGGTTGCCGCTTTAACGGCGAGATATGCCACAGACGGTGAGGACGCGACTCCTGGATTGGACATGGGCAGTGACTCTGCTCGACAGCGCGGCGGAAGTTACCATAGTCAGGGAGGCTCTACGTCCCCGTCTGGATGTGACAGCAACTGACACATTTGTTACTATTGAGACTGCAGATACCCGGGTTGCCCCCCGGATAGACTATACGAAGTCCTTTTCCAAATTGAAGGTGATATACTGCGTCCCATTAAGGTTGTTTTCTGGGAGAATCTAACCGTTACATATGACATTTTATTGGCGGCAGAAGGATTGGCCTCCACCCTTTGTGTTAGCCTCTTCTAGAGGGAAGATGTGATACTTCCGAGTTTTTCACGTTGTGTCCCTGAGGAACAAGCGCAGGCTTTCGCAGAGGAATGGGCTTTGGCCTTAGCCCCAGCGGTGTATCGCAATCAGGTGGGTTGGGACGTTGATTCGCCAGCTCATGAAATACTGTTGCGCTCTATGCCACAACCTCAAACTCAATATCCCATCAAACGAGAAGCAAAGGCTTCGGTTTGTGACATTCTAAGACAATTGGAGTATCAGGGGGTAATTGAGTCATGTACATCACCTATGAATAAACCTCTCTTTACTGTCCTAAACCTGATGGTTCATTTTGGATTGTATTGGATTATAGAAATTTGAACAGCCATTGCCGCACCTTTGCAAAACACACACAGCTCGGCGCTGGTGAATAATATTGTTCGTAAAAATACAAGACGACACTTGACATTTCCAATGGTTTCTACAGTCACAATCTCGACCGTGCGAGTGGTGACCTGACAGCATTCAGTGCCGTCGGAAATCAGAAAACATTTACACGATTGCCTATGGGGTATAAGAATAGCTCCAGGGCATTTGCGGCGCGCATTGTGTCTTTGTTGCATGACATTGACCCTGAGGCCTTGTCGTACGTTGATGACATCTATTTGACTGACGACGACCTCGCCCCGCATCTTGACCGAGTCAACCACATAATATTGTCTTTTGCCGACTACGGTTATAAATTCAATTTTGCAAAGTCACACATTGCCCATCTGGCAATGCTCTTTTTGGGCTATGAGCTCAATAACGAGGGAAAGGGTTTAGCACCTCACTTCCTAGAGAAATGTGCACATTTGCAACCACCGTCTTCTTTAATAAAGTTACAATCCCTGCTGGGTTTTTTGAATTTCGGGAGGACGTACATTCCCGATTATGCCCAGCGTATCAAACCGCTTTATGCGTTGATACAACCCAAGTTTTCATCTGCCAGCTGGCTTCCGGAACATACTTCCGTTCTGCAGTCTTTGCAGGCGGATTTGCTTCCGACTAACTTCTTAATGACTCGTGATAACACCACCAACCTGGTAATACGTATCGTTTCGGGGCAGTGGGTTTCACGTACTTAACATTCAATGAAGGAGACACAATACCTATTGCATACAAATCACACTTGTACACTGCGGCTGAAATGCGTTTTTCCTCTGTTGAAAAAATCTTGACGGCAGTGCAGATGGCAATTCTAAAAGAACGCTCACTGGCCCAAGGCAAACGCATTCTTATGGTCATCCCCTTCCCTGCTTTGGAAGCGGTGACTAAAGCAAGTGTACCTAACTCGAAGGCATTACACCCATGTTGGATTCAGTGGCCTACTTCTTTGACGTCTTCGGATGTCACATTTGTCTTTGATCCCTCACTTCAGACTCAGGAGTTTTTACAGTATGAATTTGGTCATCTGCCTCCTTTGTCGCTTCTTCCTCTGAGTGAATACAAATGTATCATTTATACCGATGGCTCGGCGTAGCCGGCCACGGGTTCCAGACATGCTTATTCAGCGGCTTGCGCTATTGTGGCTGGCTCCATTGAAGATGGAGAGTTTAAGTCATCCATTGTGCACACACAGGCACTAGGAGACTGCATGGCGCAATTGGCCGAGCTGCGTGCTCTTGTTCTAGCTCTAGAGTTTGCTGATCCTCTTGTGAATACTCTTATTGTGTGCGATTCTTACTATTGTGTCCAGTCATTCAATGACAACTTATTCTTTTGGTCTCAAAATGATTACCGCGATTCTAAAGGCAGCGCAATTAAGCATAAAACGCTTTGGGTTTGAGTTGCAGATCTTAAACAACGTCTTCCTCTCACACATGTTATTCACACTCTTGGCCACCAACGTGTCGGAATGCACGCTCTTGGTAATTCTTTGGCTGATGAAGCAGCCAAGTCTGCAGTAGCCACGTGTTCCGTAGCAGCAGTTACAAGATCTATGACTAAGGTTGATAATGAGATTCTGGCAGCGGTCGCTGCAACTAGGGAGGGAGGTAATTATCCTGCGGGTTTCCCTTCTAAATACTCTTATCATGTAACTCCCGAACAGGTTCCTTATGCTACCATTCCTTCGGTTGGGGATCGACTGATTCCCAACTCTCACCGCAGACAATCTTTGATCAAGGCCGCACACGAAGGCATTGCTTCGGCACATGCTGGTGTGTCGGCAACAGTCTCTATTCTTCAGCAACGTTACTGGTGGCGTGGTTTATATAAACAGACTCGTAACTATGTTCTTTGCTGTGATGTTTGTCAACAAATCAAGCCTTCTACGGTCCCACGACCACCACAAACACAGCTATGTATTTCTAATAGACCTTTTGGCTGTGTCTATCTTGATCACTGCGGTCCTCTTTCTTCTGATACTGCATACAAGTATATCTTGGTTGCGGTTGATTCGTGCACTCGATTCCTGTGGGTCTGGCCACAACGTAGTGCTGACGCTCGAAATGTCATCAGGGATTTGCGTGTCTTTATCGGGATGTTTGTCTGTGGTACCTTCCATTCTGACCAAGGTCCAGCGTTTGCCTCTAAGGCTTACAAGAATGCGATGAAGTCGTTGGGGGTACAGGTGCAGTTTTCGTCTCCATACAGGCCTGAGGGCAATTCAGTTGTGGAGCGAATGAACCGTGACTTAAAGCAATCCTTGACAGCTAGAGTCTTAGGTACTGGCAGGGACTGGCTGTCCCACTTGTATGGGGTCCAACGTGCACTAAATAATCTCCCTAGAAGATCTCTGGGTGGGCGGACCCCTTACGAAATGCTCTTTGGCTTTCACATATTTGTTCCTGACCTTGATGGTCTGGACAGTATGGCGGCTGCCTCTAAGTTTGACGTAGATAATCATTCTGCTATGTTACAGGATCTACAAAAGGCACATGATACACTGGCAACTGAGCATTTACCATCTACGCCTGATGATTCACAACTGATTCCTGTTACCGGTTGGCTTCCTAAAGTTGGAGATCTGGTGCGGGAGAAGATTGAAAACAAAAAATTATTTGGTCCCTCTTACTGTGCTCCGGTTTCAGTACTTGGACTGAAGGGTACTCGTACTGTCATTCTACCACCATTGCCAGGTCGCAAAGACAACAGGTACATCTCAGTAGACAATGTCAAGTTACACTGTGTGGCCGATTCTGAATAGTGTGACACCTGCAGTTTCGTGCAACGCAATATCTTTAGCACCATTAACTTTGTCATCGTCAGCTGCCACAAGGAGGTCTGCTCATATGATGGACACTGTAATTGATCTTCAGCCTTTGCGACAATCCTCTTCTGCAATGGATATTGTGTGCCCTTTTCCGGCTATTGATTCCGTGAGTGAGATGCCATCTAGCCCACGAGTACGAATAGCCGATTCGACGCTTTCACCTTTGCTTGCAAGTCCAGTGAGTGCCTGTGATGGAGAACCGGCACACCTTTCTTCTGCCTCGTCCTCCTCATCATCCAGTTTGTCTGATGCACCTAAGTCTAAGTTGCATGTTTTTTTACTCCTGGTTCAAAAAGACATACTTCGTTCCCCCATGGACCTACATTTGGTTGGTGCTTATCCTGATATTCTTCTTCATGTCAATTGGTTTTGTGACAGTATTCTTTTTACTTTTAAATGGCCATTATCTCCCTGAACGCTCTGCAGTAAAAATGGTCGATGGAACTTTGGCTCCTCACACATCGTCCCATATCATGAAACGTGACCAGTCTTTTGTGAATATTTCAGCTTCCCAGTTCCTGATGGCATCGTTTGGGACAAAGTAGCTCATGAAATCCATGGGCCGACTGAGGTCCTTCGTGTTCCATACGTGTTTCGCGTCTCATTAGGGGATGTGGTGACACGGGACATACATTCGGATGATTGGGATGTGCAGGCAGTTCATGCATTTTCAGATTTAAAATATTATGCTGCCTTTGATGCTGAGGATTTGTATTTAAATTCCGCCAATTATGGTGATCTCTTTTGCTATCAACATTATGGGCATAATTTTTTACACAAATCAAACACCATGAGAGCTGTTTTTAATTTTACCCAATGGGAACATTGTCCAACTCCCACACAGGGGAGTTCTAAAACGCTTAGGGATAAGTTCACCTATTTTTCTAACTATGATTTGACCAATCCTGAATCCTATTATTTCAGGCTTCAAAAATCCCCGACACAGAAGTACCTGTTATCACACACTAAACTAATTTATGCCGACTCGTTTAGAACGCAGTTGGCCACACACGGTTACGACCATTGAAAACAGACTATAGATTTAAAATCCATCTGGGGCACAAAGCCATGGCAGGTTCAGGGCACTGAGGCATTACATCATGCCTGCCTGATCCCGACTCAATTGCTGTTTTTAAATGAAACCGTTTACCAAACGTCCTGTTATGGCCTTGCAACTGTCAAAAATCTAAATACCCCCTCAATTCCATCATTAGCTGAATATCATAATTGGCGGTTACATAATAACTACACCATGGAGGCTTTGCAGGCTCTCCTTCAAACTGCCTCCTTTAATGTTTCTGAAATTGATCCATTGGGATGGTTGTTGTGGCATGCCAGTTGCGTTTCTATAATGTTACACCTGGTTTCATTCAGACTAAGCCTGACCCTCGTTATTCACCTCATCATTCTGTGACTACATACTCGGTAGGTAAATTGTGCCAGCAGTGGCTAGAACACTCTACCCTGGCATCTGTCAAACAGCACCTTTCCATCCTATCGAATGATATAGATTTGGCTGATTTTCTCATAGGCCCACGTAATCCAAGGGCCAAGTGATTTCTTTATGCCTCTTATAATGAAATTTGGAAACTTTCACAGATGGAAGCCGCCTTCGGTCTGCGTCAAATTGACCAGGCAAACTTGGAAAAAGTCCTTGCTGTAGTGGACAACAGCATTAACACGCTTTCTTCATGCATTTACACCTTAGACAATATTGTTTTTTCTGTAATAGATATTGTGCAAAGTGATGTTTCTGTGTTATATCATGGTCAGAATCAGTTAAGGTCGGTCATGCAATTTGCTTGGACGTTGCAGACACTGAAAATGGGTAAAGTGCCTTGGGATTATTTGAATGCCACTGCTTTATTTTTGCCTTTTAACCTGACTGATAAACAGAAGTTTATGTCCATGAAAGATGCTGTATATAGGCTGTTACATATTGAACAATTGGAGCCTTTGCCGTTCTCCGTAGCGGAAACGGACTCTGATGTTTGGTTAATTCATGGTGTTATCACTTTGCCCTTTTCGCTTTTTCAATTTAAATCATGTATGCAACACTTTCCTGTTGGCCGCTTTGAACCACTTGGTAGTGCTTTTCTGCATGAATTATGGGTCCTGCCCTTTGCTTATCTGTGTCTAAGGGAGGATAAAGAGGTTTTTCTTACTGGGGAGGAGTGTGATTCGGTAGTGGGTCACTCTCTTGTGTGCAAACATGTTAAATTGCACGGCGAGTGTAACGTGTCGGCGCTCAATCTCGCTTGCTTTTTAAAAGGGACCCCAGTACCATCCGTCACGCCCGCCTTTACATTGCTGACTAACGGCAGCTATCTCATTTTAAACAATCATGACTGCTGTGGTTTGCGGGCGGGTGTCCCATACTTGGTAACTGTTTCCCAGCGCGTAACTTGCTGTAGCAATGTCCTTTTCCCGCCCCCGCAAGGGAGTTTAGATTCTTCGCTTTGGCCTTCCATTCCGACTTTGAAAACAGAGTTCAACAAGTTGAGCAGGCTCAAAGCCCTTTTATTCCAACAGGAGGAGGCTCTCACTTCCGCCCGTGAAACATTCAGATTGCAGGTGGCTCGGACCTCGAGTGAGATACAGTCGCTTCTTAACACTAACCTCCCACTTCATTTTGGGGAACTAATTCACCAAATATTTAATGCATCTCAAACGACAGGCCTTGCACATTTTTTTAAATGTGTGGGATCTGGCCTGTTCTCTTCCTTTCAAACTATATTCGGGGTAATACCGGCTTTTATTCATTCTATATTTTCCAGCGTTTTCGGAGGGTTCCCCTTAATATTGGCGCTGGCAGCTGGTGTCCTGCTTCTCCTCCTTGTGCTTCGTAATGGCTGCTCACTTTGTGGTCTCAGCACAGGCCGGCCCAGCTACAACTGTGCCGTGATCGCCTGTATGAGGCTTTTGGATGCTCCCTTTAGCAACGCTTGGCATGAGTTACGACTTGACATTCCGCTTTGCCTATTTTACTTGCGTGCAGCCAGTGCTTCATTGCAAAAGATGTCATTTCTCCTGGGCGATGGAACTTTGCTTATCGAACACGTGGTGTCCAATCCCTGATTTCAGCCGGTTGAATGGTCCCTTAGAGGCGCATGACATGGCTTGTTCTGTGGATGGTCAAATGACGCATGCAGCTTTACTTGGAATCTTGGATCAATGGGATATCTGTGCGGCTGCGCTGAATTTCCTACAACGAAGTTTCATTGAATGTCACGCCAGTTTCCCATTTATACTTTTGGATGCTCCTGCTTGTGAGGAACATGACTGTTCCTTCGACTTACTAAATTGGATGTCATCGCTTTTTTCTACCAATGATAAAGATGAACTATTGGAAGGAATTGCATTCCTTTGTACCCAAACCTTCATGGATTGACTACTTGTGTCGTCCCTGCTTCGCTGTCTAGAATACAGATTTTTTTTCTTTTCAAGCTCAAAGTACTTTTAGCTTTTTCTTCAAACTTTCCCTTTTTTCACCGATTTTTTTTTTTTTTTAGAAGGTCCCTCACCAATATTTTAAACAATGCCTGACTTTTGAACTCTGTTTTTGTTCTTCTGTCTATGTCCTACTGACTTACCAGGGGGAGGGTGTTATATGGGGTTATGTAGCCCTTAGATACATTGTCGACATTGCTAAGTTAGCATGAGTTTTGCTTGTCCTAAGCTGCTGCTTTTGCGCACGCCTCTGCTAAGAGTTTGTTATTGCGACACTTTGCCTCTGCCCTGTATATGATAACAGATTGTTTTTCACGTTCTCAGCTTTCCCTTCAATTCTGTCTGAACATAATGTGCAAGGTCGTTCAACAATGTCTCTTGTTTTTCTGTTCTGGTCAGTCCCTATTACCTAGACAAAACATGTTACCAACAGCTGCAACATGGAAGAATCGAGCTTTGATATAGCGTTGTTGCATGTTTTTGAAACACACTCGAAGAAAGCCGTTCCATGGAGCTGAGCTCTGCTGTTCCTATGATGTAAACCTTTGCGTTTAGGCTTTCAGGTAGGGGGTCTGCTAATAATGCCTAGAGATCTTCTGTTATATAAAATAACTTCTTACTGCCAAGGGAAGGGTGATTAGGCCCAGTTATTTTGCCTTTTTCACAGTCTTTATAAAATGACGACTCCTTTTGTATTCTATGGTATTGTAACAATGCTAATGATGCTTGCCTTATGCATTTTGCTGCTGGTTGTGGTTTGCATACTGTTTTATGAATCACTATAGTCAAAATAAACATTTTGAACTTATTTAGTGACTCTGATTATTTTTATTGTGGACAAGTACGTGAGAGCGAAAGATTGTCTTGTTCCTGCGACTCTGAGGTGAGTCGGGAGTGCTTGTGTTCTGGGTTGTCTAAACATTCGTTGCTTCTTGATATTTGTAGGAGACCGAATGAGACACTATTGCTAGTCGGTTGGGATTTTGGGTACTAACGTGATAGGAGGTACACCCCTATTTACTGAGGTCCTGTTTTCTTGTGCATAGTTCTGTGTATGAGCAGAATCCCCACAACACTTGCATTTCCTTGATTAATGTCATGCAGGTGCCGTACACTGCCTGTATAACCTGCCCATGTAGGACGACCTTCAGGGCATCCCATTCAATACTGGCATGCGTGGCAGTCCCTTCATTAGTCTGGAAGTATGTGGTTATAGACTGTGAAATGGTAGCATTCAGAGCCTGGTCGTGAAGTACTTCTAGGGGAGTCGCCAAGTCGGTATGCTGGGTCTAGACGCACCCCAAGTCAATTGGACTTGCAGAGGGCTATGGTCCGACACCGTGCGGGCCAGGTGTTCAGCGTGAGTTACATGTGTTAGCGCTGTTTCCGTGCAATAGATGGTGTCAATACGCGTGTACAAGTCATGAAGGGTGGTAATGTGAGTATACCCGACTTGTAGGATGTTTCACGCACCAACTATCCGTCAGTCGCATCTGTGCGGCCCAACCCCTCATGGTATGTGCGAATCAGACAGCCTGTGCTCCAGAGAGGGGAGGGCGAGAGCGGTCAAGTGTTAAGTCGGGGATGCCATTATAGTCGCCCCCCAGTAAGTGGGAGCTGATGTATCCCTGAGGAGTGCGGGGGTTAGAGACTGGAGGAAAGTGGATTGTCCTGAGTTAGGCGCATAAAGTGACACCACCGACAATGGTCGGCCATCCAACGAGCCTTCCAGAACCGCATAGCGGCCTTGAGGGTCAATGCGAGTGTGAATTATCTGCATTGGAACACCCGGCGCCACCCAGATCAGGGCCCCCCTGGCATACCCCGAGTAAGTCGTGCCTATGACTGTGCCCCTCCATCTTTTATTAAGCGACTGCAATATTTGTTGTGTTAAATGAGTCTCCTGGAGCAAAGATATAGATCTCTTGTGCCTTCGCAAGTACAGGTACACTTTGTGTCTCTTCGCACACCCAGCCCGGCTGCGCACATTCCAGGTTACCAATAAATACTTGTGTCCATGCATTTACACAAATGTGTGTTTCCCGCGTACAGCAAGCAGCTCAATAACCCATCCACAGTGGCTCTACATTTTTGCAAGGCAAACAGGTATATACAGTTAACTGACATTTTGTGGTATACTATAAACCAATCCCCCCAACCCAGGCCGAATTGCCAATGGACAAAAGGCCATATGCACTTATATGCAAACATAATAAGTCAAGAAAGCAAAGAGAAAAAGAAAAACAGTAAATTATACAACACAAGATAGGTCTGTAACAGTCACTTATCGTGTGTGGGACGTGTGGATACTTGCTCGGTCTTGCCGTCGTCTTCTCCAGACCGCCATGGTAGTATGTTCGTGGGTCAGCTGCTCAAGTAATGACAGCTTCTTGCAGATAACAGTCACCTCCTGCGAGTGTATATAGTGTTCCTTTAGGCTATTTGTCGCAGTTCCTACAAGACATAGAT
Source organism: Calotriton arnoldi (assembly GCA_963921515.1). Taxonomy (NCBI): domain Eukaryota; kingdom Metazoa; phylum Chordata; class Amphibia; order Caudata; family Salamandridae; genus Calotriton; species Calotriton arnoldi. The sequence continues at coordinate 192,310 of CAWUFW010006617.1, forward strand.
CCATAGATGGCTAACCCAGTTCATTGGAAGTCTGAGGCGTCACGTTGGGGCCGTCGCCCTGCATCAGCTGTTGTTGAGAGTCCGACAAGTAGTGTTCCTGTTCCGGAGAGGTCTCCGTTTCCGAGGCTGGGGAGGAAGGGGATGTGGCTGCTCCGTGCTTTTCGGCGTGTTTTAAAGCTTGTTCCCTTTCCTGCGCTGCTTGGGCCGTGGTAGGACGGGGCCTGCAAGGCTGGCCGCGGCACCCGCGGTGTGTAACCTTCTTCCATTGTTGTCGTGAATCCTCCGTGGATTTTGGGGCCGTCGCCACTCCGTGCTGTTCCGCCCAAGTCCATGCATCCTCAGGAGATTGGCAGAAAACCGTGCTACCTTTATGTTGTATGCGTAGCGTGGCCCAGTATTGTAGAGCGTATTTTATCTCATGCTCACGGAGGCAGCGTTTAACTTTCATAAAGGATGCCCTGCGTTGCTATACTGCTACCATGTAATCCGGGTATATGTGCACTTCCGCGTTCTCAATCACCCACGGACCGCGGGCCCTTGTAACCTGTAGGATGTGGTCTCTATCGCGATAATTGAAGAGGCGTGCGACTACCGGCCTGGGGGGAGCGCCCGGTCGATGTGGGCCCCCCGGGACTCTATGCGCTCGCTCCACGGAGAAGAACCTGGAGTGCTTGATGTCCGAGAACTAGGTTTCCAGGTATAGCTCCATGCTCTGCCCCTCGACGCGTTCCGGCAGTCCCACCAGGCGCACATTGTTCCGGCGCGATCTGCCCTCCTGGTCGTCAACACGATCTCGGAGATAATTTACTTCTTCTTGCAGTGTCTTAATTTGGGCTTCTGTGGAGGATACAGAGGGCTTCACTGCAGCGATTGTGGATTCCACCACCGACATCCTGTCCTTCAGCTTCTTATGGTCATCGCGCAGGAAACTGAACTCTGCGCATAACGTGTCAATTTTTGGGACCAGGGTGGATTTGATGTCCATTACCTCCGCCATGAGTTCAGCGAGGCGGTGCAAAATATCTCCCTGTGGCATTGATTGGGCTGTTGATGGTTGGTCGGCCTCCGCAGCCCCAGGCGGTGGGCCCTTCGGATCTGTGGTCAGTGGCAGCTGCTTCTCCGGCTTTGTCTTGCCCATCCCTGCGGCAATGCTCCTGAGGTTCCAGGAGAAGGAGAGATAGGGGCGCCTTGAAGTCAGTGCCCGCACTCCACTGCTAGGTGCACCCCTAGGCAATGGGGGGCAACCGTCGGTCCTTGCCGCACTTGTGATTATCGCACCCAGGCCGGTATGCAGATTGATGGGGAGAGTGATGTGGTGGAGCCAGGTTAACAGGCCCCACATTCGATGTGCCAGGGGGGCGCCCACGCTAAAGCGACTTGCAACTGTGCAGCCTCCAATGTGGGTCCTGGGGAGCAGGCCGAATCAGGGCCAGAGAGCGCACAATTATGCCCAGGCCTCTTGAGCCACGCTGCGCCCACAATGCTCACAATAACGTCTCAGGCCTCCGTTGCGCCAACCACCGAGTACGCATATGCGGCGAAGGGGGAAGCCCACTAGTAAGCTTCAGGGCCCGGTACGCCAGTGCGCACTATTGTGTGCAGGGTGTGTCCACTGAATGCGCTACGCGGGCCGCCTACCTGGGTGCCCGGCCCAGCTCCAATATGGTGTGGTGGTGCTCCCTCGGTGATTGTAAATATATTGGGCACTTGGCTGGGTGAGACTCAGTAGCTTACTTGGTCTCAGGTGGGGAGAGCCCGGGTGGAAGTACGAAGCCCCCAGCCGTCCTTACTATTGCAGGCCACGAGGTTCGAGGCTGTTCCAGTGAAAATGGAGTGCGGGTGGTCTATCTATGTCCACGGCCGGGCCCGTCTCCCACATGATGCAGCAGTGCTCCCCCTATGATGTCTGGCGCACGGGGGGGCTCAATTTGGCTGTGGCTTGTCTCGACGTGCGCCCGCCCCGGCAGCGGGACTTGCGAGTAGCACACGCCGCCAAGGGAGAGACCGCCGGGGACAAAGCCGGCCTCCGCTGTCAGGCCCGTAGTCAGCGAGGGTCCAGTGGGGGAGGGGCCGTGAGCACGAGCTCCAGTCTCCGCTGTAGTGCGCATCCTCCCCGCTGGTCCTAGCACCACGATTCGAGCGTTTTCAGCCTTGCGGGACGCCCCCGAGCGGCCCGCAGTCGGTCCGGTGAGCTTCGGCAGATCTGCGGTGGCTGAACACAGGATAATTCGGCGGTCGCGATCGAGCGAGTTGAAAGCTCGACCGCTCACGTCGCCATCTTGGACACGCCCCAAATAATCTTACTCTCAAAGAAAAATAAGGTGTGCTTATCTGTTCAGGAGCAGCAATTAAAAGAGGAGGAATGTTCGGTGGAAGGAATATTTGTGGACTTGAGAATTCTGGTTCTAGTATTTGAGGTAGTGTGGATTCTGTATAGGTGCTGCAGTACTGGCATTAAAAGTTATTATGCATAATGGTAGTCTCCGGTCTTGTAATGAAATCTATTTGGACATGTTACTCTCATCTGACAAACCAACCAGAACCAATAATGTCTTTTCCATCATTGGGGAGCATTGTGGGGCCAGAACATGTGTTCATCACTTTTATTTCATTAAAACTCTGTTCCTTAAGCATCATTCATTGGCAGTGCAAACAGGACCGTGAGAGTTTGGAAACAACCAAACAACCCATGCTTCTCAGCAAGATGAATGTGCTGTGGAACTTCATGCACTGTGCTGGATTCTTCTCAACACGGGCTGACACTTGTTATTTTGATGATTTTGAGAATGTTCATTATCACTCATGCTTCTCTAGACGGTAAACAGCCATTACAACGAGGCTGTTACCATGCAAGTTGTTACATCGCATGTGTAACAACGCATGCGATGTAACAACGACTACCATTACAACGCAAACCATTATATCGCATGCGCTTTAAAACGCATGCGATGTAATGGTTATCCACATCGTTGTGAGAAAACTGGGCTGTTCCGTTTCCTCACAACGACGTGCACCGCCCCTCTGTCGACGCTGGAACCAGGAGAGAGGAGCCACGAGGAGAGAGAGGTAAGGGGGATTGTGCTTGGGGTGGGGGTTACTTTTTAAGGGTTTAGGGTAGTGTCAAAGTGGTGTAGTAATGTTTGTGTAGTGTTGGGTTGTGTGTAGGGGAGGGTCGTTCTGGGGGTAGTGTTTTAGGGTTTAGGGTAGTGTTGTGGTGTTTGTGTAGTGTAGGGTAGTGTTTTAGTGTTTAGGGTAGTGTTGTGGTGTTTGTGTAGTGTAGGGTAGTGGTTTAGGATTTAGGGTAGTGTCGGGGGTCGTGCAGGGTAGTGTTTGAGTGTAGGAACGGACTGGGGGTAGAGGGAGGGTCGTGCGGGGGTAGTATTTTAGGGTTTAGGGTAGTGTTGTGTTTGTGTAATGTAGGGTAGTGTTTTAGGGTTTAGGGTAGTGTAGGGGGTCATGCAGGGTAGTGTTAGAGTGTAGGGACAGGACTGGGGGAAGGGGGAGGGTCGTGCTGGGGGTAGCGTGTTAGGGTTTAGGGTAGTGTTGTGGTGTTTGTGTAGTGTAGGGTAGTGTTTTAGGAATTAGTGTAGTGTCGGGGGGTTGTGCAGGGTAGTGTAGTGTTATTGTAGGGAGAGGACTGGGGTCGGGGGAGGGTCGGGAAATTAGTGTAGTGTCGGGGGTTGAGCAGGGTAGTGTAGTGTTATTGTAGGGAGAGGACTGGGGGTCGGGGAGGCTCGTGCAGTGGAACTACATTAGGGATTAGGGTAGGGTAGGTTGGAGTCGCTTACCTTGCAAACGTTTACCATGAGTATACCTTTACCACGCATGCCTTGGCGTTGAAATGGCATGCGTGGTAAAGGTATAGTCGTGGTAAAATTTTGCGTTGTAATGGTACTCTTTGTAATTGACATTGCGTAGTAATACCCGCTTTGTAAAGGCATGCGTGGTATTTCTATGCGATGTAACAAGTGCTATTCCTCTAGACTATTACCGAAACCTACCTGTACACATATAAGCAATGCATGAAAACAGGTGGGTTATTTCAGGATATTTATTGTGATCTGTCTGGGCACTGTGTGGCTGGGCGGTACCTTGGGTTTGGAGTTGCTGGTTAGTACTGACTACATCTGCACTCATACCACCAACAACAAGTTTCATGCTAGGCTCACTACTGAAAATGTTTTCCTATTTCCTATTGATATGTTTTTGTTCCCCTCCATTACCCTTAAAAGTCTAACAGCTCAGGGTCCCCTGCTAGTGAATGGACTTTGCTGGGACGAGATACAGGGCCAGTTGTCCTGGATTTGAGAGCTTCTGAATAACTGGGTGTAAGTGGTTTAATCCCCAACTTCATTCTTTTGCCTTGCTTTTGTTTATCTGATTATTATGCTTGTGCTATCTCACAAGCCTTTACAGATCTCATTGGCATGTTTGTTTTTTGAGGATGGATACTTTGTCCCATTTGTTAAATGTACCTGGAGCGTGACCTAAAAAGTACTAAAAAGTACATGTAAGAAGTAGTACAAAGTGGGTAGGTTTTGGGTCCGCCCCTTCAGCCATTGGCTTTCATAGATTTTTCATGGCTGGCCAGTGCTTGGATGAGCTGACCATCAAAGGCCACGTCATTTTTGAGGATGGTGACTGTAGTGACCTGGGGGCAGGGCACTAGGACCCTGCAGTGGACTGTGGGGACACCAAGGGAACCGGACACCACATCCGGTCAGCGAGGAAGAGGACACTACAGAAGGAGGAGAAGCGTGGACAGACGTGCGTGGGCACAGCACAGCACAGCGCATGTACAACAATAAAGCAACTGCAGATCCTTACCTGTCTCCTGTACATCTGTGGGCTGGGGACACGACAACTGGCGAACGAAGGCGGGATCGTCCAACACCCTTCTTCTGCCCGAAGAAAGCGCGACAGAACCAGGAGCCCACCCTGGTCCGCTGGCCAACACCAGGAACATCGTGGCACTCGGCGCGGCGGTAAAGAAGAAAAAGCGGAGCCAGGAGCCCACCCTGGTCCGAGTAAAGCAGCCAAGAAGCAGCGACGCGGGAGCCCACCCCGGCCGCCGAAATAGCGGTAAGAGCGCTGTGAGGCCAGCTAATAGAAGAGCCGACAAGCGTCAGCACCCGAGAGTGCTCAGAGAGGACTGAATAGGAAGACGCGCGCTAGTTCAAACGAACTATCGCGAGAGCGGCGGCCATTTTGAGGTCAGGCAGAACGGGCCAATTAGAAGACAGGAATAAGCGGCGGCCATTTTAAGAGGTCAGGCAAAGCGAGAGGGACAAAGAAACATCGCGAGACTACGGCGGCCATTTTGGAGTCAGGCAACTAAGCCAATAAGAACAAAATACAGCGCGGCGGCCATTTTGAAGTCAGGCGGCCATTGAAACATATAGGAAAAACAGAAAAACAGAGCCAAAGAGCCAAAAAAGAAGAAGAAAACAGTGGAAATAAAGCACAACAAAGAGGAAACAAAGGGACAAATACAGAAACAAAGGAAATAAAAGAGAAAGAAGAGCAGAGGAGTGCCAAGGAAGGAAATGAGCGACAACGAGGAGAAACAAAGCACGCAAGCAATCTTCCGCAGGCCTTTACCATTCAGCCTATCGGAGCCGCAGGCAGGCATCCGGTGGGAAAGATGGATCAGGAAATTTGAGCGCTACATGAGTGCCACGGACGTCCCGGATAACAAGCAACTGCACCTACTTTTGAATCTAGCAGGAGATGAGATAGAAGATCTATTGCTAACGTTTCCTGTTGAACAAACACAGAACTACAAGGGAGTGATACAGTGTCTCACACAAAAATTCGACCCCCAGCGCAACGTTGATTTCGAAAGATACACGTTCAACACGGCGTGCCAGCAAGGCGAAGAAAGCCTAGATGACTTTGCAACGAGACTGAGAAAACTGGTCACGTACTGCGAATTCGACAAATTTGACAATGAGCAAGCGATAAGACTGCGAATAATTGAGGGCTGTAAATCAGTGGAATTCGAGCACGAGTACTGAAGGAACCAACGACGCTGGAAAAGATATTGACAATGGCTCGCACAGAGGCACGAGCAACGGAACAGGCAAAGCAGATGGAAATTGGAAAGGAGAAGAGAGTAGCACTAGCACATCGCGTCACGGGAACATAAACAAGAAGGAATTCCAGGCGCCGGTCCCACCACGGAAGGGCGAACAAACATGTTATAGATGTGGGCTCGAGTTTCCCCACATCGGCGCCTGCCCAGCAATGGGCCAGAAGTGTAGAAAATGCAACAGGGACAACCACTTCTCAAGCGTGTGCATGACCAGGCAATTCAGAGGTGAGAGAGGCCGAGCGACAAGACCGCGGATGACCAGCAACAGGTATGCCCGACACATGGAAACGGCAAATCGCAGCTCTTCTGAGGAGTATGAAGAAACGGCAGCACCTGCGAGCGCGGCAAGACTCTACCTAATGTCGGACGCGCCCAGAGAAAGCGGTGAGGCAGAGCACGTTCACCTGGTAGACAAGAGAGAAATAAAGAAGACAGCCACTGTGAACATCGATGTAGGAAATCACCAGGCAAGCTTCAGTACTTGACAGTGGAGCAACATGCAACATCATGTGTATGTCCGAATACCAAAAGATGAGAATAAAGCCACAGCTACTGCCATCGACCGTAGACGTTTTCACCTGGGGCTCCAAGAGCCCGGTAGAAAACATGGGAAAGTTCATAGAGACACTAACATACAAAGGCAGATCTTATCGTGAGGAAATACATGTACTCAAGGGCGACATCCCAGCGCCATGCCTACTGAGCAATGTGACGGCACAACTGATGGGGCTACTGGCAATGACATATCACATGTCGGAAACGGAGAACATCCTGCAAGAATACCCGGCCATACTGAAAGGGCTTGGCAAGTTGAAAGGGAAGCAGATAACATTGCATATAAATGAAGCAATCAAGCCAGTAGCACAACATCACAGACGGGTACCAATTCACCTACAACCACAGGTGGCAGAGGAGATCAATAGCCTACTGGCACAGGATATAATAGAGGTGGCAGACGGCCCAACACCGTGGGTGTCTCCGATTGTGGCGGTTCCAAAGAAGAACACCTCCAAAATACGCATATGCGTGGACATGAGGATCCCAAACACCGCAATCACAAGGGAACGCCACCCGGGACCACACCTGAACGACATGATTAGCTGCCTCACTGGAGCGTGCCGATTCTCAAAGCTCGACCTATGCAAAGGGTATCACCAGTTAGAGTTGGACCATCAGTCCAGGTACATCACGACATTCTCCACTCATCTGGGCCTGTTTAGATACAAGCGACTGAGCTTCGGAATATCGTCGGCAGTGGAAATATTTCAGGAGACCATACGACAAGTGATCAGACCGGTCCCGAACAGCTTAAACTACAGTGACGATATCTTAGTGTTTGGGAAAACAGACAAGGAGCATGACACGGCGTTACGTCAAGTGTGCACACTACTGGAGAAAGCAGGCCTCACACTCAATGGAGACAAATGTGAGCTAGGAAGAAAGGAACTAGTGTTCTTTGGACACATCTTTTCGAAACAAGGGATGAGGCCAGATCCCAGCAAAGTTGAAACGCTACAAAATGCAAAGCCACCGACGGATGTTGCGGAAGTACGATCATTCCTAGGACTCGCCAGCTACTGTGCGAGATACATACAGGATTTCGTTACAGCAAGCACGCCACTGAGGGAACTGACCAAACAGGGACAGAAATTCACCTGGTCCCAGGAATGCAACAAGGCATTTGAGGACATAATACAAGCGGTGGTGACAGTGGAACATCTGGCCTACTTCGACCCCCTGCTCTGCACCGAATTGACTGTGGATGCCAGCCCAGTGGGACTGGGTGCAATACTAGCACAGCATCTGCCAGGAAGAGAGTCACAAAGGAAGATTGTCGCATATGCAAGCAAAAGCTTGACGGATATTGAAAAGGCCTACTCGCAACCAGAAAAGGAGAGCCTGGCTGTGGTGTGGGCGTGCGAACATTTCCACATGTTTATCTATGGGAAGCCGTTCACCATCATAACGGACCACCAAGCGCTGGTGACAATCTACGGCAGCCCATCGGCCAAAATGCCACCCAGGATTGAACGCTGGGGCATCAGACTGATGGACTATGACTTCACAATTGTGCATAAACCAGGGAAAGAACACAATCCTGCAGACTACATGTCAAGGCACCCGTTACCACAGGCTCACGACACGACATCGATAGCAGAGGAATACCTAAACTTTGTGCTCAAGCAAAGCACGCCAGCACCAATAACACTAGCGGAGTTAGAAAAGGAGACGAGAGAAGATGGCACGCTGCAACTGGCAATGGAGATAACGAGAAGACAAAGATGGAGGCACATCAACAACAACTGCACCTGGGAAACAGGGATATGTAAAGAAGAAGTGCTAGCTCTACAAAAGATAAATGAAGAACTGTCAGAGACGGAAAGCGGAATACTAATGAGAGGGACAAGAATTGTGATACCAAGATCACTCAGGAGACAAGTTATAGATTTGGCTCACGAGTCACACCGAGGCGTAGTATCAACAAAGAAACTGTTAAGGGAGAAAGTGTGGTTTCCTGGACTAGATCGCATGGTCGAAGACACAGTAACGACATGCCACCTATGTCAAGTGACAGGAGCACCGCCCAGACACGCACCGCTACAAATGTCAGAGCTCCCAAGAGCAGTATGGACGACACTGGCAGCTGATTTCTTTGGCCCACTGGACACAGGAAACTACTTGCTGGTGGTCATCGATGAATACTCAAGATTTCCAATAGTGCGACACGTCTCATCGACATCAGCATCAGCAACACTGCCGATTTTAGATGATATATTCGCTGCATGGGGCTCACCGGAAACTCTAAAGACGGACAATGGTCCTCCATTCTCAGGAGAAGACTTCCGCAGATTCATGACCTATCTAGGGATAAGTCACCGGAAGATAACTCCACTGTGGCCTCAAGCTAATGGAATGGTGGAGAGGTTCATGGGGAACATCAAAAAAGCAGTTCAAAGGGCGAAGCTAGCGCAGATATCACTTAGCCAAGCTCTATGCCAGGTATTGCGGGACTACAGAAACACACCGCACAACTCCACAGGAAGATGCCCAGCGGAGCTCGTGCTGGGGAGGACAAGCAGAACGAGGCTGCCACAAATAGAAGCAATGACAGCGCCAGATCGCAGCAATATCGCCGAGAAAGACAGAGAGGAGAAAGAAAAAATGAAACGATATGCAGACGCTAAGCGACACGCCAGATCGTCAGGCCTCAAGGAAGGAGACACGGTGATAGTGCGCCAACGACAACAAAGGAAATCTGACAGCATGTTCTCCAAAGACCCGCTAATAGTAACTAAAGTGAAGGGCCCAATGATCACGGCAGAGTCAGAACATCAGAGGATAACGCGGAACAGCTCACACTTCAAAGAACTGAATGAGAAGAAAGAGGAAGACCAAGATAAGGAAACAGCAGAACAAGAAGAGCAGGAGCAGACCAGGAAAGAAAGAGACAATGGTGGGGGAACAGCAAAAGAGCAACAGACGGAGGCCGGCCCGAAAAGATCATGCAGACGGCCAAAAAGGCTAATAGAAGAAATGTAATGATGGGAAGCACAGTCACCTGTGCCAGGGCAGACTTGCATCTATCTCTGTATTTCCCTTTTCTAGTCACTTCTTCGTGACAAAGGGGGGAGATGTAGTGACCTGGGGGCAGGGCACTAGGACCCTGCAGTGGACTGTGGGGACACCAAGGGAACCGGACACCACATCCGGTCAGCGAGGAAGAGGACACTACAGAAGGAGGAGAAGCGTGGACAGACGTGCGTGGGCACAGCACAGCGCAGCGCATGTACAACAATAAAGCAACTGCAGATCCTTACCTGTCTCCTGTACATCTGTGGGCTGGGGACACGACAGTGACATTGTCCCATTTGTTTTCATATCGGTGATGGTGCTCAAGTAGTCCTTTTAGTTAGATTGCAGAAGAAACATCACACAGTGCCTGTTATTCAGGGTCAGTGTGTGTTCTTTAACCGATTTACTGACCTAAAGAGATGTTTTAAAATGTATTTTTCTTGGTCTGTATATATGTATGTACTTCAATTGAACGATCCTGCATTATATGTAAAGCGCTCTGATACCTTCGGGTCTAGCTAGCGCTATATAAAACCTATAAATAAATTAGCTGGTTCATGGCTTTTATGCTTAGGATGCACATGATATTTTCTTTCAAGAATTGCTGAGCACAACACACACAAAGTTGCCCAACTATTATCAAAAGCCACTTCTATTAGCAAGACCTATTGGGTTTACCAAATCTAGTTCTGTTTAACGTCTAACTACTTTCCTAATGGCTAGAGCAGTCGACCTCAAAGCTGGGGAACCGGGTTCGAATCTCGGCAGAGACGCTCAACATCCTGTGATTCTGGGCCAATCACGTAATCTCCCCGTGCCTACCAAAAATTAATATGTCCGTCTGTAACGTAACTGGTGCTCGTGTAAAGCGCTCTGATACCTTTGGGTCGAGTTTGCGCTATATAAAACTCCCCCCAAAAAAAAAAAGATCTCACCATTTTTCAGAAATGACTGTTACTCTAACGTGTGTCATTCTATTGTTTATCTGGTTAATAAGTTAGTCCTTGTAAGGTAAATAATGTGTTTCAGCTGAAACAGGGAAGTTTGAAAAAGTGTCATTTTTTACATGGCTGCAGTTGATGTTTTATTTCTAAGCATTACTTTGTTTGACTTAAAAGCTAGTAAAGTGGTTCTTTGTCTGCAAATTACGTATTCTGTCTATTACTTGTTTTCTCTGGCAGTCTCAGCGGAAAATGAATTAAAAAGCAAAGTAGCTGTCTTTATTCAGAAAAGTGAAATTCTGGAAGGAAAAGCCAAAAAAACACTTAACGAAATTGTTGTTTAATACACTCAGATAAACTGTTGAGTAAATTGTTGTTTCTTAAAAATGTCAAAACAACAATGACATTGCCATGCACAGAGGACCCAACACTTGGCACTTACTCAGGAGTGGCACTGTCCTAGCGACAAACTCTGTTGCGCTTACCGAATCAATGCCCACTGCCTTGCCACAGTGACCGAGCAGACAAACCTAAAAAGGTCAGGCTACTATCATCTGTCGGCTGTGGAGTGGGGCCCTCACTGCAATGTGGGACATGAATATGGGACCTGGTAGATATCATTCCCTCGCCTAATGATGACCACAATAGAGCTCTACAGTGCACAGATAAATAAAACTATAGATTAATTCAATGAGATTGATTCAAGCATTCCATCCATCACTTTGTTATTGATGCCCTAAGTGTGACGAGTATGCCCAGACATGGGTCCTGTGCTCACTGTGCCACTGAAGCCATGCTACACCTGGCTGATATCCCCTAATAAGGCCGAAAACGGGCCTGGGTTCCTTGTGTTCCAGTTCAGGGAGGACCTGGCCTGGCAGTTTGGGTTGGACTGTTCCCATTGGAGCAGGGTCAAGACTGATTTGCATACGGCTGGGTCTAAACTGAGGTGGCATGGTGGGAGAAAAAATGATGGATTAGGATGCTGCCCACATTATTGCCCGTGGCTGAGGTTAATTCAAACATTCCATCCATCACTTTGTTTTTGATGCTCTAAGCGTGAGGGGTATGCTCAGACTTGGGCCCTGTGCTGACCATGCCACTGGAACCAAGTTATACCTGATGGATGAGCCCAACAAGGGCAAAATTGTTCCTGCAATGGTTATGTTCCGGTTGAGGGAGGACCTGGCCTGGCATTTCGGGCAGGACTTATCCCATTGGAGCAGGGCCAAGACTGATTTGCATATGGCTGGATCCAAACTGAGGTGGCATGGTGGGTAAAAAATGATGGATTGGGATATGGCCCTAAGCGATTGCCAGTGGCTGAGATTTATTCAAGTATTCCATCCATCACTTTGTTTTTGATGCCGAAAGAAACTGAAGAAGCATCCCTTTAAGGTGCATTAATCCCCTACTTAATATAAACGTAAATGTTACCTGAGACTTCTGTAAATGATCTTTATCATGTCCCTGGACTCTTACTGTTCTTCAGTCCTCCGCTGGTTCTCCACTGGGTTGTTGCTGCACGTGTATCATTATATACATACTTAAAGAACTTTTTGTTCAGACAAGGCTGGAAAGGCTTCAAGGTATTTGGAGCCAAGACCTCATCTGCTTCCTTTTATACTCAATAGGTCAATTGCATCAATATATAATCTTGATATATGTATCTTGGTGTTAGTGTTTTATCTAGTGTCCATGCAAAATGCTGGCACATAGGTCTCTGCAGAGCTGGTGAAGATCTCTTATTTTGGTAGTTCTGCCAGGGTGGTGGAGGGCATAACCCCGCCACCATGATGGATGATGGGTTGCCCGCCAGGTTTAAGTGGCCCCTATGTTTTTCAAAAAGTGGATTCTATTTGTCCAATCTAAACATAACTTCCAAAACGACAAAATATACTGGCTGCTGAATGAAGTCACACAATTATCAACCATGCAGAAAACTCCTATCAATTGTAAGCACACTCATCTCATCACTATGCACAAGGGCCTTCCAGATTGTGGTGAGGCTGCACAACAGAGAGAGATGTACTGCCAAAGGACCTTCACTGCACACAACATCAACATTGTAAATGTGTGAGAGAGCTCTCCTCATGATACCAGTGATGCTGTATTTCTCAAAAGTCCACCGGCCTCTCTCAAAAATGTATTCCGGAGGAAGTTCCAAGGACACAGTGACACTGGACCCCAATGGGCCACAGGGCATGCTTCTTGCACAAAGAATTTTAGGAGGCTGTCAACCTGAGAACAAAGAAAGGCAGCAAGGCACAACTTACTGCACCACCCAGTATAGTCACTCTTAAGTCACAAATTTTATACTGCCCACCTCAAATGGCCAGCTGCCACATGGCCATAAATTGAATGCAAATATAACAAAAAGAAGAGAGGCAATATGATCCTAATAGAAACGTCCAAATTTCAATGATATTCAACCCACTGTTTTCAATGTGAGCAGGAAATTCTTTATTTCTAATTTCTTCAATATCATGTGGACACAGCCAACACGTTTCGCCCTCCAACAAGGGCTTCTACAGGGCACTATAGTGCAATATCAATAAGTGTTGATCATGATAAGAAAACGCCAGATCTCTGCCACAGTTCTCCAATTCCTCTTAGTATTCCTAATCCTTTCGTCCTGTAAAAGCATACATCAGATAATTGTGTTTCAGTTAAGTACGTTATCATCAGGCATTCAGTAAAAACAGGCCAGCGTATGTAAAGGAACAGCCATGGTTTAGAAGTTCATATTCCTGTATAAGTATCTTTCCCGGGTTTTCTCAAGACATATGTGCCATGTCTACTGAGGAAAACAGCAAGCAGGATGCAGCTCAAGGTATTAAAAAACAGTGTTTTATCTAAATATTTTAGCATAAAATCGCCTGATATAAATATTGTGGCTTATATATCGTTTAGAAAAATGTCGCCCAAATGGAGTGATATTTAGGACGCATGTCGGATGCTATTTCTAACTATGATAGTGTGACACCATTTGTCATAAAGAGCTGCCTCAAAAAACAGGCAGCTTGCCAAGTGACACATGCACGTAGAAGTTTGAAGTGAACAGCTGTGAGCACAACTGATTTCTCTACTACTGTTTGGCACAACCAGGACTTCAACTTCCCAGTTACCCATGGAAGCAAAGATTGTTACACAGCATCACCAGCTAGCCACTAATTTGTGCCACTTGCATTGGCTCCATAGCAGCCACCATTCTCAGAAGCCTGTTGAAGCACAGCTCAACTCCTTTCATGGGCCATGAACATGAACTCGATACATGTGACCAATGGTGACCCTTTATTCTGGCACACCCAGACATTTGCCTCGGGCAGCGGACATTAAGTGATGGCACATCCTTTCATCCCAGGAGTGGGATGTCACTACATCCCAAAGGGTAAATTGCAGGACGATAACACTGCATCCACCATATCGACCGACCACTACACCGCAATGGAAGCATATAATTACTGCAATGAACTGCAGTACATACCTCCTGAGGTCAGTGTAGGCGACGTTAAGGAGAATAAATATACCCTTACCTTCTAATGAAGTGGAGGCAACATTATTCTACACCCATGTTATCGACCTCGATATAAATGTATAGAACCATCCCAGGGGACCCTTTCATCCAAGCCTGAATAAGCTTTTTCCTCCAGGTTTGGATGAAACACTAAACCATTCCCTCTTGAAGGGCATGGGTTGTTTACTCACTGTAAGTGTATAAAAGGTACCTTTTAAATGGTCTAAGATAATTTCGCATTTGCTTTGTTTTCATTAATATATGAGCTCATTCTTTCTGTACATGTGAAATATACATGATTTACAGTAGGTGAAAGTGGCATTTTAGCGGAGGGGTACATGTTGGGTGGAATTCAGCCATTATCGGGGGTTTGTTACCTTCAGCTGGGTGGAATTACTTCTGTTTTCAGAGAATAACATGCAGGAATCATTTCTTCACCACCTGTTCCAAATGTTTTTATTGCTGTTCCACCCAGAAGGTGTAACTGTTTTCATCAGCCGGAGTTCCTAGGTGAAACTGGAAAACTTGCATTTCTATGATTGAAACAATTTATTGTATTAGTTACTTTTATATCTCGCTAATGCAGCCAAGTGGCTGCTTCAGAGCATTAATACAAACAGAAAATAACTCTCATATGCCCCATCACATATGCCTTTCTATGTGTCACTGACTTCATAACAACATCAATTCTTTCCTTGCTTTAGTAAACTCTTCATTCTGTAATTTGTGTTTCGTCATTGAATGCCAAGTATGAATGAAGGTTTGGGAGACCGCAGTGCAGTCAGGGGCTACCAGGCCACAACCGTGGAGTGTTGGGGACTTTTGCCGCTGGTGTCCTGGGGTCTGTCCTATAATGAAGCTGTAAACTGTGGCAAGTATTAACACGGGGGTAGGTTGGTCAGGAAGTTGGGGGGGGGTTACCTTCAGATTTTCCGACAATCAGGCTGGGTTATTATGTTTAAATACATTATACCACAAGCAGGGTGCATGAGAGGGGTGCAAGAGGCACTAGAAAGGGAGAGGAATACAGATTGGTAGAAGTATTAAGTGCGAAAACACAATATTTTGTAAAATAACCAACATTTTGAGGACGTTCAAAGCAGAGAGGGAGTGTGTTCGTGTTTTTGTCTATGTGTATGTAAACATCCCTGGTGAAGTCCGACTGACATCTCAAAATACCCGACTGAAAGCACCTGCACCCTACTATTTATCAGAAAATTCATTTATTAGAGGTCTGTAACACCCCAAACACCACCCTGAAACTATGCCCATGAGTATCACCCCTACTACAGTTGACTCTCAGTGTGCCAAGTGCAAGAAATCCAAGGCATCTCAGGGAGATACAGGGTAGTGGTCCTTGGGGTGCAGCAAAGGCAGAGTCAGGACAGGTTCTTCTCCTCCTTCTATTTGTGGTCACTGGAGTGTGCACAGGCAAGTCACAGGTTCATGCTGGGTCATCTTGGGTAGGCAGGGAGGCCAAGAGGCCATCAAGCACACAGGTAAACTCTGGGCACATTTCCATAGCAGTCTGCTTTTCTTGGGCCTCTCCGATCTCTGGTGACCGGACTGTCCCCTCAAGGTAGACATCTCCTGCCGGACAAGTTGCACCATACTTCTCTCTCACCAGGTAGGCAGGCTCCCAGATCTCAGGCAGACGCACTGCTCTCCAGTATGTCCATTCACCTCCAGGAGGCCAGCTATCAGCTATACCAGCCGTGAATAATAGCAGCTCTCCAAGACCTCTCAGGAGTGCCTCGGTCTTTGTTCATTGTGAAGCTTGAAACTGGAACCAAGTGGGTCCCACGTTTATACATGATTTTTAGACAGGAGATGTGTAATCACTGTCTAAAGTCCATGAACTGATTGGGAAGAGTTACCTTCCACATTTTATTTTCTGGCTGCAGTGCAGACACAGTCTTTGTGTATGGTGTTGGCTGTTCCAGCAGGAGGTGGATGTGCCTGGATGCTATTAGGATTACCCATGACATGATCACATTAAGTGTGAAGCTCTGTAATTGTCTGTCATCAGCCTTCTGGGATGGGCAACTGAAGTGGAAGAAAAAATGTACCAGGCCCTGCCCAGAAATGCTACTTCCTCTAGCAACTGAATCTCCTGACTTGCCCCATTCCCAAACGATCAACCAAATGGCACTTCACAGGAGGACTACACAGCAATCCACTGCCATTAAAAAGGCTGCCATAGTATTTCTAAAAGCAGCCAGTCTCCCTTCCTTCACATTTCAGGGTCTAGGGCTAGGCCCTCCAGCTCATGAATGCAAGGCAATACACTTCTACTGTATGTGAAGCTGCAAAACAAGCACCATCTTGTGCCCTGACAAACCATGGGCAATCCAAAATGGATCCCCGTGACTCCAGCATTCATCAGCTTGCAAACAACATGAAGTCCTGCTAGCATTCCCCATACATACACATGCACTCAACATACACAGAGGCATACCAGTGCAGGGGCTGGGAACACATGCAAGCGGAGTTTTCAAGAGCTTGCCTGTAGGCATCTCACTCTCACTTTGAACAGGTAAACAACCTTGACCAATATTATGGATTAAAAAATGGCATGCCGTCACCAACACTGACAGTCCATGTCCCAAAATGTCAGTAGTCTAGTGTCCACTAGACAGCGCAGTTTTGGCGCCATTCCTGACCTCAGAGCCTGGCCCTGGGTCTTGTAGTCAATTTTGGGTCTAGGACTCAGAACACACATAGGGTTCAGTGTGTGCTGAGATCAAAAGAAAACCAGGAATCCAGTTTCACATGCAGTCCGTTTATTCAGGGCAGGGGAACACCTCAATTTACCATACAGGGGACATTCTCATCTTAACACATATTTATTATTTTATGCAACATGACAAATCGAGCCGGAAACAGTAACTTTGTGGTGAAACTCCATTATAAACACCTGGATATAATAACAATTTAGCATTTTTTATGTTAAAAATCATCATATCCTAGAATGAACCTACAAATCATCCTTTCAGTCCCAAATACTTCAATGGAAATTTCAATAGGACGGTAACAGAACATTCTCAATAAGATTTTAAAAGGTTGTGAGCTGTGCAGCATATAGCAAAACATATGACAATGGACCCTAGGGTGGTACTGGTATGGATCAAGTATGTTGACTGACATGAGATGCTGGAGGTGTGGCTAACATACAAGCTTGAGTGGAGGTGTTGTGCCTGCTGAGATAGGTTTACAATAAAAGAGCTATGCAGTCTGCATGTAACTTGTCAAATGCATTATTGTTAAAAGTCCTTTATGTGTGTGAGAGTGTGTGTGTTCTTCCTTGTAATTCCTAGCTATGCATGTTAATCTGTTGATTTGTTACTGTGTGTGTGCCTTGTTTTTAAAGTTTTGCACTTCCTAGTCTGCTGTCTGATGGTGTACTAGCTATGGGTGGGCTGAGAAACAGCAGAGACCTTGAGCTTCTCTGCAAGACATGCAAGGGTGCTGATCGTGATGGCTTCATTAATGATGCAACTGGTTTTGAAGATGATGAGGGCTGGTAAGAGGAGCCAGTGGGGTTCCATCAGGATGAGGGTGATGTGATGATATTACTTCAGGCCTTGGATGAGATGTGCTGCAGCATATAGGATGCCTTCAGCTGTGCCAGTGTGGAGTCTGGGAGGCCATGGAGCAGGACGATACCACCATCCAGAAGCAAGATTATGAGGGCTTGAAAAGCAGTGCTGAAGTCGCTTTCTGGAAGAAACACTTTCCTTTTCTTTAGGAGAAAGAGCTGGTACCAGTAACTCTTTGTTTTTTTAGTAAAGTGTTCCTCGAGTGAAACACTTTCCTTTTCTTTAGGAGAAAGAGCTGGTACCAGTAACTCTTTGTTTTTTTAGTAAAGTGTTCCTCGAGTGTGAGGTTGGTGTCCATGGTGAATCCAAGTGACATAGCATTCAGTGAAAGTTAGGGTCCAAAGCCATCAATGTTCATGTTATTAAGCCAGGTTTCTACTGTGTCTTGTTTGTTGTCATGCTTGGAAAATAATAGGAATTGTGTCTTTTTTGGCTTAAGCTTCAGGTAGGCACTGATCATCCAGGTCTGGATGATGTGCAGGAAGTGTTCGAGGCATTGGATGTCTGAAAAAGAGGAGACTTTCAGGTAGAGTTGTGTATCATCTGCATATTGGCGAATCTTTATGCTGGTATCTGTGAGAAGAGGACCAAGTGGCTCCATGTAGAGGTTTAAGATGAAAGCAGACAGAATGGAACCCTGGGGGACTCCGCAGGTGATAGGTCTCTTTTGGAGATGCCCATGTGAGCAAACTGGCATCAGTGGGCAAGCCAAACAAGATCATTGAACCATGAGATCTCTTTCAAGAATCTTTTTTTGTATGTTAGAAGGTATTTTATTTCTTTTAATTCATTGTTACCATCAACCTTCCACCCCACCCATTGTTAAATCCTTGGCCCTTGTGACTTCAAATAAAAATATTTTCTGATTGCCGTAATGTGGAATCTATTGTGAAGAAAATACATGATTATGCGGCTTGTAATCTCTTGGAAACACATACGGTTTAATGTATGTCAGTATCAAATATACATTTGTGCTTTTGAACATTTGGGTAACAAATAGATTTGTTAATCCCTATATTGAACCCCCTTTTACTATGAAGAGCTGTTAACTACATTTTCACAATTGAAAATGTCAAAGAAAGGGGTCTGAAAAACTACCCTTTTTTTAAACGTTTCGATGGAAGGTGCGTGTTCTGCTAAGCGCTATATATCTCATACTGTTTGCTATATCTAGCAGCAAGCATTGCGACCTCACAACTTCAGCTGTAAAATGTTATTTAAGTAGAATAGCTGTGTGGAATAAGAAAATTAGAGGCAGCCAGTATACAGCAATTGCAGACTTCCATGTGTTATATGATTTTTTTCTGATATCCAGTTTTGTATTAAGCCACTAAATGGCAGCATAACCTAGCTCCTCACAACCAAAGGATCCCTTAGCAAGGATCCTTTGGAGTCCACGGATCTGGCTGTTTGATTCTTCAAAACCACCCCGCAGAACAGACTCTAATTCTACACTAAGTGCTGACAGAAGCAAGTCATATCAAACTTGACTTCACCTAGAATGCTGTTCTCCATGCAATTTGACAGAAGCATCTATGAGCCATTTCTGTAGAACAGATGTTGAACATTCAATAGCCTGTTTCTAACTGATGATCCCATTTCATTTTATCTTCGGAGTTGCTCTAATTTGAATATCTAAAGTTGTCCTTCAAGAAGAGTGAATTTGGAGGTCTCTTTCTCCCACCAAGTATTTTGTTGGCTAGGGGGCATGGCCTGCAGGATGGCCGACCAGCGGCGTTTCTCACTGGCTCTGCCGCAAAAGCTTAATCCTGCTTTTATCCTGGCTAATAACCGTCACCCGTATCCCGCACCTGGCCCCGGATAAGAGGGAGAATGGGGTTTTGTACCTACCTGTTACAGGCTCTGAGGCCCTCTGGACATGTCCCACTGTGGACATACTTTCAAGAACCCGGCCTGTTCAAAACCCACCAAGATGGCGACCGCTGGTGCTAGAACGGAGGACCCCGCGGGCCCCACCGAATAAGGAGAGTGGTGCCTGCCACCTGAGAGGCTGCTGAGAGTGGGGCATCTGCCCCTAGATCACACCTGCTGAAAGTGTGCTCACCCGCCTGCACAGGACAGAGGGCCACCGAGCGCTGATCACAGCCGCTACCTGCCAGCCTCGGTGGACACGGCTTTTGCTTCGTATTGGAGACACCCCCTTGAGGTGATGGAGGCATTGTAGGGGTGCCCCGGGCAGCAGGTCAGCTGCCCCGGGCATGGAGACACTGGAGTTGGTCTCGGCGGAGGCCCCGCAGAAGCCTGGGAGGACAAGTCATCCGCGGTAATGTCCCCGAATTACAGGCCGCAATAAAAGATCTGCTTTGGAGGATGGACGACGCAGTAAACCGTGCACTGCAGAATAATTTACGCTTTGTGGGCCTCCCCAAATGGATGGAAGGACAAAATATGGGATCCCTTCTTGAGACTTGGCTGAGGGCCTCCATAACCTCAGAGAAGTTCTCCAACTGTTTCATTATAGAACGAGCCCACCATGCATTTACTCCAAAACCACTTGTGGGGTCACACCCCAGGCTGTGATCTTGCGTTTTCTAGATTACAAAGACGGAGACATGATACTACATGAGGTACGATTAAAGGAGGAAATTCGCTACAACAACACTAAAGTTTGGTGTTCCCAGATTACTCTCAAGAGGTGCAGAAACGATGACGCACTTTCGAATCCGTCAAACAAAAACTGAGAAATCTCTGCCCCAGTAAATCTTACTTTTTCCTGCGAAACTTAAAGGTCTGTTTTAGGGGAAATCCTTCTTCTTCCAAAAGCCTAAAGAGGCGTGGTGATGGCTCGACGAACGTCCAACCCCGAAACCAGGCAACGGCACATGGGAGGGGGACACCATAGCAGTACGGGAAGGGGCGAGACCAAAGAGCCAACGCCCACAGAGATGCTGCATATGAACCTATAGAGGTGTTCAGCGTGTCGGAACCCTATGGCCCACTCAAACGAGAGGTTCCAGATCGTACTCACACCAACTAGACCAAATACTATTAAGTCAGGTGGAATGGTAACCCCTGACCCCTTGGAGCGGGCCCACACCTCAGACTCAGATTCTGAACATCCTCTCCTGCCAGAGATTACAGATGTGGAGCTGAATGGGCAGAATCAGGACATCCCAGGGGCTGGAGGTAAACAATCACCTGGAACCTAAGAAAGCTGCAGGTATGGAGTCACGACCAGCAGTGCCCCAAAGAACTGTGCGAAGGAAGATAATCCATAGTATGGTTGACCATCTACAGGGACAGTAAGATCAGCCTGTGAGAGTGTTTTCCAACAGCATGTTTATTTTCATTGTTTTCTGTTTACTCACTTGTTTTTTCTCTTTCTTTTTCACCCCCTTGTTCTTTCCCTTTTCCCTTTTTGCTTTTAGATTGGCTCATTTAAGTTGAGAAAAGTTTTCTGGGGCTAAATATTACATTTCATCATGGCTACCGACCTCTTGGTCTCTCCTTTCTTTACTCTGCTTTGGGGGAGTGGAATGAGGTGCAGAGTGAGGGAGACCTGCAGGGGGATGGGGTGGAGGGTAAGGTGGGGGGTTTGTTATTTCTATTTTTTCATCTGTTTTTCGATTCTTCATCATGCATTGAAAAAGGTGGAATGCGGTTAATATGGTCCATACTGTGTTGTGATCTTGAGGCTTTCAAACATATAGGTACTCACAGATGCACCCATTGGAACAGCTAGCACAGGGCCCTATCGGCATGCTTTCCTGGTATGTAAATGGGCTGGGCAGCAAGGTTAAAAGAGGTCTAATTACCCAATATATCAGACAGCTGCAGACGGACATTGTCCTATTACAAGAAACACATTTGAAAGAGACACACTGTAAATTGCCAGGGTAGAGGGGCATATGTTACCCTGGCTCATGCTGGTTTCTCCAGTGGAACGCGTTGGGTGGCACTATTGATTAGAAGGAATCCACCCTTCATGGTGTCAAAGACATGGATAGACCCTCTTGGATGCTTGGATGGAGTGCAGGGGTTTAGAGGTCATACCTCTATGACAATTAGTATATATGCCCCGCCACGGCTAGAGGCCCCCACCTTTGGGAAAACTTACAGATATATTACTTGAATCCATTTCAACACTGCACATGATTGGAGGCGGGGGACTTTAATGACGTTATGGCCCCCAGCCCTCGATTGTTCTAGTTCCACGCAGCAAATAGTACTCCCAGCCAGCCTGACACAATTTGCTACAGGACTAGGCCTACAAGATCTATGGCACCAGCAACACGCCAATACATGGGAAAACTCTTACTTTTCTGGTGCACAATAAGTATACTCCAGGTTAGACTATATTTTGTACCCAAAGGAGAGATTGGGACGATCTCTCAGGCTGAATATATGGCAAGGGGCCTGTCAGACACTTGCCTTTATTCATCCGACTGGGTGGGGTAGCGAGGGGGGCAGCCAGGAGCTTGCAGCATAGGACCTTAAAGAGATCGAGGTATCAAAGGGCCTCTGGATAGACACCGAGCTCTGTTTTAAAGAAAAGGAACATTTGGTTGAATCTCGAATAGTTTTGTGGGAGGCCTTTAAAACTGTATTAAGGGATAGAGCACAAAACCTGGTAACCCAAACAAATAGGCAAGAAAGGGCAGAGTTAGAAGGACTAGAGGAGAAGATCCTACAGCTTGAAAGATCCCAAACACCAGTCCTAGACCCATTATGGATGCGGCAACTTGAAGTATACCAGGAAGAACTCAAGGATCTGGCACAGGAAAAGACGAAGCAGCAAATGCTGGCCTCCCTGCACTGTCTATATGAAACAGGGGACAAGGCCCGCAGACTTTTGGCCTGGCTTGGCCACTGAGAAAGGGATGCTAGATGGGTCAGGTCCATCAATAGTCAATCAGGGGAAGTTTCTGACACCGATATGGCAATAGGGTCTGAGTTTGCAAGGTATTATAAACTGTTTTATGCCGTAAGACCACGCACAGATTCCCTGTATATTGCCACCTACTTGGCCCCCTTTTGCTATGTCCTCCCTGGGATAGGAAGATAGGGAACTCCTCGAGGCAGACCTGACCTTTGCAGAGGTACAATAGGCCATAGTCCGATTGCGGACAGGGAAAACGCTGGGCCCAAATGGTGTCCCGGCAGAGTTCTATAAGCCGAACTCCGCCTGCTAGGACCTCATCTCCTGAATCTGTTCAAGGAGGGGAGGGAAAAGGGAGGACTGCCGTTGGGCCTTCGAAAGGCAACCAAAGAGGGTAAACCCAAGGACAAATGTGAGTCATATCGCCCTATCTCTTTGTTGAATGTGGAGACCAAAATCCTGGCCACCATCCTGGTGACTCGACTCCTTTCGGTCATTACTCCATTAATACATCATGACCAATCGGGATTTATACCCAGTAGAGCAACTCACCACAATCTACGCAGAATGCACGTATGGACGACAAATGTGCAGACTCACCAATCCCCACACACCTTCTTGTAATTGGATACTGAAAAGGTGTTTGATGCAATCCATTGGCCCTTCTTGGAGCAGACGCTCTCCAAAATTGGTTTTGGTCCATGCTTCATGAGTTGGGTGGCTCTCTTATACAAGCATCCAATAGCCGAGGTCAGAGTGAATGGGGTGAAATCTGTAGAATTCCATATATGTAGAGGGACTAGGCAGGGTTGTCCTCTTTCTCCCTTTTTATTTGCCCTTACAATAGAATCCCTGACCAGCATGATTAGACAGCACCCCCACATCCACGGGTTCTGTATAACACAAAAGGATGAATCTGAGGAGAAATTAACACTCTATGCTGATGATATGCTCCGTATCAAAACCTGGCATTACCATCCTGATAAAGGAATCTTTATGACCACCCAAAAAGAGCTTTGTGCTAAGCGTAACATTGGGCAAGTGCTTACTAACTTCTTGACAGATGTTGAGCAATGGAGAGGTCTTCCCCTGACACTGATGGGCCATGCTGCCCTTTTCAAAATGATGACCCTACCTAAATTATTGTACGCCCTTGAGAACACGTAGTACTCTGTAGCTACGTCTGTATTCAATGCAATTGACAGAGGTCTACGGATGTTATTATGGGACGGGGGCTCCCCGCGAGTGTCGCTCCACACTCTACAGTGATCTCAATACAATGGAGCCTATCGTTGCCGGACATCGAAGGCTACGATTGGGCATCCCACTTAATCGCCATAAATGATTGGATATACTGTCCACATGACAGGACCATTCCATTTATCGTCTTGAAAGGGCAGGGTTAGAGAAGAGTGCACACTTACATTAGCTGTATGGTGGGGTGGGCGCACATGCTTTAGCCCCGGCGATGCAAGTATCTCTGCTATCTTGGCATAAGGCCACTAAACTTTGGGATGGGCATGTAGGATTACCCAGGAGAGCCCTCTCTGGAAGGGTAATTGGCTGGGTGCAGTTGCTAAACTTAGAGGTTTTGGTACATGGATCAAAATCAGTAAATCCACAGTAAGAGACATACTAGAAAAAGGAACACTGATCTCATTTCCCACACTGCAGTGGGAATATCGGCTACAGCCCACCCAATTTCCGAAATTTGTGCAAATGCGCCGTGCCTGGCATGTGGAGGGAATAGATACAGAGGATATTCCGGAGTATGCCCCGCTGGAGTGGCGTATAGTGATGGAAGCATTGGATAGAAAGATCGTTTCACAAACATTCTGGACAATCAACAATAATATGCCGGACACACTGGGGCGCTTGAGAGAGAGGTGGTCCAGGGATGTGGGTGAGATGGAGAATGCAGATTGGGAGGCGGCCCTGATGTACCCTAGGGAGGTGGCCATTAGGGCACGCATACGTCTCATTCAATTTAAGGTGTTGCACAGGGCCTACTATGATCGCCAGAAGATACATGCTATGGGTAAGGCCCCTACACCTACATGCCAGAGGTGCTTAGGAGATGTGGGTACATTTATCCATAGCATATGGGGTTGCCCTCACATACAGGCATACTGGGTTGGAACCATCAATGAACTCTCTCATATATTAGAGGACCAACTACCACTTGACCCGAAGTTTATGACCTTGGGATTTCCTAATGATGTGGACCTCCCCTGTGCTAAACTTATTTTCAGTGTACTGGGCCTAGTAGTGGCTAAACGGGATATTGCAAGGTACTGGGGTGCCTCAGGCCTGCCTTCCCTACAGGAGTGACATCGTGGGATGGATCTCTATATGGCAGCAGAAAAGGTGGTATATTGTAGAAGGGGGTGCCCACACAAATTTAGAAAGATCTGGGGTTGATGGACGGCATCGAAAGTGATGATGGTGACGGGGCCCCCACCAGCGGACACTAGGGAAGAGGGGATCCACACGGTTCAGGAATAAAGATGCCTAGTGTTTCTATATTTATATATATGCTATGTTACAATGTGGGCATTGACTGCTATACTCCTGATTGTAACTATTATTTCGCAGTATGACTATGCTCATATACCTGCTATGCATTCCGTCCATCAAATGTTTCTTTTGCATATGTCGCCCTAAGTGGTAAGGGTATGCCCAGACGGGGGTCCCGTGCTCACTACACCACTGGATTCAAGCTAGCCTGGCTGATGAAGGGTGATGCCCTGAAACCGGTCCCAGGATGCTTGTTTCTGGTCCAGGGAGGACCTAGCTTGGCAGTTCGGGCTGGACTGTTCCCACAAGGAACAGGGTCAAGACTGATTTGCATATGGCTGGGTCCAAACTGGGGTGGTGAGCAAAAGAATGATGGATTAAACCCAGATCCTTGTGACTGGGGGTGAATGTTTGCATTTTCCAGCATTCCGTCCATCAAATGTTTCTTTTGCATAAATTATCCAGGCATGCCATAAACGGGCATCACGGTGACACTCCTGGTCATGGGCCAACAGGGGGCGCACACACACGTCGAAATCCAGGTCAGCTACCGTTACGTTGGAGAGGCAGACATCCATGGTCCACTTGAATATGCACGAGCGACAATGCAACACAGGCTGAACGCAGGTGACGTTGGCAAGGCGGAAGCTTAGCCGGTAACTGATCCGCAGCACTGCCAATGGCAGTGCCCCCAGGACATGCAGCAGACGTGCATGGTACAGGTCCACGTGACTGGAGTTGTGCATGTGTCCGGGATGGTCTGCCATTGCGTCAGTGGCTCTGCTTGAAGCGGCACTGTGCTGACCCGCGCCAGTCCTGTGGATGAAATGGCACAGCTCGGAGCAATGAGCAGTGTCTGTGTGCAACGGGTGCAGGCCTGGGGTGGGGTGGGAGTACGTGTGAAGGCCATTTTACGCACGCTAACTATGACCAAGGACTACTGCATGTGGGATGTGTACAAGTTGGTCTCACGTCGGGCAGTGCGTAGTGTGGGAGTCGCCAGCAAATGCTATCGTATCTGTCAGTGGGTGCTGGGCACATGCAAGTCCCAGCTTGGAGCTGCAGATGTGCTACCGCCTGATAGTTCAGACAAAGGACCTTTCATTCCTACAGTAACTTCACCATCTGCTTGCATACAGGAGATGTACAGAGGCCTGTCGTGGGTGGGAGGTCTGCGACCCAGGGAATCATGGATGATATGCCGAGCACGTGGCACCTGAGCGGCCTCACTGTGTGTTATGTTGCCTCACAGCTGCTCCTCCCTCCCACGAGCCCCCACACTTGTGTGCGCTGTGCGGTTGTATCACGTGCACTCCTACGGCACACCATTGTCATGCCTGTCTGCGCATGTCCAGCGGCATGCCAACAACACCGTGAAGCTGGCCATTGAGGGTGTGCGGCCACGTGAGTGTAGGCCAATGGTCCGGACAGGGCGGACACAGGTGTACAGTCCATGGCTGTCTGTGATCACGCTGCGATTGAGGCTAGGCATCTGACTTATGCAGCCGCAGGACTGATACACATAACACTTGGCATGCATGAGCCAAGACCCCGAGCGGTCTTACGCTCCTATATTTCCCCGTACGTGCGGGCCCGCCCTCCGGGTGCATGCTACACTGCAACATCGACTACTGTGGCCCTGGTGGCGACAACACTCCAACACAGAGACACGCTTACCGCACTTCCTGTTCAAGGCCAGACCAGAGCCACGCCCTGAACCCCCTTGCCGAATCAGCACACCCCGGCGCTGACCTGACGTATGCCGGACCAGCACACGCCGCTTGTGCATGCAGGGGGGGGCGGGCGAAGCTACATGTCCAAGGTCTTGGCCACAGCTGAGGTGACATGGTATCGTCCGCTGAAGACAGCACACTGTGATGTTGCAGGGCTCGGGCCCATCATGCTGACATAATGACCACACGGACACACTTGCTTAGATGGTGTGAATGGCTACGGGCACATGCGCCCGGCCACGTTTATTAGCAGGCTCACATGTCGAGTGACACCTGTGTTGGATGTGTGTGGGGTGTGTGTACACCAGCCGTCATGGAGTGCCTGGTGCAGTCAAAACAACGACAACAGTGTACATCGTTAAGGACACAACCATTCAACCATAAAGGCTCCATGACTTGAGCTGCACAGAGTTAGTGGCCCCGGATGCACAGCGTCCTGCACAGGCCTACCGCCACAGGCTGCTGACTTGCGGTGCACTGGGGCAGGGTCACGTGAGCAGAGCAGGTTCCTGTAGATGACAAAGGGGGTTGTGGCGGAGTGTCTCGGTGGACAGTGGAAGGTGTACCCCCAGGGCATGATGCAGAGGGCAGAACCACGCAGAAACAGTCACCATGGTGGAGATGAATGGAACAGACACATGTCGAACACCAAGTCTGTCCCAGCCAGATGATGATGCAGGCAACCCCCAGGTCATGGACTCAGACACCACCAAAGTCCAACCAGAAAGTGCCCATGACTCATTGCGCACAGAGTTAGTGGCACCAGGTCAGTTGTTGCTAGTGTTCGGTCACCTCCGTGACGAGGATCCGGCTTTCATCCGGACTGAACCGCATCTTCTTCTTACTCCTCTCCATGAGTTTACTGGTATGGACTCTGCCATTCATGAATCACGACTAAGTGCTGGATGTGGGACCTACTGGACCGCAGTGTAGGCCGGGGGCAGCGGTCAGCATGGGCCCACAGACACGTGTCGCCGGCTTGCGATGCAGACTTTGGCTTCACTGATCGGAGGGAGTATAGTGATGTGGCCGCTGCCACGGACTTGGGGTCACTGCCATTCAAGACTCAGGACACAGTTCCACATGTGGGACCTACTGGGCCGCAGTGTAGGCCTGAGCCATCATCCAAGTGTCGCCGGCTTGCGTTGAACAGGGTTAGTGGCACCACGGTTCGCCGGCTTGCGTTGAACAGGGTTAATGGCACCACGTGTCGCCAGCTTGCGTTGAACAGGGTTAGTGGCACCACGTGTCGCCAGCTTGCGTTGAACAGGGTTAGTGGCACCACGTGTCGCCGGCTTGCGATGCAGACTTTGGCTTCACTGATCGGAGGGAGTATAGTGATGTGGCCGCTGCCACGGACTTGGGGTCACTGCCATTCAAGACTCAGGACACAGTTCCACATGTGGGACCTACTGGGCCGCAGTGTAGGCCTGAGCCCTCATCCAAGTGTCGCCGGCTTGTGTTGAACAGGGTTAGTGGCACCACGTGTTGCCGGCTTGCATTGAACAGGGTTAGTGGCACCACGTGTCGCCGGCTTGTGATGCAGACATGTGCCTCACTGATCGGAGGGAGTTCAGTGATGTGGACGCTGCCACGGACTTAGGGTCACTGCCATTCTAACTCACGACTCAGTACAACATGTGCCAACAACTGGGCCGAAGAGTACGCCGGTGGAGTATGTCAATGAAAAAGGAGTACTGTGGGCCAGCGTCGTGGAGGCCAGCGATGGTCTGCGGAGGCTGCAAAAGTGGCGGGCCTGGGGCTTGGAGCTTGCACCGGCACATGGTGGGCCCTCTTTGACACACGCCAGTGTCAGCAGATGAGCGGAGCCTCCTTGGTGCGCTGGGGCAGGCATGACAGGTCTGGGGACCAGCGGCCCGGGGTGCAGCAGGCGCACAGGGATGCAGGCCCCGCCATGCACGGCGCCTGCCTCGTGGCGGGCTGAGAGGCGCCGCCCTGGCAGACACGTTGGCCATTCCAAAAGAGAACCACGCCCAGTGCGACGGGGTTTTTATTCACACCCCTACACAGGCCTGGCGTACGCAGGGCCAACCCACTCCGCCCGCGCATACAGGGGGTGATGTAACGTGCGACATTTCCGCGTTCTGCCCCACAGCCTGTGGGGACATGGTAGGGTCCACTGGCCACTACACTCCATGCACCAGCAGTTAATGTCCACATGGCCATTTCCGTGGTTTGCACATTGGAGTCTGTCCAGCACCTCCACGCCACACCTGGCATTGGGTAGGTTCTCATTCATTAGTCACTTGCCGCTCTCGCACATGCCTGCTCCAAGCCTCTCCTCACATTCTGCTATTATGTGGCTGTGGTGCCATGCCATGGCTGGGTTGTGTGCATGGCAAGCCCAGGTTCCCAATGGAGTTGTGTTGTCGTGTCTGGTCGGTTGGCATGTTGTGTGGCATGTTGCATGTAGTTCTGCTGCGTGCCCATTGCCAGTGTCGTGAGTTGCATGACTGTGGGGTGGAGGTGTGTGGTGTGTTCATTTGGTACTTACCAACGGGCACTGCATTTCCATAGGTGCCATCCTGGGAGCGCTGGTTGATGATGGACTGTCGGGCGATGTAGGAATCATGCACTCTGCCTGGGGAGTTGGCCACGACATTGTTGAGGAGTCCCGGGTGGTCCACTATTGCCTGCACATTCATGGGATGCGTGTGCTTTCTGTTGCGGTAGTTGTGTGCAGTGTCGGCAGGGGGTATGAGGTGTACATGTGTGCAGTTGATTGCCCCCGACACGTGAGGGAATCCAGCTATGGCGTAGGAGCCTTGCTTGGTCTCCAGCTGCTCCTGCGCAGTGTGGGTGAAGTGGAGGTGCTGGGGTACCAGGCTGATGATGGCATCCAGGACAGGTGTGATGAACTTGGATGGGGCTGGCTGTGAGACTCCTCCGACTCTGGCAGTTGTGGGTTGGAAGGTACCAGAGGCCAACATGTGCAGCACAGCCGGCAGCTTTGTCTGCGGAGGGATGTTGGTTGTCCGCTGTGTTGGTACCATCAGCAGGTGGGCGATGTGGGTCAGGATGCGGGGGATGGTTGTCCTTTTGGGCCTGTAGTGGGCAATGTCCTCCTCTGGCGTTCGGTCTGTGCGGCTGGTGCGTTTAAGGTGGGTCCGCTGTCTTTGTGTACGCTGCCTCTGTTGTGGTCTGGGGGGGGGGCGGGACGGGTCCTGGGGATGGTGGCGGGCCTGGGGGGTTGGCGGTGGGTGTTGTGGCCCTCATGGGTCTCGGAGCTGCATGATCATTGTCTCCATGGCATCTGTGGTTCTTCAGATGTGGCTCTTGGCTGGGCTCCCTTTCATGCTGCAGGTAGTCGTCCTGCTTAACACCAGCAAAAGGCAGGTGTTAATTCCCTGCTGCTACCGCGGCTTATCGCCTGTTTTTGGTTCGCATTGCAGATCTGGCAGTTTGTTGTGAAAGTGGTGTAGTGGTGTTTTCGTGAGTTTTTGCACGGAAACGCCTACTCTGCATCTCATTAGGGTTAGTTGGTGGTGTCACCCGTGGAGATAAATTGTGAGGCAGTTATCGCGGGAATACTGGCGATGTCTGCAGTTTGCACCCGCTTGTGAATGGGGTGTTAAATCTATCTCCACTTTTGATGCGTTAAGGTGGCGATAACTCGGAGATAAGTCCTTGTGAATATGCCCCAAAGTCTTTTGCCATTTGTACAGCAAAGTCTTTAAGCATAGGAATAGCACAGTGCTATCCATGCCAAGCTGTTAAATGACAAAAGCCATTTACCACTCCAGGCACAGTATTACAGCTTTGGACTGGTAAAATACCATTCAAGCCAACCTGAAATGAATAAAAGCAACCCCTGACACGTGTTTCGCTGTCATTACAGCTCTTCAGAGAGGTTTTGCTTTGTCCAGACACAAGGGTGCACCCAGTATAAGTCAAAAGAATACCCTTGCAGGCATAGAGTGATGCACAAATTATGCAAAAAAGAAGAAGAGAACTCTGGGTAGTACTCAAGTTTAGGTGGAAGGCAGCTTCTGTATTGAGCACCTTCAACACCAGCGACACTCTAGATTTGCTCACCTCAAATGTCTGCTTTTCTATCAAAGTTTTTAAGCATGGGATTAGCACAGTGCTATCCACGCCGAGATAGAAAGAGACAAAGTCTTTTGCCATTTGTACAGCAAAGTCTTTAAGCATAGGAATAGCACAGTGCTATCCATGCCAAGCTGTTAAATGACAAAAGCCATTTACCACTCCAGGCACAGTATTACAGTTTTGGACTGGTAAAATACCATTCAAGCCAACCTGAAATGAATAAAAGCAACCCCTGACACATGTTTTGCTATCAATACAGTTCTTCAGAGAGGTTTAGCTTTGTCCAGACACAAGGGCGCACCCCGTATAAGTCAAAAGAATACCCTTTCAGGCATAGAGTGACGCATAAATTATGCAAAAAAGAAGAAGAGAACTCTGGGTAGTATTCAAGTTTAGGTGGAAGGCAGCTTCTGTATAGAGCACCTTCAACACCAGCGACACTCTAGATTTGCTCACCTCAAATGTCTGCTTTTCTATCAAAGTTTTTAAGCATGGGATTAGCACAGTGCTATCCACGCCGAGATAGAAAGGGACAAAGGGGCATATTCTCAAGGACTTATCGTTGAGTTATCCCCACCTTAACGCATCAAAAGTGGAGATAGATTCAACGCCCCATTCACAAGCGGGTGCAAACTGCTGACATCGCCAGTATTCCCGCGATAACTGTCCCAAAATTCATCTCCACGGGTGACACCACCAACTAACCCTAATGAGATGCAGAGTAGGCGTTACCATGCAAAAACTCACGAAAACACCAGAACACCACTTTCACAACGAACTGCCAGATCTGCGATGCGAGTCAAAACCACGCGATAAGCCGCGGTAGCAGCAGGTATTTAACACCTGCCTCTTGCTGGTGTTAAGCAGGACGACTACCTGCAGTAGGCAACGGAGCCCCGCACACAGCCACACCCGAAGAACAACCGATGCCATGGAGCTACACATCATGCAGCTTGGAGCCCCAACAGGGCCACAACACCCACCGCCACCACCCCCAGGACCGCCACCACCACCAGGATCCGGACCGGCACCCCCCCCGGACCACCACAGAGGCAGCGCAGAGTAAGACAGCGGACCTACAGAAAATGCACCAGTCTCACAGACCTAACGCCCGAGGAAGTCATTGCCCACTACAGGCTCAAAAGGACAACCATCCTCCGCATCATGACCCACATCGGCCACAGGCTGACTGTCCCAACACAGCGGACAACCAACATCCCTCCGCAGACAAAGCTGCTGGCTGTGCTGCACACGTTGGCCTCTGGTACCTTCCAACCAACACGGCCAGAGTCGGAGGAGTCTCATAGCCAGCCCTATCAAAGTTCCTCACACCTGTCCTGGATGCCATCATCAGCTTCATACCCCAGTACCTTCACTTCCCCCACACTGCGCAGGAACAGCTGGAGACCAAGCAAGGCTTCTACGCCATTGCTAGATTCGCACACGTGTTGGGGGCCATTGACTGCACACATGTCCCACTTGTGCCCCCTGCGGACACTGCACACATCTACCGCAACAGAAAGTACACGCATTCCATCAATGTGCAGGCAATAGTGGACCACCGGGGAATGTTCACCAATGTCGTCGCAAACTACCCAGGCAGTGTGCATGATTCCTACATCTTCCGACAGTCCATCATCAACCAGCGCTTCCAGGATGGCACCTATGGAACTGGACTGCTCGTTGGTAAGTACCAAATCAACACACCACACACCTCAAAGCCACCATCACACAATGCACAACTGTGGGAATGCACATTTGACCAAACCACATACAACATGTCAATCACCATGCCCACCTACCAGACACGAAAACACAACTCCATTGGGATTCTGGGCTTCCCATGTACACAAGCCAGCTATATCATGGCACCACAGCCACACAACAGCTGAACGTGTGGAGAGGCGGAAAGCAGGCATGTGCGAAGGATGCAAGTGACCCATGGATGGGAATGTACACAAGGACAAGTGTGGCGTGAATGTGCTGGACAGACCTGGGTATGCAAACCACAGATATGTCCATGCAGACATTAACTGCTGGTGTCTGGAGAGTAGTGAACAGTGGACGCAACCATGTCACCCCAGGCTGTGGGTTGGATCGCGGAAATGTCGCTCGCTGCGTCCCCCCCTGTATGCGTGATCGTAGTGGGTTGGCCCGGCTCACGCCAGGCCTGCGCAGGGGTGTGGATAAAAACACTGTTGCGCTGAGCGTGGTGCTCTCCCGGAATGGCCAACGTCACTGCCAGGGCAGCGCCTCTCAGCCCGCCAAGCGGCCGACGCCGTGAGCAGCGGGGCCTGCGAGCCTGTGCCCCTGCTGCACCCCAGGCCGCTGACACCCAGACCCAGCTTGCCCGCCCCAGCGCTCCAAGGCCGCACTGCTCACCTGCCGACATTGTCGTGTGTCAAAGAGGGCCCACCACGTGCCGCTGCGAGCTCCAAGTCCCATGCCCGCGACCTTGGCAACCTCCTCAGACCATCGCTGTCCTCCGTGACACAGGCCCCCAGGAGTCCTCATTCGTTGACATACCCCACCGCTGCAGCCGGCCTACACTGCAGTCCAGTATGTCCCACATCTAGAACTGAGTCTTCATTAATCAATGGCAGAGTTCATGCCAGTGAACGCAGGGAGAGGAGTGAGAGAAAGATGCGTTTCAGTCCGGTGGAAACACGGATCACCGTTACGGAGGAGGTCAACCAGTAGCAAGGACTGACCTGGTGCCACTAACCCTGTGCGCAGTGAGTCACCGTCAGCCTCCGGCAGAACATTGTTGGTGTCTGAGCCTGTGGCCTGGGGGTTGTCATCAGCAACTGGCAGGTACGGACTTGGTGTTTGGCATGAGTCTGTGGCATTCATATCCGCCATGTTGCCGGACACAGCTGGTATGTGCCCTCTGCATCATGCCCTGGGGGTACACCTCCCACTCTCCCCCAAGACACTCTGCGAAAACCACCTTTGATACATACGAGACCCTGCTCTGCCCTCATGACCCTACCCCAGTCTCCCGCAAGTCAGCGTCCCGTGGCGGTAGGCCCGTGTCGGCCGCTGTGCATCCGGGGCCACTAACTCTGTGCAACTCAAGTCATGCTCCCTTGCTGTTCGAACATTGCATTCCTGAGTGCCTGATGACTGTTGAAGTTGTTGCCAGCACCAGCTACTCCCTGAAGGCTGGCTTACACTCACCCCACACACAGCCAGCACAGGCGTCACTGGACTAGTGGGCCTGCCAACACATCATGCCGAACCAAGTATTGACTCTTTTCTCTCTGCACTGTCACAGGTGATCAAGGATATGCACTCTGCCCTTGGATGATGACACCCCTCCGAGACCCGAACACACCCGCCCAGAGGCAGTACAATGTGGCCCACATACGCACCAGGGGCCCCGTGGAACGCACATTTGGCATGTTGAAGTCACGTTTCAGGTGCCTGGACGTCACAGGTGGAAGGCTCCTGTACAGCCCAGACATCGTGTGCAAGATGATCGTTGCATGTTGTGTGTTGCACAACATCTGTGTATGCACCAATGCCCCTTGGATCCAAGTTCCAGAAGTACCGGATGATGATGAGGACGATGGGGCAGGTGGCCCACATCCCACTGCAGCAGCGGCAGGATTAGCCCGTAGGAACACCCTCATTGCCAATTTCTTCTCATGAGCACGTCACATTGTGGCCGTCCCTGGCAATCATGGGACAGTACAAAATGTCCACAAGCACAGCATGTCTGAATAAAAAATATTTGCAGGTTACAGGTTGTACTTGTACATTGTCATGTCACAGTTTCCTGCTGTGCCAGATGTGATTGGCCGTGTTGTGCACATATGCGGCACCAGTTGTGTCCTGTGTTCTGTTGTGGAGGTGTTGCTGTTTGTACCAGGATGTTGTCAATGTCGAGGTGCACTTATTCTTATGTGCGTATGCTGCACAGTGGGTGAGTCGCTCCTGGTTCTCTGATTTGGCTGCCACTTATCCCTTTCATGCGGTGTGCCTTTCAGTTCTGTGCTTCCACAGTGCTGAGATGTTGCAGACTTGGGTAACTTGTGCTCTTTGTCGAGTTGTGACTCTTGGGCGTGGTTTGTCCTCAGATGTGTCGTTGACATCAGGGGTTGTTTCTGCAGGTGGTTGTGTCCGAGTGTGACCTGCTCCTTTCCGGTTGTGGTCCGCACTCAGCCACCTCAGTGTCGTGTCGTGTAAATTGTCATGATGATTGGACTGCAGCCATGCTACTCGTCATGTGCTGTCTCTTGCATTGTCAGTGTGGCTGACGTATATGCATGTTTGCTGTGTTTCGCACGTGTTGGTTGTGTGACTGTTGATGTGTTGGGTGGGTGCCCCTTTGGGCACATGGTGTACGTGGGACTACTTGGTGTTTGTGTGTGTGCTGAAGTGTTCCCGTGGGATCAGGGACATGATCCTGAGTCATTGTGGGTGTGCAGTGTGCTCATGTAATTGTGCATGTGTGCCATTGTGCCCATCTCCCCGCGTCCCCCACTCCCTGATCGGTACGCACCCTGTTGATGTAGTGTCGGGTCATGTTGGGCAGTGTCCGGATCCCCAACTCCAGTCACCGTCTCCCGACTGGTGATTGTGGCCACCATCTTCTCCATGTCATTCAGCTCCTGGTGTTCTGCTGGCCCCCCTCCTCCGAAGTGCGTTGCTGCTTTTGTGTTGGCAGCGGGTTTCTGCTTGGTTTTGCCATTCACATCAATCCAGCACCTCTTGTGCTCTTCCATTGTCCTCCTCAGCGCTGCGACGGCATTCACATGGTCCGAGATGGTGTGCCATCTTTGCCTCTTTGTTGCCAGTGACACGTTGGAGGTGACGTACAGTTGGTGGTGGTGTTCTATCTCATCCGTGATGATAATCGTGTTTTCCTTCAGACTGTACCCCGCCTTCCTCTTCCTCTTCTCATTGCCCTTCCACTAGCCCTGGATTCCTGGGTGTTCCTCCGTGGGGATTGTGGGGTTCATGTTGTCCTCTGCAGTCGGTCAGGGTGCATCCGTGGTACTCCGCAGTTCATTTCCTTTTTAGTGGCATTTTCCGTATGCTGTTCTTGTGCTTTTTCCCGCATTGCGCGTGGGTATTGCTGGCCTCTCGCTGGTTATCACTGTTTTCTTATCGCGTTTGGGCCCATCGCGTCTTTTTACGCGTTGGGGGTTTGTGTTTTTATCGCCGTCGCGGTGGTTGTATCGCAGGCATTGGCCGCGGTTTCGGGAGACTATCGCATGGTACCGCCGTGTTGTGAATTCCACGTTAACAAGGGGTTATTTTCCCGCGATGGACTGTGATGTGTAAAGTTGCGTTAACATTTTTTGGAGATGTTTAGCGCACGTTCTTGTGAATATACCCCAAAGTCTTTTGCCATTTGTACAGCAAAGTCTTTAAGCATAGGAATAGCACAGTGCTATCTATGCCAAGCTGTTAAATGACAAAAGCCATTTACCACTCCAGGCACATTATTACAGCTTTGGACTGGTAAAATACTGTTCAAGCCAACCTGAAATGAATAAAAGCAACCCCTGACACATGTTTGTTTCGCTGTCATTACAGCTCTTCAGAGAGGTTTAGCTTTGTCCAGACACAAGGGAGCACCCAGTATAAAATATATAAGAAAGTATATCTTTCTTGGATATATATATATATGTATATATATATATATATATGTATATATATATATATATATATGTATATATATATATATATATATATCTGATTGCAAAGTACTAGCATGCAGGATGTGCTATACACTCCTCGTTAGGGTTTTTTTGCTACCCTGAGTGAGTAAATGAATGCCACCAATGAAGGGTTCCATCCAGACGTACTAAAGGCACTACCCAGGAAAATCTAGACAGAGCTCAGTACAGGGTCTGTAGAACCCACGCAGAAGCTTTCAGTGCATGAATGAAAAATGTATCTCATTTCGAAGCACAAAGCTCAACTTTGAGCTGCATTTCTTGCAACACAGCTGGCTGATCACAGCCTCCCACGACATGTGGGAGGGCCTCTTACCAGATTTCCAGAAGAGTTCCAGCTCTCTGATTACTGTCCTAGACTTGGCCACCGAGGGGTAACTAACCAGTGCACCCTATAGACCTAAGAGAAGCAATATAGTAAATACATCGCTGAAAGTCAGGCATAAATGGATAAACTGTGAAATGCAGGCAAGAACTTTAAACCTATGGAACGGGGAATGTGCGCCCTAAGATTTCGACTTCTAATGGTCTCCTGTGAAGCCCAAATTAACTGTTTCCGATTAATTATAACTCCTTCTCTTGTATTATGTTTAGGCAAAAACAAGATGTACAAAATGACCCGAATAGATGACTATAAATTGCTGAGCCAAAATGATTTAATGTAACTTATAGTGCTATTGGCTTTTAGCGCCTGAACACTAGATCAAGGTTTTATGAGGATTGATTAATTAATTACAAATGTCGTGTGAAAGTTGTCCAGGTATATAGGAACTGTGTTTTATTTGTTTAAAAGATGTTTTACTACCTAGTATGCATTTTAACTCTGATTGTTTTAAGATATATGGACGTTGCAATATGTTTTGTATTAATTACGATGTTTGCACTTTTTATTCACCAATAACGATGTAAAATAAAGTTAAAGGATGAACTGTGGGCATGAAGCAAGAAATGGGTGAAGTCTCCTTTAATGTGAGCTTTAGGCTCACACAATTCAATCGCCTACAACTCACACAAAGGACACCCTAAAAAATAGATCCTAGAAGGAGTAGTGGCTGTCCCAAATACAATTCGCCTGTACCAAACGTTCAACACTTAAGGGCTCATTTAGGGTTTGGTGGACTGGGAAGAATGCCTTAAAGTGGCAGTCTTCCTGCCCTGCCAAACCAGTGTTTCTCATGCCCCATTAACAGAGTGAGGAATTCCAGGGTTGACGTGGGCAGAACATCAACTGGCTCTGCCAGTGATAACCCCTGTCCCAGGGGTCTGCCTGCCCCAGGATCACTGGATCCTAGCGGCAGTAAATTTGCCCTATTGAAGGTGACGTGGCAGCCACTGAATTTCTCTGCTTTAAGAGTTTGCTTTCACGAACCAGAAAGTTTGCCCAGCAGGTGCTTTAAACATAGTGCCCCCTCAACAAACTTGCAGTACTGTGAAGGTAGCAACCACAGTGGCTGATCTTTTTAGACCACAGAGATCACACCGGGCAGGTGGAGAACTCTTTACAGGGCAGACTGATCACTGCCAGGCTGAATGAGGCAATGGCCACCCCCCTCCTGGTGGAGTGGCAGACTTTTCCCCAGGGTCTGAATGACCCTCTTAGTCTGGGACAGCCCTAAAGAAGCAGCAATGTGGGACCAGGTAATAAATATACATCCCTTCTGATCGTATTGAGAAACTTCTCCTCAAGACGCTATGATGGGATGCCGGATGTGAGGAGGACCGTGTTGACCAGAAAATGTACCTACAAGCACATCTACACTCAGAGGACCCCTATCCTCCCTTAAATAAATGCAACAGGTCCAGGTAATGTTGCTCTGGGCACAAAGAATTAAATTAATGCAATTTGCCATTAGTCGTGTGGGCGATGAAACATAACGCAAATGCCTCCCTGAGCTGTCCTGTATGGAAGCAATAATATCCCAGTGAAGAAAGCCAGGTAGGAATTTGCATCTGTTCACTTCAGCAATGTATTAATGCATGCTTGAAATCTCAACTTACCCCTCAAACAAATCTGCTTATGTTTAATGTAATTTCATTCTAAATTATTGGAAATATCAATACAACAATTATTTAAAACAATATCACTGGAATGGTTACATAGATAGTGAGGGTGACTGATAATGACTGGTAATGAGGGGAATAAGAGGATAGCATATTACATGAAATATTGTAGATATTTTACATGCAATAAAATATACTGGTATGTAAGATCCAGAAGCAAGAGCCTGGGATGAGAGGCCAATATAGGTCAAGGTTTATGGTCCTCTAGACTGGAGAGGATGGGTTTGAGGGCATCTTGAAGGGGAAAGGGAAGATTCTGTCAGGAAGTCTGGCAAGGGCTAGTGGCAGGGTAAAAAACATAAGCAGAATATTGGTACAGAGCCGCCCAAGATCACACAGAGTGTCAGAGGAGAAAGGGGATCCAAAGGGGACGTTCTGCACAAGGTAACATGAAAGTGAAGTCTCAGAAAAAACAGGCACTTAAGAGGCAGTTTGGGATTCAGAATAACTAACACCCAGGATGAATGTGCAAGACATATATATATAACAATATTAACAATAAAAGGCATGTGGGGTAAAGCCCTGAGGAGCACCACACAGTAAGACTGAAGCTTAGTAAGTTCCTTACTCACAATTGCTGTTATAGATACTGACTGCAAATACCTGCATGTATGTTATACATGCAAAGGCAGAGTCTGTGGAGCTGATACCTATGGTGATGTTACAAAAGTAAATCAAAGACGATAAGCACAGTGGACAGAAAACACCATCTAGGTTGTCAAATGTGCCCACGTATCTTAGCGATCAAACAGGAACACACAAGGTGGTAACAGCTAGAGTTTAGAACTAAAATACCCAGCCATGATAGAGAAGGAGCTAGCAAGCAGGATTGCGTAACAGGAAAGAAGGGAAAACAAAAGGCACACTTAGCAGAAAGCATGTAACAAACCACACAACTGGTAACTGGAAGCGAAGACAGCAGGAACATGAAGGTAGCAAACTAGAAACTGGGCTAAGGTAAATGTAAAAGGCGGCGGCGTCTAGGAACAAGCATTGGCATAGCCAATAGGTCTCGCCTTTGGGGCCTTATAAGTGTTTAGCCAGAGCTATTGACTTTGCCAATGTCTTCAAGCTGTGCTGTAGAGAAGTGTGGCTGCTGTGCGGCATTGCTGAAAAGTTATAATAAAAAAGTGTCAGAAGCATTTTTGTTACTTTATATATGACCAAGAAGGCATTATGTAAAACTGAACGACCATATTAAAAAAGTATTTACAATAAAAAATTCTCAGTTTTCTTTTGTTCTTGCAATGCTGGCAACTTGTTTCTGCCTATTGCAATGGTTGTTTGTTAAAGCTTTTTTTTTTTTGAGGGGCATAAACAATCGGAGGGTGAAAGGTTGGGAACTAGTACCTGTATTATAACACTAGCAGCGGCCAGACGCTGAGGAGAAGTCAACATATGCCAGATTCCGAGAGCAGGCTGAGGTGGTGCTGAGTGATGCTGAGGTGGTAGTGGTGGTGGTGGTGACTGTTGCGGAGACGATGCTGAGGTGATGCTGAATGATACTCAGGTGTTGCTGAGTGATACTGTGGTGGTGCTGAGTGATGCTGTGGTGGTGCTGAGTGATGCTGTGGTGGTGCTGGTGATATTGTCTTGGCGCCGAGCGTGCTGTGGCGGCGCTGAGCGATGCTGTGGCTGCGCTGAGCGATGCTGTGGCTGCGCTGAGCGATGCTGTGGCGGCGCTGAGCGTGCTGTGGTGAGCGCTGAGCTTGATGCTGTGGCTGCGCTGAGCGATGCTGTGGTTGCGCTGAGCGATGCTGTGGTTGCGCTGAGCGATGCTGTGGTTGCGCTGGCGATGCTGTGGTTGCGCTGAAGCGTGCTGTGGTTGCGCTGGCGATGCTGTGGTTGCGCTGAGTGATGCTGTGATGGCGCTGAGCGATGCTGTGATGGCGCTGGCGATGCTGTGATGGCGTTGGCGATGCTGTGATGGCGTTGAGCGATGCTGTGATGGCGTTGAGCGATGCTGTGATGGCGTTGACGCGATGCTGTGATGGCGTTGAGCGATGCTGTGATGGCGTTGAGCGATGCTGTGATGGCGTTGAGTGATGCTGTGATGGCGTTGAGCGATGCTGTGATGGCGTTGAGAGATGTTGTGTTGGTGCTGAGTGATGCTGTGCTGGCTCTGATTGATGCTGTGCTGGCTCTGATTGATGCTGTCGTTGCGCTGAGTGATGCTGTGGTTGCGCTGAGTGATGCTGTGGTTGCGCTGAGTGATGCTGTGGTGTTGCAGAGTGAGAGATAGAGTGAAGATATAATGCCCAATTAGAGAGGGTGGTGAGAGAGAAAGGGTGTACATAGAATAAAGAGTGGAGCGGATAGAGAGAGAAAAGAAGGGAGAGAGAGTGAATGAAGGAGTTTGAAGAGAAACAGATAAAGGGGTGAGGAGAGAATGAAAGGCTAAAAGAATAGAGAGGGAGAGTTAATTAAGTAGAGAGAATTAGAGAGGGGAGAGAGAGAGAAGGAGAGAGACAATAAGAGTGGGGGTGTGGAGTTTAAATAGAGTGAAGAAGTGGCCGACGGAAAAAGTAACCTTAAATATAGCTTTGTGCGAATAAATACTTTTTTTAAAACAGTGAGAGACAAAAATACTGGTAATTAGGCTGTGACTCCCAATATAAAACAAATAAGCGATATAAGGTGAAATCAACCCACCGAAGCAATATTTCTAACTAGACAAAAAAAAGCTTGCATTTCAATGCTAATCGCTGTTGTTTTTCATGTGACTGTAGTCCAGGGCCCTCAGTTGGTAATGTGAGCTGCTGCGGCGATTGAAACATCAGAGTCCAGAGGTTAATGAGCCATGACGAGGAAATGAGGAAGAGATAGCAAACCCAGATGGCAGCTGCGGGTATGCGCCATCGTGAACTCAAGCTGGTCGCCAGCCGAAAGCCAGTGTTTGCACTTCCAAAACCCGCTTACTAAAACTCTCGGCCAGACCAGCGCAAGCGCTGGTGCAGGCCGAGACCTAAGGAGATTAAAAACCTAGGAGTCTGGCTGGATTCTACTCTTTCTTTCGAGAGACACACTAGGAAGGTTGCAGGGAAGTGCTTTGGAATTCTCTGAATGTTGAGAAAAAACTTTGGATATCCTCCCTACTTCAGCCAGGAAAATCCTGGTCCACGCCTATGTAACGTCCCAACTGGACTATGGAAACGTCCTCTATATAGGAGCAACAAAA
Source organism: Calotriton arnoldi (assembly GCA_963921515.1). NCBI lineage: Eukaryota > Metazoa > Chordata > Amphibia > Caudata > Salamandridae > Calotriton > Calotriton arnoldi. Next base: position 234,124 of record CAWUFW010006617.1, read on the forward strand.
AAATTTCGTCATAGGCTGCAATCTATCCAGAATGCGGCTGCCAGCTTAGTTCTGAATCTACCTAGGAAGCTTCCTCTGGAAAAGCTCTTGGTTCCTTACATTGATTGCCTATTAACAAAAGGATCCTTTTTAAAGCCCTGTGCTTTTGTCATCGGAGTCTGCAGGGCAAAGGCCCGAGCTACCTTCATGATTTACTTGGCCCTTATAATCCAGTCCGATATCTCAGATCAACCGGAACTTCCCTGGTCTAAGTTGCCAAAGTCCAAAAAGCAAGAATGGAGGCGTGCTCATTTGGTTACTTGGCAGCCAAAAACTGGAATGCACTGCTCTCTCTCCCTCAGCTGAGTCATCTGAGAATTTTTCTGGAAAAGATTAAAAACCTGGCTTTTCCAGCTTTGAGGTCTGTGCCCATCTTTCCTTGTTCTCCATACCCCAGCACCCCATCCTTTCTGAAGAGTGGTCTTAGCGCGGGGACACACCAGTTGGTGTAACCAGGCGCTTTATAAGTGGTATTATTGTTATTATTTCCACAGAGAGCCTTTTGGTAAGCTAATAACTTTGACCCTGTTTGACGAATCTTTACTGCGCTTAAAAAAAAAAAAAAAAAAACGGTCCTCCACCTCAGCTCCTTCCTGGAAGTTTTGGGGTGATCTGTTAAGCAGGGGGCGAGGTAGTACCAAAACACAAAATCCTTGTGCATTTCCCATAGAATTCTTTAAGACACGTTACACCAAAAACTGCTGAACAGAAATTATATCAAATTTGTCAGGAAGACTGTTTTGTGTTGTGATTTAGTGGAAATCCGTTCAGTAGTTTTGAGTTATTAAGAGCCGAAAACAATGGTATATTTTGGCAGCTGGGCTCGTGAGCGTCCCGCAACAGTGGAAATTGAAAAATGGAGGCCTACGATTGGTCAGTTAATCCCATAAACTCGGAAGAGAGAGCACTCAGATTGGCTGGCTGTTGAAATTTTAGAAATGAAATTGCCGCCATTAATGTTTACTGTGAAAAATTGGAGGTGTTGTGGAAATGAAATAAAAAAAGCTATATACGGGGGCAGCAGAAAGTCATGGCGTCCCTAGATTACAATAGGATGTTTTTAAGGGATAACTACTGGGAACAAAATAAATGTATATTGTTTTAAAGCTAATTTGTATGATCTTGCGGGACTGTGAATAGTAAAATGGAGTAGATGACTTCTCAAAACACTACTAAGTATGAATGCATATTGTGGTCCTTGTTTTTGAGAAGTGTGCAAGAGAATATGGACTGTGCTGAGTAGACGGTATATATATATTTTTAATGTTATGATCTTGCAAGTCTTGCAGGATCATGAAAAGTAAGAAGGAGTAGGTGATGTTTGAATACACTCTGGTATGCACACTTGTTGCTGTAGGATGGAGACTTACTCGAGATGGCATTTATCACAGTTTAATATTTACGCCCATTGGCTTGGGAAGAGTTGCGAGTAGAGTTCAGGCTCTTCCCACACCATGTACGCACACCACATCATCTGAGAGGTCTGAAGGGAGGAGGCCATGCCACCCACACACCCGTCATTTGTGAGAGAGTTTGACAGGGAGGACAGTCCCTCCCCACACACAACTACGCACATGTGCCATCTGGGAGAGAGGTCTGAAAGGAAAGGTCAGTTAATCTACATACCCTACTACGCACACCAATCACCTGAGGAAAGGCCAGTTCAACTACACACTGTACTACGCACACCTGTTATCTGAAAGAGAGGTCTGAAAGAGGCCGGTCCAACTACACACCCTACTACACTCACCATTCATCATCTGAAGAGAGGTCTGCCAGGAGACGCCAGTAACATCCAACACACCGTAGTATGCACATCTCTCATTCGAGAGGTATGAAAGGAGAGGCCAGTCCATCCCCACTCACTGCTACCCTTATTTTGTTAGCTCGCCTACCTCGATTTTTACATTACTAAAATGAAGGAAAAATCAGCCACCATTCACAGAAATCGCAGAATGTGGTTGACTTACTTTAGGTCTAAAACCTGCCAAGATGTTAAGGCAGCCCTTCAGTCGCTCGCCAATGCAATTCAAGTTACCCTCGCTAGTGGTGGTCTCGCAGCTTTAACCATTTCCCCAGGCCAACAAACAAGAACCAGTTAGCTATAAAAAAAAAAATGTTTAAAACACACCACACAAATGACTATCTGTGCGCCTCGAACACAGGAGAGGACACCGCTTTGGCCAATATAACCCTATGCTGTTAACACCGAGGAGACACAAGACATCTCAGACCCACCAAACATTTGACAATGACAAGGATGTTAAAAGCTTCCATGCCAATGACTACTTCCTACAAATATTTCTTCGAGAGCGTGCTACGGAAAATATTCAAACAGCCTGCCAAAACGAACATCGTGCAAGAGTTCAGACAAACAGACCAAAGAATCGTAGCGCAGAGACAAATAAAATGCACTCAAGTGAGAACTGCGCAAATAGATGTAAACATCAGCCATTACACGGAGGCAGCCCATTCTCCCGCGCATTGTACAAACGCGCCATCCCCATTTGCGTGAAACGCAGCCCATCAGAATGCAGATACAGTGAAGACAGAGGAACGGAAGGCACGTGTTCAAGAAATGCTTCCGTCTTAACAATGCAAAACCGACCAGCTCTTTCATACTGCGAAAGGGCAGCAAAAATGTTGGGTCATGTAACCGGCGCCGCTTCGGGCCTGGGGCCAGCAGCCTTGACAGGAAGAGCCGGCTTCGGCACCACACTGACAGCTAGCTGGCAAAACACTGGGGTCCATCACGATGCCGGATCGGGCCTGGTGCGGGTGGGAGAGGAGGACCACCGCTACCCGCAGTGTGCGCGGGTCGGCTTTGTACCGCTCTTCCTGACAGAAGTACCTCTAGCTCACAACGTGCCTGATGCGTTTCCGGGATTTGGGTAGTTTCTCTCAGTTAACAGCGTCCAGACCCCAGCAGCTCGAAAAACAGAGTGGCCCGGCCATGCGAAGGGGATCGCAGTTAGCGAGCAGAGTGTGCCCCTTGAAGCACTTGCCAGTGCTCCGCGGGCGCTGCTGAGTTTTTGCCCTCAGACGCAAGCTCAGGGAGGAGGAGACTGCAGAGGCTGGGTGGCTCGCAGCACGCTCGCTCCTATTAGCTGCAGCTGGGAACGTGAGTGGCCCCCTAAAAATACGCCCATCACGTTTCAAAGGTAGGCAAAGTGTCAGCTCGCGATCTTTCGAAAGAAGTGGACGCGATGAACGTTTTTTTCTGTGCTCTAAATTAATGAATCCCGCAGCAGACGATTATAAATAGGACGATATTTGGTATTGAGTTGTGAGCAAGGGAAATAGGCCAATGCGGAAGGAAATGGAGAGATGCAATTACAGTGTCATGATGAACAAGGACAACAATGGAGGAGCGGGGGCGAGCGAGCGCGGCGAGCCTGCTCAGCTGACCAGACGCTCGTGCGTCATGGCCTTTGCCGGCATGTGTTTACAATTATCGCGCACAGCGTCTGGGCACGATAGTTGGAAACACATGTTTGCAGCGATGCCCATCCCAAAAAGGCCAGCCACGGCGCTTACGAGCGTTTGGACTGCTTCTGAAAGTCACTTACTTAAAGTCTTCGCCTAGCAGCGCTTGCGCGCTACTCGAGGCTCGACCTAAAAAGGCAACTTCAGAAAGAGGGAAAGTGCAAGATGCATTTACATAGTGCTGGCTCGGGAATCAGAAAGTAATGTAGCACTGGAGACGGTGCTAGTTCAAGGAAGGATAGTTTGGCTACAGTTCAGGAATTCTTCAGGAAACAAGAAGCAACTAAAGTTCAGGAACTCAGGAAACAAGGGGTTCAGTCAAACAAGAACACTGCTACAGTGACCAACGCTGGACTGAAAGAAACGGGGGCTTAAAAGAGCTCACTATAATCACATGCATTAGGTGTGAGAAGATTAGAACCTGCCAGCCACTGAATTCCTCCACCCATCCTTGGCCTATGGGGATGGAGATGAAGCAGTGAGCAGGGAATTCTAGGCATTCAAGTTTTAGCATAAGTAGACTGGCGTCTACAAAACCCGACATGGATTGGGAATGAACTGGCTGGAATTTCTGAATAGCGTCCAAGAGCCTGAAAATCAATATGTGGGTATAAGGCCTATTTAAACACTGGAAGGTTCCACATGTACGCCCCCTGGTGGCGGGTATGAGAGCGCAGGGAGCGAATTGCACAGTTTCAGCTTCAAATTTGCTGGAAAGGTCGGTTCAGTGTAGATGTGCTAGCAATTCAAAGGGCACAGACATATGTGCCCAAGAACCTGATGAGCGACAATCATTCTGATGAAATGTGAAGCAGAAATACAGCCATGTTCACCACCTTCAATTCTCACTTGCACTAGTGTTAATTTCTTTTCGAACCGACTACATTTTTCCAAAAATTAGGCAACACGGGTATACACTCTAAAGCTGTTTGTGGCTGTGCATCAGATGAAGTACATTCGGATTTGTGTGAATTCTATTATTTGTATATTACTTGCATCGGTCTGTGAAAGCAGGTAAGTTCTTGGAGGTGATTTCCTCAATGCCACTGAAAATCAGTCCCATCATAGATGACTTTCATTTGCACCAACACTGATTTGTCACATGAGAAAATGCAATGAGTATCAAGTCATTTCTGATTCCTGGTTGGCCTTCCATCCCAGGTTGTAGTAACCCACAAGCCCTCATTCAATGAATGCACTACATGCATTTCTACTCTTATGGAAGGGGTAGAAACGAATATTTTGAAAGGTAGTAAAATCCTAGATACCGGCTCTGAAAATCCCCTCTTCTGGATGTCCTCTCTGCAGGCTGCAGAATGGATGCGTTCTGTCAACATTGGAACTCTGCCCCTACCTCCATGCAGCTTGAAAAGCTAATGAGTATGCAGATGACAGAATCAGTCCCCGCATAGTCATTAATGGCCAGCTGTGCATCAACACAGCACAGTCACCCCTCTCCTAAAGCAGAGGGAATGGGGGACCTGCACTGTGGTCACGATTTGTGTAGGTTTGTTCACTATACATTTGCAGTAGTCAGACCTGAGTGAATCGCTGGTGAACTGTCCCTGTGTGTTAGTCAATGGTTTGATGGTGATAGAAGCGACTAAGGAGACTCTCGCGGTCTAGGAACGGCTTGTGAATTGTGCAGACCGTATTGTTGAGAGGGCCAAGTGCTTCACAATTAATCAGTCAATCAATCAATATAAACTTTATTCGGTTTTAATAATAAAAACCATAAAGCAGTACAAGCCATAAAATGACACATACAGTAAAATCCATCCTCGATAAATACAGATTAAAATGAAAAAAACAATCAGTATATAAAAATACATATAAAAAAAAACACAAATCATTTAAAACAGCCTCGTGCACCAGAGGATTTATTCACAGCTTTTTCTCAGTCTTACGGCAGATTAAAAAAAACTAAGGGGCATATCTACAAGGGCTGGCGATAATTATCGCTCAGCGCTCTTAGCGTGAGGATAATTATCGCCGGCCAACTCTGAATTTTATCGCGGAGATAGCGTGCTATCAGCAACGCTTATCTCCAAAGCGATAAAATTCAGAGCACTAAACTGCCAACTGTGCGATTATCGCTGGAAATCCAGCGATAATCGCACAACTTTGGCGATAGCTTGCTGATAGGGCTACATATACTTAGCCATGATATCCACCTTCCATAGGATATCGTGGCTAAGTCAGTGTCAAAGCAGGCCTAAGGGAAGTAGCCATAACAGAGGTTATCGCTACTTTTCTTGTCGCCATGCTTCAGTAGCGTGAGAGCTTGATAATAGGAGAAATGTGACTTAGCGACATTTCTCCCGTTATTCTGGGAGGAACGCCCACTTTGCATCTCATTAGAGATGCAAAGCTGAGCGATATGTGAAAGGCGAAGAAGCATGGATTCACGCGTTAGCGTGTCCTTGCTAATAGGGCGTTAAAATTATTGCCGCTTTCGTCCGAAAGCGGACGCTAAAGCGGCGATAATTTATCGCCAGCCCATGTAGATATGCCCCTAAGAATGTTAAGGATGGTGTCCCCAGTAAGCTTTTTGCAAATAGATAGGGCGGGTGGGACCTGGATAAAGTTAGCCCTTTTCAATCAATCACATAGTCCAGAGCTGATATTTACATTTCGGTACAGTGGTGCATTCTTGACACTGGGGAGCTACTGGAGTGGTATACCTGAAATCTCTGTCGGGAAAACATAAGACTTACCTTACAGCAAGTCTTGGGCAGATCCTGTTACCAGTCTGCTGTGGTGAACTAAGATCCTAGCCATTGTCGCGAATGAGTCTGCAGGGTCGGTAACCCATCGGGGTGACTCGCTGGGCAAGGCTTACTTACTGCCTATTCCAAGGAATCAATAGTTCTGAGTCCTGCAAATACCTTCAATCCTGGGCTTTTGTCTGTGCCTCAAGAAGGCTGCTGCTGACACTGAGAACCTCTGAGGATATGCTCACAGGTGGCTGGACAAAAGATACTGCCTGACCGTGATGGGCTGTGGTCCTCTCTGTTCCAATCTTTCACCTCGGGGCCATTCCGAATCTCACCCACCAAGAGTGATAGTTATTCCTTGCCACCCATGTCAAACTAGGGAGTGCTAAGGCCCCAGTGAACTGCCCCAGGGGCAGTGGTCGCAAACTTCGGCTCACAGTTCACCATCTGGTGAACAGCAAATTAACTGAACTCTCTAGAAAGTTCTATTCTCTCATACATCAGTGCATACACACGTTACCACCAACCAGACCACAGATGACACCATCACTCATTCTTGAATCACTGAAATCAGCAGGTCTTAACCTGTGGTCCGCGGACCCCCATAGATAGTCAGGGTATCCACGACTGCTTAGAAAATTAAATATTAACAGTTAATAAAGTATTTATAAATAAAGAAACAAAATGGAAAATGGATTTTAGAAAGTTCTGTAAAGTGAAGGGATTTGAAATTGGAGACAGAAAATGAAGTTGAAATCCTCAGATTGGTTCATGGGAGGAGTGCAAGGACAGCAAACATAATATAGTATGGACAAGAGGTAGCCTCAATTGAATTGACTCTACGGTGGTGTCCCCAGATTCCAATAATGATTCAATGGGGTCCACAAAAGTCAAACAAAAGGTTTGAAAACAGCCACTGCTAAGTTCGATACTCTTGAATTCATCGTCCTCCAATGTTGAAGGAGACACGATATTATCTTTCTCCAAAGCCACCAAACATGTGGCTCACCCTCTAATGACACTGCACTTACAGCACACACTCCATCTATGGACGCTCATGCTAAGAATTGCAGCCACACCTTATTGTAACAATTCTTTCATGTCGAGGAATCTGTGACTGTCATTGACAGTGCTGAACGTTTGCCAGCGGGACCTGAAAAAGGCAGCGGGGCCAGGCAGCACTGCTCCCGCCATGGGACACAGAAGGTCACCTGTGTCATGCCACAGTCACCACTACCTCTGGCAGGGCTGCAAACTACAGACCTTTTCTGAGAAATGCTTTGGAGGGACATGCTTTTTCACCAATCCTCTTCCAGGTGATACTCAGAATGCAGATGTGACCTCAGCGGCTGCCAGGTAATGCAGTGCGGAACAAGATGGACGTCACTTCCTTTCTGTCCATTCCAATGCTGCATTCCTTAACCTGAAATTCATCTCTTTCTCTCCAACCCCTCCCACACCCCCTCCTAATCATAAGTTTACAACTATGTCTGTGATCAACATAGTACAATGAGGTACACAATCCAATTTTAATTAGATCTAGTTGTATTTTGTTTCTGCGACAATTCTAATGCAGTGCATTGGATGACCTGAAAGACACATTGGGTCACTTAACGGCAAAAAAAATACGTTGCTAGCGTTGCCAAAGGATTATTCTTCTAATGTATTGCATCAATGGGTCAGTCCTTACACATACCGAGGAACCACATACAGCCACCGTGCAGCAGAAAGTTTTCAGCTTGCCTGCCATCTTCCCTGCTCCTACCCCAAGCCACTGCTGAAATATTCATTCAGTGTACTTGTAGCATCTGGCAAAGTCAATAGGCCTGGCTTATAACTGAAAATGCCAACCAGACCTACTGGCTTTCCAAGGCTTGTTTACTGTGAATGCATGTAGGTTGGGGCTGCAAAGGTGTGAGTGGGTGATGGCAACATAATTCTCTCTTCTGAGGCCACAGTAGGAGATAGGAAGTGGAAGCAAGAGATGCCTGCAAGCTTTGCCTCTGTGGGGCATGGTGCTGCTCAGATTTCCTTTCGAATCCGTTTACGGACGTGAGCGTCCTTGTATTTGTCATCTGGTGGGTGCATTTTCTTTTCTCTTCTGGCACATGCCTGGTCATTTTGAACTCTGAACTATTCTAAATGTTACATGCGTTGTTGGGAATAGGCCGATAAACCTTATTAGGAGATGCTCTTCCTTGCCTTCAGGAACATTCTTGTTTGCGGATATCCATTCATCGTACCCTCGCCAGTCGCCATTCATTCACTTTTCCCCATATAATCACAATTTATCATCCAGTCACCATCCTCCATCCATTTACAATGCATTAAACATTTAACATCCACTCTCTCCCTACCATTCTCCATCCATTCACAAATCATGTTCTATTCCACCATGTAATAACAACCATCCATTCATTCATCATGCATTCCCAAACCCTTAGCCATTGAATCCCATCTGTTCAGCATCCATCCAATCATCATTCATACAAAATACAATATCCTTAAATTCACAATTCAGCCATTCATCAGTCCAGGCACAGCTTCAGAATTCGACACATTATTCCAGATGACCCCCTTAAATCACCTCTCCACAACTGGATAAAAAACTCCAAATATGGTTCTAAAAACTGGACATAACACACAAAAGGCAGCCTCAAGAACTAGACACAATAATCTAGAGGTCTGCAGTACTGGACATCACAATATCAAAAGGTGGCCGTCAGATTGAGACACAGGCCGCTGCTTCTCCCACCTGGCGTCTAAGACCTGGAACACCCTCCCGATGCATCTCCGAGCATCACCGTCGCTCCAACAGTTCAGGAAGCACCTCAAGACCTGGATGTTCAACCAATAGGAACAGGCAGCGTGATCCCGCAGCAGGACCCCACAGCACCTCGAGACCCTCACAGGCGCAGCAGCAGCGCTATACAAATCCGGATTGATTGATTGAGTATGGTAGAGATAGCCTACAAATGTAGGTGAAATACTCAAATGAGTCATCGAGAAATGGACACAATAGTGCAGATGGGACATCAAATAATTATGTATTTTATTTTATTTATTTAATTATGTATTTATAAAGCACTTCCTCACTGTGAGTTATCGGAGAACTGTACAAAGAACAAGTCTTACATCGATAACAAGGATCAATAAGTAACTTCAGGGAAGAGCTTAACGATTTTGATATATGTCAGCAGTAAGAGGAAGCCAGGTGGAAGAGTGAAGGGAGGAACATGATAATACAAAGATCCTAAAATTGTGTAGGGCACTTGTGAGTTTGCGTCCATATAGGCAGTTTACCTCAGAAGAGCCCTCCAGAAAACGACCTAACGCTCAAGGAGTGGCTTTCAAGTTGGTACACATTGTCTTAGAAATGGCCATTAGGTAAACCCTTTAGGCGTGAGCCCTTTTGAACTGTACTCATGATGTCTTGCCAGCATTGCCGCACCGGCCATTCTGACACTCTGGTATGTTCTTGGCTGCAGGCTAAAGGGCTGCTTTCAGAGCAGGATAGGCCGCCATGGCTCAACCATGCTCCAGGACTCTTTAGTTTCCAGACTGGTCCTGCTCACTAGTAGTGTGCACACTGTGCAGAGGTGAGCAAAGTTTTAATAGTTAGTCAGGAGAAATCCATGAACCTGGCACTTCACAACGAAGTCCCTTGGTTTCCGCAGATGTCTGCATAGGTCAGTTCTTGAGCCACCCCTGCTTCAATGAAACATCAAACATGGGTGAGACTTGAGGAACATTGGGGCAGATTTACAATAACTGGCGCATCCCTGCATATCAGCAGGGATGCGCCAGTTATTTTGCGTGACTCAAGAAACACCTTTCGCCACCATGGATGCGCCGCATTTATAATGCGGCGCACCATGCGCAGAGGATAGACAGATGCGTGACGCATCTGTCGGCGTAAGAGTGACGCAGTGCTGGAGTCGTGTCGCATAGCGCGACGCAGCTCCAGCACTGCTCAGAAGTGCCCTATAGTTGCTATGCTGCGTCGCTCCTTACGCCTGCTACAAGCAGGCGTAAGGTTTGACGCAAGCGGGGGACGTAAAGTGACTCAGTGAAATCTTGTAGATTTCACTGCGTCACTTTGCGAGCTTCACTAGCGACGGAATGCCCACCTGCATACATTATACCTGGCGCAGGTATAATGTAGCGCAGAGCTTTACAACGTGACGCATCTCACTGGATGCGTCACGTTGTAAATATGTCGCATAGTGGCGCATTGTTTACGCCGCCGCTGCATCACAAAAGTGACGCAGCGGCGGCGTAAAAAGTGGTGCAAGGGGCTTGTAAATCTGCCCCATTGTGTTTTCCTACTTTTACATGATTGACAGCAGTGAAACACAACAGCTGCCTCGGCCCGCTACTTTTCCTTTCCCCTGCTGCTGAAAGCCTCGGCCCTGCGACTTCTGCTATGGGGGTAAGGGGACCCACCTCAGCATTGCTGAAAAGAAAGGTAAGACGCTGTCACCAGTGTATTTCCAGGCCAGTGCAGCAGATAGAAATGTCCCACTATTAATTCCCACTAGTTTAGGTTAGTTTAGATTAGCTAGGTTAGGTTAGGTTAAATTTCATTTCAACTTAGGTTATGTTAGTGTATCTAAGATGTGGTTGGTTTGGGTTAGGTTAAATTAGAATAGGGAAGGTTAGAGTAAGTAAAACTAAATTAAATTAGATTAGTTTAGGGTAGGCTAATTAGTTTACATTAGTATAGATTAGGAAGATTATATTAAGTTAGAATAGGTTGATTTAGGATAGGTTTCAGTCAGTTTCAGGTATGTTAGGTTAGGTTTGGTGTGATTAGGTTAGCTTAGGTTAGGTTATATGCAGTGCTTGCTTTCATATGAAGTTTTAGGACACTTGGTGAAGCTACACTATATTGACTTAGGAGATATATCTGCAAAGTGCCACACCTCACCGGGGCGTGGAGTTAGGACCCCAGGGCCATGCCCCTGCCTGAATACGCAACTCTGAGGAAGGGAGGTGGGACATGGGGAAGCTTCCGGTTGCTGGCCCCACGAACCACGGGATTGGCGACGGGATCAGGAAGTGGTGCACAGGTCTGGCAACTTCCGTTCCTGCGACTGTAGTGTCGGGCCTAGTTAGGACAAGCTTGCCCGGGCCACCGTCTTTTCAGCAGAAGTCATCGCAGAGGCAAGAGAGAATCCGGTACATCACAAATCCGCTTCCGTCGCTGTGATGACCTCTGCTGATCAGGCACTCAGGCATGCGGAGAGCGGCCTACCGGTTGCAACAGCAAAGTAAGCCAAAGTCAGGTGCGCTAAAAGATGTCTTTTTTGATGTGGTGCAGAGTGGGGGGGACTTTGTATCTCTCTGTTTCACCAGCTGGCGAAGGAGACAAAAAGTTGCGACTGACTCCAGTTCTCGGACTTAGTTATTGTACAAATTGGCAGTAACGACTCGGTGAAGTTGGAGTGTAAACACTCAGGGAGGCTCTTTTGGGCGAGTTTGCTTGGTTGGGTGGCGCCTTCTCAGAAGCGGTCATCGCGTGATCACACATAACACCAGGCCGCAATTGGGTCAAGAGCATTAAGCCTAGTGCACTTAACGTGTCCATCAGACGTCTCAACTCGGAAATGGCAAAATTGTGTCCTGGGTCGGGCGTCTATGGTACATCCCCACAAACTGATCAAGGAGAGTCCAATGTTTCATAGTGATGGGGTCCACTTTTCTGACCTGGGGCCCAACCAATTTATTGATGGCTAAGGGAATTCATCCAGAACTTGTTTTTTGGGGCGAGGTGAAGGATCTGGTGGCCCTGGCTACCCTAGTAGCGGAAAGCTTAACACCAAGAATGCTTTTCAACCGTGGAGGGAGTCCTCCATCTCATTCTTCTTAGGGCAGCACTGAAGGTGGAGAGAGCAATCCGGATCCCGAAAAAGAATATCCACACCCATTTGGGTCGAGGGCACACGGTTCATCATTGTAGGGCATGGGGCTGTAGCTCCTGGTCACACATCTTGGAGCTCCTGAGACAGCCTGGTATTAGAGAAGTGGGTCCAGGAACACGGACAAGATTACAGTGAGTGGGGACCATCCCTCAGAGATGCAGGTGGGTGCACCTGTGTGATTCTCCTGGGTTGAAGGGTTGACTGGACCTTAGTGTTGGATTTTTGTGTTTGGAGGTCTCAGTTGTAAAGAAATGTATACACCATCCATAGATATCAAGCTGCTAGAGGAAACAACCATTACAACGCAGTCATTACAATGCACTACATTTACAACGCAGTCATTACAACGCAACTGCCTTTACATACGCATGCCATTACAACGCAGCCATTACAACGCATGTCACTACAACGCATGCCATTACAACGCATGTCACTACAACGCATGCCATTACAACGCATAAGCCCTATACTATCCAACACTTACCCTACTGTTGCACTCACTGGAGTGGGAATAGTAATTTTTACCCCTACACTATCCAACACTTACCCTACTGTTGCCCTAAAAGTATTATGCATTGTAATGGTATGCATTGTAGTGGTATGCGTTGTAATGGAATGCGTTGTAAATGTAGTTTCTAAAAATGCGTTGTGATGGTATGCGTTGTAAAATCATGCGTTGTAATGGATGTTACGATGTAAAAACCGCGTTGTAAAGGCATGCGTTGTAAATGTTTGCGTTGTAACGTGTCCTATTCGCTGCTAGAATATGTACTCCTCTACTGATCTGTTTAAATACCATAGAGCTGTGACTTGTAGTTATTTACACTTGTTGAGTTCTTTTATTGTTAGTTATTTATGTTTGCTGTGTTTAGAAAGACGTTTTTATGAAACATGTACTGTGCTCAATACTTTTGTCCTGTTTTGATTGTACTATAATAGACATTACCCATATCCTGAAGCAGTTTGTTGTCTTGTCATTGACTCGTTTGGGTTTGAGGAGGTGCGGTCCGGACCGGGGGCTTCAGGTCCTATATGTTGCAGAGCAGATTTAACAGTGAAGAAGCGGTTTTAAAAGCTGTTCCAGAACAGCAAAAGGAAGGAAGTGAGGCAGCGATCAGGAGACAAGTCATTGAAGATGGGGTGGACAAGAACAGAGAAGGAGCAACCATCCTCACGCACTTGTAAAAGAGAGGTTGAACACAAAACGTGCAGAGCAACATCAATCACAAACTTGTGTATCTAGCTCTAGAGTTATGGCCAACACACCTTCAGGTATCAAATGCCTCTAAAACTGCCTGCACCTCATCCAGACCTAGATGTCCAATGGCCACTTGAACTTCAACAGAACCAAGAAAGAATTCCTGTTATTTACCATGAACAACAAACAAGAAACAGTACAAACCTGGCTCAGTGTGTTGTGTTCAACTATCCACAGGCATCCCAGGGACAATCTATATATGGAAACCTTGTTTGTCTGGATACTATGCTGTCAAGAACAGCGCAGCAATGATAGCTTTTACAATCATTACATTTTTGTGAAGTGCAAATAATGCTGAGAGAAATTACAAAGATTTTGTATGTCTTTTAACCTGTTGGTATTTCAGATGTCGATATTGATTCAACTATATTTTGTATGTCTATAATGAGTTTAGAAGATTGTGTGTTTGAACTTAGTAGTGGCTGCAAATTGATTTGTATGTCCAGTAATAAATAACTATATTATTGTGGACTAGGTTAGGTTAGTGTACTTTACATTAGTATAGATTAGGAAGGTTTACTTAAGTTATAATAGATTGACCCTCAGGTGAATCTATCCCTTCAGAGAACCCTAGGACATATTTTGGAGCACAGTGCTTTGCCAAATTTGGGAACGCCGTGCTCAGACATTTTATAATGCAGGGATGCCCTATATTCACATGAATACGGCGCACCCCTGTGTTTCCCCTACCGCTGGCGGAAAAAGCTGCCTAGCGCCAGTGCAGGCACCCTGTTTGCAAGGGTGGCTGCGCTGCAGAGGAATTGTTTATTGTGTAGGATGGGACACTTTCCTGCACATAAACAATTAATAATGGTGATTTGCTCTTTCTATGTGTGCTGCAGAATGCAGCATGCATGAAAAAAAGGGAAAAAAACTCCTTGTATCGCCATCTGAAGACCAGGTATTCCCTGGCGTTCGTTTTTGGCACTGCCCAAGCCTTGTAAATTTGGGGCAGCATCAAAAAGCAATGGGTGTTGCAGTGGAACGCCCTCTCCAACACCCATTGCACGTCCCTTTTCCTCAGAGGACTTCGGCGGAAAGGGGCATATCTACAAGGTGGCGTTAAGCCACTTTCAGTGGCTTAGCGCCACCTTCTAAATATGGGACATCCCGCTATGCCACTGGAGCATCACAAAAGTGACACTCCAGTGTCGATAGGAGCTTTTAAATATGCCCCCTATTTGTGTACACTTTGTTTAGCCCAGGTTCTTCGGGCTAATGCAAGCTTCTCCATTTTTTGCACAGGGAGCCAGTAGAGAGCAGAAAACAGAGGATACACAATGTCAGACCTATGGACAGCATACAACAGCCTACCAAGGGCATTCTCAATGACCTGAAATCAGTTCAGAGGGTAATTGGTAAGCTCCAAGTAACAGTGTTTACAGTCAAGCTGTGATCCAGTGATCATGGTCACAGTGAAAAAAGACATAAAAGAAGAGGTGAGACCTGGAAGAAGATAAAACAGAGGAAGAGGGCAATATAACCCTAAAATCCAAGGAAACCTTTGGGTTTCACTTTTGCTTCCTTGACTGGGGTGGTGCAGGTTTTCATGCTGTGGGATCAGAAAATCACTCCGCGACCATAATGCTTGTCTTGAATGTATTCAATTTAATGAATGAACCAATGGCTGCCCGCTCTTGGACCCCAGCATGCAAGTTGGAAATTACCTACTGAAACTGCAACACAGCTTTACAGATCAAGGAGGAACTTGATGTCCTGAGATAAAACTAAAAATAGATACATTCTGATTAGATAAAAATAGAATGCGCCTGCGGTTATGAAGTAGGCTTTGATGAGCCCAGGAAACAAACAGGAGCTTTGGAGGACCCTGCAAGAAATGAAGGATGTGGATTATTAAATTGGCACTTCCTGGTAGTAGGTTGTGAACCCTGATGGACTGCAGCCAGCCCTTCGAGATGTTGTGGTAGATGGTGTTTGTAAAAGTTGAGTTATTGCCTTAGCATAACTATAACTATTGCAGCCCTGTTTTCTTGTTCATGCTAACAAACAAATACAAGAACTGCTTGTCTCTGATGTTTGCTAGCCTCTCTTTCACATCTTGGCTCCCAAACTGAGAAAGTGTAGATCAACTTGCTCAGCTGCAAAATGTTTAGCATTCTTTTAACTATTTGAATGTCTCCTTCTTCCTTTCTCATGATCTCATGCTTAGACACTTACACTCCCTTTATTTTTTTTTTTTTAAAGTTAATGGGATATTCATTGGTTGTCTGTGTGCAGAACTCAATACATTTGAACCTTGTCTTTGTGGAGCTCGCGCCATCATACATCATGGTTTGCTGGTGGACCTCCTGGTTGACCAAACCTGTGATTCACAGAATATTGATTTCTCATGAATTTCTAATAAGCTCTTTCTGTCTTCAATTGCTGTGTGTGTAGTTTTTCCTTATTATGTAGAAAGCTACTTGGAAAGTTTAATTGGAAAATGCTGGTGGCTCAGTTATTGTAAGGTAATTTAACGACATAAACTCGTCAAATTACAAAGCACCAGCTATAAAAGACAAGGTAAGAGACCAGGAGAAGCATATACACCACCCTGTACTCTCTCCTAGTTTGTGAGGAGGGAGGGCCATCTATTGGTGCACATAGTAGATTACTCTCAAGCAGTTGCGGCCAGTATAAGGGCAGAGGGCCGGGCGAGCGGGATAGGGAGACAGATGACGACAATACAAAAACAGAACGCAGAACTTACCTGCTCTGCTGCCTGACTCATCGCCGCTCTTCTGCTCCTCACTGCAGCACAGGCTCCCAGTCTCCCCTACAGCCAATCCTGATGCTGCTCTCGTGCATGAGAGCAGCGTCAGGGTCGGCCTGAAGCCCTTGATTTACGCTCCCAGGGAGCCTGGGAGCCTGTGCCTACTGTCTCCAACCCGGCAACGCAGCTGGGTTGGAGACAGCTTAGTTTGCATGTCAGTTTGGCCGTCCTGAGACTGCCGGCCAAACAAACAGGCGCACTGATAGCAGTGCACCTACCACTCCTCCTGGTGTCTGCCCCCGCGATGGCCCCGCCTCCAAGACTCGGCCCGTCTTTGAACTTGAAAAATAAAACTATAATAAACCTGTTTTATTATCATTTTATTTTTCACGTTTTGGAGTCTGCTGGCGGGGGGGTGGGGCGATGCTCCTCCGCCATAGCGGAGGAGCCGCTGCTGCTCTCAGGTTCAGCTCATGGGTACCTTTAACTTTAGTAATTGTGACATGTTATGTACAGTACTTGGAAATGGTAGACATTCGATGTGAAGTGATGTATGTATAAAAAGTAAGCTCTGATTATGAAAGAAAGGTATTATCTTTTTCGCCTTGCTTTGAACAGCTTGCTGCTTTGGGAGTGAGAAAGGTCCCCCGCAAGTCTCTGGAGATCGTGCGCCCATGCCTCAAATTCGCCACAGCACTCTGCATCTTTTTGACACCTGCCTTAACACCAGTGCTTAATTTGAGCCAGTGGTTTCCTGTACTCATAAAGGAAACCAGCCCTGGGAAAACCACATGGAGAACCACCTGGTATTCCTGGGTCTGTGTGGCTATTTCCTTTTCCATGGAGAATTCTTGCATTCACTGGATTTTGGTGCAGGGACACCAGCCGGAAACAGGAATTCCAGCTCTCTGCTATCCATCTCCTAGCCAAAATATGCCTAACTCGTAATAAGGGCCTAATATTTCATAGTAGTAGAGGGTTCACGCATATGTTGAAGAGGGTGAGACCTTGAGGTAGTCCTCAGATGAGCTTGATCGCTCCCGAGGAGTAAGGTGCCAGGCTGACATCTTGTGTTCTATCCGTTAAGAAGGAGCATTTCTCATTCTTTTTCCCTTCCTCCAGTCTTTTCTTGAGACCCCCTGCCATCTTTTCCTTTATCCTGACCATCAAACGTTCTTATCCCACAATATGAACATAGAACTTAGATGATTACCTTTCGTTTTCTTGCCCTTTCTCGCCCTTCTCCCCCCTTTTGTTTTCCTACCTCTTTCAGCCACCCTTTCCCACTTCCTCTTCTACCCTCTGTACTCTCCCTCTTTCCTGTCTTTCGTTTAGTCTCTCCCTTTTATGCCCTCGAACGCTCCAATTCCCCTGGCTTCTCTCTCCCATCTCTGCAGTCTTTTCATTCCCCATTTCTTCCCCTTCCTCTTTGTATTTTCCGGTCCTCCTCGTTTTCTTCATTGGCCTCCTTTGTTACTTTCCTGTCTTTGTTGCCTCTCTCTCTTAATCGCTTCCCCTTACTCTTTCACATTTGCCTCAGCTCGGTCTCTCCACTTACTTACCCTTTGCATCTCTTCTTCCTCTTATTTTTCTTTCCTCGGTGGGTCAGATTTGCTTTTCTGCATTAACCCATCTCTGTCTCTCTCTCTTTTCCCTGTTTTCCCTTTCCTACCCTTTCTCCTCCCTCACTATATCTTCCAGTCCGCCTCCCTTTTCTGCAAGTTTCCTCCGCCTCGCCTCCACCCAGATGAGACATTCATTGGTTCTTGGCAATGCTTTGGCTGTGATCGGTGAAGCGACAATCTATGTAGGGGCAGACGACCCTATGGCCGAGCTCCTACAAGGCTATTCGCGTCGCGGAAGCCGAGCTTTCCCAGTGGGTGCCGTGTCTCCATGCCCACTTCAGCAATGGCGAGCGCCCGGGCTCCTCTGCGGAGCGCGCCAGGCTCTTTCTGCATCAAAAAGTAATGAAGTCTTCCTCAGCTGCGCCCCTGCCCCCTCCAACCCCGGGCTCTGTGCCCACTGAAAGCTCGTCTCATGAATACTGCAGCGAGACCTCTTCCCCACCGGGTTGTGGAAGCCGACGGGCGCGCTCTCACGCCAGGAACAGCCAGCAGCGCCAGCCAAACCTGACATGTTTTTGGACCACAGCCGATGACCTTGTGAAAATCCATCCTGGAAGGAAGAAAAGGCAAAGTAACATTAGCTTCCCTAGCTTTTGAAGGCTTCTGTAAAACGGCTTTGTTTGCACATTTTAGTATCACAGGGACCGACACTAGTGGCCCCTGCAGTGGCGGCTGGTGAATTTTGAAAGTGCTAGGGCGTAAAACAAAATTCTGAATTAGCCTGTAGGAGCAAGTGTAGTGAGCGAGAGCAACGGCCACCATGGGATTTCGTGGGTGGGTGTCTCAAAGTGTATAGATTTTGAATTAAGGATAGTAAATCTACATGCAGCTATATATACTTGCCTGAGGTATATTTCCACAGTTGATATCCTAACTAGATCATTCTTGTAATACAATACTTTTGTGGATGGCATAAAAAAAAAATCCCCTCTTGTATACCCTCTATGCCCTTCTGTACTCCTTCCATCCATCCATTGGTCTGTTCCTTTCTCTATGCTCTGCCACACCAAGCTAGATAATTCCATTCCATTTTAATGTCTGTAATGCTTGTGTTCTTAAGAACGTTTCTTCTACCTATTCCCATTTTGTTTTTCTGTGTCCCTTCTCAGTATCTATCAATTTCTCACTTTTCTACATATCAGAGTCCTCCTTTATTCTCCTTGTCCTGCTTTATCTTCATCACTCTCCCGCTCTTGCTGTTGCTGCCTCTTACTTCAATTTCCTCCGCACACTGATTGTATTGTATTGCAATATTTGTGTAGCGCTTAATACCTATGTGGGGTGTTGAAGCGCTGGCCTACTTGGGTAGCATGCTACATCTTATAAGGTGTGTGGTTGGAACTTGCTTACAAATATATGTGGTGTAAGCTTGTGGATGAGTGAGTTAATAACTGTGTAAGTGTGTGAGCTTGTGGATGAGTGAATATTGAGGCTGACTACAATTGTACAGCACACAGGTCTTTCAGGCTGTCTCCTGTCAGTAATAATGCAGTTTTACCTTTTTTCTAAGGTATTAGGCGAAAGATAGCTATAACCAGAATTTCACACACCCGAACCACACTTATTACCAGAACCTCACTCACCCAAACCTCACTCATTACCAGAACCTCACTCATTACCAGATACTCACTCACCAATTAGTACCTATAAGACAGTGTAGTGAGGGAAGCGTTCACTGGTGAGTGAAGTTTATTTGGAAATGGTATTTCCTGGGTATATGTAAAGGTTTTCTGCATTTTTATACCACAAATGTCTATAGTTTGCCAAGTTTTTCTCACACTTCATAAAGTTGGAGGAAGCCAAGGCCTGCGGCTTAGTAAACCCCAAGAATGGGGTCACGATGACAGGGGTGAGGTGTTAGGACACCAGACCAAAGCACTGGAAGCCTCCGTTGTGTGGTGTGTGAAGTGTTGTTACTTATAGAGCGTGAACCGAGCAGCAGCACAACACACTGCTGAACATGGGGATCAGTGCTGGCGCAGATAGCGTGGGGGGGGTGGGTCCTCCCCTGTTTTCTAGGGGCCTCGTACCTTCCATCCTTTGCATACACCCTGGATTGAGGATGCGTTATGGTGAACGTAAATACCATGGCTGATTATGGCGAAACATATTACGTGATAATCCACCCTCTGAGCCTTAAACAAAATCTTAAACAAAGAGCCAGACAGGCAGCATCAAAACACTACATCACCCACTGTGAAAACACAAACACACCGGGCAGAGAAGACTTAAAGAGGTGGATAATGCGCCGAAGATGTGCGAGTACAACCCCTGAGGGCGACATTTCACATGCTAATATGCAGCATTAATGGATGGTGCCACTTTGGGAAGCGTAAGTTTGGATGGAGGTCTAGAATATGTTAGTCTACGCGTGTGAGCTTTGAAAGGATGCAAGGTCACTTTGCCTAGCTTAAGTACACAAAGGAAAGCTGGCACCTTATAACAAGCGAGGATGCACACGCGTGCGTTCACACAGTACAGTTTGTGTGGAACATGCCTTTATCTTTCTACAAATATTAGCATTTTGCAGAGAATGGTGGCAACACGTTTTGCCATAATTTTCTTTTCTTTTTTTGCAAGACATCCATTTCCCTCTTTAACTTTGCGCACTTCACATTTGATTCCCTGCACCACTTTGTAACGCACTTTTAGAATGCGTTTTCAATGTTGATTTTCAAATGAGAGGTAGTTCAAAGGCATGACTGGACCTGCGCCGTGAGCGCGACTTCGCCCCAGTAGAGTGCCATATTGCTTTTCTGTTTTGTCCATCAATAGAGGCACACTGCAGGCCAGAATGAGAACATCTCCTGCTCGTTTTTCCAAATATGTATTTGTTTAACTTGATGAGGCTTTAGAGACGTTTTAATTAACTGCATTTTTGCATGGGTATTCTTGGTAGATGGCAGATGGGTTATGGCATAGGCACCCTTTGTAGTGCAGCAGCGGCCATACAGCTACCCCACGGGATTAGTGCACGCCCATTGTTTGCGACATCACATCTCTCGTTATCAAGGCAACAGGGCTGTGTTCCCCCATGGCCGCCCACAATTAATTAATGCTTTTTCTACCCCAATACAATAAAAGAGCCCAAAAAACAAATTGAAATTAACCAAAAGATCAGCATTTTTGGACTCCAGGTTTCGGATCCAAAAAACTGCTAGTGAATCAAAAACACCAACCGCAGCTCTAGACACCCGTGAGTCACACACTCTAAAGTCCAAACAGCACTTACCCGTGTTCGGCAAAAGTAAACGTCCGCCTCTGCATTCCTTAAATGGGCTTTACCGCTGATGGTCCGTTCACATGTGTCTGGCCGCCTTTTTAATGTAAAAGCGCGTCACAGGTGAGACACAAATTCCAGCAGGAGAGAGATAGCCTCCTCCCAGCAAATGCGTTCTCACGTCCATTTTGGGATATGGGCAGGGCCCAAGTCCTTCAAAAAGAAGTGGGGGGACTAACCAGGTTAGGCAGTATGCAAGTGAAATCATGATGCATGCCATCACAGCGCATGATGTCAGGATGCGTGACATTGCACGTGACATCACAGGAAGTGACCTCACTGGAAGTGACATCACAAGAAGTGACATCAGATATTAAGACCTCACACATATGTTTATCAGTTATATCATGAGTACATTTAAGCGCATTATGAGATTTAACAAATGAGATTTGGCGTTGGGGCAAAATCTGGGCCTCAACTAATACATTTATTTTTTTAAACCCTGCCACAAAGAAATTGGCAACAAGGAAAAGCATGGTAGTAGATTTGTTATGCTTAATTGAAGTCTACATTTTAAAATATTTGATTGGGTTAAGGCATCTGCTGTGAAGGTGCCCAGTAAATCTCAGGGAATAGTAATAATGGTGAGATAACTCTGGTGGTTCATGCCCTTGCTGGAGAGATGTGTGTTTTGTGAAGTCCCAGATTTGAATCAAAGTAGTAGAGAAGGTAAATGTGTATCCTGCAAATCACATCTAACATGCAGATGACAGATTTTTATTTTATGTAGATAGTAAAGTGGGTTACTGCTTTTAACACAGAGATCCTTCTGTTACCTGCAGTTCATAAATTGTAATCCTTTTAAAAGACAACAGTGAGGTATGAAGGACATGTCACTCCTACACCTTGTAACCCTCACTGTCTCATGTAACTCATCTTGTACATTGATTTACACATGTACATGATTTATTGTCAATGTATAATGTGTATGTTACATAAAGTGCTCTGACACCCTGCATTGGGTTGCATAGCGCTATAAAAGAAATAGTGCTATTGAAATTGTTATTTGTGTAAATACTGGGACAGACAAACACACCTGACATTCTTACAGAGCATGCATCTATCATATACAAGGACTGAACAAAGGCAAAAGCTGCATCTCTTAAGTACTTGTGAAGAGATAACAAGCTGTGTGCGCCTTTGTTTCCCCTCCGTGGCATTTACATTTAGGTGTTCCAGGCCTCCTCCAGTCAGGCTCCTCAAACAAAAGGAGGCCTGATGGCCCCTTAACTTTGGCCTAGATGGAGGTGAAAAAAAACCCCCTCACGCCTGCACAGTGCTGCTGGGAATCGAAAGCAGACAACTTGCAGGCGCTGCTGAACGTTTCCCGGTGTCTGAAAATTACACCGGGACAAATTCAACATATTTCTGTGGGGCCCAAATTTCTTGGCAGGGGGATGGCGTCCACCTTGTGAAAAGAGTGGGTGGACTCTGTGTACCTGCGTGTACCCCCAACTTGTGCCCTGGATATGGGGACGCATTTTGTGCTAAAAAAATAGCACAAAAGAACACAAGCTCTGCAAACAACAGACACGCCCATTCTGGTCATTCACGTTGTTCCATTGCTAAATTTTTGCCACACATTTCAAAAATTACGAGATGTGGCTTAATAGCATAATTTCTGGAATTTCATAAAAAGTCCAATTATAAGTTAAGAAACTTAAATGAGACGATGCTGGTGTAAAGGATATTCCTCCCCAGACTGAACAAAACTACGCAGCACTGGTGGGCAAACTAGGCCTTCAGTAGCATCTGAAGCGGTGGGCTCCTAAGAAGACATTTGGGCCTTTGGATTATTTTTCTCCGAAATTAGGCATTGTCTGTAAACATTGAAATTTGACTGATCCCAGTGCTTTAAAATGATTGTCAAATAGGGTGACCAGGCACCCGGATTAGCCGAGCAGTCCCGGTTTTTCACCAGCTGGCCCGGCATAGTGAAGCAAATTTGGCTGATGTCTCGGTTTTCAGCGAGAGTCGACTGAAAGCAGTGGGAGGTGACTTTTTAAGTGTTCCAAAGATGGACTAGTTAGCAGCTGTTATCAGAAAGCAATTTAATTAACAGGTATGATACTGGGTTTAAAAACTGCCTTTTATTTATTTCTTTATTGTGTTGTTGTGTGTGTTTCTATGTTGATAAGCTGTCATTCCGTGCCCTCGCTTGATGTAAAGCTGAAGTCCTTTTATTTTTTCGAAAGGTCCTGGTTTTTGGTTTTTATTTCAAAATCTGCTCACCCTGTAGGTATGGTCAGGTATTCCCAGGGGCGCAGCAGGGAGCTGCCTGAATTAATGTCATGCAAACAGCAGCTCGTCCATCCCACTTGGTCTCAATGGGGTCGTGTTAAAGACTTTGGGGCATATTATCAACGGCCAGCGATAATTATCGCTGGCCGTGCTAGCGACAGATTCCCTATCGCAGGCTATCTCTGGAATTTATCGCCCTGGTAGCGCGTTATTAACAACGCGCTTCTCAGGGCGATAAAAATTCCAGAGATAGCGAGGTTATCGCCGTTTGCAGGAAACATCGCTGGTTTTCCAGCGATGTTCCCTGCAAAGCGGCGATCTCCTGCTGATACGACCCTGTGGTCGTATCAGCAGAATCCACCCCTATGTTAGGGATGGCTAAGTCAGGATTTTAGCAGACGTTACATTTTGCCGAAAACGGCCGTTTTCGCCGAAATCTAACCTCTGCTAAAATCATGTGGGCTGCCTTGTAAATATCGCGATGTGAACATCAGCGATATTTGCAACGTAGTCCATCCGAGTACGCCCACTTTGCATCTCATTAGAGATGCAAAGATGGGCGTTGGGGAAAAGGCGATAATGCAAGGATTCACGCGATAGCGTGACCTTGCTGATTAGGCGATAAAATTATCGCCGCTTTTCGTCAAACGGACGCAAAGCGGCGATAATTGTTTATCGCCTCGTTGATAATATGCCCCTTAGTAATTAGCCCTTAATGTATCTCAGTGTAATTATTACCATCTAATCAACCCCCTGCCCTTCTCTGATCATCCTCACACCTCCTGCTGTCACACCACAATGACCACCCCCTCCCCGCCCCAACAACAAACACCAAATTTTCTTTCCATCCAGGGCGCTGTCCTGGTCAATCCGATTTAGGGCCGGCCCTGGGTCCGGTACTGAGTACATGACTTTCTTTGATTTCAACGGGATAGTATAGGCATTTCTTATTCTTAGCACTGGTGCAATACTTTTAAAGGGAGAATACTGGCATTTCTCAGCAACAAGGTACTCTGAGCTAGTGAGTCCCTGCCCTCGAATATTTCCATTAATAGCACATGGGCGCCCTGATTGCAGTGCTTAATTTGAGCCGTGGTCTCCAGTGCTCTGCACCACACTTAATTGTCAATACCACCACTTATGACAGTCTGCCACGTGGTGGTGATGTTTGCAGTTGTTTAGTAACTCAATATACATAAAAATGACTAATACCTGCCGCCCAAACTGTTCTTATAGCTTTTGGGGCCTAAAATAGTCAGAATTGTCACGCAGAAGTGTGATGGTTGGTAGTTGTGTTGGTACTGTCATCGGCAGTGCTGGCAGTGGCAATGGGTGATGCAAGCTGCTGTGGCCTCCTGGGGCGCATTCTTAGCTGACTGGGGTTGGGGTCACTTTCCCATGCGATAATATTCCCTGTCGGGCCGTGTCACACAGACATCCATTCATCAGACACCTACAACCTTATTCTCTCTGCTTTATTGAACGCCAAACAATAACATATGGAATAAATACTCTAAGGTACAGGTGCGCTGACAGGAAATGCGCGTGACCTGTGTAATGCGCCTCTGACCCTGAAACGTGACCCGGATTCATGGGCACACCCACTCTGAGAGCTCTCACGCTTGACAGGTCGGAGTGTAAACTTCAATGCGCCTCCTCCCTGGAGACCGCTCAGGTCTCCGAGCATGTGTTGGTGTCCATCGCGGGAACACTTCATTAAGATGACGCGCATCAAGTCAAAGGTCACAGAGGTCACGCTGCTGAGCAGATGACACAACACAGTGTCCGTGGGAATGTCCCAGGAGGGGTCATCTCGCACGGATAATTTTCACCGTGTTTCTGGGACGATGCCCCGTCTTTATGCTATGGAAGGACAGCTGCACATTGTATAGCACTCTTGTGCCTTTTTAATACACACAGTTTCCGTGCTGTGCACTGCTCAAGGGAAGCTCTACACCTTCTCAATGCTGTGTCTAGAAGGTTCTTCGACTGTGTGCAGTTTGTTTTTCTGAAGAGTAGCAAGACATACTGATATCAAGCAAGGTTTTGCCAATGCAGACCTCTTAGCCTTGTCAATGCTTTTTGCTGGTGCTATTCAGGATTGGCAAAAAGGAAAACAAGCATTGGCAAAGCCAATAGGTCTTGCCTTTTAGACTTATTGGCATTGCCAATGCAGTTCGCCTGTTTTGTACAGCAGTGGTAAAAAGCATTTCCGCTGATGCTGTGCAACATTGGCTGAAATAAAAAAAAAGGCACGATGACGTGGCCAGGCACCCACATGTGTGATGACATATGCCAGCACATGCGTCATCACGCACGCAAGCCATACATGTATGTGCCTATGAAATTATGCAGGCCATTTTTTTATTTACCAATCCAAGATTGATCGGTAAATAAGAAGAAAAAAATTTATTAGCACGAAAAAACTTTTTTTCAAGCAGAGAGGAACACAAAAAAAAATATTAAAAAAGAGCAAAGGGGAGGAGGGGCAACAGAGGAGCAAATGTGGGATGTTAGCGGGAGGGGGAGCAATAGGAGAGGGCGGGGAATCAAATAAATCTGATGGGTTTTGGAGGGAAGACCCTCGCACAAGGAAAAGTCTACAACATGGGGGCAGGCGAAGAGAGCAGTGAAAGGGGTGGGAAGTTTCACAGGGGGATTCACTCAAAAGACAGTGAGTAGCACATGAGGGGGAAAGCAACATGCAGCGTGGGGTGGGTATTTGGTGAGGGAAAAGCACAATTGGGAGAGAGGTGAAAGCACATGGAGTGCTAAAACAGAAAGAAAAAGTAGTCCCCTAAATGTGAGCAGTGGAAGGATACAAATCACCCAATCAAAAGGATGGTAAAGAGGATATGCTCCAAGGGAGGGACAAACACATAAAGAGGATGGCAAGAAACAAGTAAATGGAAGTGGCACTTAAGCCAACAAATGTCAATAAATTGGTGGTCTGTAAGTCCATTGGAAGCTTTTGGTAAGCTCACTGAAGGTCTGGCGCTGTCTGGAAGGTATGACCTAACAAGCACTGGCAAAGCCATTAGGTCTGGCATTGGCTGCTAACCTTTTGGTTTTGCAAATGCTTGCTTTGTTTTGTCACAGTTTTGGTACGATTTTGTTGTTATTATGTTATGATAGGAGTTTTTAAAGTGCAATGGGTGCTCCCAACGGAGCGTCCCTGGGCTAGGATTGCCCTATCAAGATGCAGGAGTGATAAAGGGGAAACGAAAAAGCCTAAACAGAAAAGGAAGACTGATATGGAATAGTACAGCAATAAAGCCAAAAGTTAAGCTTGCCTAAACAACCATGTTTTAAGTTTCTCGCTTATATAAAAAACAAAACACATTTTAAAAGCAAAAAATATTTTTGGGTCTCAAAAACATTAATTTCTACAGTGGTCCCTGGCACTGAAGAGATCTGCTTTGCATGCATATATGTTGATTGTGAAAGAGCAGAATGCCGCCACTCACAGTGAAGTTAGCCAATGGCTGAAGTGGGCTGAACCATTGCTGCAGTGAGTAGATTTTTTTTTAATAACACAACAGACCAAAGGAAGAAGAAGAAGGCTGGATGAAATCCCCTATAAGTAAGATATATATATATATATATATATATATATATATATATATATATATATATATATATATATATATATAAACACAGCATCTAGCTCCCACAGAGACATCCATGGAAGAAGGCACGGACTCGAGGTAGTCAGGATACGGCATCTGTTTATTGAATCAGGTCACCCGCAATCCCAAGATGAAAGAGAGACGCGTTTCGGCTTGCTGGAAGCCTTTATCAATCTAGTTTAGCGCCATTCTACAAGCACATTATATAACCTTTCCCACTTGGTGAATAGATAGACATAGAAGACATACTATCGAGTATGTAGCCACCATTCAATCCCTATGCATCATCAAAGTGCTCACTTGAGCTGAAAATCAGCGATGTTACAGGTAAATCATATTGTAATTCTTAAATTGCAAAGTGCAAATGATTATTCACATGAGATACCATATTGTACAATGCATGGGCATACAAACAAACAAAATAAGTTGCCCACCACCATGGGAATGTTTTTCAAGTGTATGAATTGTGCCGCCAAACATCTCCTCCTGAAATGCATACAGTTAAAATCAAATGGTTATTTGATAACATTTAAAACACACTGCTGCTGAATGTTATTAAGTTCGCCAAGTGCAAGTAGTCTTTGTCCCGAAATAATTGCCCGAGCTGCTACCAAGCTCACCTCTGACCTATGCTGCGAGATCAGGCTTGACTTCTGCTTGTAATGTGGATATCATAATTCCTCAGATAAAAACCAAACAACAAGAGGCACGGGGACCAGAAAATCACAGCTGCATCCCAGGGTCAAATTGCACACAATGATTGTGAACTCTCGACTTGAATGTCAAACCCAAAGCGCATGCTTGGAACCACAAGGGACTACTGATCCCATAATGCCACTTGATGGTTAAATTGCATTGCAGAAGAATATAAACAAATGTCCGGTGCAGAGTCAGTTTCAAGATGCTTATATATATATATATTTCTAATAAAACACAAAAGCTCTTGGATAATGCCATACCTGAAAATGTCTGCTGAGGTTGAAGGAAAACAAAACATTTATGTGGACATGCTTTATCACGTCTGTGCCATAACACTACAGCAGCCCAGCACAATGACATAAATGCTATCCCCGGGCGGAGACCTCCACTCCGCCCGCGGAGTGTGCGGAGATTTGCCTGTTCCGCGGAGAACGCGGAGAAGGCAAATCTCCACACACACTGCAGCGTAGCGGAGTTGGCCAGCCCCCGCCTCCACCCCCTATATTAACAATGAATTCTAGTACTTAAAAGTAAATTAAAACCCACTTACCTGGACTGCGGCGTCCCGGGCTGCCCTCCTCCGCTTCGTCGCCGTTTCTTCTAATCCTTGCGAAAACTGCGCATGCGCGCGCGTCCGCGCATTTCTCACAAGGAATGCACATGCGCGGACGCGCACGCATGCGCAGTTTTCGCAAGGATTAGAAGAAACGGCGACGAAGAGGAGGAGGGCAGCCCGGGACGCCGCAGTCCAGGTAAGTGGGTTTTAATTTACTTAAGTACTAAAATTCATTGTTAATATACGGGGTAGAGGCTGGTGGCGTAGCGGGGCTACGCGGGGGCCACGCGGAGGGCCACGCGGAGGGTCACGGAGTTTGTTCATACCTCCGTGGCCCTCCACGTAGCCCCCTACGCCCACTACGCCCAGGGTTAATAAATGCATGCGTGCATCACCACACATGCGTATGCATATGCCATTTTGTTTTTATTTTTTATTTACCCTTCCAGGATGGCAGACACTCATCTAGGAGCAGCACATTTAAAACAAGCATTGGCAAAGCAATATGTCTCACTTTTAATATAGGCTTTGGTGTAGTTGTTATTGTAATACAGTGTAATGTGTTTGAATGAGTGTGGCGAGGATGTGGGAATAACAGACAGGAGTTTGCTTTACTGTGGTCTTTTTACTGTAGCTACAAACAGTTTGATATGGATATACAGTTCACAAAGCAATAGAATAGATATGATAAGGAAAAAAAGGAGAAGTTGTTATCCTAGTGCAAATTGCTTATGTTAACAAAAGCAACATGTGGCGAAAATGTTGCAATTCTAACATCTAAAGAGTCCCCAAACATTCATGTTTTTGAGAAAATACCTGACAAATGCTTTTTGGTCAGTTCCTCTCACTCCCTACTATTGTTGTAGGTTGCAATGCATGAGGGCAATGTTTTAGTGCAGCAGTTGTTCTAGATCAGAGACTAGGGATCCCCTCCTAGATCTTAAAATCAGTGTTGCAAAAACACCAGAAAGTCAGTTTGCAGGCAGCACTTGTTTCCCTAAAGCAGATTTCACAGATGTTTGTGTGCCGTCTTAATCACAAGTATGTTAATTTTGAGTATGTACCTTTAACCCTGAGCTGCTAAGTTTGAACTGTAAAGAACCAGGTTGGAATCCTGATGTCAGCTCAACATCCTGTGATTCTGGGCAAATCAATTAATCTCCCTGTGCCTAAAAGAAAATTAATCTGACCTTGTGTAATGTACCTGGTGCTCATGTAAAGTGCTCCAATGCCCTTAACCAAGTGTGCGCTATATAAAACTTGCAGATTTTTTTTTATAGTTGCTTATTATTATCAAGAGCCGTATGTGTGTGTAGTGTAGTAGAGCAGTCACTCAGAAGGCAGATGTTGTACAGCCCAGTAATTTCTTTGCCTCTCATCGCTATTAGGGTAGTCAGATCGCTCTATGTTTAAGTCTATAACGAAAGTTAAATGTAGTATTGGATGCCTGGAAAATGGTGAGAGCACTCCCATGCACGCGCACCGCCACACATGGTAACAATTGTTTTAAGGTCGAGCCTGAGCAGCGCATGCGCTGCTCTGCGAGGCATGCTGTGTTCGGATATGGACTTGAAGCTCCGCCCACTCTCTGCCCGTATTTTTCATTGACTTGTGTCACTGTCCACTGTAAACTGTGGCTTTTCATTGGTCAATAGGCTTAGTACTCCCTCCTTAGTACTGCCTTGTCTGATTTTGTAACCTCCCATGAGGACACCCCCTGTTACGTGTGTTGTTACTCGGTAGGCTTTAACTACAGCCTCCTGGCACTATCTTCTCAAATAGCTTTGTCCTGCCTGCTGTTGCAGGCTGGACATGTTCTCTCCTAATGCTTTTTTAAAGATCTTTATAGCATCGGGTGCCGAACGCATTTGCAATGCAATAGGTTTCGCATTTGCGAGAGTTTAAGCTATTGGCATTGTAAATGACAATGCCTTTATTTATCTGTTTTAAAAACAACACATAAATAAAAGGCATTGTCATTTACAATGCCAATAGCTCAAACTCTTGTTAAAGCGAGGCCTATTGTATTGCACATGCTCGTTTTTATATTGGCGAGTCCGTTCCTGCAACCAGGCATTGACGTGAGTGCCGGTTCGCACCAGTAATTTTGCATTGCCTTGACCAAAAGTGTGCCGCAAATTACAGATTAGATCCACATGGTTTTTTTACGTAACGCTTAATGCTAGGGCAACCTATGTCTGATCCCAGACAAACAAGGATACTGAGGCATATGGAGAAGAAGTCATTTGTCATGACTGCAGCGAGCCCTAAACGGTATGTCTACAGTATTGGACATACTACCTAGACACTGCCACCATTGCAACACATTTCTACTAATTTAGGTGCTCCATCAAAAGCAGGGTTTGGGGCCATTCTTTGTCCATCCAAGCCAGCAACCTTTGCAACTCACTTATTATCCAGATAAGGAACTTTAAATACATTCTTTGCATCAAGAAGGTCATAAAAACATGACTCTTCAAACTTTCAGCCTGCAGAGTGACACTAGCCACAGGATTGATAACAACCATCTCCAACGATTCAAGTTAGCAAATTGGTCTAAAAACCATTCCAAAACCCACAGAGTGGTGCATGAAACCTGTTTGGGCTATGTCTCTGTAGTCCACCGATATAGTGTCATCCTCAATGAAAAGAAGTGAATAATGCAAAGAACAGGTAAATAGTACACATGCAGCATGAAGCACGATCAATCATCTCTCAACCACCCTATGAAAATTGCACCACTCCCAACTCTTCCCACATTGGACATAGTACAACCATCATCTCACCAACCAAGCATACAGATACGTCTTGTAATTTCTCCAGATGGCCATGAGGCATGCCTGAAACGATGCTGCATTTTCATGCTCTAGTACATTTCATATACCTAAACATTGGCATGCTTACCAGCAGTGACGTCTTCACTGTGATATGCGTAAACCACATAAGGAACTTTACACTCCACACCCTATCCTTCCCAAATCAAACACACTATGAACAAACATACAGGGTATTATCCGCTGTAATAGGATTCGCCTAACATTATCATTTCTAGGCACAGTGAAACTCATTTATATACATGACACCTATCTCAGATTTGTACAAAGAATACCCTTCACACATTTCAACTTTTTGCAAAAGTCTGTATGTTTTCTTTTAAAATCACTATACCTCATTCATTGATATCAGATACATCAATACAAATACTTCAATATAAACCTATCCAAGCATACTCATCACTCACACTTTAAACACTAAAAACCTGGCCGAGAGAGTTCAGCTTAATGCAAGTCAGTGTCTTCAATTCAAAGTCTTTCCACATCCCAATTTTATCTGCACACTGTTTTCTGTATAGCCATATTACTTTTCATTATCATCGACTATGAATGCATAGTTTGGACCTCTTAATTTTGAGCCTTTATCAGGACCATAATTATTTACTCTGGCTATTTTATACCACAATCAGCACTTATTAATGTATCTACAATATTGGCAGAAAATAGTTTATATTAATCCAAGTCTTTTCTCATCACAAATATTAGGGTGACATTAATTGAACAAATCATAGAAATCATCACATCCAACAATGACCCACAAGTGACCCAAATCTTCCTTGTAGACTTCAACCTCCACTGGAATAACCAGAATAACCATGCAGTGAACTGTCTAAAAACCTTCCTATCTGAGCACGATCTGACCCAATTCTGCGACAGCCCAACCCACAACAAGGGAGAAACACTAGACCTTATCATATCTAAAATGAACAACATCACACTGGATTCCATTATCTCCTGCGACTGGTCTGACCACTACAGCATCATCTTCTTTATCAACTTGGAGGTGACCCCGAAGAAAAACCAACCCAAGAAAACAAAACAATGGAAAAGGAATCTCCAAAACATTATTCCCAAAGTCTTAGCAACCCGATGTAACACTGCCTTGACTCCCCAAGCAGGCATGTAAGATGTACATGACCTCACAGAGTTCTATAATTCCTCTTTAGCTGACATCCTTGATTCTATTGCCCCCCTTCAACAAACAAACGTTTCTACTAAAATTTCCAAACCTTGGTTCAATGACAATCTAAACTCTGAACAACGCTATCTAAGATCAGCCGAAAGAACCTGGAGATCCGTACCCTCCACCTAACACCTGAACCACCTTAGATCAGTAAGGAACTCACACAACAGAAAAATCAAAGATGCAAAAGCCGACTTCTTTGTAACTCAGCTTAGCCAAGCCAAAAATCGTCCCCAAAAACTTTTTGAAATCATCAAGCAACAATCGCTCAACGCACCAAACCTGCCAGACCATGGTGACATCACTCCCCCAACCTGTGAGGAATTGGCCTCATTCTTCTTGGAGAAAACAAAAACCATTGAAAACGACCTGCAATCAAAGAGGGAACTTCTTCCAAATACAGGGCTCGCTTCCCCACTCGCCTCTCTGGGCTCGGACCGTTTCGGTCCCCCTAGAGATGTTCCCAAAAATAATGCCTCCTGGCACACTTTCACTCCCCTCAATTAAAGTGACATCTATAACATTCTTCTAGCGGTCAACCCATCTAACCACTTCAGCGACCCACTACCACCTCCAATCTTCAAAGAAATAAAAGCTGCCATTCTCCCCTTACGTTCTAAGATTGTTAACGCCTCACTATTGCAAGGCACTATCCGGGACTGCCTAAAAGTAGGGCAGGTGACCCAGTTAATAAAAAAACCTAACGCAGACTGCTCAGATCTTAACAGCTTTTGCCCTATCTCCAACATCCCCACTCTGGCGAAACTTCTAGAAAAATGCATGCAAATTCAGCTCTGCATCTACATTGAGAACTTCCAACTCCTGGTTCAACATCAATCCAGTTTTTGTCAAGGACACAGCACAGAATCTGCACTCACTCACATCATGGATGACATATTATAAATGCAAGACCAAAATTTTTCATGCCTTCTAATATTACCTGACTTATCCTCTGCCTCCAACACTGTTAAACATGACAGTTTACTGTCCATACTGGAAGAAAGGATAGGCCTATCAGGTCCTGTACTGCAATGGTTTACGTCATTCCTCCACAACAGAACCCAAAGAGTCAAGGTGAATCAATCTCTCTCTCAGCCTTCAGTGGTCAATATGGGGGTACCACTGGGGGCCGCACTTTAACCCTTCTCTTCAACTTATTCCTGGAACCTCTTGCAAATGCACTGAACTCTGCGAACATTCTTTATCACATTTATGCAGATGACACTCAATTGTATCTGAAAATCTCCTCCCCAGAAGACTTCATTTCCCTCAACTCTACCCTGCAGAACACTCAAAACTGGCTCACTGGTAACCATCTCAAGCTCAACACTTCCAAAATGGAATACCTCCTCATCGCTCCCCCTAATCGCACTCCCAAGATCGACTTCTGTTCTCCTCACATTGTTGATTCTGCTAAATCTCTTGGAATTACATTAGACAAACACTTGAATATGCAGAATCAGATCAGTAATGCCACCAAAGGAGCTAATTACCAGATGAGTATACTAAGGAAACTTAAACCCTTCCTACCACTGGATGACTTTAAGCTGGTAGTCCAAGCTCTTGTGTTGCCTAGATTGGACTACGGAAGTTCCACTCTTTGCGGTCTTCCTAAATACAAGCTGGCCCCGCTAAGGGCCTCCTTAATGCTACGGCCAGACTGATAACCGGTACAAAAGAAATAATCACATATCTCCAGCCCTAAAATCTCTGAACTGGCTCGCGTACTGAAGCAAGAATACAGCTAAAGATTGCTTGCATGACTCATAAAGCCCTACATTTCAAGACATCCACATATCTGGCACAAAAGCTAGAGTTATCGGGTTGTTGCAGATCTTCACGAAGTGTGAGCTCACTGCTACGGAAACCACAGATTATCCACATAAAGAGAATGAGCTACAGAGCCTTCTCGGGTATCGCCCGAAGATATGGAACTCTCTGCCACCTGATGTCTGCCGAATCTCATCTACCTCTTTATTCAAAAATGAAGTAAAAAGTCTTCTGATGAACAAGTTTTTGCCCTAAGATAATCACCTTATGTTCTTTGAGAGCACATTATGTCTTATTGTTTATTTACCTGCCAATTATTCCGATACTCTGTATGACTACTACATTGATGTGCAAACATAGATATCAGTTTTACCATGCTACTCTCATATATGTGACAAGTGTCTATTCTTACAACTGTATCCTACCTACCCTATCATGTAAAGCGCTCTGATACCCTCTAGGGTCATGTTCGCGCTATTCAAAACGTTATAAATAAATTAAATTAAATAAGTAGCTTTTACAAACTTCATCTAAGGTTCACCACAACACTTTGTGATACCTCTCTACCTTATTCATATCAAACAGTCATTATCAAGATGCAGTTTCTTTAATAGACATATAATCAATTTCCTTTGCCCCAATCATCTCATTATAACTTCATAAGACTCAAACCTCCTATATTGTTTATCCTTCATTAAAATAAACTCAAATGTTTTAGTATCATATAGTTAAGTCAATTCCAGCCTATTCACATTACTAAATATTCTTGTTAACACATCTCAGTATCCACATGGCCCAAATGCTATATTGCGGAGTAGTGCTCGTCTATATTTTCTCTAGTTTTTCACTTTTAAGGGAATTAATCTCCCTTCTTCTCTGTCAGGCAAACAATTCCATATACATTTTCATGAATTTCTTCCTTGGCCAGCCTGCCCGCATTCCCTGGCATCTGCTGACCTCCTTACCCACAGCGAGGGTTTTAACAAATGAATTTACATTGCTGAACTCTCCTTTCGTGTCTCTCAGTGCACTTGTATGCACTCAGTGTTGGCTAGTAGTGTTCACTCACTCTAGAGCCCCTTCTAGTCTCTTTTGTACCCAAGTTGTCAAATCAGCATGATATGACCAATGCAAAATGTACCTTTGCATGTTAATGTATTGTAGACAATAACGTGTATGGCTGTTCTTGTGGCAGAGAAAAAATTGCATGGGGCTTAGTGATGGGTAGGATGCAAAAGGAGAGTAGTTTTGTGACTGAGGGGTGAGTATGGTATTTTTCCTTGCTGCTCTAGGGTAGGATGACCAGAACACCATCAGCTCTCCCACACTGGGGATCCCTGTGAGAAGCATTTTGGGGTGGAACGCATTGTACCAAGACTGCAGCATTTACTACATCTTTTACACCCACTTTCAACCTAGACCTACTCACTTCATCATTGCTTATAGACAAGCTAATATTAGCATATAATAGAATGATAGAAGATTAGTTGCAGTATTATTGCTTGCACGTACATGCAGCAACTGTTAAAAATAAAAAACAACATGTTGGGAAGCCTAAAGTCCAACTAGCTTTTAATGCAAAGTAGCAGGCAGTCAACCAAATTTCATCTGATCGGGGCTCTCACTAGAAAGTGGCCTCTCGGAACTATGCTCTCAAAAACATATAAAATCGTCCTAGACATATAAAATCATCCTAGTATAAATACAGTGCTTCTTCATACAAGTCATTGCAGTATGGCCACATGAGAAGAAGTTGTTCTTAGCAAAAGCATATCTGGTGTGCAGGTGTCAGGATCTTCCACTTCATGAATTGCATGGCAGTCTTGAGGGGAGCTATCCTTCATATCCACAAATACCGACTCTATTCTTATCATAAGATCCCGAAAACCAGGCTTACGGTTACTGAAAGTGTGCAATGCACAACACAGGGCATCATGGCTCCTGGGCCCGCTAAGTCGTAATTGGGGGAAAGGTGCTGCAGCGGTATTTTACATCCTCAGATAGAGGTGAATAGTTGTTTGTCACTGGAACTTTAAAGGAGTGTGCTGTGTTTATGTGGCAGCATTCGATGAAATTTCTAAAGTAATTACAGGCAATAATAGCTTTGAACACAATAACTTAGCACAACAAAATATAAATGGGTGCAACACAATGAATCAGTCAAAACATAATGCAATCCCATTAAATGCAACCATAACACACAGCAATGCTAACTACAACAGAAGAAGACAGAAGTAACACTTCACCACCACAACCAAGTGTGAAAAAACAAATATACTAACACAGGGGTAGGCTTCTATCCATCCCCACAACCTGGCTAGAAGTAAGGAATCCTCCTTTCTTGCACAGCTGTCCATATACATAACCAGAGTCAGTGCACGTTTGCCCATGTATCTTTGGCCAAAATCCAAGCTCTGGTGAGAGCGTGAAGTTCGACCACCTGAGTGTCAGGGACAGTGGGCAAGGGTTGCTTTTAATGACCCCATGCTAGGAGAATACAGTCTACCCGCCTACCAAGAAACCACTGTCATTGCATAAAAAAGTACCATCCGCGTAAAGGTTGTAATTGTCAAGATAGATATGAGGCATCACCCAATGGGCAGTGACGGTGAGATCATCATGTCGCTCAGTTTCCTAGGCGATAGGTACAAGGGATGAAAGATTCAGGTCAGACTGGACACATATTTAAAGTAATGTGACCTGCAGATATAGATGTTGGGTTTTAGGGGTCAGTAAT
This sequence comes from Calotriton arnoldi, assembly GCA_963921515.1. NCBI lineage: Eukaryota > Metazoa > Chordata > Amphibia > Caudata > Salamandridae > Calotriton > Calotriton arnoldi. The sequence continues at coordinate 270,815 of CAWUFW010006617.1, forward strand.
AGGTACACCCATGCGTTCACCAGTCTGCTTTGCAAGGGCACACAGTAGTTATCGTGTCCATTGTTTTTGTATGTGGATCTTTTAGACTTACTGTGGTATCTGGTGGCTTATCTGGCAAGGTGGCTACAGCCAGGAGGCTTTGGGGCCCCCTGGGGGCAAGACAGCAGTAAGTAATTCATTTATGTCTGCCCAGGTAGGGCTATTACATTTAAAGATAGTCACTATTTCTTCATGGAATCTTTGGGGTTGTTGCCTAATACTTTAAAACTTTTAAAGTAAATTTTCTGAGATATCCTGGGATCAGTAGGCACGGACATTCAATAAGACACCATTGGCACAGAGTCATTGCCTTAGTGGAACCCGAAGAGCACGCCCCTCTTCAGTTGTTTGGCTGTGTGCGTGAGCAGTGACTGGGTCATTTGTGACTTGTAAACCATCTCTCCATTGGAAGAAGTTGTGGACTTCTTTGCACTACACAGTCACACAAGTCCCTCGGTCCTCATATTTGTTGGATGGAAGTAGTATAGGCAGACTAATTAGGGGTGCTGAGGTTACCTGTAGCTGTATAAGGAATGGGTGGAGAAGGAGGTACCCTGCGAAGAAATCAACAATGTCTTTAAGAGTCTCTTCATCATGCGTGAGAGGTTCTTTATAGGTCGGGGAAGTGGGTCTAACTGTCAAGTCTTTATAGTTTCTCTCTGTCAAGCTGTCACTCGTCAAGTCTTTGTTTAATTTTTCTTTAATTCTTTCACCTGTTCATTTATGTTTTTTCCAAGAGTCCTTAAGTCTCCTCACTCGAGACCCCTAGTCTCTTAAACATCTCATCAAACCAATTAAGATATGCATTCCATTGACACCTGTGGTTCCCTTTTATTGCCATAAGGCTCTCCTCATGGGACCTATTTTACCTAAGTCAAATGTTCCCTCTATTGTAAATCATTTGGAGGAGTATGTTTCCATATACCAGTGCCATTTAACCAAAAATTCGCATTTTCTGTACTCCTAATGCACATACATGTAACGGGCTGGGGGCATTTTGGTGGAGTGGCAATTTCCGGGATCATTCATCCCCATACTTCAATTCATACCAGACACTTTTACAACAACCACACCAAGGGGTTGGGGTTGTGTAGTGCTTACTTTTTTGTGATGTGAGTAGCACACAAGGTATCATTCTAGATTTGAGACACAAATGTGGCGTGATGTTTCTCACTAAAGAACAGTACACGAGGTAGCACTCTAAACTTGAGATACAAACACAGCTGAGTTTGGGAAGAGAAAGCAGGAAAAGGAGAATACTGAAAGACAGGGGGTAGATACAAGTATCATCCGCTGGGTAACAATTTCACCAGGCCCTTGTGTTCAAGTAACTCAACATGTGTGAGGACCTTGGGATGGCTGAACTTGGTTCTCAGACAAGGTTCACAGTTATGCCCTCAACTTACACCAGACACATACACTTTCAGAACTCAGAATTCATATTCAACACCCAGTATCTCATTCTTACACTTTGTATCATCTATACTCTCACATCTGTATTTTATGTCAGACTGATGCACTGTAGTTTAGGACTCAGAACTCAGAACCTACTGCTTTGAGCTTACAATTTTGAACTCACAACGTAGAACCTAGAAATCCTGTTTCTATTTGCAAACATCAAACCCTTACATGTCCTTACCCTATTTCGCATGTATATTCTGACAACCTGAGTGCCCTGCAGTCGTAGAGCATAAGCGCCAAGATCGGGATGGCAGACACACCTGAATCTCCAATGAAATGACATCTTTTGAAGATGTGGGCACTTGATTGGTCAGGGGAGAATCATCTGCTCTGCAGCTTTCCAAAATGCCTGCGCGTGGTCATCCGAGTTACGGTTCCTTGCTCTGTGGAATTAAAAAAACAATGTTTTTTGCAGCACATTAGGCAATACCAGAATACAGCTTTATCCAGGTGTATGTAGTGTGTGCGAGGTAGTGTGGTTATTGACGGAGGAAACATCACATCCCAGCCAGTCAGTCACCAGACTCCTGCAGAGACAGAAAGCATAGCCAGTATTTATACAAATCTCCACGGTTGGAGTTGAGGCCTGTTCAAGCATAGAGGCCTATTCACGAACTGCATTTTGTAGTATGTCTACTAGTACTGCAATAATATTACTAATCATACTACAAAATGCTATTCACATACCTATGTGCGGAGGTCTATGCCTCCACTCCGCCTATATAATATGTGGGGCGATTTCTGCTCCAACTGCAGATTTCTCCTCACACGTAAGTATATATTTTAGCAGTAAAGGTGGGACGGACAGAGGAGAGTGGCTAGAAAATGAGGAATACTTACTACTAAAGGGGAGGAATTAAGGGAGCAGTAAGGTGGGCTTTAGGAAAGGTTAGGGAGGGGTTTAGGAAGGGACATACATTCACCCACAAAACTGTGAGCCCATTGCTATTGACAAACTGCCCTTCTATAATTACCACTGCCAAAAAGGGCCCAAAACAGTTGGACTTACTCAAGCTCAGAGCTGGAGTAAGTCCAACACTACACATGGTCAACCACTGGTATTGCAACACTCTTCCATAGAAAATAATCGAGGAAGGGGCTTTAATTAAAACCCCATAGGAAACCATGTTAAAATAAATTACATTGTTTAAACTATTTAAAAATATAAATACATTTAATTTAATGTTGAAAAATTATCTATAACTAAAACATATTTATTTTGTTTTTAAATTTTTTTAAAATGTATGTAACATTAGTTTATGCAAAAAAACTACGTTTCAATAAATTGATACATCACTTTTAATCATTTTTAATACATAATGTTTTACTTTAAGTAGAATGGTATTTTTGCATTTAAACTTCACAAAAATAATTTCATTTTAATGTAAAATTAAGTTATTAATGCTGTAATAATTTATTATATTAGTCTACATTTAAAATAAATATATAAAATTAATTAACATCAATATTTAAGATAAAAGCATTTTTCCTAATTAAAAATTTTTTTTAATAAACGTTTAAACTGTTCCCTATACTTGCCATGCAGAAATCTCCACCCCATTTGCAGAGGTCTATGCCAAGCGGGCGGAATATCAAACTTGGTGTTTAAGTCGCTACTAGTAGCTACTTTACGGTGGTATTTGACATTGTTGCTGATTCCAACCCCTATTTGAAGGGTAAGGACATGTAAATCTACACTTCTGAGTAACTTTACACTCATAAAATACTGACTAGCCAAATGTAGTAACGTTACTCAGAAGTATAAGAGTGAATTTACTTATAGTAAATTTATATACGTAGATTACCTTTGTGAATAAACCCAATAGTATTTTATCACTTGACATGTGAGCGGCCTATCTGAGCGAGGCTTCCTAAATTTAGAAATGGTTCCTGCTTCCTAAAATACTATAATTAGTAAAATGCTTAACTTTTGTCTTGTACATTGATATACGGCGAACATTGTGTATGGACAGCAAATGTCTCAAATACAAAAGGTTGGATTTCATTTCCACGGTCAGCACATGAGGAAGGTTACCAGCACAGATTTTCTTGCTGTTGGGAAGAGGGTCACCGGCTTAGGAAGTCACAGGACACTAGTTTAAGCTTTAACACACATTTCTCATCATGTGTTCTGTGTTAGTTTTCGTTCAACTTACACACAAATATACAGTAGGACATGTGAACGTGACAGGTCTGAGGTAGTTGAGGTAGGGAGATGTGAGGGAGGGGATAGTTTTCCACCAAGGTAGAGAGCAAATATGGCATCTTAGAGCTTATGTTCATGACAACTTAGTGCTTTACATAGTAAGCACAACAGCATGCGGTACATAGAGAGTAGGTAAAAGTAAATAATAATGGTAAAAAAAGAATAAACGAAATACAGTGGGCTATGTAAACAGAATAGCAGCAAGTACTTGAGTTACATAAAGTGTAAATAAAATACATAGCAACAATAACTCAAAGAAGAATACGATACACAGTGTACAAAAAGGTTCGGAGGTAGTTGTGGTGGAGCACGGGTGCGAAGAGTAGATGCACAGGTAGTGATGGATAGATTTACGTGAGGGATGTAGCATAACATAGGCACAAATCCTTGATCTGTGTTCAAAATATTTATGGAAATTTTATAATAATAGAGCGACAACACAAAAATAGCACTGAACTAGCCACTTATACAAGATCAATAATATTAGTAATAACAGAATAACAGTACCTATATACAAAGAAGAAAAACGTTTGCAATATATAGGAAATAGAAATTGTAACTAGAAAAAGGAAAAAGGAGGAATATAGATTATCATCAATGTAAAAACTGAGAACAGAGCTACAATAATAACCATAAAAACCATGTAAATATAGGAATAAATGAAGCAGTAAAAGGAATGAATTAAAAATATATAGCTATATAATCATCAATTTGTTTCCAAAATATATGATACGCAGAACTATTATGAATAACACCAGATAAAGATAGATTACCACCTCTTCTTGTAAAAACTATCCATGACCACCATGTATGAACTGAAAATGATGAAGCATCTTTCCAACTAGCCGTAATAGATTTTAAGGCTGCTGATATTAAAAAATCAAAAAGTTTGCATTCTAGAACAGACATATTCACAGAAAGAACAACAGATTTACAAATCAAAATAATATACGGAATTGGTTCAGAAAAATTGAATATACTTTTGATAACATCCCAAGCCTCCCTACAAAATTGAAAAGCAATATTACATTCATAAAGCATATGTTTTAATGAACCTGTATGTAATTTACAATGCCAACAATTAGGAGCAGGTAAAAGCTTAGCTTGAAATAACTTTAAAGGAGTTCATAAACAATAAAAAGAATATAAGAATTGGTTTGATACAAGGACACAGGTAGCCATCCCGAAACACCATTTAACCAGATTTTCTGCCAAATATCTTGCGATAATGATAATTCTTTAATCCAGAAGTTAGAAATCATGTTGATGTTATTTCCTTGGAAATTTTGCATCTTTTTATAAATTAGGGACACAGCATGAGTTGATGTAGTCACTGTTTGAATGTAAATTTCTAAATCAGAAGTATTATTTGAGGGAATATTATTAGAAAAGGAATCCAGAATAGAATTACAAAAGAGTTTATATTTGGAGAAATTAGAAGAAGGCAAACCACATTTTTGTTTCAATTCTTCAAATGAGAAAAAAGCATTATTATGAAATATGTCTTTAAGAAAGAAAATGCCAGCCATTGTCCAAGCCTTAAGCTTTAACTGCGGATTATACCATAATGATATTTTTAAGGTATGGGAGAAAGGGGATTGGAATAGCGAATCTAAATCATGTAACATCAATTTAGTGGATTTTAAAATAACAGATTTATTGACTTATGTTAAAGTATTAGACATTGTTAATAAAGCAGGAAGAGAAAATAGCGCTATTAACCCTTTTCCTATAAGAAGCCAAGTAATGAGGACTAGTAAGTTGAGAATGAGTAAACCAAAGAGAACTTTGCTTTATTATAAAAGCTTTGTGATGATTAAAAAATCAGGTAACCTAAAACCCCCATTACATTTTGTAATTATCAATTTATTATAACTAATATGAGGAGTTTTATTGTTCCAAATAAATTTAGAAAGAAGTTTATCAATAGGTTATAAAAATGACATAGGGAATTGAGTCGGCAACACAGCAAGGAGATAAAATATTTTGGGAGCAATTACCATTTTAATTGAATCTATTTTCCCCACCAGGAAAGATGTAAAGAAGACCAATTGGACAATTTTTCTTTGATATAGTTTATTATGTTGTCACAGTTTAATGTGATTGATTTTTAATATTATGGGGAAAAAACTCCAAGATATTTAAATTTCTCCTTTTGCAAAATGATATCTTGAATGGGCAACATATCAGGAGTGCAATAACCATTTAAAGAAAAAAATCTGTTTTGTTGTTATTTAACGTATAGCCACAAATCCGAGAATATAACGAGATTACATCAAACAAAGGAGGAAGGGATGATTCAGGATTACTAATAAACAAAAGAACATCATCTGCATGAGCTAATGTTTTTGTAAAAACATCATTAATTTTAACACCGGTAATTCCTGTACAATTTCTAATAGCAGTGAGTAAAGATCCTATAACCAGAAGAAAAAGTAAAGGTGACAAAGGAAAGCCTTGTCGTGTACCCCTGAAAATAAAAAGTTGATTAGAAATATGACCATTTATAAAAAGTCGAGCAGAAGGCCTAGAATAAAGAGCAGATTTCATGCGAATAAATGAATCACCAAAATTAAACGCAGCTAATGAATGAAATAAAAATTGCAAATTAACTTTATCAAAAGCTTTTTCAGCATCTAATGCCAACACTCCAGAAGGTACTGATAAAATGGGTCCTTGCTGAATAGCATGAAGCAACACTCTGGTATTATGTGCAGAATATCGAAGTTTCACAAAACCAGATTGATCAGGATGTATAAGAGAATCAAGCACAGAGGTCAATCTAGTTGCAAGTATTTTAGCATAAAGTTTGCAATCTTGATTTATTAGGGAAATAAGTCAATAATTTGAAACAGTAGTGGGATCTTTGTTAGGTTTTGGAAGAACAACAATTAATGCTTCAGTAAACGATCCATAAGTTGTTCCTAATGTGCTAAAAGAGGTAAAAAAGCAAGTGAGGTATGAGGTGGGAAGCAAAATCCTTATAAAACTAAGGGGCCGATTCCGATCTCGGCCGGTAGGGAACCGAATCGGATTCGGCTTTACCGGATCCGATTCGGAGGCCTCTTTTCCGACCGATTCGTGCATGCGTCCGGGCGAGCGAGTACGATGCGAGCGTACGCGAAATCGCCGACCGACTCGTTTGCGGGTCCGAACCGCTCCGACCGACTCGCACGGACACGACTCGCACCGCGCAATGCAGACGTTCCCCGACCGAGCCAGTTCGATGCGCACCTCGAGCAGTCCGACCGACTCGCACCGTCCGGCTCCAAAGAGCAGTCGGAGCCGGACTTCGGGGGTCCGTGTTGGACCCCCCCTGCACGCGTAGCCGCGCGAGTCGCACACAGGGGGGACCCATGGGTCCCCCCTACACGTGCATGGACGGCGCGACCCACATCGACGCGAACCCGCTGTAGGGGGCGCCCATGTTCGCGTCGTACCCATTGAGTCAATGGGAGCCCGTGTAAGCGTTGTGCGACCGGCTCCCATTGACTTCAATGGGAGTCCGGCCGAATCGAGTCCGATAGCATACGTACGCATCGTACTCGTTCGGTCGGGCTGCTAGAGTCCGATTCGGTCGGAAATCTCCCCGGGTCCGGCTCGGTCGGAGAGATTTCCTGCCCGAATCGGAATCGCCCTAAGTTGGGATTCCATCAGGTCCAGGAGATTTATTAAGTTGAACAGATTTAATAGCCAAAACAATATCTTCTAAAGTAATCGGTGAATCTAACTCATCTTTGGCTGATTGTGATATTTTCTGTAAACCAAAATTGTGCAAAAATTATCAATCAATGATGAGTCCACAGAAGGAGGCTTATTATATAAGGTTTTATAATAATTCAAAACTTCATTAACTATATTTTTATGGGATAAGGCAATATTACCATTGACGCCATGAATCACAGTAATATGAGTCTTTTTTTTTTTAATATGCAAGTAATTTGCCAAGAATCTACCTGATCTATTAGCATTAAAAAAATAGACTTATTATTAGAAAGTTGTATACCTGCACACCTACTTAATATGGAATTAAATTCGTAAAGAAGTTTTTGTAATTGCATCTTATATTTGAGATCATTAGACAAGATAAATAGTTTATCTAACTGTGCAATTTGTTTGTCCAAATCTTTAATTTTTGCATTAAAAGATTTGTTTTCATGAGCCATAATAGAAATGGTTACACCTTTAATATATGCCTTAAATGCATCCCATCGAGTTACCAGGGACACAGAACCTTCAGGGTTAAAAGTAAAATAATCTTGAAGTGCAGAAAAAAGTTTTGGTTTACTAATTTCATTGAGAACAGTATGAGTATTCATACGCCATCTGGACTGAGTAGAAAGAGTAGGGGTGAATTGAAAAACAGCTGAAATAAGTGCATGCTCAGAGATATGTATATTATGTATTAACGGAGTAGAAATTGAATTAATTAATTGTCGGGAAACTAATAAATAATTGAGTCATGTCTAAGAATTATGAGAATCTGAGAAAAAGTAAAACATTTTTCAATTGGGTAGTGTAATCGCCAAATATCAACCAGTTTAGTTGTTTTAAAAAAGGACTTTAAGGTAAAAAGCCTTAGGCGGACGATATTTAGATTGTGATAATCTATCTAACAAAGGGTCACATATTAAATTAAAATCTCCCCAATAATTAGTGGAACATTACCTAGTTTGAGCACCTCTGTCGTAAATAGGGACCAAAATTTGAGATCATCATTTGTTGCCCCATAAACATTAATTAAATAAATAGGTGTATTATCCAAGTGAATTTTAACAATAGTGTAACGACCTTCTGTATCTGAAAATTTGCTCAGTATTTGAAAATGCAATGTCTTTGCAAAAAGAATAGCCACTCCATTTTTCTTATTAACTGCAGGAGAAGAAACCTTAGTACCAACCCACTTTTTCTGTATATATGCTAAAACCTTATTGTCAATATTTGTCTCCTGTAAAAAACATATATCATTTTGTGACTTGCTAAATAATCTAAAAAAATCACGTTTAACAGGATATCATAAAACCTTTAAAATTCAAAGAAACAATTTTAATATTATTTATATTGTCCATATTGTAAGGGGAATATCAAAAGAAAAGGACAGAAAAAATACAGATAAAATACCAAAAGTAGCTCTAGATATAAGAAACAGGGATAAAATGAAAGACAAGGACAAACATAAATAAGACAACATAAAAACATAAATAGAATTGTAGAATCACGTACACGCATAACCAAGAATAACCTACCCAGATAGGCACATTGCTAATCTTAGAGGAAGGGCAAGTTAGAATGAAAATCACTACCAAAAAAAAAGTCAAGTATTAGTAGCATTTGTATCCATAGACATTGAAGATTGTTGGTACGTAGCTCTTCTGGTCGTTGAAAGGACTTTGAGACACCATCTCTCCAGATTCTATTAGTAGAAGTATCGAAGAAACCATATTTGAAACAAGAGGAATGTAGTCGTGGTCTCAGCTCAGCAAATTCTTTACGAAGATGAACAGTTTCCTTATCAAAGTCTTGGTGTATGTAGATTTTATTTCCATTTACCATTAAAGACAGAATTTCTCTAGCTGCCCTCCTGATCATCACCAAATGGTTATGGCGCAGAACTTTAAATATCATTTGTCGTGGTTTACCCTGATGAGGGTTTCGGTGAGAAGGAATTCTATGTGCTTTGTCAACTTCAAATTTTTAAAAAATTGTAACTTTAAAAAGCCAGGCAGCAATTTCTCTAAGTACTGCTACAATCATTTCCCTCCACGTCTTCTGCCAAATTAAAAATATGTAAGTTATATTGACGATTACGGTTTTCAAATTGTAACAGAAACTTACTCGTTGGTAGAATTTTTGCTGCCATAGGTGTGAGGCTATCAATTTTGGCTTTATTATCCTGAATTTTAATTGTGTTATCAGAAACTTTCATAGAAAGACCAGCCGTGTCTTTGAGGATATTTTTAATTTCTGATGCAATAGAATCAGTATTTAAACGTACAGCCTACAATTCTTCCAACAAGGTGGATAAAGAAGGTTCATTGGAATCAACAATTTTAGATTTTACAGGTGGTGGAGAAATAGTTTGTTTACATTTGTCATTTCCAGTAGAAATATTTTTTCCTTCTATTTTACTGAAATAGTATAATTAAATATATGAAAGTTAATTCTCACCAAAAGTTGAAATGAACTAGCAGGAATAAATTATATTCAACACAGAAGTTAAAAGTGCAGCAGCTAAAACTGACTTGCAGGAGTGGTTCTAGGCCTCACCTTCGCGCTTTCCTGAAGTAAACTCCGCCTTCCTGCTAGGAAATATCAGCAGACCAGGAGCAGAGCAACGGGTAGGAGCAGCAGAGAAGAAAGAATGCACCAAACCTGCTTAAAAGCTTCCACAAACATGCCAAAGGGAAGCGCTCAGGTCATCAAGTGGAATTCTGGCCAGCAAGTAGGTGAAAACAATGCCCCAATTGTAAAAATAACTTGTCGTTGTGAGAAGTTGGCCTGGTATATGCTGTCCACTAATTAAAGTGGGCACCTTGCATCAGTCCAAACGACCCTTATTGATGATTAGGTTAAAGACAACCTTTATTGAAAGCTATCCTAGTGGTAGCTATTGAGAGCAGCCTTCAGGCTAAGTCTCGAAGGAATGTAAAGCAGCTTGTTTTACCAGTATATAACCTCCTGAATGACCAAATGAAAGGAGAACCACACAAGGTATATATAAAATATATGTATTTATTACTAAACACTCTCTACTAACCTCTTTATGAGATTAGAGAACAATACACACAATATTAAATCACTAGAACGACAGTAAATAGCACAATACACAGCGGGCTCCAGGGGAGACCGAACCATATACTAAGTAAGTGGTATAAGAACCACGACTTGACTAGACACAGTGCCTATAGCACGTAGAATCGCTGGGACCCCAAGGAAGCACCCAAGGTAGTGACACAGGGGACCCACGGAGGACGGGTGCAGTGTGGGAACACAGACGCGAGCTCCGTACAACTCTATGGGAAAGTCGCAGTTGGAAATTTACAGATTAAGGACACTTAGGAGCGGACTTTCAGCAAACCCATCTAAACATAGAAGGTTCTAAGGCCAGCACCCTTGAGAGTACTGAGGTACCCGTGTTACCTATCCCAGAGGAGCCGGGTGCATAGGGGTCAAGTGGTGTCAGAAACCCTCGTCGTTTTCAATGGCGTAATGCGAAAAAGTACTGCTGCCATGGAGAAGAAAAGTGTCCGGTGTGATCCAAGCCTGGATCGGAGATGAGAAGAACCTGAAAGCCAAGGGGACAAAGTCTGGGTCACTTCTCGTGACCAGGAGCGGAGCAATCGAATGCCCACCGATGTCTGGTGCTTCAGGTGAGATGAGGTGAAGCTTGACTCTGCAGCCACGGGGACCAGGAGATGTCGACGAAGACCACAGTCCGGATTCGAGCTGTTCCACAAAGGATGTCGAGTGCTGGGGGTCAGTGTCCGGATTGAGCACCAACAAGCCTTGGCAACGGCAACCCACGTGGTTAGAGGAAAGATGCTTCTGCGAGGACCAGCAAGGTCCTGGGGACTCTCCAAGCAATGGAGAGTCAGGGCACATCTGGAGCAACCAGGGAAGCCCACTGAAAGTTAAAGTTGCCTTCTCAGGGTCCCACAGGCCAACAGACCAGGGATCGCGAAGGGACCTCGAGCTGAATCACTAAATACCAGCCCACGGAACACTCGTAGAGTGTAGGCCGGAAATCTTCAGTGGAATTACTGCTCGGGGTCAGGACTACAAGTAGCCCAAAGCACAGCTTTAGGGATCGCCGAAAAGCATATGCTGCTGCAAATGTACACGGTGCCCAGGGGTACGGGTTTCACGGTCTCCACAAGGGATACGGGCCTCAGAATTGCTGAGAGTGCAGATCGACCTTGGAGACCTCGGGAACCCACCTCCTGTGTTGCAGAAATCTTCAGAGTCCTTCGGGAGCTTCGTAGATGCAAACTGGTCAGATGCGTTTTGGTGCCTGCTCAGCAGGGGAGTAACTCCTTTACTCCAAGGGAGATTCTTCAGTCGTCCAGCAAAGCGTAGATCGTCGAAGGATACTTGGTTTCTGTAGCAGAGTTTAGTCCAGGTAAATCTAAAGTCCTGTAGTCAGGGGTTCCTACTTTATACCCAAGGAAGGGGTGGGACAAACTCTGGGGACCCACCTATGGGAGGGTCAGGACAGAGGGGTGGCTACACCCATGTCCTTTGTCCAGTTTCGCGCCAAAGCAGGAGCAAATGGCTCCTGCAACCGGTTTGAGCTGGACTATGCACAGGGACACCAAATGTGCCCCCAGTGCAGACATCAAAGCACTCTGAGAGTGCACCCACCCAGCCACAATACACTAAAGCCTGTCTGGGAGGTGGTCACACCTCCCTGTGACAGGAAACCTATTGTCAAGTCTTCCCCTGCCGGAGTTTCGTCCAGCAGCAGGAGGGCAGACTCGTGTCTGTGGCTGGCAGCATCCATTTTGTGATGCCAGGGTTCTGTGAAGCTGGTACCGGGTGTACCGGTGTTGTCATATTTCTCCCTCTAGGAGGGTGGAATCATACCTCCCACACCAGTTACTGGTGTGGAGGTATGATTCCAAGGTGTTTGACACCAAACACTACATGTTTCCATGCAGCCATATTAAAGTTAGCATTTACCGCGAGGTTATAATGCACTTAAGTATATATGGTTGGCTGCATCACAAACAACCCCGGAATATAGGTTCGAAGGCTGCAGAGGGGCTCTGCTCATGCATGGGCACCCTCTCACATAAAACCCAGCACCCTGCCTTCAGGATTGATAAGGCCTGCCATAGGGGTGACTGATAGGTTTATATGTGCAGTGATTAGGATAGATATAGTGAACCTATATCTAAGAAAGGGGTGCATGCACCACCTTACACAGGCTGCTGTAGCAGACCTGTTGTGTCATTTTGAATGGTCTCTCAGGGGTGGCATACTACATGCTGCAGCCCCGGGAGGCCTCTGGGGTACCTATGCCCTGGGTACATAGTATACCATATACTAGGGACTTATAAGGGTACCCCAGAATCCAATCTGGAGTGTACCTAAAGTACCTGCAATCAATCTAGAGGAGAAAGCAGATAGACTGGGGTCCTGAATAGCAGGATCCCAGTCAGACTAAGTCGAAAACAGTGAAACATCAGCAAAAAGTGGGGGTAACTATAAGAAGCAGATCATACTCTCCTACAGTCGTTTATCAGGCAAATCAGAGCGTCAGCGGGAGGCGGTCTTCTTGATATGTGCGCTCGTATGACTCCGTGTTATATCCTTGTTAATGGAGAATCATTGCAGGAATCCCTATGTCCGCACCAATTCCACATATTAGCCCCTTACTCCAAGGACCTTTCCCTTTATATACTTTGCCAAGTATTTCCTTGTCATATACGCACAAGATAAACAGCTTAACAACTCAGGAGGTGTTATTCCCACACAACCTGTAATCCTGATTATGGCAGAAACAATCAGTCCTCATAAGATTCTGCTAATGAAGTAGAGAAAAGGATGGATTGAGTCCATTTATAATTTCTGACTTGGCATAGTAACTTCAGTGAAGATCTGAGTGTTGTTCTCTTATCATTTCTGACATGACACAGTGACTGCAGACAAGGACACACATTTCCTTTATAATTTCTTACACAGTAATTAAGAGAAGAGCCGATTGTTTCTTTATCTTTTCCCGGTTGGCACAGTAAATCAGAGACTGCCTGGATGTCCCTTTTTCATTGTTCACTTGGCAAAGTAAGTACAAGGAAGAGCTAAGTGCTTCATTATCATTTCTGGCATGGGCAAAATTATGTGTATTAGGAATAAAGGTTACTTTATCCTTTCTGATTTGACACACTGTGGGTCTGCTGCCTGTGTCCTGGGGCAGATAGTGTTTACTGTGCGGTAGCAGTGACTGACACTGTCTTTCGTCAGGGGTGCCCCAGTGCCTCTAGAACAGCAGCACACAGACTGGATAACCAGCTCTCTCCCTTTGGATACCTGACCCTTCAAAGGTAGCCACACGTGAAGCAGCCACAATCTACACCATATTCCAAGAGCCCAGCCACTGTATGATACAGTAATCACACACATAAGCAATGCCCTGTCAAAGTTATATTTAAAAGAAGTAGGGGCATATTCTCAAGGATCTTTCGCTGAGGTATCGGCACTTTATCGCAGCCAAAGTCGCGATAAATTCATCGCCCCATTCACAAGCTGGCGCTAACAGCCCATAACACCAGTTTACCTGCGAAAGCAGTCGTAAAAACATCGCCACAGATGACCCCGGCAACTAACGCTAATGAGATGCAGAGTAGGCGTTCCCGTGCAAAAATCCGCGACAACACCACTCCACAACATTCTCAACGACCAGCCAGATCGGCGATAAGATCACAAAACATGCGATAAGGCGCGTTAGCAGCAGGAAATTAACACCTGCTCTTACCTGGTGTAAAGTTGGACGACAACCGGCACCAGACAAGGGAGCACAGTCCATAGCCACACATGAAGAACAACAGATGCCCTGGAGCAACCGATCATGCAGGCCGGAGCCCCAATAGGTCAACAACACCCACCGCCACCACCCCCAGGACCCCCGCCCCCTCGGGCCCCACCCCGGGCACCCCCCACCCCCTCCCCCCCTTGGACAAAGATATTGCACATCAACTCCACAAAATCATGAACCAAACAAATCGCCTGAAGTCGCACAATCACAACACCTAACATACATGTGTGGTCAGAAAAGGGAAATCATACATTCATATCATAATATCCAAATAATACGTTTATTACAGAATAAACCAAAAACAACAATTCTGAAGAGGCATGGCGGGTCTTCTCAGGACATTCTGTAAGTCACAGCCTGCAAAACAGAAATCTGGATAAGAAGGTGTGCCATGCGCCCATCAAAGTACAGATAGAGAGAGCGAAAGAGAGAGAAAGAGAGAGGGAGAGAGAAAGAGAGAGAGGGAGAGAGAAAGAGAGAGAGAGAGAGGGAGAGAGGGAGAGAGAAAGAGAGCGAGAGGGAGAGAGGGAGAGAGGAGAGAGAGAAAGAGAGGGTGAGAGTGCCGGCACTGCGGACCTAGGCCTCACTGCTCACCTGCTGCCACCGGTGTGTCTCCAACCACGTGCCGGTATACACTGCAGTCCCCCAGGTCCCTTATCTGAAACAGTGTCCAGAGACATGAATGGCAGAGTCCATACAGTTGCACACGCCATCATCGCTTGCCCGCCCCTGCGCACACAGGCTGCTGCACCCCAGCCCCTCCCGCCGCCCAGCGGTGATTGCCCGCCCCTGCGCAACCAGGCCTCACTGCTCACCTTCCGCCACCGGCATGTCTCCAAGAGGGCCCACCACGTTCCGGTGGGATCTCCAAGCCCGGGGCCCGCGACCATGGCACCCGGCACCGTGGGCCACGACATCATGCCACGACATCATGCAGCCCGCACCGTGGGCCACCAGGTCACACACCTGATTCTGGGTCTTGATTTCGCAATGGCAGAGACCACATCAGTGCACACGGCATCATCGCAGGCTGCACACCCGCTCAGCGCTTGAGGTGCCACTAACTCTGTGAACCGCGAGGCAACGCCACGTGGTGGGAGGCCCGCACTGCCTGCTGGCTCAGGCCTACACTGCGGTCCAGCAGGGCTCACACTGATCCTTGCCAGTCCGGACCGCCAGGACAGCGCATCATCACAGGCTGCACACCCGCTCAGCACTTTAGGTGCCCCTATCTCACTGCACCGCAAGACATCGTACCGTGGTGGTGTGCCTGTGCCTGCTGCAGTGTATCCGGTGCCACCAAGTCTGTGCACCGCTAGCCATGGACCCTTAATGATTGAGTTCCGTGGTGCGGACGCCATCATGTCACCCCTGGCACTGGGCAATGTGAGGTGGCAGGGCCCTAGGCCCTCATGCATACATGAGAATTACACGGAGACACCCAGTTAGAGAGTGGAAATGGCGTCCAGCACGTGCGCCAGGCCCTTTTTATTGGCATGGTCACATGTCTTGTGACGCCTGTGCTGGATGGGTGTGGTGTGGGTGTACACCAGCCGTGAGGGAGTGGCTGTGGCATGCTGACAACTAGACCTGTGAGCTGCAGATCCCTACAGTAAAGACCTGGGACATGTGGCGTTGTCGTCCCCCCCGTGTGCGTAAGCGGAGAGGGCTGTCCTGGCGTATGCCAGTCCAGCGTAAGGGTGTGAACAATGACCCCGGGGCTCTGGGCGTGGTTCCGTCCTGGGCTGGACAGGGAAGTGACTAATGGATGTGTCTCTGTTGTAGTGTCGACGCCACCCGGAACGCAATCGGCAATGTGTCACCCTGTGACAAAAGTCCCACAACATGAGCAACATGGACGTAAGGGGCAATCACTGACCCTACATTCATCCATACTTCCACACTTGAAAGATCATAGACATGACACATCTGTGTAAATATGACTGTTTATTGCACATTCAGTGGAGTGTTGCAGCTGGAGCAGTACAGGGCCATGACAACCCCACTTTACATTGTTGGCCTGTGGAGGGCCAGCCAGAGTCCTTCAGCGAATGACAGGTACATCAGGAGAGGAGGAGTTCAGTCCGCAGTCTGATAGCTGTGTCATTGGTGACCAAACAGAATATGGCAGTCCATGTCGAGGTCCAAGGTGAGTGTCGTAGAGTGCATTGGGGGACAGTGGAAGGTGATGATGCAGAGGGCAGAACCAAGCAGAAACAGGCCACATGGCGGAGATGAATGCTACTGCGTCCTTCTGACCACGAAGGCAGATTCATCCGCATCTTCGTCCTCTGCTGTTGCATGTGCCTCACATGTGGGTGGTGGTGTTCTGTCTCCAGCACAGTGTGGCAGTGACACCTCAGGGGCTGGAGGTGGAATGTCTGCTGCACTGTGTGGCACTGACACATCAGGGGCCGGAGATGTGGATGGGGTGGTAGCAGCAGCATGCATCAGCGCCAAGCCTTGTGGCAGCAATGCCACGAGGAGGGTCTTTAGGGCATTGAGGGACCCAGCTACCTCTCGCTGGTGTGCAGCCGTGGCAGCCGCTCTTTCCGCCTGCGTCCACTCCATGTTCTCCATGATCCTCCGCATGTGTCCCAACTCCCGGGCGAGATCGCTGGAGGCACTCTGACTAGACAGTCGTTCTTGTCGCAGAGTCAGGACTCTAGCGATGTCAGCCATGGTCCGTTGGAGAGCATGGAGCGGACTGTGGGTGTCCGTTAGGGACTGTGAGTGGTCCCTGATGGGACTTAGACACCCACGTATGGCGTCTAGTTTGGCTGCCATGCGGTCAAACCCCACCTGCACCTGTTCAGCCAGCTTCTCCTGGCACCCCAACACACGGCGTTGGAAGGGCATGTGTTCGTCGTGGGGGTCCTGGGAGGCAGCCGTGGTGGTGGGTGCTGCCTGCTGTGTGTTCTGTGCAGGGGGTGGGTTCTCCTCGTGGCAGCTGGGCTGCCCTGCTCCTGGAAGTGGGCTGCGGAGGCTCTCCACGAGCTGTTGGAGGGCGTCGGAGTCGAAGGTGTGGTGGTCCTCTTCGTCATCAGAGAAGAGAGGTTCGGACTGCTCCGCAGGAGGTGTTGGATTTCCCCCTGCAATGTGTAGGGGAGATGCAGTTTAACATTGTGTTCACATGTATGTTGACGCATTGTACATGTTTACATTCAGACTGCATGACAGTGTACATTGTGACTGTTTGGGGGGAGCTGCCTATTTGATGCGGGACAGTGGACATTCTGACTACATCACGGATGTGTGTTTGTACTTGTACATTGTCAACTCACATTTCCCTGCAATGCCAAATGTGATTGGCCAGTTTCTATGCACATGCGGCACAAGTTGTGTCCTCTGTTCTGTTGTGGACGTGTTGCGGTTTGTACCACATCGTTGTCAATGTTGATGTGCTCTGCATGTAATGTGTGTGTGCCGCATTTTGGGGAGTCGCCCCTGCAGCTCTGATTTAGCTGCCCCTTATCCCTTACATGCGGTGTGCCTCGGGCTTCTGTGCTTATGCGGTGCTGAGATGTTGCATACCTGTGTGCATTGGTCTCTTGGTGGGAGTTGGGGGTTTGGGGCATGGTTTGTCCGCAGATGTGCTATGCTTAATTGTGCATGTGTGCCATTGTGCCCATCTCCCCCGTCCCCCAGTCTCTGGTCGTTACTCACCCTGTTGCTGTTGTGTCCGGTCATGTTGAGCAGTGTCCGGTCCCCCAACTCCTGCCACCATCTCCCCACTGATGACTGTGGACACCATTTCCTCCATCTCGTCCAGCTCCTCCTGTGGCGCTGGACTCCCACCTCCAGTCTGCATTGCTGCCTTCCAGTTGTTTGCGAGTTTCTGCTTGGTTTTGCGCTTCACATCATTCCAGCGCCTCTTGACCTCGTCCATTGTCCTCCTCAGCACTCCGACTGCATTCACCTTGTCCACGATGGTCTGCCATATTCCATTTTTAGTTGCCAGTGACACAGTGGAGGTGACGAACAGTGGTTGATGGTGTTCTATCACCTCCGTTATCAGGATCCTGTTTTCCTGCGGACTGAACCGCTTCTTCCTACTCTTCTTATCCTTGCCCTTCTCTGACCCCGAGGTCACAGGCTGGTCCTCCGGGGGGCTTGTGGGGTTCTGGTTGTCCTCTGTACTTGCTCCGGATGCCTCCATTGTGCTTCGCTGTTGTTTGGCTTTTGTTTGTATGTTTTTTTCCTATTTTTATAGTGCATTTTCCCGCATGACGCGTGGGAATTGCAGGCCTGTGGCTGGTTTTCGCAGATTTGTGTATCGCGATTGGCGTCATCGCTACTATTTTCGCGTTGGGGTTTCACGTTTTTGTGGCGTCGCGTTGATTTTAACGCGTTCATTTGACGCATTATCGTGTGATTATCGCATGGTACTGCCGTGTTGGGAATACCACGTTAACACAGCGTTATTTTCCCGCGATGGACTGCGATGTGAAGTGTTGCGTTAAGCTGATTTTGCTGTAGTTATCACACGTTCTTGAGAATATGCCCCGCAGAGTTTTATATGCTATAAAGAATGTAAGTATGTTTAAAGACGGTCACGAAACAAACCAGTCTCGTCCCGAGTTCCCACTGCCTCTGAGCCATTCTTTTACCGAGATCTGATCTAATTTGATAACTAAAAGACTCATGCGTTAATGATGATTCTTTCAAAGCTCTCCCCAATATTAGCTCCTTGACTGCGTACGTAAGAAAATTAATTAATATTTTCCTAGGAGCCTTTCTTGCAGGGCTTAACTTAAAGGGGTCTCTGTGGACTCTCTGGATCTCCTTCTCCAGCTCTATGTCTGGTCTATCCTTCAGGATTCCTTCTTTCAACATTTTACAGACAAAAGCCTTAATGTCTCCCCTTTCTGCGCCCTCCGGAACTTTAAGAACTCTTAAGTTATTCCGCCTCGCTTGCATCTCAAGCCTCTCCATATCCTCCTGAAGGATTTTATATTGAGCTTTTAAATTTTCCAAGTCTTTGGTGTTTCCTGATACTATCTCGGTCAGGATCCTCACCTCGCTCTACAATGCCCCGGTTCGCGAAGCGATATCATCCAACTTCTCTTCGAGGACGTCACATTTGTCATGTATGCCTTTCTGATTACTCTCAGAGATCTCAAATTTAGAAAATATATCTTTTCTTAGGCTCAAAAACATTATTTCAAACTGATTTTTACCCCCTCTGCTCCTTGTGTTGCTGTATTTTCCTCCTCCAAGGTACTGCCACTACCTTGTGGTTGACTTTCACTTAAACCCGATGCCATTAGTGTTACTACGGGGAAATATCTGTAGTGTGGAGGGGTTTGGGTCCTGCATCCCCGACTGTACTTTATCTTGGACTTCCCCCCTCCCCACTTCTTTCAACCTCTAATAGTGTAAAGCGGTTTTCCAATTGAACAGGGGCAGGGTTTGTCTGGACAGGGTTCATCTGAGCACCTTTTTTCCCCCTCCTTTGGGGTTGCAACCTGCTCCATTATTTTAAAATAGGAGGTTAGAGATGGAGCGATTTTTATCACTGTTCGCGCTTTGTCACCACTCCGCTTCTGTTTTCCCCCGATTTTAATTTTGACGCTTTTTTCTTGGGTGTAGCAGGTGCTACCTCTCTAGGCGCCTTCTCCCCCCCGTATTGAATATGCACCCTCTGTTTATAACCTCAGGGTGAGATCTCAGCTGATATCTATTTCTTATCTGATGGACGGGGGCACATTTATCAGTTGACGTTATCATAGAGTTCTTAACTGCCCTCCCTAGTTCCTCCAGCCAGGGGAATTAAGAAGGCTGGGTGCCCAGGTCCAAATGAAATTTCCCGCTATGCTTAAAATTATGTGGCAAAATAAGATGCATAATATCAGTAGTCCAGAGGAAGTTGACACATTTTTGGCACAGATGTAGACATAGTCATAACCTGGGTAAAAGAGACCAGAAACCATATTTACTTCTGCAGAAAACATAGGATGGATATACAATGTGAAAAAAAATATATATATAATGGGTTTTTGTTCTTCAATTTTTCTTTGATATTGATGCCTTTCGCAGCAGGGGAGGAGCCTGAATGGCGGTTTTGAACCACCAAAAGAGTAATGGGAGGGTTTCCTGGGGGGGTGGGGAGCACAGGGGGTGGGGAGCAAAGGGGAAAAAAGAAAAAAATAGCCCTCATACATGCTGCAGATTCTTATTGGAAGAAGTTAGGAGGCTACAGGGATAACAATTTTAAAAATGAATAAATCAAATGATCTTAAACTACTAACTTGGAACGTGAATGGGCTGAGGAAGAAGAGAAAGCTGTTCAGGGTTATAGAATTCTTAAGGAATACTGAAGCACACATTATCTTTTACAAGAAACCCACTTAGAAGTACAAGAGTGCAAAGAGAGTTTTAGCAAAGTTAGATGGGTGCAGGAGGTCCTCTGTTCAGAGCAAAGAGGAAGTTCAAGGGAGTAGCATTACTTATAAGATGCAATGTAGGTATAAAAATAGTTAAGTATGAGACAGATCAGTCAGGGAGATGGTTGGTGGTCACCATAACGGTGCAGGATAGGCCCCTGGTTTGTGCAGTATACTACGGACCAAACGAAGATAACCCGGTGCGCTCTCTAAACTTGAAGTTAGTATGTTAGATACAACAGCTCCAATCATAATGGGGGTGACTTTAACCTGGTCTTAAATAAGGAAATAGATCGCACTTCGAAAGCAAAATATAATAGTCCCCAAAACGTTTTCTAGTTTAAAAAATATGTTGAGAGAGTTTAATTTGGTGGATATCTGGCGATGTTTGAATGGAGAAACTAGAGATTTTACTTTTACAGTAAGAAATATAGGCATCATTCTCGAATTGATTATTTTCTTATAGACCAAGAGTTGTGTGCGGAGGTAGAGATGATAAAACATATTCCTGCTATATTATCGGATCATTCAACAGTTGTTATGAATTTGATACTGCAGCAAAAAGAGGTGCAGAGAAGGCAGACAGTAGACAGGACGATGTTATTAAACGAAGATGTGATCAGAGACGTAGGGGAAAAGACGGATGAGTATTTTAAATTTAATATGGGAACAGCTAAGGTCCAGATAGTATGGGAGGCCTTCAAGGCATATTCAAGAGGGATAATGAAGGCTATAACAGCGGGAAGAAGGAAAGCCTTGAAGCAAGAGGAGGTAAGGAAAATAGAGGAGATTAAGGAAAAAGAAAGAGAATTACAGGTTGCATCAATGGAAGGCTTAAGCACAATCCCAATTTTAGTAAATGAGCTGGAGAGACTGCAGGCCGAGTTTCAGGCAAAAATAGATAAGAAGCTCTTAGAAAAGTGGAAGGCAAGTAAGCTTCAACATTTTGAATATGGGGAGAAGTGCAGCTCTTTGTTGGCGTGGAAGGCTAAATCAGATAGAGCAAGGAACACGATTAAGAATTTAGTAAAAAGAGGGTCAGGAGTAGTTATACAAGCGGACCAAGAGATCCGAGATGAAGCCCGAAGCTTTATGAGTGAATTATATAGTGAGGACATTAAGCCAGGACATGGAAATATTCCGAAGTGGCTAAAACAGATAACGCTTCCCCAATTGATAGAGGAATAAAAGACTTTTCTGGTACAAAGCATTACTGAGGATGAAATATTGACACAATGTAAAAAATGGCAAGAGGGAAAGCCGCAGGCTCAGATGGGCTCCCAGTAGAGTTATACTTGAGCATCTTGGATAAAGTAGTGCCAATCTTAAAATCTCTGTTTAACAAAATCTATATTGATGGGGAAAACCCACCTTGTTCATGGGCAGAAGCTACGGTTACGTTGATTTTAAAGCCAAATAAAGACCCCAGAAGATTGAGTCTTACAGACCCATATCCTTATTAAATACGGACTATAAGATCTTTTCTGGAATAGTTGCATCATGAGTCTCAAAAATAATAAAGGGGGTAGTTCATCCAGATCAAAGAGGCTTCATACCAGGGAGGCAGTTAAATGAACTGACCTTCCAGGTAATGGGGGCCATAGATTCTGCTGAAGAAAGAAATGTCCCTTTAACTTTAGTGGCAATAGATGCTGCTAAAGCATTTGATCAGGTAAATTGGGCATACTTGTGGGAGACACTGAAAAGGTTTGGTTTTCCAAACAATTTAGTTAGGGCGGTGAAAAATCTATACCTTTGCCCAAAAGCAAAAGTGCTGGTGAATGGGGAATTGACAGACTGGTTTGGTATCACAAGGGGCACTAGGCAGGGGTGTCCCATGTCCCCACTCCTGTTCAACCTATATATTGAGCCGTTTGCTTGTTGGTTTAGAGCAGATACCTCAATTTTGCCTTTTAAGCTCGGTGGGTTAGAAATGAAAATTGCATTATATGCAGACGATTTGCTTCTGTATATGACAAATCCCCAAGAAGCAATTCCAAGGCTGATGGAGAAGGCGGAGAGATTTGGCGAGGTCTCAGGGTATAAAATTAACAGGGAAAAAACAGTAATTATGGAATGGAATCAGGAGGTGAGAAGTCCGGGGGTTCAAAATCAAATGAGATATTTAGGGATACAGCTCACTAAGAAATTGGAGGAAATCCCTATAGTAAACTGGAAGAGAGTAAGCAAGGAGGTGATGAGTTTGTTGTCACGATGGGCAAACCTCCCTTTAAATATCTATGGGAGGGTTAACCTTGTGAAAATGATTATCCTACCAAAATTCAATTTCCTATATAACTCTATTCCACTGTCTTTTAGAAAGGGAGACATAGCTAAGGTGCAAGGTAAAATAGGAAGCTTTATCTGGGCGACGAAAGGTTCAAGGATAGCCTGGGAAAAACTTAGAAAAGGGCTTACTAGGGGCGGGCTGGCATTACCTGACCTACTAACCTATTGTTATGCCTTCCACTTTAAAAAATTTCGAATGTTAGCTAGCAAGATAGACAGTTCATCATTAGGTCTACTATTTGAGGCCATGTTAAAAGATGTGGTGCAAGGTCAGAATTACTTTCTCTACAAGTATGGAGATCCAAAGTTCTACAAGAAAGTAAGGCTAAAGATTTTAAGAGCTGCTTTGGAGTCTTGGGTCTATATGAGGAAGAAAATGAAGATACCATATTACGCAGCTCAAGCCCCAATTTGGGACTCCCCGGGCACTCCTGAATGTTTGAGGATCAACTTAGTCAGCCGTTAAGAACGGGAGGTATAAATAAATGGGGAGACTTAAAAAGGAAGCCAATATAGTTAGTTGGGAAGTGCTTAATAATCTCACAAGTGGAACTTTGACGAGGTTCAAATATTATCAGATATCCTCTTGGTGGGCATCACAGAGCTGGTCCCAGGAAGAGGAAAATCCGAAATGGGATCAAGTAACTAGAACGGACAAGTGGAAAAAGAAATTTCTTTTTGGTATTGGGCCCTAGTGGATGCGGAGGATAATCTGGAAAGTGAAATTTTGCTTCTTTGGGGAAAAGAATATAATAGTGAAGACATAAATAAATGTTGGTCTGATTCGTTTGATATGTTACAGGCTGTGGTAAAACCAGCATCACTCAAGAGGAATCATCTATATACTGCCTATAGAGTATATTGGTCTCCACAAAAGCTATCGAAAGTTACAGGTAATGTGTTTAACTGTTCAAGATGTAAATACCCTGCAGCAGATGATATGCATATGTTTATGGAATGCCCGGAAATCAAGCTCTACTGGCTGGGGGTGTGTAACTTTCTGGAAGAAGTACTGGGGATGCCAATAGAAGTAAGTACCAATCTGATTTTTTTCGGCCTTATAAAAGACTACCACTTGAATGCTCTTAGCGCAAAGTTTACGTTTTATGTGGTCATCTTAGCAAGACGAGAGATATGTAGGAAATGGAAGTCAGAATTCCCACCAACTTTTGCAGAATGTTTAAAGAATATTATTTGTACAAGTGAATCTGATATGGCGTGTGATCAAAGAAGTAAAGTCAGGATCTGGTCTGCATTGACAGATTGGAGGGAGAAGGCAAGAGAGTCTTATGATTAAGCCAAGCTTACTGTTGGTCCTGACCTCCTTGGTAACATTCCGGAGCCCCCAAAGTGAACAGGAGTTGGAAATGGAAACAGTAATATCTTTGCGGGAAAGCTCTGTTCTCCCTCCGTCTCCTCCAAGGGGTGGTACAGATTGATGGGGAGAGACAGGAGGAATCCTAATAAGAGTGCCGGCAGTATAAGGACAAAAAAAACAACAAAAAAACAGAAACAAACCAGAAGGTTCTGGTACTTCCTGCAGCCAAGATAAGACCCCCAAAACAATTTCAGTGAGGCAGCATACTCTGAAAATTTGATTTGAGCATGAGGACAATCAAGAATCTGGATAGGGAGAATGCAGCTGTCTTCGAAAGCACTTAGGGCCTGATTATGAGTTTGGCGGTGTGGAAGCAGGGAAGCACGCCACCGCCCTGCTCCTACACTGCAAAACTCCACCGCTGACCGCCCATCAGATTACAAGTTGCAATCCGGGCAGGTGGTCCTGCGGTGGCTGCCCCACAGTGCTACCTTTCCAAAAACTCATAGGAGAGCCTTAGAAAGGCAGCGCCGTGGGTCAGCCAAAGCACGTTCCAGCACAGCATGGACTATAAAGTAGCTCCCCTAAGTTTTCTCACCGCCAGCAGTTTCATGGCATGAACACCGCCATGAGACCGCTGGCAGTGAGGAAACTCGTAATATGCTTGGCCGGGTGGCAGCGGCCCCGCCAAGCATATTGCTGCTTCAAGCCACCATGCCACCACCAGGGAATGCGGATCCCTGGCGGTTGGGGCGGTCTTGTGGAGGTGGGACCGCTGCACTCAAAATGCGGCTTGTTGACAGCCAAAAGGCAGTTCCCGCCACTCCATCACGAGTATGGCGGTACTATGGACTGCGTACTCGTAATCAGATCACTTACTATGGTTTTGCTTACTATCCCTGAACAATGGAAGTAATACTGCATAGCAGTATTAAATAAATATGCGATGCAAGGTGTGCCCTTTATTCCAGTTTCTCAATTACCCTGGATACAAGTGGCCACATCAGTTGGCTTGAAGCCAGGCAATCTGCCAAAAGTCTAAGAGAAGAAAACATTGTTCTAAAGACTCAAAAGTGTAGCCCATTAATGTGAATAGTAATTCCCACCCACGTGAATAGTGATTGTTACAGGGTGCTAAAGAACTGGCAAAAAGCAAAAGTAAAAGTAATTTATTAAATGGGGAAGGGTACTGGCTCCTGAGAGGACCTTAAAGTTAATGAATCTGGTTTTCGATCTGTATATTGGTTTCTTTTGCCTGGATTCTTTTGCTGAAGTCTTACACGTTCAATGTCACACTTCAAGAGATAAACCTGTTTCTTAGAACAAACCCCAGTCTTTTTGAGGAGCGTCCTTTCTGCTGAAACCAGCTTGTGGGAGCAGATGTTAATGGAAAGTATCGGCCAATCAGAATTATTCGATTTGTGGGGAAACCACAGATTTGCTCCAAGTGAAACTCTAGGAAAAATGAAGAATCACCAGTTGCTTTGATAATTCCTCATTTCTAAGGAGACTTTCAATCCCTCTGTAACGTCATCCCCTTCCACCCAGGGTTAGCTGCAATGTGTCATTAATATCCCCAGGTGCCCATGCTACCGGGAGGAGCACTGGGGCATTCATAATAGGGGCATAAATAATAAATAATAAATAATTTGGAATACCCTTGAATCACCCTTTTTGTAAAACACCTCTCTTCTCTAGCTATAATAATAACTTTAGTTCTTTTATAGCACATTTCTTCTGTTTCTAAGAGCAGAATACAACAGGTGTTGCTGTTACTCAGTTTAGCTATAATTAAACTTAACCAACTTCTGATGGATGGAAGTGTGGACGTGAAGAACCCGTAAAATTGTACACCCCAAAATATTAACTCAACAGTATACCTATGGGTTGTTGCATCAGAAATGTGTTAAACCTCAATTTCAGGAGGCAATGGGTCCCCAACATAAGGCACACCAGAACAGATCAAGATACAGTCAATTAAGTAAGGACAGACTCTATAATTAAATTCTAAGGCAGGAATAGAAATTTTAAAGATTTATTACAAAAATTCAAAAGGTGTGCTACAGAAATTACAAATGCAAATGCATAAAGTCAATCTCATGAAGTCTCTTGGTAAATAGGGCATTACAGAATAATGTACAAATCAGAAACATTCTAGGTCCCCTTTGAGCAGCAAAATCAATAAGAAAACAGACAGCATCCTTAATAGCATTGTAAAGTATTTAGGAAAGGTCTGGATCAAGGCCACATTCAAGGGTTTATATACAGTTTTCTGGCATAGGGAATCATCACATTATGCAAATTCATCATGGTGTGAGCCAAAGAATTATATTCTCAGGAAATCAGAATACAGTTCTATAAAACATAATATCGCCTTACTATCTAAGCACTATCCCACTACATGAACATTGATTCTGCCCACTCAATGCTAATGACATCCAGAGACGGCAGGACAAACTAGTTAAAAGAACAACAGCAAACTGGTATGAATAAATGCCATACAGTGAGCTAGCGGAAGGACGTTGTAAATATTACATAACTGGGTCCATATTGGAAAGTTTTCTTCAAGAACAGCGTCAATGGAAATAAACAAATATGACTCTGCCTGACTGTGTGCTGCAGAAATAATAAACAGTGAACGAGCTAGAGGAGACATCCATTTTGAGCAAAATAGTGTCAAGACCTAATAGAGGCCTAGTAAACATAAGACGGGAAAAAGTACTTTTTGCAGGACATAGCAAATTTGTTTGAAATGCAATAGCACCATGGCAGAGTGTACATGTAAATTCAAGAGTAAATCCACATTCTGCACGTTGTTAATAATGCACATAACCATAAAATGCACAAAACCTTTATCAGAAAACTGAGCCATCCTTTAAGCAGTCATACTTGTAATCTGCAAATCGCTGCTTGTTTCAGGGGCGGGCGTTCATCCCTTTGAGCCGCTTTGCAGACCTGCCATGGAACAAATATATGGTAGGTGTAAATGTTCCTTCACTATTTCTAACTTGGCACAGAAAGTGCAGGGAAGGAATGATTACTCGTTTAGCATTTCTGGCTCGGCGCAGGAAGTGCATAAATAATGAGTGCCTAACTAATGCAGGCCTAAATGTACAATCATGTAATGTCTGAGTTACAAACCTATTCGTCTTGTCTGTGTCACACGTAATTACCATACTTCAGCAAAACTAATTGAGTCACCACCTCAACTGCAAAAGCCCTTATGTACCATTCACTGCTGTGTACAGCACTTCTGATGGTTTAGTGCTAATTCTTTGTTAGAATATTGGAATGTTGAGCGCTCCATTGAAGACAGTGGAGTGCTCCGTGCTTCTAATGGCTGGTAAAAGCCCGAAGCATCAACATTCCAATGTTTGTTCACAGTTGTTGCTGTGAACAAATGCCTCATGGAGCCCGAAGGAATTTCAACCCCCTAGGGCTCCTTTGTTTTACAAATTAGAACATTCTGCCCTCTAGGGGGCAGAATGTTCTAATAGCCTTAGAGACCGCTGCAGCGGGCTCTATCAGCCTTCCAAGGGCCACTCCCTTGTTAAAGGCCCTCGCCTTCGGCTTGGGCCTTTAACTCTGGAGCAGGCCATAAATGGTTGGTAGAGCCTGCTACGTTGGGCTCTAAGACTATATTGGAACATTGGAATGTTGTGAGCTACACTGAAGACAATGAAGTGGCTCAGGACTAGTAATTGATGGTAAAGACCTTCTGCGCCCACATTGCAATGCTCACCTTTTTCTTTGTTTCTGTGTATTTTAGACCATTCTTCCTTCGGACCATTCTTCCTTTTTATAGCATTACAGCCCTTCTGCCCTGGCTATAATGGCTGTTAAAGGCCCTCTTCCCTTTTATATGCCCTCGCTCATAGTGCAAGCCTATAACATAGGCAAAGGGACTTTAGCCAGTGTTATAGCTCTCTGCACTGGACTAAAATGCTATAATAAATATAAATAAACAAAGTGAAGAAAAAGCTGATTGTTTCTTTGTCATTTTAGACGTACCATAATAAGGACATGGTAGACAAAATTGCTCCTTTTTTTCAGAAACGATTTTTCCTTTCTGTATTTGGTACATCACTCAACAACTTCTAAGATGGATGGGTACTCCTAATTTAGAATTTCTGACATTACACAGTAACTGTGGCATCCTGTACAATTTGTGACACCATAGAGTAAATGTATAGAAGAGCACTGTGTACTGAGATGTGATGTTATCGGATGTTATATGAAGTTATTTTCCGTGATGTGATGTGAGCCTATACTATGCCAACAGAAACATACTTAGACCTATGTTTGGGCCTGGGAGACCTGGTAGGAACACTGTCTTCATGCATATCTAGACCACACCACTGCCTGCTCACTCCCAACATGGCTGCCACTAAATGTCAAATGCGGTCAGATTGTGACAGGAAAAAAGCCAGGTTGTGGTGGACATGATGGATATCATTATGGCAATGCATGCGCCGCTATGCTCATGTACTTGTTCCACAGGGAAAACCTACTTGGGGTAGCCCAGCATCTAAAACTGGGTTTAATGCATGTGGCGTAAGCACAGTAAAGACAGCAGAAGTGGACAGGCAGAGCTATAGTTGTAATGTAGTCCATCATACAGTTGAATGCATTTACTTAAGTGGAAGGGGAAGAATAAATACAAACAGCAAATAGCATTTGGTTAGAGATGCAGACTTCTCGGCTGAGCCAACATCTGATTGGCAAAGTTTCAAGCCAATGGCTGAAAGAGGACAGTCGAAGGAAGCCAACAGTTTGAAGGGGCAAATCCTAGGGGACTAAAACTGGTAAATGTCCTTTTTGGAACCTCCTATTTTAGCCCCATCTTGACAGATCTGCATGAAACCTGCTTTGAGGGAGCTACTATGGAAATATCTAGTTTCACTGAGGTTCGTTGAATGGTGCCAAATTATTAAGAAACATAAAATGCATTTTCAATGGAACAAACACAACAAGATGATGGACGAAGTGCTGAAACATTTCAACCACTCACCCCCAGTCTCATATATGTGTGGGAAGCAGCCATGACTAATGAGATGCCAAGCTTTAAGCGATTCTTAATGCCATTTACCTGCCATCCCTCAATAACAGAATATTATTGTTGCACTGATGCCAGCATCCCACTCGATGTCAATGCCTGAGGCTATCTTGGGCAGGCGGGATGCAAGGTTCTCGCAGAGCAGGGAGGTCTGTGAGAGTACGAGTGGGCTGAGGCGCTCTCAATCTAAACTTACCTTCATTCAGCCGGCCTGCCGATGTTTTTCCCTATGCTACTTTTCCTCTCCATGGGTGGTCTCTATCAGGAGATGCCATCGGCACCTTCAAACTTCCAAGCCTTGCTCTCTTCCAGAAACCCTTGTGTAGATTTCCAAATAATAATATTCTGCCCAATTCAAGATGGCCATCAAGTGTTGAGGTCAATAACATTTTTCCCTATACAATATGTACTTTTTGGTATTTCCTGTTCCATTGGCAAATAAAAGGAGGGAAATAGGTTCATTCCTTGCATCGCAATCCTTTGTGCAGTCCTGTTGTCTTGTTGCAGTAACCCTGATTGAATGGTGTTGGAAAACGAGGCAGTATCTGTGAGGCCTGCACAAATAACATGTCTACATTTGTCCTTCACTGGGAACCAAACACCCCATTGTAGCGCTTGACTCTCAGAGGGTAGCGTTGCAGAGCAGTCTAAGGCTTACTCAACGGAGGTGGTGTGGGCTAGTAATCGCCATTTACCAGTACGCAGAAATAACACTCAATAATTGAATGTCCAGTCTGTACTTTGCTTTATAAAAGGAAGAGTACATTTATTAAACACACACTACTCAATACTATGCAACAATTTACAAATATACATTAGCTGTTGGAATTACTTCGTGACATTGCATAACATTTCCACCCCTCCCGCAGGGGTGTGGGGTCTAGTACCACCACTCCCATGTATGCACATCATCTTGCCCCCAAATGCAGTAGGTTGACCATAACCTGGAGTGAGGGCCTTGCCCACTGGCACCATCCCAGTGGCGACCCACCCCATTATCTCAACAAGCATTTAAAATGGCCACACCTGCCATGGTGACACATAACCCTGACTGAGCATCTCATACTGACCATACAGTATACACCTCTACATCTTAGTGGCTAACAGTCTGGGTTGTTCTTCACCTAACGCAGTAGCAAGAATACATGTTTGGGCATCACTTAGAATGAAAGTACTTAACATATCTGATAACAGTTATAATGCATTGCAATAAAAGCCCCTAAATGACATCACAGTTATAATCACAGAATTAAGCATATACCACGAGGCACCCTAGCAGGAAGACCTAGCAACCTAACCCCACTTTGCTTATGATTTCACATGTGACCTCCAGTCCCTCAAAAAAATGAACATCGTGTAAATGGATTTTTGTGCAATTGCACCTCTTCACCTCCAGGGGATACCCTTCTCCAGATATCCCCAGTTCAGCCCTTCACACCTTGGTACAGTCCCAAAGACACACCCAGCTGAAGAACAAAAGTTCCAGCCACAGGTTGCTGTTGGAGCATGGCTGAGCCCTTGAGGGGTTGTTTCTTGCAAGTCTCCCAGAGACTTAGGGAGGGACTTCACATCTTCGTGCTGAGGGAGTCTGCATGCTCCTGCAGCTCCCCTTGCACCTTAGCACACCAACAGCGGTGGTCCCATCCTCCTGGGGCCACCACACGCCGAAATACCCAGGTTTTCTGCAGGCCTTCCCAGGCCCAGCAAAGCATTATGGGGCGCTCTTCCCCCATCTCGTGCATTTCTGATGAGCGGCTCTCCCGCTGCTCCGGGGAGAGCAGCGCTGCCCGGAATGGCGGCCTTGCGCGGTATTAGCCTTTCGTTGCGGGCCCGGTCCCACCCGGACCCCCTCGGTGCAGGTACGTTGAGTGCAGCTCAGGGGGCCCACCTCCGGCCGCTCCTGCCGCTTCTCGGGCCCGGTCCCACCCGGGCTCCCCGCATGCCCAAGACATTGGAGAGCCGCTTGGGAGCCCACCGGCGGCTCCCGCCGGCTCCCCGACTGGCCAGCACACTTGCGTGCTGCCGCGGGATCCCGCACTTCCAGACCCGGAGGCTGTGCCTGGACTGACGGGACCTCGGGGGAGTGCGACGCACTCCCCCCGCCTTCCTCCTGCCACGGGGGAGTGCGGCGGCACTCCCCCTGCCTGGCGATGCACACCGGGGCCCGGAGTTGGGTGTCCCGGGCCCCCAAGGAGGTCTTCAAGGGAGCGCGATGGCGCTCCCTGGCTTCTGCTTCCCGTGCTGCAGGGGAGTGCAACGGCACTCCCTCCTCCTTCCACCAGCCACCGGGGCCCGGAGTTGACGATCCTGGGCCCCAGAATCCTTCACGGGGAGCATGACGGCGCTCCCCGACTTCAACTTCATCAGGGCCCGGAGTTGTGGGTCCCGGGCCCCTGGGGAATACATCATGGGGAGCGCGACGGCACTCCCGACTTTTGCTTCTTCGGGGGCCAGGGTAGGCTCCTGGCACCCCCATAGGCACCTTCACGGGGAGCGCGATGGCGCTCTCCGACTTCTTCATAGGGGGCCAGGGTAGGCTCCTGGCCCCCCTCCTGGGCACCTTCACCAGGAGCGCAGCGTTGCTCCCCGACTTGCTCTTCTTCTGGGGGCAGCCCTCGGGACCTGACCCACCCCGGGGGTACATCTAAGACCAGCGGCGGAGCCCCACGCACATCGTCGTTGGTCCTCTCAGAGGTCAAAGGTCACCCACCTTCTGGGGGCATATCTCATCCCCCAGGGGACCGATTCTCACCATCTGGGTCTCTTCTTGCTCCTGGTGGCCCGCCCCAGCCACTGGGAGGACTTTCCGCCGCCCTCCTGGTCTCAAAGAGGGTGAACTCAGAAGGGAGCTGTCTTCACTGGCTCCCTGCACCAGGCTTTCACCTGGCTCTCCTCCTGGGCCTCTCTTCACTAGTCCTGGACTCCCCCACAGGCGAAATCCAGGGTCCTGGGTACATTCAGGGGTTCCTCCTTCCAACTGCCCATGGTGCCAGGCTCCAGCACCAGTCTTCCTCAGCAGACCACACCCCAGAGAGAGCTCCTCTTTTTGTGCAAGACCTTTTAAAAGAATTTGGAGGGGGCTGGCAGGAAGGCTCTTCTGCCCTATCCTGCAGCGACACTTCTCCTCTCTGCCCCTGCTCCCTCCTTCCTGCACAGGCCTCTGGGATAGTTCAAAATGGCGTCGTCCAGGGGTCTCAAGTCACATGGTCTCTGAAAAGCCCCTTTCTCCCCTTGCTGCCTTCATGGCCCAGAGCAGCTTGGTGCCTGGCACCAGGTGACAGCTGATGATGGATAACCTGCAGCTCCACCCACCATCTCTCCATCTTGGAGAGGAGACCTTCGCCCTTGGAATGCTTGCAGTGAAGGGCTAGTCCTCTGATGCTACAGCTTGGGGAGGAAGGTCATTAATCCAGCCTGGCAGGGTAACACCCAGCCAGGCTCTGGTTATGAGCTGAGTCAGAGGAATATGAAATTTCTGGATGACCCATAAGCAGTACAGATATGGCTTTGGACTCAGCAGAATATTTCTTTTTAGACAACAGTGTACTTTGGTGCGTGTCTGGAAACTGTACGCCCTAGGGAAGTGAAACTACCCCAGGTGGTCCCAATCTTCATAGGAGAGTACTGGAGGGTTCCTATAGTGAAAACAGTAAAGCACACTGACTTTCCCTCACATGTGTCTTCCCATACTATAAAGCCTATTCCATGTCACCACCCAACTCTGCATAATTCCTGCCACACCATTCTATCTGTGCCTGCTCCTGGGCTGTGCACAACAGGAATCTCCCCGCGCAGCCCCTACACGTGTGCACACGCATGTACACACGTGTCTGCATGTAACCCGTGCGGTGCCCCTTACTCCGGCTGCAGCGCAGCGGCCTACTCTCACCAGGGGGACACCGGTAAAATCCACATGCAGTCTCTTTCATCATGACACCAGAAGGAGTAATACTCGTGCGGTTGGAAGTCTCTTATAGGAGTTAATACGCTCATCACTACGTCGTCGGGTTCCAGTGCATTACACGGGACCGTTTCACTTTTACGGAAGCTTACCACCTAAGGAAACCGACATATAAGATTGAGTCTGCTTACCTGCCAATTCTTGTGGTGTCTAATCCTGATACTAATTTCATCAGTATTAATCGATGGAAGATTAGCCCTGATGAAGTTCCTGATATGGGAATGAAACGCGTTGGCTGGAGTTTCTATGTGTGATGTTTTTTTAACACAATCTAAAATAAAGAAATTATATTTTTGCATTTACAATTGACTACTGGACTTTGTGAGTTGCGCACCCCCTTTGGACATTAAAACGTTTCTTTGATCTGGAGCACAGTGGCGTCACGCAGCGGCTGACGTTGGGGTGTTTTTGCGCGACCAAACTTATTAACTGGAACTGGCGTGAGGTGCGGAGCTAGGGGTCCGCCGTTGCTCCATTTGCCATCTTTTTCATCATGAGTTCACTGTGGGCGAGTCCCAGCTTATGAGGCTCTCCCACAGTAAAAGCTCAAAAATTAGGTGTTCAAAAAGCGAAAATCCGGGCGGCTCAGATGGGCAGAACCACCTTCTAACAAATGGTAATTCTCTTCTGGGGTTTTGCTAGTTCTTCCTCTTCTCCTTTCATCTGGGTTATCCTCCTATCCCAGATGAAAGTAGGATAGGAAAGAACTATCCTATCCTTCTGTCCTTCTTTTGTCTAAGTTATCCTCCTCCTCCAGTGCTCTCCTGGGTCCTCCTTGGAATTCTTCTGGAAGGATCTCTTCTTCTCCAGCATTGTCTCTGGTTTTGAGTCCTGGTCAGCATTGGACAGCGTTCCAGTCCAGGACTTCCATGTCCTCTCAGATGTTTTTTTGCCTTTGGGCTTTTTAATCCATCCTGGCCTTATCCGGGAGGCACTTTCTGATTAGGCCTCCACCTAGTATAATCAGCAACATGGCTACTGGATAGGTTCTCCCATATCTCTGGCAGACTAAGGCGGTGCAAACCTGAGACACTGGACCGAGCCGCAGCCTAAGACTCTAAATCAGGTGTCAGATTCATGACAGCTTACAACTTCAAAAAACATTCCTAGCACCAAAGACATGGATTCAGTTCAGGCAGTCCAGATCAATCAACCTCACGCCATGGGTTAGGCAATTTCAGTGGATCAAGCTCAGACCTTAGATCGGACAGTCCTGCAGCAAACACAGGAGCTACAGCAACTGTGAGATGAAAGATTTGCCTTATATCAAGCCCTCACTTCCAGAGTGTATAACATTCCAACAGTTTCTTCAGCTATTCCTACTTTTTCCGTGGACCCAAATAAATTGCAAGAATTCCTGAATTCATTGATTGGCTTCTTTACCTTTCGGCCAGCTCATTCTCACAAAATCGAGCCAAGGTGGGACGTTTAATTACTGCCTTGTCTGGACCAGCTCTAGCTTGGGCGACCCCTCTAGTTGCAGCAGAAGATTCCAGTCCATCTAATTATTTGACTTTTCTGACCACTTTCAAACTGATGTTCGAAAACCAGACCTGGAATTCTCAGCTGAGGAGGTTCTCTGCGAAATTCAGCAAGGGGGACAAGATGTTTTGACCTACACTACCCGATTTCATCAGCTAGCAACCAAAACCACCTAGGTAGAATGAACCCCGATGACTCTTTCACAGCACAGAGGAGAAATTAAAGATG
This sequence comes from Calotriton arnoldi, assembly GCA_963921515.1. Lineage (NCBI taxonomy): Eukaryota > Metazoa > Chordata > Amphibia > Caudata > Salamandridae > Calotriton > Calotriton arnoldi. The sequence continues at coordinate 305,775 of CAWUFW010006617.1, forward strand.
ACTTGGTCCACTCTGTCCGGTGGGGATCTTTTCCCGCATTTATGGATCAACCTGCGTGGACTGAGTATCGCCTGTAGGGACATAGGTCAGGCCTTCATCAGCAGCTAGAGGACTCTGATTTCTTGCTTGGGAAACTGGAAGCTCTCTTGAAGATCCACCCATTTTTTCTACTGAGGAACCAATGCATATAGAGTTGGCTTGTGGCTCCCTTTCCGACTTCGAAAGAGAACATCATCGTATGAATGACTTAGGCATGTACTGCAGGTCTCCTGACTATTTCATCCACGCATGCGCGGTCCACCCTCAGAAGTCTTAGGGAAACACCAGATCTTGGCCTTTTATGAAAGGGACGGAGGCACTTCAAGTTCCCTTAGTTGAAGTGCCAAAGATTTTTAAGTTCCATTCTTTCTTTTGCCAGTTTTAGTGGGTTTAACAGATGGAAGGAATGAGAGAATCTTGGCACTACATTATTGTGGAGCCAGTAGCTTGTACTTAGATGAGTACTGGGCAAAAGAGAAAAATATACCAAGTATATCTAAGGAATCTCCTGAGCAAGTCCAGGCAGTGGATGGTACACCCTTTACCTCTGGCCCAGCTAAGAAGATGACTATGCCTTTAAGATTAGCCTTTGGTAAACACCAAGAGACTGTATCCTTTGATCTCATTGTTTCTCCCAATCACACAGCTATTTAGGGATTCCTTGTTTGGCTTACCATAATCCTTTTATCAACTGGAAAACTACAATGATTTCACTATATTCTCAGTTATGTCACAAGCATTGCTCCTTTTTGGAAGACTATTTGACTCCCAAGGAAGTAGCCCAGACCAAGTTTCCAATTCCAATATGATAAACCTACTTCAGGGTATACCTGCTAAGTACCAAGAGTATGCTGATCTTTTTGAAAAATCCAAATAATTGACATTCCCTTCCGAATCTGGAGTTTGACTGTGCCATCCTTATTAAACCAGGCACAACCATTCCCTTTGGAAGAGTTTATTCCCTGTAGGTCTTAAAACAATACTTGCAAGAAAATTTAGCAAATGGCCATATTACTCAATCTACCTCTGCAGCCAGTGCTCCTATGCTCCTTCTTCCAAAGAAATTTAATGAGCTGAGACTCTGCATAGACTTCAGATGGCTAAACAAGGTCACAATAAAAACAAATATACTCTTCCTTTGATTAAAGATATTTTAGAGTCCATCAAAGGCACTAAGATGTTTACCAAGTCAGATCTTTGAGGAGCATATAATCTTCTCCCAATAAAGGAAGGAAACAAATGGAAGATGGCCTTTAGAATACCCCTAAGTCACTTTGAATATCGAGTTATGCCCTTCAGTTTAAGTAATGCTGCAGCCTTTTTCAGCGTTTTATGGACTACATTTTGGCTGACACGCTTAATCAATTTGTTGTTATATATCTAAATGATATCATGGTCTATTTCAGTGATTCCTTATTACACCACCAGCATGTCCATCAAGTGTTGATCAGACTCCGTCACAATCTACTTTTTTGCAAGCGTGAAAAGTGTGAGCTTAATTAATCTGAAGTTGAATATCTGGGTTTTTCAATTGAACAACCTGGAATCACAATGGAGTAAATGTAAAATATCTTACTTTATTGGTTGGCCTGCCCCTTCTAGCATTAAGGAAGCCCTGTGTATTCTTGGTTTTTCCAATTTCTATTGGCAATTTGTGGGCAAGTTAGCTCAATGAACTAATAACTTCACCCACTCGCTTAAGGAGGATATGCTTAGCCATGGTTTTCAGTGGCATTCCGTGGCCAAGATAGTTTTCAGAGAACTGAAACAAGGCATTACTCAAGCCACAGTCTATGCCATACAGATCCAAGAAATGTATTGTTGAGACTGACGCCTCTGAACATGCAATTGATACTGTACTCTTACAGGCACATGCATCAACCTTTTTTGCGAGCGCAAACGGTGCAATTCGCAAAAATCGGCCGTTTGCGCCCGCAAAAAGGGCTTTTGCGATGCATCAAGGTTCAAGGCACTCGCAAGTTAAGAATTCGCAATTTATTGCGATTTCTTAAATTGTGATTGCATTTAAGGAATCGCAATTTGCGATTCCTTAAATGCAATGCAAGAACCACCTTAAAATAGTGATTTCGCTATTTGGGGCCGCAAATTACCGAGCAATTAAACTGGTCGGCAATTTGCAAAAACTTTGAAAAATGCACTAAAGTGCATTTTTCAAAGTTTCATGTTGTGCACACACATGCCCTTGGGGCATGTGTGTGCGCAACATGGGTGCACATCACTATTTCAGAGGTGCAACAGGGTGTCCTTTTGACACCCTTGCATTCTTGAAATTGCATGCGCAATTTGCGAGTACCTATTGGTACTCGCAAATTGCGCATGCATCTTCCCATTCATTCCTATGGGCCTGTAGGCCCATAGGAATGAATGGGACGCCATTCCATATTTGCGACTCGCAATTTGCGACTCGCAAATAAGGAATATGTAGGAATCGCTAATTTAATAGCGATTCCTACATGCATAGGCTTTTGCGAGTCCTTAATTGCGAGTCCTTAATTATCGCAATTAAGGACTCGCAAAAGCCTACTTTGATGCATGTGCCTGTTACTGCTTCTAAAAGATGACAGGCTATAATACTCAACTTTTTACCTCCATCATAGTTTGTCTGACTCTGAAGGGAATTACTCTGTATTAAAGAGAGAACTTCTCAAGCAATAGCCAAATTGGAGACTCAGGTGGAACGATGGCTACGGCTCCCATTATCCATGGCAGGTAGAATTGCCATAATTAAAATGATGATTCTTCCTAAATTTTTGTATTTTTTAAATAATATCCCCATTCCCCTCACGCGTACATTTTTTTCATCATTACGATCCCATCTTATTCGATTGGTCTGGGCGGCAAACAGCCGCGTGTTCGATGGAGGATACTTACTTATGAGAGGGGTGGCCTTGGGGTTCCGGATTTTTATTTATGCTATTTAGTGGCACAGTGTGGTTTCGCCTTCGCTTGGTACCACCCGGACGCCAGGATTCCGTTTCTGCGCCCAGAGGCTGACTTGGTCCTCCCTGAGCGACTGGCGGCCGTCTTGCCCAGAGGCGAACCTAGGGACCCAGTAGATATACAGACGGTCTCGACCACTAGCTGGGCATGGAGCAGGCTCCATCGCTACGCAGGTTCGTCGGTTTTATATGCGTCAGCCCTTCCGCTTCCCAATGGTCGCTGGCTCCCTATTTCAGGTGAGAAACTTGTGCAACGCACGCTGACTAAGTTTAATATTTTAACGATAGGTGACTTATATCCGGACGGCCACATTTTTTCGGCCACTGAGGAAGCCCGCTTCCAGGAAGCCACGTTCATGGATAAATTCGTGCTCAAACGACTGTATTCTGCGCTACGAGCCACGCTTACTGGTTTTCCACTAGAACCTGACTCGTTAGCTCCTCTGTCCCTCATTATTGAGAGCGATAGTGGAGTGCACATTGTATCAAAACTCTACAAACTTTGCATCACGCAACTCCCTATCATAGACGACAAACTGCGTACAGAATGGGAGACAGACTTGGGTCACCAGATCACAGACGAACAATGGACAGTATGCTGCAGGGCCATAAAAGACATTTCACTGAATAGTCGCCATAAATTATTGCACTATAAGTTTCTGCGACGAATATATATGACACCGGCCAAGCTGCATAAAATCGATCCCAGCAGACCACATACGTGCCGGAAATGCGGCACTCAGCAAGCCGATTTGGCCCACCTTTCCTGGACTTGTCTCTGCATACGCCCCTTCTGGGACCTAGTACACTCGACGCTGGGTGAGATCCTTGGGCTTAAGATTGTTCCTATGCCGGAGGTGGCGCTCCTGGGTTACACGGTGAATTTTCCAAAAGCAGTCCGGAAATTGGCGTCCCTTAGCTTACTGCTGGCGAAGCGAGAAATTGCATTACGCTGGGGCAGCAAGACTTCCCCACACTACAAGGTTGGTTACATAGCTTAGCACACTGCAGCACTAATAGCGAGATATACTCCAGCACATTACCTAGCACAGAGCGTCCCAAAGACATCTGGGGCCCATATAAAGTTTACATAGAAACCCTACGCAATTCCACCACGTCACAGTCCAGCTCGGGTATAGTACCCACGGGGTGGGATAGCTCAATGGCTTCATGTACGAATAAGTCACACTGGACATCTCCCAGCGCTGCAGGTGTTATCACTTCCGCTTATACACTACCGCAAAATGGTTCTACGTTTTTGGAAAGAGAGAACTTCTGGCACTAAAAATGGCTTACTCTGAATGGGAATATGTTTAGATGGTTCTGATTATCAAAAAGGAGAACAATGGGAACATGGGAACCCTTTGAAATTTGCACTGATCGTCTTAACATACAGTGCATTAGGAATATGCAGTGCAGGAATAGTCGCCAAGCCTGCTGGGGCTATTTTTTCAATCAGTATTACTTCTTTATTACTCATATTACTGGTTCCAAGAATACCTTGGCTGATGCCCTCTCAGATAGATATCCTGAGTCTTCTCCAACTTTTGGTAAAAATATCTCTCTGCACAAAAGATCATTAGGGTAACTCAAACTTTTCTTGAAAGAGTTCCAGCCAGTTATTTTAAAGTCACTAGGAAGAAATGGGAAACCTTATGGGCAAACCTACAAACAAGGAGGTCGAAAGTCAAAGGAAAGGCATCAGTCATTCCCTCCAAAGAATTAAGGTTGGAAGTCTTCAAGATGCACCATTGTTCTCCTGTTGCTGGTCACAGAGGACTTAAATCTACTCTTGAGCTCCTTCCTCATTCTTTTTGGTGGCCCTCAGTTTAAAATGACACTGAACTTTATGTAAAGCCATGCCCTGCCTGTGCACAAGGGTAGGTTCCTCACTCCATGTCCTCTGGAGTTCTGCAGCCTTTCCTCTACATCCAGAGCCATGGCATACTATTTCCACTGATTTCATTGTTGCCCTGCCTCCATCTGAAGGTAATCACGTTATCATGGTCACCGTTGATTCCTTTTCCAAGATGGCTCATTTTACAGCACTTAAGAAATGACCTTCTGCCAAAACCTTATGACACATTTTTACAAGAATGTTTTCATTTGCATGGGTTAGCTCAAGTTATTCTTGCAGATCGGGGACCTCAATATATTTCCGGTTTTGGACGTTCTTTTGCAAATCTCTCCACATTGATGTGGCCTTATGTTCTGGATTTCGTCCTCAGATAAATGGTCAAACTGGATGACTTAACCAGGGACTGGAACAATATGTTCGATTTTTTTGCAATTCCACTCTGAGTGACTGTTTTTCTTTCTTAGCTCTGGCTGAGTATTCCTATAACACCTTTGTTCATAGTGTCACTCAGTCTTCACCATTTTTCTGTCTTTTTGGTCTTCATCCTCAACCTTTTCTTCTGTTTTTCAAGGTCCAGTTACAGCACCTGCACTTGCCTGCTTTGTTCGACAGTTGCAAACAGTTCGACATAAGATTTTTTTAATCTTCAAGAGTCTAAAAAGAGAATGAGGTACTACACAAATGGCCATCGTAAACGTTTTCCTGACCATAATATTGGGGAAAGGATTTGGTTATCCTCTACGTTTTTGCCTTCTCATCTTTCCCTCAACTGCAAGTAAAGGATCTATGTTGGTAGGGTTAGTACTTGTTAGGTTAAAATGCAAAATCAATATCATATAGTGAGACTGCATGTATTATAGATATGATTAATCTACAGGATGCTGCCGTCAACCTTCATGAGATAATTCAATGGATTGATATACCGACTGCAGCATGTGTATTACAGGATTTAATCCCATTCAGAAAACTGAGGGTAAATGTACTTACTGAAGACATGAGTTTGTGTATTCCATAGGTCACAATCCTATTGGCATAGCTGCCCCTATGAGTGTGCTGCCAGGGACAGATCTAGATCCTCAGTGACTGAGGGTGCGAAACATAAAACTTTAAAAACATATTACTCCAAAAATATATCAGTGTTGCGCTCAAGAAGACTTCCCACTGGACCACCATAAGCTATGCAACGACTCTTCACCCAACTCACACTTTGAGCCCTCTGTCAATCTTGTCTGCAGGGCCCCTCTCCTCACAGGTTGTCACGGGGTCAGATAAGCCTAGTGATTCAGTCTACCTGGGAATTGTGTTTTTAAAGAAAGAGTAGAGGCTGCTGTGGAAGGGGAGACGGTGGTGAAAAGGGGAAGAAGAGTTAATTAAGAGAGGAGAGGAGGGAAGAAAAGGGGAGAGAGAAGGGAAGTGGGTATGGTAGGGGAGGGAAGAGATTGGGGTGAAGAAACCAACTGGAATTGGGAAACAAATCTTAGGCTAAGGAGTTATTGATGGGGTGAGGATCAAGAGTTGCTAAGAGGAAAGCTTGGCTAGAAGAGTTGAAGTGAAAGGGAGAGCACGGGTTGATGGCATAGAGCCAAGAGAAAGAAGTGAGTGGGCCAAGCAAATTAGGAGAAAGCGGAGTAGTTGAGAGGGAGGACCACATTAGAGGAGCACTGGGGTCATGGGATGGGGAGATGTCTGAACTTCAAGGAGGAAAGGGGAAGACAATGCGCTGGTGGAGGCAAAATTCTGGTGAGTAGTGGTGAGAGGCTGATAGTCGGAAGAGGAAGGTGTTAATGGTCCAGATGAGGATGAGTTGTAGGATGTTAGAGCCAGAGAAGATGGTGAGATGTTTGGGGAGTCATGAACTAGAAGAGCATGATTGGTTTGGGAGTCACAGTAAATGAGGCAGGGACATCTTGGATGGAGGACTCTTTGTAGAATTAGTAGATCTAGGGCAAGGAGTGATACAGTGAAAATGGGGCATACTAGGAATCAAGGAAAGATTCCTGTGCTGGGGCACAGAGGGAAGGAGGATAGATTGGCCCAAAGAGAAGGGGGTGGAGAGAGAGAGAGGTGAGCAAGAGAGAGAGATAGAACAGATGGGCTTTTAGAAGGTGATCTGACTTGATAGAGATTAGAGAGGAACAGAATGAAATGATGCCACACATGCAAGTGCTCTCCATGCCACTGGAATCAAGCTATCCTGGCTGATGAGGGTGAAACCCCGAAACCGGTCCTAGGATGCTTGTTTCCAGTCCAGTGAGGACCTGGCCTGGCAGTTCGGGGTGGACTGTTCCCATTGGGCACAGGGTCAAGACTGATTTGAATATGGATGGGTTCAAACTGGAATGGCATGGTGAGCAAAATAAACGATGGATTTAGGCCCAGATCTCTGTACTGGGGTGAATGTATGACATTGTTCTGCATTCTGTCCATCAGTTGTTCTTTTTGCACTTGTCACCCCGAGTGGGACGGGTATGCCCAGACGTGGGTCCCGTGCTCTCCATGCCACTGGAATCAAGCTATCCTGGCTGATGAGGGGTGAAACCCCGAAACCGGTCCTAGGATGCTTGTTTCCAGTCCAGGGAGGACCTGGCCTAGCAGTTCGGGCTGGACTGTTCCCATTGGGCACAGGGTCAAGACTGATTTGCATATGGCTGGGTTCAAACTGGAATGGCATGGTGAGCAAAAAAACCATGGATTTAGGCCCAGATCTCTGTACTGAGGTGAATGTATGACATTGTTTTGCATTCTATCCATCAGTTGTTCTTTTTACACATGTAAGGAGAGCATGTAGATAGATGGATGCTGAGAGAGAAGAAAATGGAAAGGACATTGAAATGGGTTGATGAAACAGCACACTAAGCATTGGAAACATGGAATAGGGAAGTACGCGGGAAAGGGGCATAAACACTGTGATACTGAGATAATTCAGCGTGTGTGTATGGACTAAGAGACATACGTTAAGGAGGGATGCACACAAATGGAACAGAGGGTTGGGGTGTGGATGACAGGACACATAGGAACAAAGATAATGGAAAGGTATGTTAACAGAGGGGTTGTAACTTCACAGCTAGAGACTGGTGAGAGATTACCACACCGGGAGGAGAACATGGGGATTTGTACACAAAAGGATACAGAGATGGAAGAGGGCTGGACATGAGAGATGGAAAAAAGATGAAGATGGTAACAGGTACACAGAAAATGGCGGGATACAGAAAAACAAAAGCAAGAGGTTGGTGTGATATGGACATCGTGAGAGCGAGGGAGAGAGACAATTGTGGGAGATGAACTCAAAAGCCAGGGCCAGTGGAATTATGGCACGGAGGGGGCCCAAATTATACAGCAGGGTTTACTAAATTATGCGGCACAAACAGGCAAATTATGCAGCATAATGTGGCGCATTTTGTGTTAGTATTACCTCGTTATTTTGACATTTTTAAAAGTGTTAACAGTTTCTGGGCAAAGGTTTAACCTCAGTACCACCTTTTTTTTTTAACCTGCAGATTATGCATCAGCTAATGGTTTAAGTGGCAAATACATGCAAATCCATATTTAAGCGGGAAACAATTTGGCCAGAAAATCACATAATTCCAGTGGCCCTACAAAGGTGAAAAATTGAGCCGACCATAAGGAACATTTGAGGGAGCAACATAAAGACTGAGGACGGGTAGAGGGATGGCGGGTCGGAAAGATAGACATTCAGGGGAACAGGGAAAATGAGCCCCAGAATGTGAGTTAAGAAGCTTGGGGAGACTGAGATATCGCTGGAAGGAGTTGACGTTTAGAGACGGAGCTTAATAAACGGGTCTGTGCTCCTGTGGGAGGGATGCTATCACCAGTGTAACAGGTGCAATGGCATTGGGCCCCAGAGGGGAGAGGAGGTTGCAATTTAGGGATGGAGCTGAGAAGATGGAGCAATGCTGTATTCCCAGGCTGGGTCGAAACTGGAGTGGCACGGTGAGCAAAGGAACAATGGATTTAACCCAGATCTCTTGACTGGGGGTAAATGTTTGATTCGTTACGCATTCCATCCATCATTTGTGTGTCTTTTGCTTTCTCGCCCTAAGTGCCCCGAGTATGCCAGACGTGGGTCCGGGGCTTACTGTGCCACTGGATTCAAGCTAACCTGGCTGATGAGAGGTGATACCCCCGAAACCAGTCCCAGGATGTTTGTTTCTGGTCCAGGGAGGACCTGGCTTGGCAGTTTGGGCTGGACTGTTCCCATGAGGAACAGGGTCAAGACTGATTCACATATGGCTGGGTTTAAACTGGGATGGCGTAGTGAGCAAAAGAACGATGGATTTAACCCAGATCTGCTGACTGTGGGTGAATGTTTGATTTGTTTCGCATTCCGTCCATTATTTGTGTGTCTTTTGTATTCCCAGGGCACAGCTATTAATAGTGCAACAAGTGCAGTGGCACCGGGCCCCAGCGGGATAAGGAGGTTGCAGTTTAGTAATGGAGCTGGGAGGACGGAGTAACGCTGTAGCCCTAGGGGCACAGCTGTCAATAGTGAAGCAGGTGCAGGGGCACCGGGACTTAGCCCAATAATTACTTTTACCATACAGCCAGGGGAGGAGGCCATTTCGCCTGCTTGCTTTAGGACCCAAGTACCCTTGCTAAGCCGCCGGTGTTGCGGCAGCAGCCTCGTTTGGAAGGCGCACTCTCATTAAAGACTCGTCTTCCCTGCCTCTCTAATGGTTCTTGGCTTGTCGAGCGGCTGGATCGCACTCTTCAATATCCTGAGTGCCTAAATAGATCATCTGGGCGCTCGGGAGGTCCCCGCCGCCTCTGCGAGCTCCCCGGCCGTGCCCCGGGCCCGCCTCCTCGCTAATGTACTTTGCGGCCGCACCAAGGAGACTCCTAAGAGCGCATCATTTATGTAGAGCGGAGCGGCGCGGTATCTTTAATTCATGCCGCCCTCATATATATCTTTAGAGAGTCGCTGGGGCCTGGCAGGGCTGGCAGAGAGGGCGGCCCCTCACGGAGCCCTTAAAGACACAGCGCCCTCGAAAATCTTAAGAATGGCCTTGTTACAACGCAGAGAAGGGTGCCCAGATTCAGCGCTAAGAGCACACCATTGACAAAACCAATCGGTTCGTCTTTGTATAGTGAACAGACTTGCCAAGTTTCCCTAACAGCACAAGGCCAGTAGCAGCGGCACAAACTTCACCAACATTATAGGGAAGACGTACAGTACAGGGAGAAGTACCAGTTAAGGCAGCAGTAGCACAATGTGCAGCAAAGCGAGCGTCCTTCGCATAAACTGAACACTTACAGCAATGTGAGTGGTGCAAGCTTCCCTGACACACACACAGAGGAGTTACTGCAAAGGCAGCAGTGTAAGCTTCCCTGACACACACACAGAACAGATACTGCAAAGGCAGCAGTGCAAAGCTTCCCTGCCACGCACACAGAACAGATACTGCAAAGGCAGCAGTGCAGGCTTCCCTGCCACGCACACAGAACAGATACTGCAAAGGCAGCAGTGCAGGCTTCCCTGCCACGCACACAGAACAGATACTGCAAAGGCAGCAGTGCAGGCTTCCCTGCCACGCACACAGAACAGATACTGCAAAGGCAGCAGTGCAGGCTTCCCTGCCACGCACACAGAACAGATACTGCAAAGGCAGCAGTGCAAGCTTCCTGACACGCACACAGAACGGATATTGCAAAGGCAGCGGTGCAAGCTTCCCTGACACACACACAGAACAGATACTGAAATGTAACACTAGTGCATGCTTCTGAGACACTCAGCACAGTTACTGTAAGGGCAACAGCATGGCAAGCTTCTGTGACACATAGAACACTTACTGCAAAGGCAGCAGTGCAAGCTTCCTGACACACACACAGAGGAGTAACAGCAAAGGTATCAGTGCAAGCGTCCCTGGCACACACAAAGAGGAGTTACTGCAAAGACAGCATTGCACGCTTCTTTGACACCCAGAAGAGTTGCTGCAAAGACAGCATTGCAAGCTTCTGTGACACACAGAAGAGTTACTGCAAGACAGCATTGCAAGCTTCTGTAACACCCAGAAAAGTTACTGCAAAGGCACCAGCAGTGCAAGCTCCTGTGACATAGAGAACCGTCCGTGCAAAGGTAGCAGCAGTCGAAGCTCCTGTGACAAACAGAGCAGTCACTGCAAAGGTAGCAGCAGTGCAAGCTTCTCTGACACACACTTAACAAGCATTGGCATAGCCAATAGGTCTTGCCTTTGGGACCTTATAAGTGTTTAGCTAGAGATATTGACTTTGTTTATGTTTTTAAGCTGTGCTGTACATTAGTTTGTAGAATGCTGAAAAGTTATAATAAAGAAGTGTTGATAGCATTTTTGTTACCTTATATATGACCAAGAAAGCATTACGTCCAAGTGAAAGACCATATTAAAAAAGTATTACTTTTAAATAATGTTTTCATCTAATTTTGTCTTACAAATGTTGGCAACTTGTTTTTGCTTGTGCCAATGCTTGCTTGTTATCGGTTTTTTTGTTATGGGGGGCATAAATAACAGGAGGCTGAAGCTTGGCAAATAGTACCTGTGTAACAGTTAGTGTGATAGTTAGTGAGTTAGTTAGTTTGTTAATGAGAGAGTTAGTTAGTTAGTGAGAGAGTTAGTAAGTTAGTGAGTGAGTGAGAGAGTGAGTTGGTGAGAGAGAAAGTTAGTGAGAGAGAGAGTTAGTTAGTGAGAGAGAGAGAGAGAGAGTTATTTAGTGAGAGAGAGAGATAGTTAGAGAGTTAGTTATTGAGAGAGAGAGTGTATGAGAGAGAGAAATTAGAGAGTTAGTTTTTAGAGAGAGAGTCCGTGAGAGAGAGAGAGTTTGAATTAGTGTTTTTAAAGAGAGTTAGATAGTGAGAGAGTTAGTGAGAGGGATTGAGATAGTTTGTTAGTTAGTGAGAGAGTAAGTTAGTTAGTGAGAGAGTGAGTTAGTGAGAGAGAGAGTGAGAGAGTTAGTGAGTTAGTGAGAGGGAGGTTGAGAGAGTGAGTTAGTTAGTGAGTGAGAGAGTTAGAGTGAGTTAGTGAGTGAGTTAGTGAGAGAGAGTTAGTGAGATAGAGAGAGCTACTTAGTGAGAGAGAGAGTTAGAGAGTTAGTTAGTGAGAGAGAGAGTTAGAGTTAGTTAGTGAGAGAGAGAGAGAGTTAGTACTTATTTTAAGCGTTATTTTTGTACAATCAAAGCGCTGTGTACATATGAAGAATACTAATAAGGAGTGTAGCAAATTAAAGTGGCAGAATGTTGAATTGCAATTAAAAAACCGTAAGTGAATTTTGCGAATGCTGTAGTGTATAAATATACGATTTTTCCTTTGATTAATTTGCAGTTACATTTGTTTTGCACATATAAAACACCCAATTAGAGTACTTAGAAAGAACTATAGCGAGGTCTTTTTGAAGGCAGATCAAAAATAAATCCCCTGGGGTTGACGGCAAAAATAGAGAGTGAGATAACGACCCGTCCCCGCACCTGCTTTTTAGGTCTCGCTGAGCCAGCGCATGCGCTGCTCTGCGAGAAATTTAGTGAGTGGCTTTTAGAAAGTGCTACCAGAGGCTTTTCCTGGCCTCAAGCTTGCATTCACGCGAGCGTGCACGCGCGCAGCCACCATGTGGTTTTCTGTCAAGGTTCATTAAGCCTTGCGTGCCTCTCTCCGCCTTGCTTGTTTTCTTTCGCATCAAGCCTCGTTTTTTAAATTTACATACTAAATAATGAAACCACCCCTCCCAAACCGTATCCAGCAGCGATGCCGTGGCCTTTTATTTATTTATTTAATACGGCGCCCTTGTGCTTGCTGCAAAGAACACCCCTCCCCCAAACATCATCCATCATCGATGCCGTGGCCTTTCATTTATTTATTTAGTACGGCGACCATGTGCTTGCTGCAAAGAACACCCCTCCCTCCTCCCAAACATCATCCAGCAGCGATTCCGTGGCCTTTTATTTATTTATTTAATAAGGCACTCGTATGCTTTTTTCTTGTTTGTTTAATATTGCATCCCATGAAGATGCCTGTGCCTTTTTCAATGCGTCAGTGAGATTTGTTGTGTGGTGCCTATTATAACGGCTGCATTTTCCTTTTAAATCTTGTGAATAATATGGCCCAATTTTGTCAGCAAGCTGTTTGTCCCTCTCACATGCTAATCGTCACTGCCAGAGTCCCACCACAGGCTGGGAAGAGTAACCGGAAGCCCCACTCCGAGCTTGTGTCAGCTACACTCCATGCGCTGCTGGCAGGGGTGCTTCAAGGTCAATTTGGGGGCATCCATGTTGAGCAGAGAAAATGCATCAATCACTCTCTTGACACGCCCAACTCCAATAACATTGCGACTCCGAGAAACTGCTGCAACCACAACTTAATCCCCTATAAAGATTAACTTTCTCACCCAGCTTCATGTATATCATGTCGTCCTCTGCGGGTAACCGGCATGCCATCTTTAACAAGTCAAAACGTGAACATGCGAGACTTTCCAAACCGAATGGCATTTCAGGTGTTATATTGGACAGTTTCCCAAAACAACAGTTTTTCAACAAGATAATGCAATTGAAAATTCCCTCGCAGAAATCACTGCTAGTGCCTGGATAGGTGTAATTTCCTTAAAAACAAGACAGAAAAATCTGAAAAAAAACTGAGATGACTTGATGTTGAGATGTTTTCAAATCAGATTTCATGTAATGAATCTATTCAAACCGAGAAGCCTAATAAATTCATTTGCTAATTGCCAGTCATTTTACACAAAATGAACAACCATTCAAGACTAATTTACAAACCCTAGTTTAACACCACTCTGCTTTACTCCATGCCACTCCACTCAACGCTTTACTCCACTCCACTCTGCATTACTCCACACCACTCAACACCACTCTGCTTTACTCTACTCCACTCAACGCCACTCTGCTTTACTCCATTCTGATTTACTCCACTCCACTCTACTCCGCTCCGCTCAACACCACTCTGCTTTACTCCATGCCACTCTGCTTTACTCCACGCCACTCCTCTTTACTCCACTCTGCTTTACTCCACACCATTCTGCTTTACTCTACTCCACTTTACTCCACTCCACTCAACGCCACTCTGCTTTGCTCCACGCCACTCTACTTTACTCCACTCCACACCATTCTGCTTTACTCCACGACACTCTGCTTTGCTACATGTCACTGTGTTTTACTCCGCTCAACGCCACTCTGCTTTACTCCATGCCACTCTGCTTTGCTTCACGCCACTCTGTTTTACACCGCTCAATGCCACTCTGCTGTGCTCCACGCCACTCTGCTTTACTCCACTCCTACCTATTTCTTTATTTTCGTCAGCAAACAGTTCCAAACCACACAATTTAACTCCACACATTTGCAATCCACACCACATAATTTAACACCAAAACACATAATACAACTCAACACAATTACACAACACACCACATACATCTAATCAACACCACACAATTCCACATCATGCCACAAAATTCAACAGCATGCCATATAGTTAAACTCCACTACATACCACTCCACAACACAAAATACAATTCCACATAATTACACTCCATATCACACAATCCCACTCCACATAATTCCAGAACACTCAATATACCACATATTTACTATCCATATAACTCCACAGCACACCATGCCACATAATTCCACTACACAAATCCAATCCACGACACACCACACAATTCCATGCCACACAATTACACAACAAACTAATCCAATCCCACACACATAACTTTCACTACACACCACATACATACATTCCATAACCCATAGGCAAAAGACATTGCCATTTACAATGCCAATAGCTCTAACTCAAACAAATGCGAGACCGGTTGCATTTTCAATGCAAGCAATGTTTGCAATGTTCCACGTACAGATAGCACATCTGAGCAGCTAGAAGGGGGTGTTGGGAAGGCCGGCACCGGATCCACAAGACCTGACTAAGGATCTAAGCTTGTGGTGTAGCATGGAGGAAAGTGCTGTTGTGAGCTCGGTAATATCCAGGTATATAGCATAACTGTGCTGCGCTTGATGTAAAAGGTTTCTTCTGTAATGGATTATGTTGGAGGTGTTAGTGGCTTGTTGTTAGTGGCTAGTGCTGTTCTGAGCCCCGTGACAGCCAGCGGTGGCAAAGATTGGTTTAATTAGATGTAAAAACAAGCATTGGCATAGCCAATAGGTCTCGCCTTTGGGACCTTATAAGTGTTTAGTTAACCAGCACAATATCCTTGGTGCAACAACATCAACTGTTGCATAGCTAAACACTTATAAGGTCCCAAAGGGGAGACCTATTGGCTATGCCAATGCTTGTTAAAACTGTTGGTGCTGAGCACCGGCACTAGTGCTCTGCATATAGTCATTCATGGTTAGTTAATGCATCGTGAAGCTGGTAGGATAGCTCAGCGAGCGTAGTGCCCATTGCTGTGATTTGTGTTTGACATGCAACACTGAAACTGCGCACCATGGTGGGGAAGTGTTGCATTACATAGCGCCATAAGGCAGCTGCCTACAATGGCCCTAACTTACCACCGGCCACGGGCAGCAATCACTAACTGAAAAATAGTGTTTAGCATAGTGTGTTGCGCGACTGGTATTTTGCTGCTTCAGTAATTGCATTTAGATATATATCACAACAAGTAACATTATACCTACAACAAGCCGGCACTCTTGGCTTTGTTTATGGTTGTTGGTTGCATAAAATAAATAAG
The DNA here is from genome assembly GCA_963921515.1 of Calotriton arnoldi. Taxonomy (NCBI): domain Eukaryota; kingdom Metazoa; phylum Chordata; class Amphibia; order Caudata; family Salamandridae; genus Calotriton; species Calotriton arnoldi. The sequence goes on from CAWUFW010006617.1 coordinate 321,315, forward strand.
TAACAATTTTGGCTTCGTTCCATAGCATATTGAAAATGCTTTAGTTCTGATATGATGGGACTTAGAAAGAACTAGTCTTTTTGAAGTTACCTGAAAGGCAATGAAGACTGGTATTCCTGCAGAATAAAAAAAAAAAAAAGAACTTTTTTCATATTAACTGGTATTGCGCACAAGGTTCACAAACCCAAAAAATTAAATAAAGAAGCATAACAGCGACTGTGAAATCACCCGCTGGGTGTTTAGGAACAACGGGGGCTGCAGAGGGACATTAGAGGGCTTGAACTGGAGGGCGAATGAGCAAAACACTAATGCAGAGGCCTACAGACAGAGTGCTGAATGAACAGTGCGCGCGGCATGCTTGAAACTACTCATAGAAAGCGAAACTACCACTGCTGCGTGTAGATGTACGACGAGTGGAACTTGTTGTTGGTGACCCTACAAAGCAGACAGGTCTTGCCCACGCCGGAGTCCACTATGAGGATCAGCCGGAACAGGGCATCGTACTGCTTGGAAGAGACCTTTGAGGGATCTCATTTAAGTATTCTTTCAGCTCCTCCGGTCTCTAGCTTCTTGTGAAACAATACGTGCATTGAATCAATTAATATAATAATATACCAATAATATACCAATAATACAATATAATGGGGTAGTAATAAATGTGATAGCAATAACAGTACTATTCATCACAACCTGCACTGGAGTCACAAATAATATCTGCTCAAACGAAATCCCCTTTACTTTCGAGACATCCTTGGCAGACTTTAACGTAAATATTACCTCAGCTCCACTTGTATCAGGATTCTTACAAGCCATGGGTGCTGCGATTTTCCCTCTTCGCTGCATTTCATTGGATTACGCATTTTATGTGCTTTGTCTTTTTTTCTCTGAAGCCCTCTGCTGTAAGTATCATTAAAATTCAGAGACGTGGCGTCGGTCCAGTCTAATATGAGTTTTGAAACCACCGGTGTTTAAGTGACAACAAAAAACAAACACTTAATTGCAAAAACAAAAATAACATTAATTTAATAATAGTGTGAGTAGAAGAGCCAGAAGGGTAAATGTGTGAGCACAAGGGGCAGGGAGCAGAGAAGAAAAGTGTGTCATCAGGGAGCAGTGTATGTGCGTGTGTGTGTCTGTATGTGGGATCTGTGTGTGTGAGCATTCATGCAAAAAGTGTCTGTCTGTGGACAGAAGAAACAGGAGCAGTGAAGGGCCAGTAGCAGAAGTGCCCGGAGTGATTGTGCAGAGGGCACAGGAAGTATGTGTGTGTGTGGGGGGGGGCAGGCGCAGAATGCAGTGTATGGGCAGATGGGGGAGCGTAATCTGATATGCTCGCCACATTTTTGTCCCTGTTATTCTTTCAAAATAGTGTTCTTTGACCTGGACCCCATCAATAACTGTGTAAACACGGCCCAGAATCTGCCATGCCAGGTCCACTGATGAATTTTCCATAGTTCTACACATGTAGTTTTAGGGTGAAAGTATTAAAGTCTCTGGATCAGGAGTTAGCATAACATACACATCTTTTAAAAATAAACTCTGCTGGAGTTTCATGTTTCATAAAGGAGTGCACATTTTGTAATAAGGCTTGCTGTGCTTCTCTGGTAAAGGGACTGCTGTCTCTTTAAGGCGATCACAATATCAGATTTTAATAGTCAAGGTGGCGTGGGTTGGGGATTGCATGGGAGATCAAGTGAAATACAAGCAGTGCCGATATATCTGTCTCTGCAGCTGAAAGCAGCAGCTGAAGTGTATAATGCTCACTTAAAGCTGCTTGAAACTCCTGGCTCTGTGAATGGGCCTGGAGTGGTGCCTCGCTGCTGGCTTTACCAGGACGTGGTAGCCGGCCATGCCATGCTCCGTTGCGAATGGAAACACACCCTACTACAGTGTTCCAGTGCCTCTGGAGGGAGAAAGACACATAGTTAAACAAGCATCGATGGGTGGGAGGTGGCGTGGGGACGGTAGGACACGGGAGTTAAAGTGAAATATAAGCAGCGCCGAAGCTGAATGTACACCATATGAAATAAAGTGTTTAAAAATATTGCGCAGCCATTTTGAAGCTGTGTGGTCTTTACCTTACCGTGAGCGAGAGCTTAGGCAGAAATGGCGCGGGACCAATTAAATTAAAATAATGGGGCGTGTGAGGGATCCAGATTATGCCGGGGGTTTAAAAGCGGCGATATGGAAACACACCGTATGAAAGAAAGTGTTTCAAAATATAGTGCGGCGATGTTGAAGCTCTGCGGTCTCTACATTGCCTTACCAAAAGCGAGAGCTTAGGGAGAAATGGTGCGGGACCAATTCAATAACAGGGCACTGGCCGCAGGGAGTGGAGGCTCTGGTGTGCAGCAAGTGGTGTATGCAATGGGGGGGGCTAAACACTCGAGAGTGGGGGGAAAAAAACAAGAAGCACTCATGCTAAACACTCGTGCTTGTGCTGGCATGCCCCTTGCGAGAGCGAGCAGCGGCGCGCGGACCATATGTTTTCAATTAGCGCGCGCGCCGCTGCTCGCTCCCGCAAGGTGGATGCCAGCACAAGCACAAGTGCTGAAAAAGAGCTGACCGATTTCTAAAGGTCATCTCCTAGAGCAGCGCATGCGCGCTGCCTAGGCGAGACCTAAACAGGGTTACTGCAAAGAGAGCAGTGCCAGCTTCCGTGACACACAGAATAGTTACGGCAATGGCAGCATCAGTGCAAGCTTCTGTGACACACAGGACAGTTACTGTAAGGGCAACAGCATGGCAAGCTTCTGTGACACACAGAACACTTACTGCAAAGGCAGCAGTGCAAGCTTCCCTGACACACACAAAGAGGAGTTACTGCAAAGACAGCATTGCACGCTTCTTTGACACCCAGAAGAGTTGCTGCAAAGACAGAATTGCAAGCTTCTGTGACACACAGAAGAGTTACTGCAAGACAGCATTGCAAGCTTCTGTAACACCCAGAAAAGTTACTGCAAAGGCACCAGCAGTGCAAGCTCCTGTGACATAGAGAACCGTTTGTGCAAAGGTAGCAGCAGTGGAAGCTCCTGTGACAAACAGAGCAGTCACTGCAAAGGTAGCAGCAGTGCAAGCTTCTCTGACACACACTTAAAAGGGTTACTGCAAAGAGAGCAGTGCCAGCTTCCGTGACACACAGAATAGTTACGGCAATGGCAGCAGCAGTGCAAGCGTCTGTGACACACAGGACAGTTATTGTAAAGGTAGCAGCAGTGCAAGCCTTTTGACACACAGAACAGTTATTGTAAAGGTAGCAGCAGTGCAAGCTTCTGTGACACACAGAACAGTTATTGCAATGGTAGCAGCAGTGCAAGCACCTGTGACACACAGAACAGTTACTGTAAAGGTAGCAGCAGTGCGAGCTTACGTGACACACAGAACAGTTACTGTAAAGGTAGCAGCAGTGCAAGCTTCTGTGACACACAGAACAATTACTATAAAGGTAGCAGCAGTGCAAGCTTCAGTGAAACACAGAACAGTTACTGCAATGGCAGCAGCAGTGCAAACTTCTGTGACACATAGAACAGTTACTGTAAAGGGAGCAGCTGTGCAAGCGTCAGTGAAACCCAGAACAGTTATTGCAAAGGTAGCAGCAGTGCAAGCGTCTGCAGTGCAAGCTTCTGTGACACACTGAACAGTTACTGTAAAGGTAGCAGCAGTGCAAGCTTCTGTGATACACAGAACAATTACTATAAAGGTAGCAGCAGTGCAAGCTTCAGGGAAGCACAGAACAGTTTCTGCGATGGCAGCAGCAGTGCAAGCTTCTGTGACACACAGGACAGTTATTGTAAAGGTAGCAGCGGTGCAAGCTTTCGTGAAACCCAGAACAGTTATTGCAAAGGTAGCAGTAGCAAGCGTCTGCAGTGCAAGCTTCTGTGACACACTGAACAGTTACTGTTAAGGTAGCAGCAGTGCAAGCTTTTGTGACACATAGAACAGTTACTGTAAAGGTAGAAGCAGTGCAAGCTTCTGTGACACACAGAACAGTTACTGCAAAGGTAGCAGCAGGGCAAGTTTCTGTGAACACAAAACAGTTATTGTAAAGGTAGCAGCAGTGCAAACTTCTGTGAACACAAAACAGTTATTGTAAAGGTAGCAGCAGTGCAAACTTCTATGACACATAGAACAGTTACTGCTAAGGCAACATCGGTGCATGCTTGTCTTAAAGGAAGCACTACTGGACTCCGGAGAAAAGTTCTGGATGTACCATTTAAAACCATTGCATCCAGATGGACTGAACATCACTGACAATACCACCTGATTACTGCATATCTCAAGAGATCTCAGGGCTTCATTGATTCCACATTCCAAATGGAATCTTCACTCATGATGCTCTGCTGTTACCTGCTCTCTTGGAATTATGTAAAATTCTCTTATTGTTCATTTTCTGCAATGAAATGAACTGCAATTCTCAAACTCTGCACTTTGATCAATCTAATGCTTAATTACCTAACCTTTGTATTAATGTACTGAATTTATTTGTATTTCTCTAACAAGTAATGTATTTTATTTCGTTTTTGTTTTGCTAACTGTCGGGTCAACACATGTTTGACACTTTTTTAAAGTATTCTTTATTAAAACATAAGGGTGTATTTCGAAGAGGATATCGCCACCAAGTCAACGCCGTCTCCTCGTCTTGCTTCAACATCCTACGCATGCTGCGCAAGATCTTCCGGTGGATCCCCACCGAAACCAGGAAGACGGTCACCCAGGCCCTCGTCACCAGCCGACTGGACTACGGCAACTCCCTCTACGCCGGAACCACAGCCAAACTTCATAAAAGACTCCAACGCATCCAGAACGCTGCAGCTCGACTCATCCTGGACATCCCCCGACACAGCCACATCACCAGACACCTGAGAGACCTGCACTGGCTCCCCGTCAGCAAGAGAATCACGTTCCGACTCCTCACCCACGCACACAAAGCCCTCCACAACCAAGGCCCCAGATACCTCAACGACCGTCTGACCTTCTACACTCCCACCCGCCAGCTACGATCGACCAACCACGCCCTCGCCGCCGTCCCCCGCATCCGAAGAGCCACAACGGGAGGAAGATCCTTCTCCTACCTGGCTGCCAAGACGTGGAACTCCCTACCCATCCACCTCCGCCTTACCCAAGACCACCTCTCCTTCAGGAAGCAACTCAAGACCTGGCTGTTCGAACAGTAGCGGACCCCCCTCCCCCAAGCGCCTTGAGACCCTCCGGGTGAGTAGCGCGCTATACAAATGATTGATTGATTGATTGATTGATTGATTGATTGATTGAACATCACTTTTAGTGACGTTCTGGTGGCGCTATGCCCTACTCCATATTTACAAAGCGACGTTAATCCACTTTTTGTGGCTTAACACCGCCTTCTAAATAAGGCCTGTAGTCTGTATCTATATGACCAAATGATACAAAAACACAAAATATTCCATTGAAACATATAAATGGGAGTTCTAGTTCTAAAAAACACCCTAAACTATGAGATAGACTGAAACCAGTTAGAAAAGGGAGCATTTTGTGAATTTATGCATGGGAAAGAAGTGAAAGAAAGAAACGAAGGAGTGACCTTGCGGAAAAGTTAGCAAAATGAGTTAGAAGCAGAATATAACCAGCATATCTATATGAGTAATGCAGCTTTCATATGGTTATGCAATTACCATTATAGTGCAAATACATTGCTGTATTTTTTTTAATCGTAATGAACATAAACGTTGAAAATAAATAAATTCAAAGTGCATGAAAGCATTCCGCTACTGTGGAAACCCTTTGAGCATGTTTTGATACAACAAGAAAGTCATTGGCAGCAAGTTTCTCTTGATAACCACTTGGACTGCTGACTAATTCGCTCTGTGAAACGCGTGATTTTAACGAATCATATTCTTCCATCTGGTAAAAGTGATATTATGTGCATCTTTCCCATTGGGCAAAATAACTTGCAGAGCTATGTCAATAAGAAGGTACCCGAACCGTCCAATCATGGGGCTATTTGACCAAAAGGTGGCCGCACCACCAAGAAAAATGTGTTTTGTTTCAAAAGACAAATGTACTGTGCATGTGTTGGTACTCTTCCCTTACCTGCGGCCAAAATAGTATCACCTTAGAACATTCTAAAAAATATGTAAGACGTCACAATTATCTCCATTGAAAGACCAGCATTTACTCCCTTTAGCCTGTTTCATCTTTATCTATTATTGAAAAAACACAGGGTCTCATTTATGAAAAGTGTTGCATCGGTGCGGTAAAACAGCGATGCAACGCGTTTCATTTCGCCTTCCTTGCGACACCATGGATGCCCCATATTTACTGTATGGCGCTCCATGTCGCAAGGAATGACAGATGCGTCAGGAATCCTGACGTATCTGTCAACATAAAACTCACGCATTGCTGGAGTTGTGTCATAAGCATGACGCAATGCCAGCAATGCATGGGAGAGGCCTATACACATTGCACTGCGTCACCCTTACGCCTGCTATGAGGCACGCGCAAGGTTTTTACAGTGGCGTCCTAGAAGTGGCGCAGTGAAATCTGATAGATTTCACTGCGACACTTCTACGAGGCTTTCTTGCGGGAGAACGCCCACCCTGCATACATTATACCTGTTGCAGGTATAATGCGGCGCAGGAGTTTGCAAAGTGACACATCTGCCTAGATGCGTCACTTTGTAAATATGGTGCAAGTGGCGCATTGTTTACGCCGCTGCTGCACCATGAAAAGTGACGCAATGGTGGCGCAACAGTGGCTCAAAAGTGTTGCAAGGGGCCCATAAAGAAGCCCCACAGTGTCTTAGTGGTACTTGCAGAGCGAGAAGGGGGAGTAACCTGGACCATTTGTTATCCCAAATAGAAATGGGAAAATCTTCATTCAAATCCCAACCTGCACAAACCCCATCCTGCAAGGCAATTTCCTGTATGTATGTGTGCTGCAGAATGCATCTCACATGCAAAGTCTTTGTAGATATTTATTTGCACCAAATCTATGGCTGGCTGCACATGCACCTCCCTAACACAAAGTGACACAAGGCAGCTCATTGTGCTGTGTTGTGTTTCTTTTGTTACAACTCAATGCAAATTGTGATTTGTGTTGGTTTGTATATCCCAGCAGAATGCTTTCCATCAGACCTGCATCAAAAAGTTCCACAAAACTGATGCAAACTCTGTAAGTCTGGACCCAATTATGCTAGAGAGTAAAACTGATTGTTCTCAGGTGAGCCTGTAAAGGCAGGCAGGAGTGGGGCCCCACGAACAAGAACCCACCAGGAATACAGTTTCATGCATAGATAAATGACAAGCCCAATAGCCCTGGATTCACAGGACAGAGGGTATTAACTAGGACAGTAAAGTGATAAAACTCCCACCAGTGTCAACACACAGCAAACAGACACCTTTATTAACCAAGGAGTATTATTCACTTTGCTGATCTGAGAGCAATCAAAGGCTCCATCAATCATGCTGTGATTTGAACCGCCCACCTTCTGGGTAAACACAAAACTCTGTGGCAGGTGAATTTGCCCTGTGAGAGGGAGGAGAAAATGCAGAATGAAAAAACAAGGACTACCCAAAAGAATGTTGGACAAAGTAAAAAAGGCATAAGACAGAAAGGAAAAGGAAGGCAGAAAGGAAAGAGGGAAATAAAAACAACGAAAAGAGGGAATAACCGAGACAGAAGGAAGAGGGAGAGAAGATTTAGTGAGAATAATTATGCACATAAGGAAGAATAAAGACAGGGAAGGAGCAGTAGAAGCAGGACAAAGAGAAAGGGTAGAGGAATGAAAGGAGCATGAAAGGAAAAGAAAAGAAATAGCAAGAAAGATAGAAAGTTGGTGGTTGAGCTACGAGGTGAGAATAGGAACGCACAGAACTGAAAAAGACGAAAAAAGAGGGTGTAGTGGAAGCAAGACACAGAGGGAGGGAGGAAGGAAGGGAGGAATTAATTCAGATTCGGGCAGATGTTCACCAGAGGCAAAGGGAGTTTGTTTAATGGATTTTCTTAGGCTTAACACTTCCACGCTCCCCCAGAGGCCCTCCTCACTTCACACTTCCTCAGAAGGCTCCCCCTGGCCTCGTCAGCCGTGCTGGGATAACGGGCACCTGGCGCTGCCAGTTAGCACTGCGGGGAAGGGAGAAGCGGGGAAGGGCGAGAGCTGGAGGGAGGCATTCTTTGGAGGCCTGGGACGTTATTTATGGTGCCACTGAACGCTTCTTTTGTTGAGGGCGATGTAAAGTGTGTGGAGTTGTCCTGACCTGGAATTAGACACTATTTACGACCGAATAATGACACAATAGCGACCCACTCTTCACAATCCACCGGTAATAAAGTTAATTTAACCCTACATGGCAATTAGCACAGGCAGAGGTCGATGCACAGCGGAAGCTCTTATGTTATGTAGACGCTCTTGAAGGTCCTTTCCCTGTGTCACAGCCAGGGTGGCCTTGAGCGGAGGTGATGAGTTATTGAATATGAAATCGAGAGTTCCCGGCTTCCCCGCTTAATCAAATTGTGTGATCTTGTGTAATCAGATCTATCTATGTTCTTGCTTCTCAGTTCATTTAAACTCCGCACGGAGAAGGCGTGGAAAGAGGCTGAAGATCAGTAGTATGTGGTTTATAAAAGAAATGGACTGTGTGGCTGAATCCATCCTGTCTGTACGTAGCGAAGAGTCTTCTGCCTCGGCTTCTCTGCTTTTGGGCAGTGCCTGCAGTTCCCAAGTGTCTTCTCAGTGAGAAGCAAAGAGGAACTTAGGCTCAGCAATCAAAAGTGTCCATATGTATCCCATAATGCAACGCTTCTAGGAGCAAGAGAGGTGGCTGCATTGCCAGAGGCTCTGGAGATGTGGTCTAGTGTCTACATCACTGGCAGTGGATGAAGGAAGCTTGTGTAGTAACCCCGCGTCATCTTCTTAGGGAAACTGATTGATCATGGACAGTTCACTCTGGGGCATATTATCAAGGGCTTTATCGCCGCTTTAGCGGCACTTTTTGCCGCTAAAGCGGCGATATTTTTAACGCCCTATCAGCAATCTGTCGCTAACAGGCGTTAGCGACAGCTGTCAGGCGTTAGCGACCGGGTTTTACATCGCCTTGCATGTCAGCGATAATTATCGCTAATGACATGCAAGGAAGGTGCTCCCTACTAAAAGCGACTGAAAACAGTCGCTAACACCACTACCCCCTATTAGCAAGGCAGGCGAAGCGATAAAATAATTCGCGCTAAGCGCGTTTATCGCTAGATTTTAACACCTGCTAGTGAGGATGACTTACCTGTTTAAAGTATAGGAGGTGGATTCTAATGCTGAATCCACCTTAGCGTTAATGCGAGAATATCGCTGCTTTTCCAGCGATATTCTCACATTTACCGCTATCGCTGGAAATTTTATCGCTATGGAGATAAACCTTGTTAATAGGGTGTTATCTCAGCGATATTTTCCAGCGATAGGCGGCGTTAAAATAATTCGCGCTAAGCACGGTTAGCGATAAATATCGCTATTCCTTGATAATATGCCCCTCTATCTCTTAATGCTTCTCTTTAAGTATCATTCTGAGTTCAGTGAGCTTAGGAAAGCACTAGGCATTACATCTGAGATAAAGGACATCTAATTTCTGTTCTCTGTGGAGAATCCTCGAGTACCGCACAGTACAAATATCATCACTCGTCTCCAATTGTGGAGCCTTTTTTATTGATTTGGACAAAGTGAGGATTTTGAGCAGTTAGGTTTCGGTCCAATGGCAAAATCACAGAAATGTCTTTGGTCTTTTTAGGAAGGGCTTAGTATGTGACTTGGAGGTTGATTTGGAGGTAGGTAGGAGCGAAAACTCCTCCGATTTCTGCGAAAGTACTAAATCTGGGGAGCTTATTGAATGTGATTTTATTTCTTGTGAAAGAAAACATCTAATCTTTTTTCATTTAAAAACTTATAGGGTCCTTTAGAGGTTGGCGGGACGGGTGAGCCACCATAAGTCAATGGTTCATTCACTGTGCCAATTTTTGGTTCCTTCCCCCACTTTGAGGGGGGGCAGGTTACCTACGGGATTCTCAGATGACTCCATCATTGGAAACCTCTTCCCAGTGGCTCATCTGTCACTCAGCCACTGGAGTCCAGCCAACATATATTTTCCCTGCCTGGCACCGCCACGCAAGGATTGTGCCAACGCTTGGAGGCCACCGCTTGCATGCCAGTGCTGGGCAGTGCTGGGCAGGAACAATCTTCAATGGTCCCAATTTGTGGAAAGAAAACTTCTGCACCTCAAGGCTGCTGGTTATTTATGTTTCAGAAACAAAGGGCCTTTTGGAGGGACATGTTTCCGAGACTCAAAATAAGTGTGAATAAAAATGGCTATCCTGCATTCCATTTGTTATTAAAGCCCTCCAGCAGCACACCGGAAGCACTTTCGCAAAAATGATCCCAGTCAAGCTGGCAGAGAGCTCTAGATTGAGATGGGGCATCGAGTGCACCGGCCGGCTGACAGATCACCTGCGGAACTTTAACTGACCATCAAAGAAGTTGCCTCCTTTTGCATCCCAGCTCTTCAACAACCTTCATGGTTCTTACCTTGATAGAGGAACTCAGTAATGGGTAAGGCGGGAGCCCAGGAGGAGAGCAGGGCGCTGTCCATGTCTCTGAAGACATACAGCACAAACTATGGTGCCATCCCAGTTGCCATCTGCATAGGATCTGGTACGGTAGGACCCTGGGTGGGTAGGAGGACTGCTTGAGGACCCCACTTGTGGATGGCCCGGAGGCAGAGGAGGCCTCACCCTGGGCTGTCTGCCTGTCCCTGTGCAACAAGGGAGAAAGAAAGCTGTGCAACTGAGCTGGTTCCCTGTAGACTGGAGGACTACCTCATATAGAAATGCCGGAGGATTGAAGGCTGCACAGCTGCCACTACACCCCCTCCAGCTGGGAAATGCAGACACCACTGGTTTCTCTCTCCCAGCACGTGCTTGTGCAAGCTTCCCTATAACACATGCAGATTGTAAGAGACTGTTTCCTCTTATTCACCTGGAAAGGAAGGACCAGATGGAACCCTCACCCCTTGACCCATGGTTGGACAGGCGATCTACTCTGGAAGAGACACACAGACACCGAAGAGTGCTGAGCTGGTATTTTATCTATTTATTTATTGCAGTTTTTTTATAGTGCCAACTCGACAAGAAGTTATTGGAATGCTTTACACAAGCACCAGTAACATCACACAAGAACACATTAATTTTTTTGTGAGGACGGGGCATTAAAGTTATTTGCCCAGATTCACAGGATGTTGAGCCAAAGCCAAAACCGAATCTAGTTCCCCAGGTCCAACGTCGACAGCTCTGGCCGTTATGCCACATCCCCTCCCCTAGTAAGTGGTCATTGATCAATATTTAGGGGTTTGACACCTTTTCATACTCTGTGCTTGTCTTCCAGAATTGATATCTGCTTTCCAAATCCTGCCATATTGTGGTTGTCAGCCTGTGCGCTCCTTCATTGCTTGGCCCCGACCTTCCATCTCTCATCAGTCTAGGGAACAAGGGCCAGATGTACGGCCCTTTTATACGGCCGCAAATTGGAGATCCTCCCATTTGCGACCGCAAAAGGGTAATGGCATGTACAAATGCTATTTTGTGAGTCACTGACTCGCAAAATAGCATTAGCGACTCTCGCTATTAGGAAGAGGCGTCCCTTCCTAATAGCGAGTCACCATGGATTTGCGACCACGAAACACTCGCAGTTTACCACCTACTTCAAGTAGGTGGTAAACCACTCGCAAACGGGGAGGGGTCCCCAGGGGACTCCTTCCCCTTTGTGAGTACGTGAGAATATATTTTTTAAGAGCAGGCAGTGGTCCCAGAGACCACTGCGTGCCCTTAAAAAAATGAAACTGAAAAGTTTTATTTTTATTTTTTAAATGCATCGGGCTGCATTTAAAAACAAGCATTGGCATAGCCAATAGGTCTCGCTTTTGGGACCTTATAAGTATTTAGTTATGCAGCACAATATCCTTGGTGCAACAACATCAACTGTTGCATGGCTAAACACTTATAAGGTCCCAAAGGCGAGACCTATTGGCTATGCCAATGCTTGTTTATTCTTTCAGTGGAACAAAATAAGGTGTCTGACTTATCAAATTACTTGCAGGTTCGAACAGCAGCATTAGTTAAGGATTCATGATAAATGGATAGCGACTCCGCCATCTTTCCAATCTGCTCTATGTTGGCTTCTCTTACTAACCATGATTCTGCTATAAGTTGGACCTGGAGCTAGCTTTATGAGGATGGCATTTATAATGTGACCATTTTTGACAGTGGAAAGCACATTAAACAGCCCCAATTTGTAGAATCAGTATGAGACCTTCCTTAAATGAACAGAATGATTTAGGTCTTCTTTCCCGAGACTGACTATTGTAACATTGCTACGTGTGATCCCTGATGTGCTTGGGTGAAACTGCATCAGCCACACTAGGGTATTGTGACACAGAGCGGCTCTGAGTCACACGGGGAGAGAATGGCTCGCTATCATCGATTCTGAAACTAGCTATTCCTAGGAAGCTGGAGAGGTGTCCTCGTGAAAGGATCCTTTTGTTTTTTATGTAAAACCCATTGAGAATGAGAGGTCTGGAGTTCAGTGAAGCTCCCTTTGTCACAAGGAGTGTGGTCTGTGGTAGAAATGCCCAGGTTCAGATGGAGCTTTTCTATTGGTGAATGTGGTCTATGGTATGGTGTCCATACTGCCAGAGATCCCGGAGCCTAAGGCGCCATCCTGACACGATCTGGAATATTTGACCCATATTCAAACTGCTCAAGTACTGAGCATAATTTGTGCCGGTGTTTGCAGATGCTGGGAACCAGTACTCACTATTGGGGATCTGGACTTATTATTCATCGTTAGACTTTGACCAGGACCGAGCTGACCCACAGCTAGCTAAAGAAAGCATAAAAGGGAGAAGGGAGGGTATGAAGACAGGAAATTGGAAACACAAATAGACAGGAGTGATGAAAAGAAAGCCTGCAAACCGGGTTGCAGAGGATGGTGAGGGAAAGAGGCTTGGGGTGGTTTCAAGACTAGGAAGCGTGTTCGTTTATCCCACTACTCGACAGCTCCTAAAACTACTTAAGGTTGTACTTATGCTTTTTAAACGTGGACCCTCTCTCCGTAATGCAGCGCTCATGAGTTTGCAGGTGGTTATTGGTTGCTAGATTTTATTCAGAGTGCGTCTGCGGAGGCTGCTTTGCAATTGTTTTTGTCAGAGGTCCCGTAGTGTTGAGCAGTTTACTGTAAAGTTAGAGTCAGTGCCCAGGAACCGGGTGATTAGAATTACCAGAGTGCATAGCCAATGTATCGAGCAGCTGAAACTGCAGCATGCAAATGGATCGCGTAAGGTGCCCTTGACTAGCTCTTCCTACCGCTGCATCTATGACCCCTGAGAGTAAGGGTAGCAGCAAACACTTCCGCCTCACGCGCCTCTGCTTTGTTTCTCGGTTTAGGTAAATGCGGTCTAACACCCAGACAAGGCTGTCACTACTAGCAGCACTGAGGCGCTCTTCACCAGTACCACGGTATTCCTATATACGTGACACATCTATATTTCATCATGTGAAAATAAATGGAATTCATAGAAGGTTTCCAGGAATACCCCTGGATACATTAGCCGTGACTGTTGCAGCATTTGAGGCATAATCTTCCAAGCACTCCAGAATCCCAACAAGCTCTCCCCATTGTGCAAAGGCAGCCGCGTGTTTATATTTGCATCGCGCTTTCACTTTAGCGCGAAGCAAAGATAAACACGCGGCTGCCTTTGCCAAAGCCAAATGAAAACAAGCCGCGAAAGTGAAACAGTACTCCGGGTGGGGGAGTGCGATTCCCTTGCGGGAGCGAGCGGCGTGGCGCCAGCTGCTCGCTCCCGCAAGTGAATCGCCAAACGTGCACGCGTTGCCATTGAAGGCAACGCTGAAAAGCCAAAGCGATGGAAAAAGGTCTTTTTGCCTTGCAGCGCATGCGCGCTGAGTAGGCGAGACCTAAAAAGAAAAGCTGCTTTATTAAAAAAGCAGTTACAGACATGGTGGTCTGCTGACCCCAGCAGGCCACCATCCCTGTGAGTGCTAGCCATTCCCAATGGGGTCGCAAATTGCGACTGCGTCATGAATATTAATGAGGCATGCAATTTGTGACCCCATTGGGAATCGCAAACAGTATCTTAGACACTGTTGTACATTCACATTTGCGACTCGCAAATGTGAATGTTTGTACATCTGGCCCCAAGTTACTTCAGCAGGGGAATAAAGTAGTCCAGCCTTTGCTGCTGCTCCCAGGATAATGCCGCTTGCCTTCATAGCCCAGGTCTGTGCCACCAGGCCCAGCCCTCTGGCTAGCCCTACACTACAGGCTGCTTCCTATTGTGGCAGTCTGCATGTTTCTGTGAGCTGGTCTCTTTCTTCCCTTGGGTAAAGGCGTTTCTTGGCTCACAGTATTTTAAGGCGCACAGTGTACAGTGTGAAACGTATTGTTAATGGTATAGTAAACAGCCAGTATTGTTTCCAGTTCTTTTATGCAGGGGCCAATCCCGGTCCTTATTAACATAACAGAGGCACAGTCACAGATTTTGAGAGCACAAAATTGGACCGAATGTGTCTCCTGGCGCTATTTCCAGGTAACAAATGATTAACATCCTTTTAGTTTCTGTACACGAGGCCGAGTGCATGATCTGTTTTGATTGGATGGCTTTAATTACCTTTCATTGCATTTACTTAGTACTTGTACCATAGTTGACTCGTTGACATTTGAACCTGTGAGGTTGGGATCAAACACAGATTCCTTTGCTGAATCGACTGCTTCACTGATCCACAAGCTCTAGATTTTCAACCTTATTAACCTAGAGAGTTGAGGCGAGGGTCATTCACCCCACCCGTATTCAGCACCAGGATGGGATTCAGCACCAGGATGGGGACCCCTGTAGGGGCCACACTATCCCCCTAGCACTGCCAAATCCCCACCCCAGACCATGCTCTTCCGCCACTAGAGGCCAATGAGCGGGAAAACCGATCCACCATTACCCCATCCTTTAAAGTACACAAAACCCAACTACAAAAAGCGTCGAAAGGATATAAAATACCTGATGAAGAAGAATTATTTTCACTTCTATGAGCAAAGTGAGTGTCAGAGCATTTGATGAGTGTAAGGGCCCCATTCGAGGCAGAAGGAAAGCAGAGATGGCAAATGGGGATCAGCCACTTCAAGATACTTCAGAAACTCATTAGCAGGAAGCCAAATCTTAAACACAATCCAATATATGAACATATTTTACTTCTAGGCTTATATTTTTGCACTATCTTTCCCACTTTACTTGCACTTTAAAAAGCCCCCAAGAGGCAAAAATAAAGCATTAGCAGTGGCACTTTAGAAAATCAATTGTCGACGATTGTTGGAACAGATTTTCTGAGGAGGGAAATTGCGAATGAATCCGTTCGACTGCCATGAGTTTATGGAGACTCCGTCTGTCCCTAGAAGGAAAAAATTAAATGAGAAAAAGAGAGATAAAAAAACAACAAATTAAAATGAAGCTGTGAGATAAAAATGTGTAGATATTCAATAAAATTTCACCATCAAGAATACGGAAAGCTCAAACCTAACTCAGCAGTGTACTATATTTACATGCCAATTTGGTTGGGGAAGAAATTTTCCTCACCAGGGACCAACCAGCACATCTCACCTGGGTGTATGTTGTAGGGATCACCAAGGGCAAACTCGATGTCTCCAGCCTGCTAGACCTTCATTTTCAACTCCTCGTTCAATCTGCAAAAAGGATTACAGAGATTCTACCCAAGTAAGACAGGAGCAGTATCAGAAGGGGGCAGGACTTCGACTGTCTCCTTAAACTTGACATTCCAAGCAAAAAGGGGGCAGGACTTCGACCATCTCCTTAGACTTGATATTCCAAGCAAAAAGGGGGCAGGACTTCGACCGTCTCCTTAAACTTGATATTCCAAGCAAAAAGGGGGCAGGACTTCGACCGTCTCCTTAAACTTGATATTGCAAGCAAATAATAAATACTACAGATGTAGAGGGCCTTTGGGTCAGCACCATTCACTCATTGGTCTGCTCCACTGACATTCACATTTTGCTTTTCCCACAGGGTTGTATGACACAACCACACTTTCCTTTCCCATGCGTTCCGTAACAACGCGGGTGGAACAACAAATACAACGACTTGCCTTAGGGGGCGCTGACTTTGGAATAGTACAATTTACTATTCCAACTCCAGTCCCCGCAACAGTAGGGAAAGCATTGGACTTTAAATTCCAACGCTGCTTTACCTAACGCATGTCGTCGCAACGACTTGCGTTGTAAATGGAATACGTGGCTCAGACGCATTCGCTGTTCCACCCGCGTTGCAAAGCAACGCGTTTTTTGGCAGATGTAGTATTTGCTGTTTCCCTTCCCGCAGCAAACAGCATGGAGCAATGGGTCAGCCCACTTCAGCCATTGGCTTACTCGCATTGTGAATTATGGCATTTTGAGTGATCAACTTTGCAAAGCCACAAAGAAAGAAGAGCATTTCATTATTTGGGCTGATTGTTCAATACTTAACTTTGCCAATGCTTTTTCATTTCAATTCTTTGTTCCCTCTTAATTTTTCAATTCTTCCATCTGTGCTTAGGCTTCAGGTTACAGTAATGTAAAACCGATAACATCTTTGCTTTGTGCCAATAAGAGTCATATATTCCTGTAATGTGCATTAAAACTAAAAAGTTTTCTATGCCTGTTCTAAGTATTCCAGCCTGCTATTAAGCACCCGTTGTAGTCTATTAAAATCATATGTGACTGTTAATTTTTTTAACTCAAAGTTTTTATTGCACGCATATGGTCACCACATGTAGGTATTGACGTTTTCTTTGTTTTTATTCTATTTATTTTCGCTGCATATACTTGTAAGAAGACATAAAAAATTAACCATCACACCAGCTTGCCAGTGATGGATCTATTGGCTTTGTCAGTGCTTATTGCACTCTATACTTGCTTCAGTGCTGCCCCCATAGCAACACGGGCAGTGCCAGGAGTACCGAAGGATAAGCTCAGTGTTGCAACTGCTACAGCTGACAAACACACACAGCCTTATTTATGAGCCCTTTACGCCGCCGTTGCGTCACTTTTTGTGACGATGTGGTGGCTAAAATATGCGCCACACCGCCATATTTACAAATTGACGCATCTAGGCAGATGCATCACTTTGTAAACCCCTGCTCTACATTATACTTACGTCGGGTATAATGTAAGCAGGCTGGGCGTTCCCCCGCAAAAAAGGCTCGTAGTAGTGGCGCATTGAAATCTATGAGATTTTACTTCGCCACTTCTAGGACGCCACTGCGCCAAATCCTTATGCCTGCTTGATGCAGGCGTAAGGATTGGCGCAGGGCTTTTCACATGGGGCATGTCTCATGTGAAAGGACATATTGCTGGAGGTGCGTCTGTTTTCAGACACACCCCAGCAATGCGCCACTTTTGTGCCTACAAATACGTCAGGAATACTGACGCATCTGTAATCCTTGCGACATGGAGCGCCGTACAGTAAATACGGCGCATCCATAGTGTTGCAAGGAGGGCACACTGAAAAGTGTTGCATCTCTATTTTCACACAGCGATACAACACTTTTCATAAATGAGGCCTCATGGACTTATTTACAAGCCCCTTGCTCCACCGGTGCGTCTCTTTTGATAAGGGAAGAGTGACATACGGCAGTGAAAGGAGCTTGTAAATAAACCCCCAATTGACTTCCATGCCACTCACATCAGAAGTAGGCTTTCACGACTCGCAATGCAAATATGTAGATTAATTATGTGGCAGTGACAACTGTTTGTAACTTCTTCCGTCTGCCTCTCTATCGCATTACTGTAATATTCATATATGTTAATTTATTATCTACATGTCACTCACATAAATGCAAATGTTCATAAGCACTATATGATGCTATGTACTGTATTTATTTCAGCAGGGATGATAGCCGTGTACAAAATTCGTGCAATTTGTTTTTGGGCAATTATGTGAAATTTCAGGAACATTTTGCAACATTTTGTATAATTACACGAAATACAAATCTGTCATTCAGCACTATATTTTAGCATGAAATGTGTCGTGTCAATTTTTGATGTGAGGACGTATTTCTTGCTACAAAAAACAAGAAAAATAAAATTGCTGTGAATAACAGATGTACATGTTCTGATTGTTGTGTTTTTTCCCCTGCTATAAATTTGCCATGAACAGCAACGTAATTATGTGATGTGGTGTAATGGCGTGATTTGGGGAATTTCGAGTAATAAGTGAAATGCAAATCCCTGAAATTACGTGAATTACACAAGCGTAATTAAAATTTCGCCCTGATCTAAACATAATTTCAAATAAATTGCGACCAATACTCTACATTCCCAATCGTTGGGCGCCATATGCTAAAGCACAGCACAGAATATCACAGTTCCCTCCTATTTGTCGTTTCCAGTGCTTTAAACGGACAATGACTGGGTATCTGTGCTTCTTTAATTTGAAAGGGACAGCACCAAAAACTCTCAGCAGGGATGCAATACTTACAATCGTTGAGTACTGGTAATTCGCAGTACCGAACTGGTACTGTAGGATAGTGTGCCCCTTCACCTTTATATTTCCTTTTCAAGCCCTGCATGAATGCTTAAAATCACATCGAATCCGCCCACACTGACGAGATTATAAGCAGCACTTTGCCCAGGGCAAGCAATGCAGACAACAACAGAATGAAGGTGGGTGAGTGGAGCAAGCAACACAGACAACAATAGAAGTAGGGGGCAGGTAGTGACAAGCAACATGGGCAAATGAGGGTTGCGGGCAGGCAATGCTTTGGCAAGCACAGAAGGAGGGGGCTGGTGGGGGCCAGCAATGTGGACAACAACGGAATGAACGAGGGTGGGTGGGGTAAGCAACACAGACAGCAACAGAGTGAAGGAGAGCTGGTGGGGGCAAGTGACATGGACAACAACAGGAGGGCGAGTGGGGCAAGCAAAACAGACAACAATAATCAGAGGGCACACCCATAGGTGTGCTCAGCGATAGTGGTGGGACACCCGTGGAGCTGCACCCCTCCCCAGCTCTCATGCCTCAGTGCTCCTAGCTAGGGAGGCACCATGGGTGCAGGAAGTGCTTCCTGTCCCTGGCTTCGAAAATGCAGGACGATCGGCAGGAAGTCACCAACAAAAATAGCATGTCACTTACTGGTCACAGTGTTGTGATGGCGAGGGGCATTTAAGGGGATCCAAGCAGTGCTTAATTTGAGATAGTTGTTTCAGGTGCTTGGCACGGCACATTATTGTCAACACTGGCTCTTATGACAGCCTGCCACATGGTGGTGCTGTTTGTCTTATTTTTTGAGGAGCACAACAGCTGTTGTTTAATAATTAAATAAACATTAAAATCACTCCAGCCTGTCACCCAAAGCTATAAGATAAGCTTGGGTGGCATGTATTAGTCATTTTAATGTATATTTAAAGGCTGAATTATCAAACGTTTATGAATGTGATGGCTAGTAGGGATAGTACTGTCATTGGCATCGTTAGTGGGAGCAATGGGTGGTGCAAGCTGCAGTGGCCTCCTCACAAGGGCCCTGGCACTTCTTTTTTTTACAGATGAAGCACTGAGTCCAACTCATAGCCTCCCCCCACTTTGTTGAACCATCGCAATGCCGGGACCAAGAACTGCCCCAGCCACCACCAGCCATTATGTGGACCCTGCAGACCGTGCCTACCTGACTTTATTAGTGGGTGCCACGTCCCACAGCCATCAGAGCGTTCATTGTGATCTTTTGTGGTGACTACCGATGTCACATTGGAAGTGATCTCTGCTCTTATTTTGTCTCCTCGGACCAGACGGAGTATTCCATCTCACTTGTTAATATCCTCGGGTGCTGTACCGCATCAGCGCAGTCACCAATTTAAGCCTCTACTTGTGTTTTGTCCTAGCATCGGGCCCAACGGGTATTCCCCTTTGCAAATATCCCTTGGAGGATGGTACCGCATCAGCACAGCAGTCAATGTTATCCTAATTTTCCATTTATCTATCAGGGGTTGGAGGCAGCGTGTCCACATCAGCGAGGCAGCCATTTTAACCCCCTATTTTCCTCCCAGCCCCAATGGAGTAATTTTTCGTATTTCAACCACATAGAATTTGGACCAGATTTTGGTATCACTGGTCCTTGTGTACTCTGTCTTGTGCCCTCCTGCCGGCTCGCCCTTCCTGGCCTGGGGTGGCTACGGCTCTCAGGCTGTGTGGTGCTGTGTGGAGCACAGGGACTGATTTCCAGACCGGGCAGCTGCCCGGGGCTAGGAACAAGGATCAGCAGTGCACATGGAAGTTGTGGGGACACTTATAAGCATTGTTTGGGCGATTGTTGCTACATTGTCTTGCTACTGTGTCTGAGCTTCCTTATAATTTTCTTGTCTATGGGATGGCAGTTTGCCAGCACGGGTGAACAACAGAAAGGGCTGGGATCCTGAACTTACCCAGATGCTTAAGCTAATGCTTGTGAAGTTAGGGAATGAGAGCAGGTCTTCAGAGTCAGCACCAGATTCAGATCCGGAACCTGAGGTTCAATCAGTTGAGTGCCCCAGGAGTTCTCAAATCCAACCACCCACTGCTTTTCCCCCAGTCATGAGGAGAGCTAAGAGACAAACCCAGAAAGGTGATGAGATGGAGAGACCAGCCTCACCTAGTCAGGGGGTGTCTCTTGAGGAGTTGGGAACTAGCAGTCAGCCTGCTACCTTGTCACCTGACCTTCCAGCGACTGCCTCAGCAGCCCTAATTTTAGCAGCAGTGTTCAGGTCCCCTCAGTGATCACCCCAGTTGCTGCAGTTTCTGGCGGCAGTCAACAGGTCCTCGTAGTCTCCTCTGAGCCCCCAGCTTCTGTCCCCCTGGAGCAAGACAAACATGTGAGATTTGTAAGGTTCTGGAGGAGATTAGGCAATCCTTGAGGTTCTCGCCCCCGGTCTTAGGGAAGCTAGTGCCACTCACCTGATGGTGGCCGGTCCCCGTCCGCCACATCTACTTTGGGTAGCAGGTAAGTTTCAATGGATTCTGTCCTGTGTTCCAATGAGCTAACCGTTGAAACCTCTCCACCAGTCCTTCGCTAACTTCTTCTTGGGCCCCTTCGAACACAGTGCTTGTAGCTATTGCACAGTTGAAGTTCCAGGTGGAGGCTATAGCAGCAGAAAGAAGGGAAAAGGAGGTGGCCAGTAAAAAAAGACCAGGTAAGCAGTGGTTAGCAAAGAGGTAACCAAGCTGGCGAACACAGCAAAGAAAGGTGAGGGGCAAAGGCAGAAAGAAGATTCTTTGAAGAGGGTTGGCAGGCAAGAAACAATCCTTTACAAACTGGGAAAACTGGCCTTCTATGTACCAGTTGAAGTGAAGGAGAAAATCTAGAAGGGGGAATTTTGTTAAAGTCTTCTCGTTAATTAATTTGTGTAAAAAGAAGGGAGCTCGAGGTTGAGGAGAGAAATGCATCAACAAAAGATAAAATGGCCAGAGTTGAGGAAAATATACCTAACTGGCTGTTACAGTTTAATGTTTACATGCTGGTTATGCTGAAGAAGAAACCTGAATTGGCTACATCAATGATATTTTGTGCTAACAAGATCTTTAAGGCTCATCATGTGTATGGGGGTATGGCACTGCTTGACCAGGCTAACAGATGGGCCAAACTTGAGGACCTTGATATAGGGTGGGATCAGACAGATGATAACGTATGGCTGGAATCAGTCAACAATAAAACTCCTTTGAAACACCCCTCTTGCCACAACCACTTTGGCAGAGATAAAAATGGATCCTGTTGGATCTTCAATAGAAAAGCCTGCACACACCACAGCTGGGATGTGCAAGTTTAAGCATGTTTGCCCCTTCTGTGGGATTGAATCACACACAGAGTTTAAGTGTCTCAAGAAGGCAAAAGAGAAGGGTAAAGACACCCAAGACTTCCAGTTACGTCTCTCTTACCTATGGCAGTTAGGGTTGACAGGCTGTTACGTTGGCTTAGCTGGTACCCAAACAAAAAGGTGGCTCAGACTGTATATCTTAAAGTTTCCTTTAGTTTACGGATCTCGACTCCTGTGGTTGACCCCATTTCTACCTGCAGGAATCAGATATCTGTCTAGGCTCATAGTGGCATGGTGCCAAGATACTCCTCGAAGAGGCATCCTTGGCCTGAGCAGAGTCCACATTCTCTGACCCATCACTGAATTACTTTGTGTGTTCTGCAATGGGCATGGTACACAAGAAGGAAACTGGTCAGTTTAGATTGATCCATAATCTGTATGCCCTGAAAGGGGCATCTGTCAATGACACCAACAACCCACTGGCCTGTTCAATCAAATATGCTTCCGTTTATCAGGCAAGGCCAAGGCATATGGGGTAGGACACCCACCTAGCCAAGACTGATAGTGAGTCTGCATTCCGCTTTCTCCTTGTGCACCCTGATGATTATCACTCGCTGGGTTTTCAGTTTAAGGGCGAATTCTAGTATGACATGTGCATGCCAATGGGCTGTATCCTGCACCTATTTGAGCAGTTTAGTCCCCTTCTTGAGTGGATATTCACTCAGCCAACTGGGTGTCAGGATGTCGTCCATCACCTGGAAGTTTTCCTATTCATGGGCCCACCAAGTTCCTCGGAATGCGAGCAGGCGTTGGGGGCGTTCAATACGCTACTATGTAACTAAGGACTCCCACTCGCGGCTGTCAAAATGGTGGGGCCTTCTACTTCCTCGGCATTGAGGTTGACTCCATGGCTGGCGAGTGTTGCCTTCCACTGGAAAAGGTCAGGGCATTTAGTGAGTGAGTCGATATGGTATTGTCCGACAAACAGGCAATATTGCACAAGCACCAAATACTCGCAGGCCAGCTCAACTTTGCACTCAGGATCATTACCATTGCGAGCCCCTCCACTAGATCCATAGCTGGATCAATGACAGGTTTGACTAAGAAGCACCATCACAT
Source organism: Calotriton arnoldi (assembly GCA_963921515.1). Classification (NCBI taxonomy): domain Eukaryota; kingdom Metazoa; phylum Chordata; class Amphibia; order Caudata; family Salamandridae; genus Calotriton; species Calotriton arnoldi. Next base: position 344,281 of record CAWUFW010006617.1, read on the forward strand.
GCTGCTGTCTGCAAAAGTGAAGAAAGACTGAAGATCTGGTGCAGTTTTCTAGATCAGTTCAATGACTCATGGTCTGGCAAACACTACTCATTTCCAATCAACCCTTGGGCTTGTACACGGATGCAGCAGGGAGGGCTGGTTTTTGGGCAATTGTGGGTACCAGATGGTGTTGGGGTGACTGGCTATCTATTTGGCATGAGAATGGCATAACAAGAAATGTTTCTTTCCTTGAGCTATTCCCCATAGTTGCAGCAGGCACCATTTGGTCAGAGGAGTTCAGGGGCAAGAGTGTCATATTTTGGTCAGATAATATGTCAGTGGCTGATGCCATTGATCCAGCGCTATCAATAACATTTCTTCTCCTATATGTCTTTGGACGTCCAGGTGCAAATATCCCTCTTAAACACAACTATATCCATATGACGGTGGGGCCCATAACACCGCATATACATTCACTCACTCATTTATTCCCTGGATTTTATCCGTTCTTACCTAGGAGAAAACAGTTAATGATTTGCTGGAAGGAGACGGGATACCTTATTATAAAAACAACATAATACTTCTCATGCTCTAAGGTATTCCGCTCATTGGTCGATGGACCAACTAGTAGGAATCAGTTGATGGTGATTAAGACCAGCTCAATCACTATAAACCTTTAAACATTTACATTTATCATTGAGCTAAAGAACCACTGACTCATTGTTTTTAAAGATAATAAAGTTTATATAAAGTTTAGAAGCATTAATTAGTTTCAAATTTATTATTCAGGTTATTACATTTAGCATTATTATAAGAATAAATTGAATTTGCAATGCATACCTATTAGATGGAAAAATAAAGTTCGTCACAGCAAGAACTCCCGAAGGATCTATCTATCTGTCCTGGAAAACAGGCCTTCTCGTTCCTTTCCCTTTTAGTATTTTAAGAATAAAAGTCTAATAGTTTAAATGGAAAAATCTATTAGGATTAAAAAGGTTCTCCAATAGCAGCGTCTCATGCTCAATCAAAAATATAAACTAGCAGCCGCAGCATCAGTTCGTAAAAACGGCAGCGTTGAAAACAACAGCATCAATAGCAGCTAGCAGCAACAGCAGCAGCCCCCTCCCCTCTAAGAGTAGGTCTTCTTATACCCTAATACTAGCTTACTAAGTGAAAATGTTACATCTTTATGGCGAGATTCTCTCTAATTGGTCCATTCGGGTCAGTATACATCTCATTATGAATATCCTTGTTTCAACCAGTTCTTTGTGGCAAGTTCATACTTTTGTCTTTCTCACGGGTTCATGACATTACCCCTTAGTTCATAGGTTTCAAACTGTATCCTTTTCTGATACTTTTCAGTCGATTAGTTTATTGTCCATTCATTTATTCACTGCGACTTCTCACGCTTTTCGCTGTCTTGCTTTGGCACACGTTTATGCGATAAGGTCATCACAGCCTTGACCACGCTTCCATCCTAAGCTTTTGGAATGATCACATGATCCCTCTTGTTCACGGCTTTTCTCTCTTTCGTAACCCCTCTCGCGCCTGCGTACTCTAACTCATGGCGGCCATTTCATTTTGCTGCTCAACAGGCCTAAGCGCACGATTATAAAGATAAACAAAACATAGTTAAGAATAAAGAATATAAGCCTTTTCGTTTCCCTCCCGTCATTCTACGTACCCCAATTAGGTATTACCTAGCAAAAGCGACATATAAAGCTATTCCTTACTTACCAAAGCTTCTTTTTGCCACTACACAGCTTATTTCCAAGCACAAATCATGCATTTATTATTCTAATTAGTACGCAATTGTCAGACTTATGTTATCCACGTTAACAATTGTAAATTAGTTTGCACATATATAGCGTGTTACCTTTAACCCTTTACATGTAACATACATGGTTGGTTATTCACTAAGACGAACCTGTATGTTAATTTATTTAATGTAAATATTAGGAGGTTAAAAAATTTTCATTTACCCTGCTCCATCAACTCCCCCTTTGGTGATTTTTAATATCACCACAAAAAAACCCATGTTATACAATTCTATCAGATAGCATATTTCTTTGTCCGTTTGTTTTTGTTAGTTTTACACAACTGTATCCCTTTCAACTTGTCTCTTTGTCTTCTTATACATGTTTTCTTTTATTTCTTCTAGTTCTATTTCACCCATTTATTCCTCTTTCTCTTTCTTTGTTTATCTTATTTTCTTTTTCTATTTTGTTCTGCCTTCTTCTCTTTATACATGTAATGATTAGCTTCAGTACTAAAACTATTATGATTATCATGGTCGCTACTATTATTATTTTCCCTATTACTAATCTACTCATTCTAGTAAACCAATTTATTACTGAGGAAAAACTCTTACCAAGTTTTCCCAATGCATTTTCAACCTCCAGTGGAACAAGTTCTTTGTGCAAATTGGTAATATTCTTAATATACTTTTGTATTTTTTCACTTTTATCTGGAATGTAAGTGCAACAATGTTGGACTTTCAGCATTCCACAGACTCCACCCTCTTTTGCCAAAAGAATGTCAAGGGCAAGTCGATTTTGCATCACCATAGCTCTCATGGCAACCATTTCGGTATTTACCATCAAGAACCCTCCAGCAGTATCTGTAGATAAACGATCTACTACTGTGGATAATTTCCGAATTTTAAATGCATTCAAAGATATTCCCACTGCTGGTATCAATGCTCCAAAAACATCACCTACTATTTCTGAAAAGTTCTCCCTTTTCCTACGTGTAAATGTCTTTACCATTTCGTGTGTTCCCTTTTCTGTTCTATCTACATGAAAAATCTTTGGAACGACCAGGCCTAAGTAACATGATCCATACCAATGGTCCGGCAACCTGTAATAAGCTCTGTTACCACAAATATAATAGATCCCAGGAAATTGGATCTTTTCCCCCTTTGAATCCCCAACCTCCTAAAATGTTATAATTGTCTTGGCAATCACTGGAACCCACGAAATAATTGTCATATCTTGTTCTATTTCTTCTAATGCACAACCTTCCCTGTTGGGGCCAATCCAGAGACATAGCTGCATTTGTCTTTTTCTTGTCATGATTTTCTTCCTCAAACGCCCAAAGAGGTGTTTTTGTCTCTTCTATCACTTTTCTTTGAAATTTCACTCTTCTATCCTCGACCATTTCTAAAAATACCTTTTCTTCATTTCTTAACTCACAGGTAAGGTTGTTTTTAACTATATCATCTAATATTAGAATCTTATCTTCTATGAAAAATTCACCAAATGTTTTTGCTTCTTTCACTTTATTTAGTTCTGAAACTACAGGAATCTTTGCAAAAATCTTATCTATATTAGTGTAATAATATTCTAATCTTCCAGTCTTGCAAAATAGACTTGCTAAAACACTACATGTTATTCCATACGTCAAAGGAAGGTGATGATAGGTCACACCTTCTGCAACAGATGCAGGTAATTGCATACAAACATAACAATCTCTTATATACATTGTTTCTACATATTCATATAATAATTTAGTAAAAACATTCTTTAAAAAATCTGTTATTGATTTGTCTTTATGCAATTCTGCACTACTTTTAAATATAGCTGTTTCGTGCACATTAGCTCCTTTTTCTTTCTCTGTGTTGTTAGACGTTTCTTCTACAGCAAAACTAATTGGAATGGTGATTGCTAAAATAATCCATACTGTCATTAATAATCCTGTACAAAAGAAGCACATCTTACACCACCTGCTTAAGAACTCACATCTACACTTTCTATCTTTAGTATCTACCATTTTGTTATTGTTACCTACTTTATAACGTGTACAGAAAAATGTGTCAACACACCTCAGAAATGACCTCTTAGTCACCCTGCACTTTCACTTTATCTTTGTTTGGTACTTTCTTTTAGTTCTTTTCAGAACTCTTTCTTTGTCAGATCCAGTGTTTTCGTCAAATCTGATAAAATTTGTTCAAATTTCTTCAAGTTTGTTGCACTTCACCTTCACCCATTTGGTTGCAGCTTTCTTCTAGCTTTTCGTGAGTGATCTCTTCTTCTTTGATATCAGTCAATGCAATGTATAACCATTCAGGCGATTTATACTTCAGATTTGCTTTCTTTATTCTTTTTGTTTTCTGCAAGTGTTTTCCACCTTGTTTCTCTGGTTCTTTTTGACTTGTTATCTCATTTACTTGTTCTGCACTTTTTCCATCTAGCCTTATGATCTTGTATCTCAGTTTTCTAACTTCGTTGGGCCAATTGTCTTCTTTTCTTGGCCTTTTTGGTTCACTTTCTTTTTCCTCTCTTTCTGTTCTCCAAGTTCTCTTTCTCGACTCTAGTTTCCGGTTTCCTTCTTCTCCACTTTCTTCTGATTCTGTTTCAGTTCTTCCTTTATTGTCTCTTATCTTAAATTTTATAATTTCATTTCTTTCATCTATTTGTGGTTTTTCTCGTGTTTTCTTTTGATCACCTACTTCTGTCCCTCCTCGAGGTTCTTCCGAATTTGTGTCAATCTCTCTATCTGCCTCTAAATTTCCCTGTTCTTTTGTTCGTCGATCTGTCCCTATTGCTCCTCGGGGATCTTCCGATTCTTCTAACTTTCTATTTGAAACTCTCCCTTCTTCGTCTATTAATATTATCTCTGAAGTGTTTTCACCACAACTTGTACTTGGTCGCTCACTATTACTGTCTTTTTGCTCAGTTTCTTCTTTTATATTATCAAATTTCCAATTTCTTTTCAGATTTTCCTCACAATCCGAATGCTCTGTATCAGATGCTGAACTGGTGTCTGATATTTCCAGATGTCGACTCACATGTCGATCTCAGATTCTGGAACTTCTGCTATTTCCTCCACTCCTCCTGTCGTTGCACTTGTAGTTGGGTCTTCCAGATGTCGACTTACAGGTCGATCTTCAATTTCTGGAACTCTGTTCGTCTCTTCCTCTACATTGGATGCTGAACTGGTATCCAATACTTCCAGATGTCGACTTACAGGTCGATCTTCAGGTTCTGGAACTCTGATGGTGTGACTGGCATGTACCCAGTGTTTCACTCCAGCACATTTGACTGCAGTTGTTGTCACCAGGATCACTTGTCGTGGTTGGTCCCAGCGAGGAACCAAACATTTTTTTCTTCGATGGACTTTTATGCGGACCCAATCTCCTGGATTCAAATCGTGAGCCGATTTTCTTTCAAGAGTGGTCGCATCCGGTCCAACCTGATGAAACACAGAACGTACCACATCAGCCAATCCTTTGCAATAATCCAGCACCAGATCATCAGTTATAGTCAGTAGTTTGTTGACAGGTACATGTGCTTGTCTCATTGCTCATCCCATAATTATCTCATGGGGACTGAGTCCTGTCTTTCTTTCCGGTATACTTCTGATTGTCATTAAGACTAATGGCAAGGCATCTGGCCATTTGAGTCCTGTGGCTTGACACATTTTACCCAGTCTGTTCTTAATTGTTCCATTCACTTGCTCTACTATTCCAGAAGCCTCTGGTCTGTATGCACAATGCAGTTTCTGTTTAATACTAAGTGCTTCACAAATCAATTAAACCAATTCGTTTTGAAAATGTGTTCCTCTATCTGTTTCAATCGTTACTGGGAAACCATACCTTGGAATGAATTCTCGCAGCATTAGTTTTGCTACCGTAATTCCATCATTCCTTCTGGTCGGGTATGCTTCCACCCAACGGGAAAACAAACAGACGACTACAAGGACATACCTTAGTCTATTGCTCGGAGGCATTTCTATAAAATCCATTTGCATTCTCGTGAAAGGACCTCCCTCTCGTCCTATTGTTCCTAGACTCACTACTGTCTTTCTTCCTGGATTTAGCTGTTGACAAATAAGACACCTTTGACAAAGACTCTCAGCTATGGCTCTGAATTTTGGATTATACCATGTTTGTCTAAAAAGTCTGATCATTGAGTCTCTCCCAATATGAGCTTGTCCATGGTACATCCGTGCCATGTCAGAAATCATGCTATCAGGCATAACTGGTCTTTCATCCCTGTAAACCCAAACATCATTTTCCTCATGTTTTCTACATCCTGCTTTTATCCAGTTATCTTTTTCCTCATCATCTGCTGCTTCCTGTAATTGTCTCACCTCATCCCATGTCTCAACAGGGTTAGTAAAAAGCAAAGGACATGAAATATACTCTCTTTCTTGGTTCCGGTTCAATGAGACCACATTTGTAGCACAGTACTGTGCTATTTGATCCGCAAACTTATTGCCAACAGTTATGTAGTCTTCCCCATTTTTATGTGCATTGCACTTCACTACCGCAATCTGTTTAGGCAGCTGTATTGCTTCAAGCAACTTTTTCACAAACTCACCATTTCTTATCGGTGTTCCTGCAGACGTCAAGAAACCTCTCTGAGACCAGATCTGCCCAAAGTCGTACACCACTCCAAAGCCATATTGGCTATCCGTGACAACTGTTATTCGAACATTCTTTCCCAACTTGCATGCTTGAATTAGAGCTACCAACTCCGCTACTTGGGCAGAACGTATCCCTTTCAAACAAGATGCTTCCATTACAGCAGCTACTGTGCAAACTGCATATGCTGCACTTAGATCTCCATCATCCGTTCTCAAACATGAGCCATCCACGAATAGAATATAATCTGATTCCTTTAAAGGCTCATCCCGTATGTCAGGTCTCGGTTTTGTACAATACTCGAGTACATTCAGACAATCATGATCAACTTCATCCATTTGAATCACACTCTCTTCATCTGGCAATGATGTTGAAGGATTCACATTCATGCATCTGTCAATGGTCACATTGTCTGCACTCAAAATTACTTTTTCATACCTAGTCAGCCGACTATGTGTCATGTATTGGGTTTTGGTTCTTGTCAACAGAATTTCCACAGAATGAGGGACATATACTCTCAGTGGATATCCCATCACTATGCCTTCACTCTGCTCCAGACTTACACAAGTAGCAGCAACTGCTTTCAAACATCCAGGCAACGCTTTCGCTACTGGGTCTAAAACAGCAAAAAAATATGCAATGGGTCTTTTCATGTTTCATTGTCTCTGCACCAGGACTGAAAACGCACACCCATCTCTTTCACTGCAATACAACTCAAAATCTTTTTCATAGTCAGGCATTCCCAATGCCGGAGCTTCACACAGTTTCCTTTTTAGTTCTCTGAATGCTTTCATTTCCTCACCATTCATTTCAAAAGGATCTTTAACATCCTTCTTTGTTAATCTCTGTAATGGTTTTGCAATTAATGAAAATCCACTTATCCATTGTCGACAATATCCAACCATTCCTAGGAACATTCTTACCTCTCTTTGTGTCATTGGAGCTCACATTCCTTGGATTATTTTTATTCTTTCTTTCGTTACCTTTCGCACTCCCTTCTCAATCTTATGCCCTAGATACTGGACCTCTTGTTGACAAAACTGCAACTTTGATGGGGACACCTTATGTCCTCTTTTTGCTAAATGATTCAGCAAAGCAATTGTATCATTAAAACATGCTTCCTTTGTTTTTGATGCCACCAGTAGGTCATCAATATACTGAACCATCACTGACTTCTCTGGCATTTTCAAATCTTCCAATGATTTCTTTAGAATCTGATTAAAGATCGAGGGCTTTCTGTATACCCCTGAGGAATTCGGCACCATGCCAAAATACGCTCTCCGAACCTGAACGCAAATAATGGCTGGCTATCTGGATGTAATGGAATAGAGAAAAATGCATGGCACAAATCAATAACTGTGTACCATTCTGCTTCGCGTGGAATCTGATATAGAATTACAGCAGGGTTTGGCACTATTGGGCAGCAAGGCACAACAATTTTGTTTACCTTTCTCAAATCCTGTACAATTCTATATGTTCCATTCGGCTTTTTCAGTCCCATTATCGGCGAATTACATGGACTGCTCATTATTTCTCTCAGAATCCCTTGCTCAATCATTTTGTTTATTACTGGTGTTATTCCTTCAATTATTTCTGGTGTCAATTTATACTGTGGCGTATTTGGGTAACTCGTTCCTTCTTTAACAGAAATTTTAACAGGGTCTACTTCTTTCATTAACCCTATATCTTCTCCCGTGAAGTCCCACACTTCCTGTTTCACTGTTTCTTTCAGTTCACTTGGGATTTTCTCTACATCAAATATGGGAAATAAATCGTTCACTTCTGATTCTAACTTTACCATTGTCATTTTATACAATACATCTTCATCTGGGGTCTGAAATGCAATTCCATCTGGCGTACAATAGATGGTGCAGTTCATCTTGCAAAGCAAATCGCGACCTAATAGGTTCCCAGGACTGCAATCACATACCACAAATCGGTGCATTTCACTAAATGGACCAATTTTTACCTCCACTAATTTAGTAAGAGGCGCCTTAATTTGCTGATTCGAAACACCCACTACTTGGATATGTTCACCTGAGAGAGGAAGGTTTGGAATTTCCACTGACCTAACAGTAGAACGGGTAGCTCCAGTGTCCACAAGGAATGTTACATTTGCACCATTCACTTCTCCATCCACAAATGGTCCTGCTTGATCTACCTCTAGAGTTACGCCAAGCACGCACTCTTCCTCCTCTCCTAGGCACCGTCATAAACTTTCATCCGACTCATCACCATTCTGTCGTAGCCAGTACTGAGATATGGCAGCTGCGCGCAGCAATTGTGTTACCTGCTCTCCTCCGTAGAATCCTGTTTCTGCACTGTATTTCTGTTGATTAACACTCTTGGGAAGTGGTGGTTGTGGCACCTGACTTTGTTGGGTAACTACCTCACTCTGCACCTGTGGATTTAATGATTGATTTTCCGTATTAGGTTTTGGAGGAAATTTACACTCGTTTCTCCAATGCCCTAACTTTCCGCAGTTGTGGCATGGCCACTTTTTCTTTGCCTCTTCTATGCTCATTTGACCTTTTCCTTTACCTATATATGGTTTAAATCTAGTTGGTCCTGCCTCATTAACGAGATTACTCAATTGAGCTTCTTGCTTCTCTGCAACTTTCACTTGTGCCCACATTGCTTTCTCTTTCAATTTACGCTGTCTACTCTCAATGTCATCACTACAATATTTGGCATATCTCAAAACTTCATCCACTGTGCTATTCTGCCAACAAATCATATGCTGTTTAATCATTTCACTTATCTCTGGTTTCAAACCATAAACAAATCTATATACAAAATGACTCATATCCTTCTCATTTAGTGTCTCATAGCCACTATACTGTTTGAAAACTAACAGTAGCCTCTCATAGTATGCGTGTACTGACTCTTTACTCTCCTGTGTTGTTCTGTCTATTTTTACCCAATCCGTTTCTTTGGGCGGAATCTTATTCTTCAAATAGGTAATTACTTGATCATATTTCCTCATCACTTCTGGTCCTGGCGCTCCTGTTTTAGCATCCCTGGGATATTCTACAGTTGGCCAATCAATAGTAATCTTACATTCTGTCCACAAATCAGCTGGTACTACTATGTCAAACAACCCATCCAAATCTATCCACAACACCTTTGAAACTTTAACAAATCTCTCCACTTGTCTGTACCATTCTACTGGCTTCTCTCTCAATTTTGGGAAGTCATTTGTAAATGACAGTATATCCTGTCTAGACCATGGAACATGCACATTACTACCTCCTGGAGTTTCTCTCATCGGGTACTCCCTTACAATTGATTCCTTGTCTGTCACCGCAAAAGCCAAAGACGCTTTGTCTGTCACTTTCTCATTCCTTTTAGTCCATCTGCTTCTCCATCTATCCACATCACCCCATTTCCTCAGTAAAACAATTAATTCTTTTATTTGGGTTAATCTTCCTGATGTGTTCAAATTCTCTATATCTTTTTCGCAAAAATCTACTCTATATGGTTTCTGCAACGTTCTCACTTTTACAAATTCTACTCCTAGTTCATTTGCTGTTTCTTCTAATTTGTCATGTAAATTTCTAGCTCTCCATGTAATGCTCTTGCATAAGAACATAATCTCGTCATCCTGATAAGATTTCAGTTTTTCTGTGCCAATTGTCCCTAAGATCAATTCTTCCATGTCTATTTTTAACCTAATTACATCTAATGGTTTTGTTTCTGTCTCTTTCATTTTTAGAGTTTTCATCCATTCATTCAATTCATCTGGAGTCGGACCTACAGGCATACTATTTAATTCTATCCAATTTTTACTTCTTTCTGGTGTCTCTGATGCAGACTCAGTTACCATAGGTATTCTCCTAAACTCATTCTCATTTATCGTTAGATTAGTAGGTGGGCTTGGTCTATATGTACTAACCAAGTTTCTTGCACCTTCACTGTCAAATTCCATCCCTTCTTTCCTTCTTTGCAAGTGTGAATTCATAGGAATGACTAAAGAGTGTTCTTCAATTTTCTGATTCTCAAAAACTGGTATTACTGGACCTATTGTTACTGGTACAGTTACAGCTTCCATATTCATGGTTAATTCTCTTATCTTTTCAGTTAATTCTCTTGTGGTTTTTGCTAATTCAGTTGTATTGTCACTTTCTGTCTTCTCATTTTGTGGAGTTTTCAACTGATCTTGTGACCTAATTATCTCATATCCTCGTTCGGGATTTTTATTCCTCCCAGTTTCCATTGGCGGTGCATTAGGTGTCACCACCGCAGAATTCTGTTGGTATGGAGGTGGGTTTCTGTTTAGAATATCTTCCAGCAATTCATCTTCTGTCTCACTACCACCATACCCATACTTTTCAGTAACCACATGTTTCTTTTTCTCTGTACACTTTCTCTTTGCTTCTTCCTCAACTGTAAAAGCCGGAAACAAATCTCCTGTCATATTAGCATATCTCCAACGCTTTATTCTGTCCTCATGATTCACTCCCCACAACCTTCCGGGTACAAACTCATGATTTCTTAATCCTCTGAATCTTTCTCGTTCATACATCTCATCTTCCCATTCACTTAATGCTTCAAACTGTGTCGGTCTAGGTTTAGGTTCAAGCATTGCCATTTTCTCTCTCAAATTTCGAAGTACAGCTACACTAAATGAACCATTCTCAGGAAAAGCCAATGCTCCATCATTTTTAGTATATTTAGTCCAATTTTCTAACCATATGCAGGTATGATATCCGTACTTCAACATCATGTGCGAAGCTGGTGACTTCGGCGGATGAATTACTTGTCCCTCTCTAGTCACTACCTTTTTGTCTTTCTTAAAAAAGTTCTTAATTTTTGACATCCACGACGTTTTCTCTCTACCATACTCATAATAAGCCATGATTCACAATTTCTTTCCCTTCTCAAAAGTCCGCGATTCAACACTGTTCTCTATGCGTTATTCGGACCTATCCCAGCGCGACTCACACCAACGCTCCAATCCTAAGCTTCTACGTCACTGGTTTATCTGACCAATCCCAGCGCGACTCACACCAACGCTCCAATCAGAGCTGCTTCTGTATGACAGCGCACTGTCCAATCCCAGCGCGGCTTTTGTCTACGTCAGTTTTGTATGACTAGCGCACTGTCCAATCCCAGCGCAGCTTTTGTCTACGTCAGTTCTGCTCCTGAACCCTCCTTTACAAAATTTATCGGCAATTTACTTTTCAACAGTTCTTTGTTAATTACAACATTAAAAACACATTTCCATTGTCTGATTTCGCTAAACAAAAGTGACAGTCTATTCTAGCTCGCAAGAATACAGTTTCGTTCGATAAGTGTAGCACTTCCCTCTACCTTACCCTTCTTTCAAGCAAGGAGTAAACCCGTTTCTCTGGGGATAAAACACATGTGGAGACTACACTGCTCCTGAGAATTAAGGCCAGAGTTTCACAAGAAAACCGGTTGCTATTTCACTCACACACCTTTTATACAGAAAATGTCCCTATCATAACACAACCTGTGTTATCATCAATATGAACTCAGACAATGCACTATTCCATGTGGCTTCTCTTGCCACACGTGTTCCACTTCCTACTTCCCGGAAGCGTTAAAACTTTGACTTACATATAACATAACGTGACTCAACATAGAATGTTAGACATAAAATAATCAATAATCAATAATCAATAATCACCAAACTAATCTATAGTAACCATAACTCTGCTACCAAGAAATCTGATCCAGCGCTATCAATAAAATTTCTTCTCCTATATGTCTTTGGACGTCCAGGTGAAAATATCCCTCTTAAACACAACTATATCCATATGACGGTGGGGCCCATAACACCGCATATACATTCACTCACTCATTTATTCCCTGGATTTCATCCGTTCTTACCTAGGAGAAAACAGTTAATGATTTGCTGGAAGGAGACGGGATACCTTATTATAAAAACGACATAATACTTCTCAAGCTCTAAGGTATTCCGCTCATTGGCCGATGGACCAACTAGTAGGAATCAGTTGATGGTGATTAAGACCAGCTCAATCACTATAAACCTTTAAACATTTACATTTATCATTGAGCTAAAGAACCACTGACTCATTGTTTTTAACCCCTTCAATGCTTATGACGAGCTGGACTCGTCATGGCACACAGTGGTTGTGTGCTCATGACGAGTCCAGCTCGTCAAAAGACCCACCCACGGGGGAAGCTCTGGCGCTCCCCCCCGTGGGAAGGCGATCGTTGTGTTTTTTTGGGGGGAAGGCAGGGGAAGGGCTTCCCCTGCCTCCCCCCCGCACTCCCTATCAATGACGTCAGCGCGCGAGGCGCGCTGGCGTCATTGAGGGTTTCCTTTTCTTCCCGACGCGCTGGAAGTCATTTGCTTCCAGCGCGTCGGGGAAATCAGGTGAGTTTTGGCTCCGGGGAGGGGGGGTTTGAAACAAAAGAGGCATCGAGGGAAAGGAAAGGGTTTTCCTTTCCCCTGATGCCTCTTTTGTGCATTCCTGCTGCACGATCATGCGATCGTGCAGCAGGAATGCCCACTAGGCACCAGGGATTTTTTTTTTTTTAAATGCGCATCAAAATACTGTTTGGGGGAGCAGCCCCTTGGGCAAGGGTCGCTCCCCTTTTGGGGGCCATATGTTTTTGTGCTTTGCCCCCCTGGGGGGGGGCAGTTTTTCGTATTGTGCCCACTAGACCACCAGGGAGAAACGGTGGGGAGTGGCCCCTTGGGCAAGGTTCACTCCCCTTTGGGGGCTTTGTTTGTGGCCGATCGGCCAAAGGATAGTGCCCTTTATTTATTTATTTTATTTATTTATTTTAATTAATGCCTGTGTGGACTGTACCCGAAGGTGTCAGAGCGCTTCACAGTAGGACAGTAACATTACATGAGGAGAAGGTTACAAGTGAGCATAATACAAAAGGAAACGTTACATTACATGAGGAAAAAGTGACAATTGTGCAAATAACAAAACAACCAAGATACAAAAAGAGGTATGCGTTACAAGAGGAAAAAGTGACACGTGTGCATACATGAGATAGAAAATACAAATAGAGGTATAATACTGCAATAAGTGTCAGTCACTCAGAACACACTGGGAAGGCACTTCTATAGGCATGGAGTACAGATTTTCCTATAGTGGAAGAACTTCTTTGAGGGAGTAGAGAGGGCGTGAATTAAACAGGAGACTTAAAATGAAGGGTACACAAACATAAAATCCAACACAGCACGCAAGGGTGAGGAATGTACAGGAAAAAGTACAAATTTACAATGAAGAGCGAAATTCCTAGAGGGGGCTGAGAGTGAAAGTATTAGTTCTGAAAGTGTCTTTGGAAGAGAAGAGATTTGAGGTCAGCTTTGAAGATCCGGGTAGAGGAGGTGGCACGGAGCAATGGGGGAAGCGAGTTCCAGATTCTCACTGCATTTCCTGAGAAGGATTGCGCCATCGATCTTTCCCTTTTTGAAGACGGGGGGGGGCTCAAGCAGAAGCTTTTCCGCATTGCGAGAAGGGCGAGAGCCACCGGACAATTTCAATTTATTTGCCAGGTAACGAGGGGAGGAGGTGTGTAAGGCTTTGTGTGTGATGCAGGCAGTTTTGTAAATAGATCTTGCCTCGATCGGAAGCCATCGAAGAGAGGATAGGAGTGACGTGGTCGCTTCGTTTAGACCCTGAAATGAAGCGAGCTGCTGAATAGAGGATGGATTTGAGAGGGAGAGGTGGGATTTGGGTAGGCCCGTCAGAAGAGAATTGCAATAATCCAGTCTTGAGAGAACCAGAGATTGTACCAAGGTTTTTAAGTCTTTCTCCGGGAAGAACCGACGGATCCCCCGTAGAAGGCGCAACTGGTAACGTGCGTTCTTAGCAATAGAGTTGATGTGGGAGATTAGGTTGAGTCTTTTGTCAAGAATGACACCTAGGGATTTAGCGCTGTCGACAATGATGGGTTTGTTGTTGAGTAGGTTCATTGTCAGTGAAAGTGCTCTCCCACCCTCGCAGCTCCACCATTAAGTGAGGCCTGCCCCTGCCCCTGCACTCTCGAGTGTTGGTGATCGAGGCCCTCCTCCACCCGTAGGTGTCCCTGCGCCTCATCCCTGGTGGTCCAGTAGACCTCTGTCTCCTTCCTCTAACTCTGCTCTTTCACTCGTTTTTCTACCCTTTTTTTATCTTTCACCTTTCTGCACTTTTCTGCATCTCTGCTCATTTGTGCCTTATTTCTGCTCATTTTCCCTTCCTCTCGCTCTGCCCTTTCACTTGTTTTCACTCGTTTTTCTACCCTCTTTTATCTTTCACCTTTCTGCACTTTTCTGCATCTCTGCTCTTTTGTGCCTTATTTCTGCTCATTTTCCCTTCCTCTCGCTCTGCCCTTTCACTAGCTTTCACTCGTTTTTCTACCCTCTCTTATCTTTCACCTTTCTGCATCTCTGCTCTTTTGTGCCTTATTTCTGCCTATTTTCCCTTTTTTCTTTATCCCTTATTTCCTCCCTTTACCTTTCCCCGTCGCTGCTGCCCCCGCAGCCCCTCCCCCCCCCAGCGCGAACGGCCCAATCCAGCTCCCCTCCCCGCTCCCGCCTCCCAGCTGTCCAGCCCTCCCCGACCCCTACTTAATGGCGGCCACTGCGGGGACAGGCGAGCAAGACCACTGACTCATTGTCAGTGAAATTGCTCTCCCACCCTCGCAGCTCCACCATTAAGTGAGGCCTGCCCCTGCACTCTCGAGTGTTGGTGATCGAGGCCCTCCTCCACCCGTAGGTGTCCCTGCGCCTCATCCCTGGTGGTCCAGTAGACCTCTGTCTCCTTCCTCTAACTCTGCTCTTTCACTCGTTTTTCTACCCTTTTTTTATCTTTCACCTTTCTGCACTTTTCTGCATCTCTGCTCATTTGTGCCTTATTTCTGCTCATTTTCCCTTCCTCTCGCTCTGCCCTTTCACTTGTTTTCACTCGTTTTTCTACCCTCTTTTATCTTTCACCTTTCTGCACTTTTCTGCATCTCTGCTCTTTTGTGCCTTATTTCTGCTCATTTTCCCTTCCTCTCGCTCTGCCCTTTCACTAGCTTTCACTCGTTTTTCTACCCTCTCTTATCTTTCACCTTTCTGCATCTCTGCTCTTTTGTGCCTTATTTCTGCCTATTTTCCCTTTTTTCTTTATCCCTTATTTCCTCCCTTTACCTTTCCCCGTCGCTGCTGCCCCCGCAGCCCCTCCCCCCAGCGCGAACGGCCCAATCCAGCTCCCCTCCCCGCTCCCGCCTCCCAGCTGTCCAGCCCTCCCCGACTCCCTACTTAATGGCGGCCACTGCGGGGACAGGCGAGCAAGACCACTGACTCATTGTCAGTGAAATTGCTCTCCCACCCTCGCAGCTCCACCATTAAGTGAGGCCTGCCCCTGCACTCTCGAGTGTTGGTGATCGAGGCCCTCCTCCACCCGCAGGTTTCCCTGCGCCTCATCCCTGGTGGTCCAGTGGACCTCTGTCTCCTTCCTCTAACTCTGCTCTTTCACTCGTTTTTCTACCCTTTTTTATCTTTCACCTTTCTGCACTTTTCTGCATCTCTGCTCTTTTGTGCCTTATTTCTGCTCATTTTCCTTCCTCTCGCTCTGCCCTTTCACTTGTTTTCACTCGTTTTTCTACCCTCTTTTATCTTTCACCTTTCTGCACTTTTCTGCATCTCTGCTCTTTTGTGCCTTATTTCTGCTCATTTTCCCTTCCTCTCGCTCTGCCCTTTCACTAGCTTTCACTCGTTTTTCTACCCTATCTTATCTTTCACCTTTCTGCATCTCTGCTCTTTTGTGCCTTATTTCTGCCTATTTTCCCTTTTTTCTTTATCCCTTATTTCCTCACTTTACCTTTCCCCGCTGCTGCTGTCCCCGCGGCCCCTCCCCCCCAAGCGCGACCGGCCCAATCCAGCTCCCCTCCCCGCTCCCGCCTCCCAGCTGTCCAGCCCTCCCCGACCCCTACTTAATGGCGGCCACTGCGGGGACAGGCGAGCAAGACCACTGACTCATTGTCAGTGAAATTGCTCTCCCACCCTCGCAGCTCCACCATTAAGTGAGGCCTGCCCCTGCCCCTGCACTCTCGAGTGTTGGTGATCGAGGCCCTCCTCCACCCGCAGGTTTCCCTGCGCCTCATCACTGGTGGTCCAGTGGACCTCTGTCTCCTTCCTCTAACTCTGCTCTTTCACTCGTTTTTCTACCCTTTTTTATCTTTCACCTTTCTGCACTTTTCTGCATCTCTGCTCTTTTGTGCCTTATTTCTGCTCATTTTCCCTTCCTCTCGCTCTGCCCTTTCACTTGTTTTCACTCGTTTTTCTACCCTCTTTTATCTTTCACCTTTCTGCACTTTTCTGCATCTCTGCTCTTTTGTGCCTTATTTCTGCTCATTTTCCCTTCCTCTCGCTCTGCCCTTTCACTAGCTTTCACTCGTTTTTCTACCCTCTCTTATCTTTCACCTTTCTGTATCTCTGCTCTTTTGTGCCTTATTTCTGCCTATTTTCCCTTTTTTCTTTATCCCTTATTTCCTCCCTTTACCTTTCCCCGCCGCTGCTGCCCCCGCAGCCCCTCCCCCCAGCGCGACCAGCCCAATCCAGCTCCCCTCCCCGCTCCCGCCTCCCAGCTGTCCAGCCCTCCCCGACCCCTACTTAATGGCGGCCACTGCGGGGACAGGCGAGCAAGACCACTGACTCATTGTCAGTGAAATTGCTCTCCCACCCTCGCAGCTCCACCATTAAGTGAGGCCTGCCCCTGCCCCTGCACTCTCGAGTGTTGGTGATCGAGGCCCTCCTCCACCCGCAGGTTTCCCTGCGCCTCATCCCTGGTGGTCCAGTGGACCTCTGTCTCCTTCTTCTAACTCTGCTCTTTCACTCGTTTTTCTACCCTTTTTTATCTTTCACCTTTCTGCACTTTTCTGCATCTCTGCTCTTTTGTGCCTTATTTCTGCTCATTTTCCCTTCCTCTCGCTCTGCCCTTTTACTTGTTTTCACTCGTTTTTCTACCCTCTTTTATCTTTCACCTTTCTGCACTTTTCTGCATCTCTGCTCTTTTGTGCCTTATTTATGCTCATTTTCCCTTACTCTCGCTCTGCCCTTTCACTAGCTTTCACTCGTTTTTCTACCCTCTTTTATCTTTCACCTTTCTGCATCTCTGCTCTTTTGTGCCTTATTTCTGCCTATTTTCCCTTTTTTCTTTATCCCTTATTTCCTCCCTTTACCTTTCCCCGCCGCTGCTGCCCCCGCGGCCCCTCCCCCCAGCGCGACCGGCCCAATCCAGCTCCCCTCCCCGCCCCCGCCTCCCAGCTGTCCAGCCCTCCCGACCCCTACTTAATGGCGGCCACTGCGGGGACAGGCGAGCAAGACCACTGACTCATTGTCAGTGAAATTGCTCTCCCACCCTCGCAGCTCCACCATTAAGTGAGGCCTGCCCCTGCACTCTCGAGTGTTGGTGATCGAGGCCCTCCTCCACCCGCAGGTTTCCCTGCGCCTCATCCCTGGTGGTCCAGTGGACCTCTGTCTCCTTCCTCTAACTCTCCTCTTTCACTCGTTTTTCTACCCTTTTTTATCTTTCACCTTTCTGCACTTTTCTGCATCTCTGCTCTTTTGTGCCTTATTTCTGCTCATTTTCCCTTCCTCTCGCTCTGCCCTTTCACTTGTTTTCACTCGTTTTTCTACCCTCTTTTATCTTTCACCTTTCTGCACTTTTCTGCATCTCTGCTCTTTTGTGCCTTATTTCTGCTCATTTTCCCTTCCTCTCGCTCTGCCCTTTCACTAGCTTTCACTCGTTTTTCTACCCTCTCTTATCTTTCACCTTTCTGCATCTCTGCTCTTTTGTGCCTTATTTCTGCCTATTTTCCCTTTTTTCTTTATCCCTTATTTCCTCACATTACCTTTCCCCGCCGCTGCTGTCCCCGCGGCCCCTCCCCCCAAGCGCGACCGGCCCAATCCAGCTCCCCTCCCCGCTCCCGCCTCCCAGCTGTCCAGCCCTCCCCGACCCCTACTTAATGGCGGCCACTGCGGGGACAGGCGAGCAAGACCACTGACTCATTGTCAGTGAAATTGCTCTCCCACCCTCGCAGCTCCACCATTAAGTGAGGCCTGCCCCTGTCCCTGCACTCTCGAGTGTTGGTGATCGAGGCCCTCCTCCACCCGCAGGTTTCCTGCGCCTCATCCCTGGTGGTCCAGTGGACCTCTGTCTCCTTCCTCTAACTCTGCTCTTTCACTCGTTTTTCTACCCTTTTTTATCTTTCACCTTTCTGCACTTTTCTGCATCTCTGCTCTTTTGTGCCTTATTTCTGCTCATTTTCCCTTCCTCTCGCTCTGCCCTTTCACTAGCTTTCACTCGTTTTTCTACCCTCTCTTATCTTTCACCTTTCTGCATCTCTGCTCTTTTGTGCCTTATTTCTGCCTATTTTCCCTTTTTTCTTTATCCCTTATTTCCTCCCTTTACCTTTCCCCGCCACTGCTGCCCCCGTGGCCCCTCCCCCCCAGCGCGACCAGCCCAATCCAGCTCCCCTCCCCGCTCCCGCCTCCCAGCTGTCCAGCCCTCCCCGACCCCTACTTAATGGCGGCCACTGCGGGGACAGGCGAGCAAGACCACTGACTCATTGTCAGTGAAATTGCTCTCCCACCCTCGCAGCTCCACCATTAAGTGAGGCCTGCCCCTGCCCCTGCACTCTCGAGTGTTGGTGATCGAGGCCCTCCTCCACCCGCAGGTTTCCTGCGCCTCATCCCTGGTGGTCCAGTGGACCTCTGTCTCCTTCCTCTAACTCTGCTCTTTCACTCGTTTTTCTACCCTTTTTATCTTTCACCTTTCTGGACTTTTCTGCATCTCTGCTCTTTTGTGCCTTATTTCTGCTCATTTTCCCTTCCTCTCGCTCTGCCCTTTCACTTGTTTTCACTCGTTTTTCTACCCTCTTTTATCTTTCACCTTTCTGCACTTTTCTGCATCTCTGCTCTTTTGTGCCTTATTTCTGCTCATTTTCCCTTCCTCTCGCTCTGCCCTTTCACTAGCTTTCACTCGTTTTTCTACCCTCTCTTATCTTTCACCTTTCTGCATCTCTGCTCTTTTGTGCCTTATTTCTGCCTATTTTCCCTTTTTTCTTTATCCCTTATTTCCTCCCTTTACCTTTCCCCGCCGCTGCTGCCTCCGCGGCCCCTCCCCCCCAGAGCGACCGGCCCAATCCAGCTCCCCTCCTTGCTCCCGCCTCCCAGCTGTCCAGCCCTCCCCGACCCCTACTTAATGGCGGCCACTGTGCGGCCGCGCCACTGGCGCGCCGAAGGCGCGTCAAAGGCAAGCCAGTCTGCACCCGTCCGCGACCCGACCGCGACCAGCGCCAGGAACCCTGGACCTCTGCCCCGCCAACGCTACGACCCAGCAGCACTCCACGCACTCAACCCAGGCCGCAACAACAACTGCAAGCTAGCATCACCAGCCGACTCCCACGGACCCTTCAGCTGTCACCGCTGCCGGCACACCTGCAGCACCGCCAAGAACACAGATCCAGCACAACCCGCCCACAAGAACACAACCGAACCGAAGACCCTGCAATGCATCCTCCTCAACGTCCGATCCCTCCACAAACACGCCACAGAAATCTGGGACCTCCTCGACAGCACCACCCCGGACGTAGCGTTCTTCACCGAAACCTGGACCAACACCACCTTGGGACCGGACATCGCCATCACCATCCCCCAAGGATATAAGATCTCCAGGAAGGACCGCCCCACCCGCCCAGGAGGAGGAATCGCCATCGTCCACAAATCCAGCCTCCGCCTGAGCACAATCCCTGACGAGCCCACAGAACTGATGGAACACCTTCACCTCAAGATACTGGCCAGCCCCACCGCCACCCTCCGAGGAACCCTCATCGACCGACCCCCTGGACCCCGCGGACCCTTCGCCAACTCCATCACGGACATTATCTCCCCGCAGGCCATCGCATCCACCAACTACATCCTGCTGGGAGACCTCAACTTCCACCTCGACAACCAACTGGACCCCAACACCACATCCCTCCTGGACAACCTCCACAACATTGGACTGCGCCAGATCGTGACCGAGCCCACGCACTCAGCAGGGCACACCCTCGACCCCCTCTTCACTACAGGAAACTCCATCACCTTCAGCCACACCACCGAACTCCCATGGACCGACCATCGTTGCGTCCACTTCACCTTCAGAACACCCACCATCCACAGACACCAGCACCTGCTTCCACGAAGAAACTGGACCAAAATCACCGATGACCAGCTCACCTCCTCACTCAGCAACTCCACCCCAACCATTGCGGAAAACGACGACCCCAACACCGCAGCCCGAACCCTGCATAGATGGATCTCGGACAGCACCAACACCATAGCCCCCCTCAAGAAAAACAACAATACCCGCGTCAAGAAAGCCAGATGGTTTACCACCGAACTTCGAGAGTCCAGAAGCACATGCCGCCGCCTCGAAAAGGCCTGGAGGAACACCAAATCCACAGAAGCCCACGACAACTTCAGAGCCGCCACCAACGCCCACCATCAACTCATCAGAGAAACAAGGAAAAAAGCGATTGAAGACAGAATCTCCACCCACGCGCACAACAGCAAGGAACTCTTCAGCATCATCAAGGAGTTCGCCCAACTCACTAGCGAGTCTACCGACATCCCTCCCTCACAAGACCTCTGCGACAAACTCAGCACCTTTTTCCACCACAAAATCAAGAGCATCTACGACAACTTCGACGAAGACAACCAACACACAAAACCCTCACCAACCACCCCCGACACCCGGAACCCAGTGATTGACGACTGGACAGCCCTCACCACCGAAGACACACTGAAGACAATGAAGTCAATCCACTCAGGGGCCCCCACAGACCCCTGCCCCCACCACATCTTCAACAGAGCCGCCGACACCATCGCACCCATGCTCCGCCACACCATCAACCGCTCCCTGGCGACCGCCTCGTTCCACGACGACTGGAAACACGCCGAGGTCAACCCCCTCCTAAAGAAACCCTCAGCGGACCCCATCGACCTCAAAAACTACAGACCCATCTCCCTGCTCCCGTTCCCAGCGAAAGTCATCGAGAAAGCCATTAACAGCCAACTCGCCACATTCATTGAAGAACACAACATCCTCGACTCCTCCCAATCCGGCTTCAGAAAAAACCACAGTACGGAAACCGCCCTCCTCGCCGCAACAGACGACATCCGCACCCTACTGGACAAAGGAGAAACAGTAGCCCTCATCCTCCTCGACCTATCAGCGGCGTTCGACACAGTCTCCCACCGCACCCTAATACGCAGACTCTACGACGCAGGAATCCAGGACAAGGCCCTCGACTGGATCCACTCCTTCCTCTCCGGCAGGACGCAGCGGGTCAGACTCCCCCTTTCCTCTCGGACCCCACACCTACCACCTGCGGAGTCCCCCAGGGCTCCTCCCTCAGCCCGACGCTCTTCAACGTCTACATGGCTCCACTCGCCCCCATCGTCAGAACCTACGGACTCAACATCGTGTCATACGCAGACGACACCCAGCTCATCCTCTCCCTATCCAACGAGCCCAACACCGCCAGACGCAACTTTCGAGAAGGCATGGAAGCCGTCGCCAAATGGATGAAAAACAGCTGCCTACAACTAAACACCAACAAAACAGAAGTACTCATCATGGGCCCAAACCCCGATGCCTGGAGCGACACCTGGTGGCCCCCCGCCCTCGGAAACCCGCCAACCCCCACGGACCACGCACGCAACATGGGAATCATCCTGGACTCCGAGCTCAAAATGGACCGCCAGATCAACTCTGTCTCGTCTTCCTGCTTCCACACCCTCCGCCTCCTTCGTAAGACCTTCAAATGGATCCCCCTCGAACACCGAAAGGCCGTCACTCACGCCCTGGTCACCAGCAGACTCGACTACGGCAACACACTCTACGCCGGAATAAACAAAAACCTCACCCGCAAGCTACAGAACATCCAGAACGCCGCCACAAGACTGGTCCTCAACCTGCCAAAACACTGCCACATCTCCCAGCACCTGCGCACACTCCACTGGCTCCCTGTCGAGGCGAGAATCACCTTCAAGATGCTCACCCATGCACACAAGGCCCTCCACGGCACCGGACCAGCATACCTGAACAGTCGACTCAAATTCCACACACCCCAAAGGACCCTACGATCAGCCCAGCTCTCCTACGCCGTGGTCCCCCGCACCAGAAAGACCAGATCGGGAGGCCGCTCCTTCTCCTTCCTCGCGGCCAAAGCATGGAACACCCTTCCGCTCCACCTCAGACAGACAACATCACTCCCCATCTTCGCAAGAAACCTCAAAACCTGGCTCTTCGACAGACCCCCTCCTTGATGGATGGAACCTGCACCCCGCCCCCCCCCACCCCTAGCGCCTTGAGACCCTTACGGGTGAGTAGTCGCGTTTTAACAAACCCCTGATTGATTGATTGAGCTGATCCATCCAAGATTGAACAGGAGGAGGTGAGAGAGAGGTAGAGAGGAGGAGGAATTCAGTTTTGGCGGGATTCAGAATGAGTTGGTGATCTAACATCCAGTTGTGAATAGAGTTGAGAGTAGAGTTGAGTAGTGAGAGATCGTGTGCAGAAGATACCTTAAGGTATCTTCCCACTAGTCCACCAGGCATTTATTTGTGGAGAGTGACCCCTTGGGCAAGGGTCACTCTCCTTTGGGGGCAATATTTGTTGCTGTGTCTGCCCCCCAGGAGGGCAGATCGCCATGTTTTTTTTAAAAGTTGGGCCCACTAGACCACCAGGGATTTGTTTGAGGGGAGTGGCCCCTTGGGCAAGGGTTGCTCCCCTTTGGGGAGCATTAATTTGGCCGTTTCTGCCATCCTGAGGAGCAGATTGGCTGATTTGTTTTTTTGTAGGTCCACTAGGCCACCAGGGTTTTTTTATGTTGGGGAGCGGCCCCTTGGGCAAGGGTCGCTCCCCTTTATGGGAGGATGATTGTGGCCATTTCTGCCCTCTTTGGGTGGCAGAATAGCAGTATGTTTTTAGGCCCATCTGCCCCCAAGGAGGGCAGAAGCCAGTAGTCACCAGGGTTTTTTAAATTTTTGTGTTGGGGAGTGGCCAAAATGGCAAGGGTTGCTCCCCTTTTACGGGGGTGAATATTGTATTTATACTCTTTGGCCCACATACCCCTTAGCTTGGCTGGTGGATTGTGTGTGGACTGGTGCATTATTTGCATTTTATGATTGTAATGTTTTTTCTCTCCTTTTTATTCTAGTGTAAAGCTTTTGATTCTTGTTTGCGGTTTCGGCAGTGGTTGTTCTGCAGTTTTGCGTAATTGCATTTATTTGGTAAGAAAAATGTTTTTGTTGTATCTACTCCAAATGAGTATTATTGTCATGCATGAATGAATTTTTTTGTAAGTGGTGTCATAATGGCAGCATATTTGTTAGTGTTCAGAGCATGAAATTCTTTGCGATGTTTTGCATTGTCTTATGTGTAATTTTTTTTTTCTTCTTTTTTAGTGGGATATTGTTGATCTTCACTGTGTCTGTGCAGAGTAGGTGGTGGTGAGTCTAGCTGCTTCTGTCACGTGAGTGGTATAGTGTTGGAGTATATAGGTCTTTGTGATAAAGCTACATTTTGTTTATTTCTTTTTTTACAAAGGGTTTGTTGTTGTTGACTTGTTTGACAAGTAACCTTTATTAGTAAGCATTATGGCTAGCCGTAGAATGACTGCTCAGCAGGTGGTTGGTTTGCTTCTTGAATCTTCCTTTGAGCAGGATTATGAGACTGACAGTGCGTCTGAGGGAGAGGAGGGAGGGAAGATTCAGGCAGTGAGTTTTCTCTCCACATGGAATCATCGGATGATGAAGGTACTCTCAGTGCAGATGAAGGTACTCTCGGTGTGGATGAATCTACTCTCAGAACGGATGAAGTGCCTGTTTTAGAGGAGGATACTACTGTGCCGATGGTGCAAGAGGCATCTGGATTGCAGCGTGGGGCTGCTAGGCTTCCTACTGGAAGTGCTGGACTCTGGGTTGATCCAAACATGGTGCAGCCGGTGTTGCCTGCCTTTAGTGGTTATGCAGGGTGTAGAGTGGATTGTGAACATTATTTGCCTATACAGTATTTTCAGTTGTTTATGGATGATGTATTTTTGGGAGAGATTGTTGAGCAGACTAATTTGTATGCTGAACAGTTTTTGAGGGACAACAGTGCCAGACTTAGGCCCCATTCTAGAGCTACCCGGTGGAGTCCCACAAATCTGGAAGAGATGAAGAAGTTTTTGGGTTTGACTTTTTTGATGGGTTTGATAAGGAAGCCGTCCATGGGTTCATATTGGTCTACCAGTCCCTTGATGGCAACGGCCATATTTCCTGCAGTTATGACTCGTGATCGGTATTTACTTTTGCTTCGGATGCTGCATTTTGTTGATAATGGTTTGGCGTTGCCACGAGATCACCCTGAATGTGACCGTCTTTTTAAGATTCGGCCTGTTCTTGATCACTTTGTAGATCGATTTTCAGAGATCTATACTCCAGGGAAAGAAATATCTATTGATGAGTCTTTGGTCCTGTTCAAGGGCCGTCTGGTTTTTAGGCAGTACATTCCTAGCAAGAGGGCACGCTATGGAATTAAGCTGTATATGTTGTCTGAGAGTAGGACAGGATATGTTTTTAATTTGCGTGTGTACACTGGTAGGGATTCCACTATTGACCCCCCTGGTTGTCCGTCCACTTTTGGAGTTTCAGAGAAAATTGTGTGGGATCTTGCTAGAGGACTGTTTAACAGATGCCACCATTTGTACCTTGATAACTTCTACACTGCTGTGCAATTGTTTAAGGAATTGTTCAAAGTGGACACTTTTGCTTGTGGCACAATCCGCTCTAACCGTAAAGGTTATCCAAAAGAGCTTGTTTGCAAAAAACTTCAGAGGGGACAGTGCAGTTCCTTGCGTAGTGATGAACTACTAGCTGTGAAATTTGTGGACAGGAGGGATGTGTACATGCTGACTACCATCCATGTTGAGAGTACTTCACCTGTGGCTGTTTGGGGTCAGATTGCTGAAGTGCGCAAACCTGTGTGCATTTTAGACTACAATAAGCACAATACCCTACCAACTGTAGATATTGTCGTAACACCCATGGGAGTACATGGTGATATCTCGCTTGTGGATCATAACAAGTTATGTTACCCAAAATGCCCTGCAAACCTCAAAATGTCTGTCACATTTTCCTTGCAATATTGTGCCAAAATTTTCACGCTGCAGAAATAAACACATTATCTCAAAACGACCTGGTTTTGCAAGGGGGTCACCTGGGTTTTGGCCCAGGGCTCGGCGGCCACATAGGAAACCTACCAAACCCACACATTTCTGTAAAGTAGACACCCGGGGATTCCAGGGAGGTGTGGCTTGCGTGGATCCCCCAACGTTTTCTTACCCAGAATCCCTTGCAAACCTCAATTTTAGCTGAACAAATCACTTTTTTCACACATTTTTGTGTGGGAAAGTGTGGCATCACCGGGCTCACACAAATTTCCTACCACCCAGCGTTTTCCCAGGTCTCCCGATAAAAATGGTGCCTCACTTGTGTGGGAGGCCCAAGTACCCGCGACAGGCAAGGGCCCAAAACGTAGTGAGCGACATCAAAATTGCCTATCTCAAAACCACCTGGTTTTGCAAGGGAGTCACCTGGGTTTTGGCCCCGTGCACGGCGGCCATCTAGGAAACCTACCAAACCCACACATTTCTGAAAACTAGATACCCGGGGGCTTCCAAGGAGGTATGGCTTGCGGGGATCCCCCAACGTTTCCTTACCCAGAATCCCTTGCAAACCTCAATTTTAGCTGAAAGAATCACTTTTTTCACACATTTTTGTGTGGGAGAGTGTGGCATCACCAGGCTCACACAAATTTCCTACCATCCAGCGTTCCCCCAGGTCTCCCGATAAACATGGTGCCTTACTTGTGTGGGAGGCCCAAGTACCCGCGACAGGCAAGGGCCCAAAACGTAGTGAGGCGACATCAAAATTGCCTATCTCAAAACCACCTGGTTTTGCAAGGGAGTCTCCTGGGTTTTTGGCCCCGTGCTCAGCGGCCATCTAGGAAACCTACCAAACCCACACATTTCTGAAAACTAGACACTCGGCGGCTTCCAAGGAGGTATGGCTTGCGTGGATCCCCCAACGTTTCCTACCCAGAATCTCTTGCAAACCTCAATTTTAGCTGAAAAAATCACTTTTTCACACATTTTTGTGTGGGAAAGTGTGGCATCACCGGGCTCACACAAATTTCCTACCACCCAGCGTTCCCCAGGTCTCCCGATAAAAATGGTGCCTCACTCGTGTGGGAGGCCCAAGTACCCGCGACAGGCAAGGGCCCAAAACGTAGTGAGGCGACATCAAAATTGCCTATCTCAAAACCACCTGGTTTTGCAAGGGAGTCACCTGGGTTTTGGCCCCGTGCTCGGCGGCCATCTAGGAAACCTACCAAACCCACACATTTCTGAAAACTAGACACCCGGGGGCTTCCAAGGAGGTATGGCTTGCGTGGATCCCCCAACGTTTCTTACCCAGAATCCCTTGCAAACCTCAATTTTAGCTGAAAAAATCACTTTTTCACACATTTTTGTGTGGGAAAGTGTGGCATCATTGGGCTGACACAAATTTCCTACCACCCAGCGTTCCCCCAGGTCTCCCGATACAAATGGTGCCTCACTCGTGTGGGAGGCCCAAGTACCCGCGACATGCAAGGACACAAAACGTTTTGAGGCAACATCAACATTGCCTATCAAAAAATGTTTTGGGCCCTTGACTGTTGCGGTTACTTGGGCCTCCCACACGAGTGAGGCATCATTTTTATCGGGAGACCCGGGGGATCACTGGGTGGTAGGAAATTTGTGTGAGCCCGGTGATGCCACACTTTCCCACACAAAATGTGTGAAAAAGTGATTTTTTCAGCTAAAATTGAGGTTTGCAAGGGATTCTGGGTAAGGAAACGTTGGGAGATCCACGCAAGCCATACCTCCTTGAAGCCTCCGAGTGTCTAGTTTTCAGAAATGTGTGGGTTTGTAGGTTTCCTAGATGGCCGCCGAGCACGAGGCCAAAACCCAGGTGACCTCCTGCAAAACCAGGTGGTTTTGAGATAGGCAATTTTGATGTCAGCCTCATTACGTTTTGGGCCCTTGCCTGTCGCGGTTCTGGGCCTCCCACACAAGTGAGGCACCATTTTATCGGGAGACCTGGGGGAACGCTGGGTGGTAGGAAATTTGTGTGAGCCCGTGATGCCACACTTTCCCACACAACAATGTGTGAAAAAGTGATTTTTCAGCTAAAATTGAGGTTTGCAAGGGATTCCGAGTGAGGAAACGTTGGGGATCCACGCAAGCCATACCTCCTTGAAGCCCCAGGTGTCTAGTTTTCAGAAATGTGTGGGTTTGGTAGGTTTCCCTAGATGGCCGCCGAGCACGGGCCAAAACCCAGGTGACCCCTTGCAAAACCAGGTGGTTTTGAGATAGGCAATTTTGATGTCAGCCTCACTACGTTTTGGGCCCTTGCCTGTCACGGGTACTTGGGCCTCCCCACAAGTGAGGCACCATTTTTATTGGGAGGCCTGGGGAACGCTGGGTGGTAGGAAATTTGTGTGAGCCCGTTGATGCTACACTTTCCCACACAAAATGTGTGAAAAAGTGTTTTTTCAGCTAAAATTGAGGTTTGCAAGGGATTCTGGGTAAGGAAACATTGGGGGATCCACGCAAGCCATACCTCCTTGGAAGCCTCGAGTGTCTAGTTTTCAGAAATGTGTGGGTTTTGTAGGTTTCCTAGATGGCCGCCGAGCACGGGGCCAAAACCCTGGTGACTCCCTGCAAAACCAGGTGGTTTTGAGATAGGCAATTTTGATGTCGCCTCACTACGTTTTGGGCCCTTGCCTGTCGCGGTACTGGGCCTCCCACACGAGTGAGGCACCATTTTTATCGGGAGACCTGGAGGAACGCTGGGTGGTAGGACATTTGTGTGAGCCGGTGATGCCACACTTTCCCACACAAAAATGTGTGAAAAAGTGATTTTTTTCAGCTAAAATTGAGGTTTGCAAGGGATTCTGGGTAAGAAAACGTTGGGAGATCCACGCAAGCCATACCTCCCTGGAATCCCCGGGTGTCTACTTTACAGAAATGTGTGGGTTTGGTATGTTTCCCTATGTGGCCGCCGAGCCCCGGGCCAAAACCCCAGGTGACCCCCCCTTGCAAAACCAGGTGGTTTTGAGATAGGCAATTTTGATGTCGCCTCACTACGTTTTAGGCCCTTGCCTGTCGCGGGTACTTGGGCCTCCCCCACAAGTGAGGCACCATTTTTATCGGGAGACCTGGGGGAACGCTGGGTGGTAGGAAATTTGTGTGAGCCCGGTGATGCCACACTTTCCCACACAAAAATGTGTGAAAAAAGTGATTCTTTCAGCTAAAATTGAGGTTTGCAAGGGATTCTGGGTAAGGAAACGTTGGGGGATCCACGCAAGCCATACCTCCTTAGAAGCCCCCGGGTGTCTAGTTTTCAGAAATGTGTGGGTTTGGTAGGTTTCCCTAGATGGCCGCCGAGCACGGGGCCAAAAACCCAGGTGACCCCCCTTGCAAAACCAGGTGGTTTTGAGATAGGCAATTTTGATGTCGCCTCACTACGTTTTGGGCCCTTGCCTGTCACGGGTACTTGGGCCTTGTTAGAAATGGGATCTCTGGTTGGCTCAGGCTTGCGCCAAAGCCAGGCAGAGACCACCACTCTAGTCAGGGCGAGGAGTTACACGCCGACGATAACCCCTGCTCACCCCCTTGGTAGCTTGGCACGAGCAGTCAGGCTTATCCCGGATGCAATGTGTAAAGCGTTTGCGCAGCACACTCACACAGCAGCAACACACTAGGCACACCACAAAGGAACTCCACACAAGGTTATATAAAAAATAGCCTTTGTATTATCATAAATACCTTAGAAACATAATCACATAATATACAGTGCGCCAACTGGCACTAGGCAATATTCACAGGGGAATTATATACAGGACCAGGCCAATCGGGCCACGGTCAGAACCATCAGATCAGGTAAGTAGATGCAAATAATACATGTAGCGCACAACCAGTAATTACTGGTACAGGTAGGAACTTAGCACGAGATCCTGTAACCTACAAGATGGGACACCTACATCACATTAGGCATAAATCACATGAGGCAATAGGCCTCGTAAGCCTAAACACAGTGTGCCCCAATCGGGGGCACAACGCACTGACACTGGCCCCAGGCCAACTGGCCTCTCACCGGGGCTCAAATGCCCACTGTCCAGAATGTCCGGGCTGGCTGCACAGGCAGCAAAAGCAAAGTGCGCAATTGCACAAGCCTAAACGTGGCAGCTGCCCACTACTTGCTGGGCAGCTGTGAATAATTAACACGGGCACCGGCGTGCCCCCTGAGCCCCTCTCTGGGACTCAATCAACAAATGTCCCAACGTTGCAGCTGCCCGCTCTGGTGCGGCGCAGCTGTGAGCAAAGCGAAGGGGCCTCTAAATAAAATCACCCCCTCGGTGCAGCTGCCCTCTGCAAGCGGGGCAGCTGGGATCCACAAACGGGAGGGGCCCTGGCACATCTGTGCCCTCCGGGCCCTACTGGGCTTTTAAATAAAATTGGCCCCCACGTTGGAAAAATGGCACTGGCCCTCCACGGGCCGTCGGAGTCCCTCTCTGGGACTCCTAGACAAAAAGTGCCCCCTTGATGCAGCTGCCCGCAACTGCGGCGCAGCTGTGAAACTGACTTGGGCACCACTGTGCCTCAGGGACCAACGATCACTGCGCAATGGAGGGGGGGGCAAGCACCGAAAACGTGCCTCGAACCACCCCCTGACTACAGCCCCACTCACCCGAGTTCTGCAGGACTGCCCCCGACTCTGCAGACACACGCAGGGCTCTCCTCGTGGTTACGGGAGCCCCGCCACCAGTCAGGCTGCGTTTCCCCTCTCGGCGCCACTCACCCGCTCTGGGCAGGACTCTGTGCCTCCTCCGGTCTCATCAGTGGCCGTGTGAGGTCGATTTACTTCACCCGGGCCCCCTCCTGGGACCCGGGACTTCTGCTGGGACTCTGTGGTGGGCGCGGCAACACGTGGGGCTCTCCCCTCTCCACACGGGGAGGTCCCGCTCACCACGCCGCGCTCTTCTCCTTTTCTCGCCAGCTCCGGGGCTCCCAAGAGCTCACGGGAGCCCCGCTGGACACTTCCTGTCTCCCGGGCGCCTTCTCTCCTCTTCACCCGGTCCCTCTCCTGGGGGGGGCCGGGACTTCTGGCCGGGGCTCACGGAGGCGGGGTAGGCTCCCGTCCTCCTCTACCGGGGTTTCCTCTGGCTTCCCCTTTGCCGGACGGGACTTCCTGCTCTCCTGGCCAGGCCCCGCCCACGTCTCGGCGAGGGTTGCCTGACTTCCTGGTTGGCCCGGGCTGCGGCGGTGATCTCCTCAATACGGGGTAGGCTCCCGGTATTTTTAAATAAAGTCACTTGCGGGGTGGGCACCCGCCAGCACAACACACAATGCGGGGTGGGCACCCGCCTTTTCAGAGATGCGGGGGAATCCCCAGGCAGCAGGCCAGCGCTGCCAATTAAAGATAGAAGCGCTCTCTAAGCGCTAGGGCAAAGTCTCCCGCACTCTCTTCCTTGGGAAATTAGAGTATAGCGCTCACGAGGCGCTGGGGAGCCATAAAGTCCTTGCCAAGCCAAAAAAGGGAAGAGTCCTTGGTGCTGGGGACACCTCAGCAGCACAGCCAGGCAGGCCAGCACGCAGGGACCCCCAGGAAACAGCAGCTGGGTCCCGCGGCGGTTCCTCCTGGCAGAGTGTCCCCTGCAAGTCAGCACAACAGAGCAGAACAAGAACATCTTCATGGGGTCACAGTCCCCTCTTTTATACACCCTTTTCCTTTGTCACATAGCACAGGGCTGGGGAAAAACCAGGTGCAACTGGTTTTGGGGGAGCTTTGGAGCACTTTGTTTTGCTCAGCTCCTCTCTCCTTTCACAGGACAGGCTAGGGACATCAGACGCACCACAGGGGGTGGAGCCAGCATTGTGGAGGGAAGGCACAGCCCTATTCAGGTCCCAGGTGCAACTCCTCCCTCCCATCTAGATGCAGATCTCCCTATTCAGCCCTGCGCTGACTCACCCTGCCCCTCCTGGAGCCACACACACCTCCCAGCCCCTGTCACTCACAAAGCCAGACATGCAATTCACATCAGGCAGGCAGACACAGAGCACACATAAATGCCAACTTCTAAAAGTGGCATTTCCACACCAGTCATAATAAATCTGCGCACACCATTGCGCAGCATTTATTCTCACGAGTTCGCACATACTAAACTCGCCCCTGCACTCCTCTCACACCAGGAATTACCATGGACACACATATTCCCCATGCATTCCTATGGGAGGGCAGGACAATCTCACCACATGCACTCAGCGTGCGCCCGCACTTTACACTGGGACACAGGGCTAAAGTGCGCAGAGGCCTAAAACCACCAACACTACACAGGGAAAAGGCTAGGAGACGAGCAAAAGTTTAGGGGTGAACCTGCCAAAAGGGCCAAGTCCAACACAACCCCTTCCAGCCAAAACGCAGGGCA
The DNA here is from genome assembly GCA_963921515.1 of Calotriton arnoldi. Taxonomy (NCBI): domain Eukaryota; kingdom Metazoa; phylum Chordata; class Amphibia; order Caudata; family Salamandridae; genus Calotriton; species Calotriton arnoldi. The sequence goes on from CAWUFW010006617.1 coordinate 376,171, forward strand.
GACCAATCACCACCGTGATGGGCTTCCCTGCTTGGGGCGATAGAACACGGACGCGGGCCCGCAACTGCAGGGACACCCTCCTGTTCTACGCCACGGTGAACCCATGTGGTTCCTTCTGAAAAAGCTGTCCGGAGCAACTGGGCTACCCCACTGGTACTCCCTAGCTGTCCGCGGCCAGGACCAGGCCCTAGGCCATCCAGATGCCACTGGTCCTTGCCCATTCACAGAGTGGGGGTAGTAACCCCTGGCACATAGTAGCCATTCTCCACTCTTCCCCTCATCAGGGCAGGTCTAGACTGCCACTGATCCTCCAACCTAGGGTCTGCACCCTCAGGCGGACCAGAAGTCACGGGTGAGGCTCTCCTCCCCCTACCTCTTCTTTTAGGGCTCCGCACTCTCCTCCTTGGAGAGGCACCCTCAGAACACAACTCTCCCACCAGTTCAGGACCTCTCTCCAAAAACTGGTCTCCCAACCTAAGGTCTAAACCCTCAGGTTGCACCGGGGTCAGAGGCGAGGACTCCCTCCTCTGCACCCCCTTCCAGAGTTCTGCACCCTCCCAACTGGAGCGGTACCCCTGGAAGATGAACCGGTCAGGACACTGGTTACAGATGTCCCTTCCTCCAGATCAGGCGGATCCTGAACCTGGCCTCCCAACCTTGGGGCTGAACCCCACGGCTGAGCATTTGCCTGGCACACCAGGACTTCCGGGGCGCACACAGCAGCCCCCGAGGGTAACACATGACTCATGTGTTGCGTGACAGTCTGCGTGGCGCAGACCTCCCGACCCCTGTCCATCTGACAGTGCGCAGAGATCCCCCACGACAGAAGTGGTGTCACCATGGTCACTTCTAGGAGACTCAGCCCTTCTGGCTGGCCCCTGACCCACTGGTTCTTCCACTGGGGAACACATCCCCCTCTCACCCCTCAATCCGGACTTCTGTACCCTCCCAACTGGAGCGGCACTGCCAGACACCAGAACCACTGGAGCTCTATTTACAGATGCTCCAGGTTCTCCAGACACTAGGAGATCCTCCTCAAATGGACTAACAGGACAGCCTAGGCTCCCAACCTGGTGTTCCCTGAAGAAACCATCCAGGCTCTGAGACTGGGTTTCGGGCACCTGGGGACACTCAGTCCCACACTCACTCCTACTCCACTGAGACAGGATGTGAGCCCCTACACCCCTCCCACTACACTGGGACCTAGCTGGGCTACACTGAACCTCTTCCCCCATACAGGACGGGAAGATACCTGAGCCACTACTTTTGGGATCACTCCCCAATGCCTCTTCAGAACCTTGGGCCTCCACCCAGAGGTCTGCCTCACATGTAAACTCCCATAGATCAGAAAACCCACCCTCCAACAGGTGTTGGCGCAACCCCGGCAAACAACAACTGAGCAGGTGCTCTCTGATAACCAGATCGAACAGTCCTTCAAAATCCTGTTCCGTGTTAACCGTTACCCAATCAGCCAGTGCATCATTACATTCATCCGAAAAATCCACCCAAGACTGGTGAGACAGTTTCCTACTGCCCCTGAACTTCAACCTGTACTCCTCTTCTCTGGAACAAGGTACCATATTTTGGGAACTGGGACTTCCTGCACTGGACTGTATATTGCTGCCACCACTGGACTCCACCCTCACTGGGGAATCCAGAAAACTAAAACTGCCCTCAGGAGATAATTTCTCCCTGGCGAAGGCCCTCTCAGCCTCCGCCATCCTCTCCTGCGCTAAGACCCTCTCGGTCTCTAGCTTTGTCTCCTCCACACTCAGCTGCGCTATCTCCTTGGTATGCTCTAACCTGAGCTTCTCCAAAGCCAGCTGATGCTCCCTTTCTTCCCTCCTATCCACCCACTCCTCTGGGGACAGGAAAAGGGATGGGGCACTGCCCCCGACACTGGACCCAGCAAGGGACTCCCTATCTATGGGGTCCTCACTATCTACTGGCGTCCCTGTCCTGTCACTTTCTTCCTCCTCTTCAGACTCCTCAGGGCCCCCCTCAGACCCACCACCCTCTTGGCGTGCGGCCAGGGCCCTCTTCTCCTCATTGCGCTCACAGTCCCATTCATCCTTTTGCCATTGGATCAGGTTGTCCCTCAGTTTTGACTGGGTGTCTGACCCACTCACTGCTATGTCTCTCTCCTCACAGAACTCCACCAACTCCCCCATACTGTATCTAAAGAGACCACAAAAATCAAAAGCAGACTCCATTTTGGCAGGACGCTCCGGGACACGTGCAACACAGGAGACCTAGGTTTCTGAGCTGAAGCAAGAGTATACAATTTACAAATGACACTTTTAGGAGAAGAATTAAAACAAAACTCAGAACAATAATCCCCACAGACGTGATTATCTAAATGTAGAGTTTGTAGTGCAACCAGTTGTCGCTGTGGTACTGCGCAAATGCAAGTCCAAATCCCCACCGCTGACAACCAATGTTAGAAATGGGATCTCTGGTTGGCTCAGGCTTGCGCCAAAGCCAGGCAGAGACCACCACTCTAGTCAGGGCGAGGGAGTTACACGCCGACGATAACCCCTGCTCACCCCCTTGGTAGCTTGGCACGAGCAGTCAGGCTTATCCCGGATGCAATGTGTAAAGCGTTTGCGCAGCACACTCACACAGCAGCAACACACTAGGCACACCACAAAAGGAACTCCACACAAGGTTATATAAAAAATAGCCTTTGTATTATCATAAATACCTTAGAAACATAATCACATAATATACAGTGCGCCAACTGGCACTAGGCAATATTCACAGGGGAATTATATACAGGACCAGGCCAATCGGGCCACGGTCAGAACCATCAGATCAGGTAAGTAGATGCAAATAATACATGTAGCGCACAACCAGTAATTACTGGTACAGGTAGGAACTTAGCACGAGATCCTGTAACCTACAAGATGGGACACCTACATCACATTAGGCATAAATCACATGAGGCAATAGGCCTCGTAAGCCTAAACACAGTGTGCCCCAATCGGGGGCACAACGCACTGACACTGGCCCCAGGCCAACTGGCCTCTCACCGGGGCTCAAATGCCCACTGTCCAGAATGTCCGGGCTGGCTGCACAGGCAGCAAAAGCAAAGTGCGCAATTGCACAAGCCTAAACGTGGCAGCTGCCCACTACTTGCTGGGCAGCTGTGAATAATTAACACGGGCACCGGCGTGCCCCCTGAGCCCCTCTCTAGGACTCAATCAACAAATGTCCCAACGTTGCAGCTGCCCGCTCTGGTGCGGCGCAGCTGTGAGCAAAGCGAAGGGGCCTCTAAATAAAATCACCCCCTCGGTGCAGCTGCCCTCTGCAAGCGGGGCAGCTGGGATCCACAAACGGGAGGGGCCCTGGCACATCTGTGCCCTCCGGGCCCTACTGGGCTTTTAAATAAAATTGGCCCCCACGTTGGAAAAATGGCACTGGCCCTCCACGGGCCGTCGGAGTCCCTCTCTGGGACTCCTAGACAAAAAGTGCCCCCTTGATGCAGCTGCCCGCAACTGCGGCGCAGCTGTGAAACTGACTTGGGCACCACTGTGCCTCAGGGACCAACGATCACTGCGCAATGGAGGGGGGCAAGCACCGAAAACGTGCCTCGAACCACCCCCTGACTACAGCCCCACTCACCCGAGTTCTGCAGGACTGCCCCCGACTCTGCAGACACACGCGGGGCTCTCCTCGTGGTTACGGGAGCCCCGCCACCAGTCAGGCTGCGTTTCCCCTCTCGGCGCCACTCACCCGCTCTGGGCAGGACTCTGTGCCTCCTCCGGTCTCATCAGTGGCCGTGTGAGGTCGATTTACTTCACCCGGGCCCCCTCCTGGGACCCGGGACTTCTGCTGGGACTCTGTGGTGGGCGCGGCAACACGTGGGGCTCTCCCCTCTCCACACGGGGAGGTCCCGCTCACCACGCCGCGCTCTTCTCCATTTCTCGCCGGCTCCGGGGCTCCCAAGAGCTCACGGGAGCCCCGCTGGACACTTCCTGTCTCCCGGGCGCCTTCTCTCCTCTTCACCCGGTCCCTCTCCTGGGGGGGCCGGGACTTCTGGCCGGGGCTCACGGAGGCGGGGTAGGCTCCCGTCCTCCTCTACCGGGGTTTCCTCTGGCTTCCCCTTTGCCGGACGGGACTTCCTGCTCTCCTGGCCAGGCCCCGCCCACGTCTCGGCGAGGGTTGCCTGACTTCCTGGTTGGCCCGGGCTGCGGCGGTGATCTCCTCAATACGGGGTAGGCTCCCAGTATTTTTAAATAAAGTCACTTGCGGGGTGGGCACCCGCCAGCACAACACACAATGCGGGGTGGGCACCCGCCTTTTCAGAGATGCGGGGGAATCCCCAGGCAGCAGGCCAGCGCTGCCAATTAAAGATAGAAGCGCTCTCTAAGCGCTAGGGCAAAGTCTCCCGCACTCTCTTCCTTGGGAAATTAGAGTATAGCGCTCACGAGGCGCTGGGGAGCCATAAAGTCCTTGCCAAGCCAAAAAAAGGGAAGAGTCCTTGGTGCTGGGGACACCTCAGCAGCACAGCCAGGCAGGCCAGCACGCAGGGACCCCCAGGAAACAGCAGCTGGGTCCCGCGGCGGTTCCTCCTGGCAGAGTGTCCCCTGCAAGTCAGCACAACAGAGCAGAACAAGAACATCTTCATGGGGTCACAGTCCCCTCTTTTATACACCCTTTTCCTTTGTCACATAGCACAGGGCTGGGGAAAAACCAGGTGCAACTGGTTTTGGGGAGCTTTGGAGCACTTTGTTTTGCTCAGCTCCTCTCTCCTTTCACAGGACAGGCTAGGGACATCAGACGCACCACAGGGGGTGGAGCCAGCATTGTGGAGGGAAGGCACAGCCCTATTCAGGTCCCAGGTGCAACTCCTCCCTCCCATCTAGATGCAGATCTCCCTATTCAGCCCTGCGCTGACTCACCCTGCCCCTCCTGGAGCCACACACACCTCCCAGCCCCTGTCACTCACAAAGCCAGACATGCAATTCACATCAGGCAGGCAGACACAGAGCACACATAAATGCCAACTTCTAAAAGTGGCATTTCCACACCAGTCATAATAAATCTGCGCACACCATTGCGCAGCATTTATTCTCACGAGTTCGCACATACTAAACTCGCCCCTGCACTCCTCTCACACCAGGAATTACCATGGACACACATATTCCCCATGCATTCCTATGGGAGGGCAGGACAATCTCACCACATGCACTCAGCGTGCGCCCGCACTTTACACTGGGACACAGGGCTAAAGTGCGCAGAGGCCTAAAACCACCAACACTACACAGGGAAAAGGCTAGGAGACGAGCAAAAAGTTTAGGGGTGAACCTGCCAAAAGGGCCAAGTCCAACAGGCCTCCCCCACAAGTGAGGCACCATTTTTATTGGGAGGCATGGGGGAACGCTGGGTGGTAGGAAATTTGTGTGAGCCCGGTGATGCCACACTTTCCCACACAAAAATGTGTGAAAAAAGTGATTTTTTCAGCTAAAATTGAGGTTTGCAAGGGATTCTGGGTAAGGAAACATTGGGGGATCCACGCAAGCCATACCTCCTTGGAAGCCCCCGGGTGTCTAGTTTTCAGAAATGTGTGGGTTTTGTAGGTTTTCCTAGATGGCCGCCGAGCACGGGGCCAAAAACCCTGGTGACCCCCTTGCAAAACCAGGTGGTTTTGAGATAGGCAATTTTGATGTCGCCTCACCACGTTTTGGGCCCTTGCCTGTCGCGGGTACTTGGGCCTCCCACACGAGTGAGGCACCATTTTTATCGGGAGACCTGGGGGAACGCTGGGTGGTAGGATATTTGTGTGAGCCCGGTGATGCCACACTTTCCCACACAAAAATGTGTGAAAAAAGTGATTTCTTTCAGCTAAAATTGAGGTTTGCAAGGGATTCTGGGTAAGGAAACGTTGGGGGATCCACGCAAGCCATACCTCCTTGGAAGCCCCCGGGTGTCTAGTTTTCAGAAATGTATGGGTTTTGTAGGTTTCCCTAGATGGCCGCCGAGCACGGGGCCAAAAACCCAGGTGACCCCCTTGCAAAACCAGGTGGTTTTGAGATAGGCAATTTTGATGTCGCCTCACTACGTTTTGGGCCCTTGCCTGTCGCGGGTACTTGGGCCTCCCCCACAAGTGAGGCACCATTTTTATCGGGAGACCTGGGGGAACGCTGGGTGGTAGGAAATTTGTGTGAGCCCGGTGATGCCACACTTTCCCACACAAAAATGTGTGAAAAAAGTGATTTTTTCAGCTAAAATTGAAGTTTGCAGGGGATTATGGGTAAGGAAACGTTGGGGGATCCATGCAAGCCATACCTCCCTGGAAGCCCCCGGGTGTCTACTTTTCAGAAATGTGTGTGTTTGGTAGGTTTCATTAGGTGCCGGCAGAGCTAGGGTTCACAAACTACAGGTAGGCACTTTGCCAAAAAAGGGTCATTTTTCACTGCAAAATTGAGGTGTGACCACGTTGCGTTTTGCGCCGTTTCCTGTTGCGGGCACTAGGCCGACCCACACAAGTGAGGTACCATTTTTCTCGTAAGACTTTGGGGAACGCGGGGTGGGTGGAAATTTGTGGATCCACGCAGATTCCAGAACTTTCAACCACAGAAATGTGGGGAAAATGTGTTTTTGTTGACAATTGTTTAGGTTTGCAAGGGATTCTGGGTAACAGAACCTGGTGGGAGGCAGTCAAGTCACCCCATCCTGGATTCCCCTGGGTGTCTAGTTTTCAAAAATGTATAGGTTTGCTAGGTTTCCCTAGGTGCCGGCAGAGGTAGGGTTCAAAAACTACAGCTAGGCACTTTGCCAAAAAGGGTCATTTTTCACTGCGAAATTGAGGTGTGACCACGTTGCGTTTTGCGCCGTTTCCTGTCGCGGGCACTAGGCCGACCCACACACGTGAGGTACCATTTTTCTCGGAAGACTTTGGGGAACGCGGGGTGGGTGGAAATTTGTGGATCCACGCAGATTCCAGAACTTTCCACCACAGAAATGTGGGGAAAATGTGTTTTTTTTGACAATTTTTTTAGGTTTGCAAGGGATTCTGGGTAACAGAACCTGGTGGGAGGCAGTCAAGTCACCCCATCCTGGATTCCCCTGGGTGTCTAGTTTTCAAAAATGTATACGTTTGCTAGGTTTCCCTAGGTGCCGGCAGAGCTAAGGTTCAAAAACTACACCTAGGCACTTTGCCAAAAAGGGTCATTTTTCACTGCGAAATTGAAGTGTGACCACGTTGCGTTTTGCGTCGTTTCCTGTCGCAGGCACTAGGCCGACCCACACAAGTGAGGTACCATTTTTCTCATAAGACTTTGGGGAACACGGGGTGGGTGGAAATTTGTGGATCCACGCAGATTCCAGAACTTTCCACCACAGAAATATGGGGAAAATGTGTTTTTTGGCAATGTTTTATGTTTGCAAGGGATTCTGGGTAACAGAACCTGGTGGGAGGCAGTCAAGTCACCCCATCCTGGATTCCCCTGGATGTCTAGTTTTCAAAAATGTATAGGTTTGCTAGGTTTCCCTAGGTGCCGGCAGAGCTAGGGTTCAAAAACTACAGCTAGGCACTTTGCCAACAAAGGGTCATTTTTCACAGCGAAATTGAGGTGTGACCACGTTGCGTTTTGCGCCGTTTCCTGTCGCAGGCAGTAGGCCGACCCACACAAGTGAGGTACCATTTTTCTCGTAAGACTTTGGGGAACGCGGGTTGAGTGGAAAATTGTGGATCCACGCAGATTCCAGAACTTTCCACCACAGAAATGTGGGGAAAATCTGGTTTTTTTGACAATTTTTTAGGTTTGCTAGGGATTCTGGTTAACAGAACCTGGTGGGAGGCAGTCAAGTCACCCCATTCTGGATTCCCCTGGGTGTCTAGTTTTCAAAAATGTATAGGTTTGCTAGGTTTCCCTAGGTGCCGGCAGAGCTAGGGTTCAAAAACTACAGCTAGGCACTTTGCCAAAAAAGGGTCATTTTTCACTGCGAAATTGAGGTGTGATCACATTGCGTTTTGTGCCGTTTCCTGTCGCAGGCACTAGGCCGACCCACACAAGTGAGGTACCATTTTTCTCATAAGATTTTGGGGAATGCGGGGTGGGTGGAAATTTCTGGATCCACGCAGATTCCAGAACTTTCCACCACAGAAATGTGGGGAAAATGTGTTTTTTTTGACAATTTTTTAGGTTTGCGAGGGATTCTGGGTAACAGAACCTGGTGGGAGGCAGTAAAGTCACCCCATCCTGGATTTCCCTGGGTGTCTAGTTTTAAAAAATGTATAGGTTTGCCAGGTTTCCCTAGGTGCCGGCAGAGCTAGGGTTCAAAAACTACAGCTAGGCACTTTGCCAAAAAAGGGTCATTTTTCACTGCGAAATTGAGGTGTGACCACGTTGCGTTTTGCGCCGTTTCCTGTCGCAGGCACTAGGCCGATCCACACAAGTGAGGTACCATTTTTCTTGTAAGACTTTGGGGAACGCGGGGTGGGTGGAAATTTGTGGATCCACGCAGATTACAGAACTTTCCACCACAGAAATGTGGGGAAAATGTGGTTTTTTTGACAATTTTTTAGGTTTGCGAGGGATTCTGGGTAACAGAACCTGGTGGGAGGCAGTCAAGTCACCCCATCCTGGATTCCCCTGGGTGTCTAGTTTTAAAAAATGTATAGGTTTGCTAGGTTTCCCTAGGTGCCGGCAGAGGTAGGGTTCAAAAACTACAGCTAGGCACTTTGCCAAAAAGGGTCATTTTTCACTGCGAAATTGAGGTGTGACCACGTTGCGTTTTGCGCCGTTTCCTGTCGCGGGCACTAGGCCGACCCACACACGTGAGGTACCATTTTCTCGGAAGACTTTGGGGAACGCGGGGTGGGTGGAAATTTGTGGATCCACGCAGATTACAGAACTTTCCACCACAGAAATGTGGGGAAAATGTGTTTTTTTGACAATTTTTTAGGTTTGTGAGGGATTCTGGGTAACAGAACCTGGTGGGAGGCAGTCAAGTCACCCCATCCTGAATTCCCCTGGGTGTCTAGTTTTCAAAAATATATAGGTTTGCTAGGTTTCCCTAAGTGCCCGCAGAGCTAGGGTTCAAAAACTACAGCTAGGCACTTTGCAAAAAAAGGGTAATTTTTCATTGTGAAAATGTGGTACGTCCACGTTGCATTTTGAGCCATTTCCTGTTGTGGGGACAAGGCCTACCCACACAAGTGAGGTACCATTTGTATCGGGAGACTTAGGGTAACACAGAATTGTAGAGCATCTGTTATTACCTATTGACTTTCGATGCATTTCTGCCTTCCAAATGAAAGACAATGTCTAAAAAATAAGTCATTTTGAAAAATGACCTATAATTCTCATGCTAGTATGGGTACTCCCAATTTCGAAAATGTGCAAATATCTACTGTTTCTAAAATCTACATTTTGTTCCCATTTCATAAATACATAGGTGTCTTTCATAACAATTTTTCCATGTATACAATTTCCCAAAATAATTGCTATATACCCGGTACATAATAAAAAACCATTGCAAGATGCTGCTCAGTTATTGGCTCTGGGTTCGTCGTTTTCTTGGTGAATCTACAAGTCCTATATATCCCCACAACCAGAAAGGTCCAGCGGATATAACGGTATATTGCTTTCAAATAGCTGTCAAAATTAGAAGAAGTTACAGGTGAAAACGTTGACACAAATGGCTGTTTTTTTCAACTAATTTTCAATTTTTCCTTTATTTAACTGTTAGTTTCTATAAGGAAAACTTTAAGGATCTACACAAATGACCCCTTGCTGAATTAAGAATTTTGTCTACTTTACAGAAATGTATGGCTTTCCAGGATCCATTATTGGTTTCATACCCATTTCTACCATTAACTGGAAGGAGGTTGAAAGCACAAAAAATAGCAAAAATAGGCTATGTCCCAGAAAAATGCCAAAACTGTGTAAAAAAAGTTGGTTTTCTAACAAAAGTCTGCTTGTCCCTGAAAGCTGGGAAGATGGTGATTTCAGGCACCACAACCCCTTTTTTGATGCCATTTGCAGGGAAAAAACAAGACGCTTTCATCTGTAGCCCTTTTTTCGCATTTTTCCCAAAAAAAACAAAATGTTGGTGTATTTTGGCTAATTTTTGGGTCCCCTCCAGGGGAATCCACAAACCCTGGGTACCTTTACAATCCCCATGATGTTAGAAAAAAAGGACTCAAATTTGGCGTAGATACCTTATGTGGTCAAAAAGTTACAGGGGCCTAAGCGTGCACTACCCCAAATAGCCAAAAAAAGGCTTAGCACAGGGGGGGAAAGGCCTAGCAGCGAAGGGGTTAAAGATAATAAAGTTTATATAAAGTTTAGAAGCATGAATAAGTTTCAAATTTATTATTCAGGTTATTACATTTAGCATTATTATAAGAATAAATTGAAATTGCAATGCATACCTATTAGATGGAAAAATAAAGTTCGTCACAGCAAGAACTCCCGAAGGATCTATCTATCTGTCCTGGAAAACAGGCCTTCTCGTGCCTTTCCCTTTTAGTATTTTAAGAATAAAAGTCTAATAGTTTAAATGGAAAAATCTATTAGGATTAAAAAGGTTCTCCAATAGCAGCGTCTCATGCTCAATCAAAAATATAAAATAGCAGCAGCAGCCGCAGCATCAGTTCGTAAAAACGGCGGCGTTGAAAACAACAGCATCAATAGCAGCTAGCAGCAACAGCAGCAGTCCCCTCCCCTCTAAGAGTAGGTCTTCTTATACCCTAATACTAGCTTACTAAGTGAAAATGTTACATCTTTATGGCGAGATTCTCTTTAATTGGTCCATTCGGGTCAGTATACATCTCATTATGAATATCCTTGTTTCAACCAGTTCTTTGTGGCAAGTTCATACTTTTGTCGTTTCTCACGGGTTCATGACATTACCCCTTAGTTCATAGGTTTCAAACTGTATCCTTTTCTGATACTTTTCAGTCGATTAGTTTATTGTCCATTCATTTATTCACTGCGACTTCTCACGCTTTTCGCTGTCTTGCTTTGGCACACGTTTATGCGATAAGGTCATCACAGCCTTGACCACGCTTCCATCCTAAGCTTTTGGAATGATCACATGATCCCTCTTGTTCACAGCTTTTCTCTCTTTCGTAACCCCTCTCGCGCCTGCGTTCTCTAACTCATGGCAGCCATTTTATTTCGCTGCTCAACAGGCCTAAGCGCACTATTATAAACATAAACAAAACATAGTTAAGAATAAAGAATATAAGCCTTTTCGTTTCCCTCCCGTCATTCTACGTACCCCAATTAGGTATTACCTAGCAAAAGCGACATATAAAGCTACTCCTTACTTACCAAAGCTTCTTTTGCCACTACACAGCTTATTTCCAAGCACAAATCATGCATTTAATATTCTAATTAGTACGCAATTGTCAGACCTATGTTATCCACGTTAACAATTGTAAGTAAATTAGTTTGCACATATATAGCGTGTTACCTTTAACCCTTTACATGTAACATACATGGTTGGTTATTCACTAAGACGAACCTGTGTGTTAATTTATTTAATGTAAATATTAGGAGGTTAAAAAAATTCATTTACCCTGCTCCATCACCATCAACAGGTAAAGGGTCTCTTGAAGGCTCCTCCGCAGGCTCCCGAAGCACTTAATTCTTCACTGCTTGAAATTCAATGTATTATTGAAGCCAAACATAGTCCTGGTGGTCATACCAACACAGCTAATGATTTGTCTCACTCCAAGTTGCAGATGCTTAGGATTTTCCACCCACATGCAGAGGTGAAGATGACGAAGGTCCGGGAGGATCTGAGGAGGATTGGTGTGCTGTCCAACCTAGTTTGGTGGCAGCCTTCTTGCAGAGGCGTTCAAGGTTGGCCTATGAGCAGGGCTTCCTCACTGAAAGGGCTTTCCTGCGCAATCATCACATTGGGTCCATGTTCTCACTTTCCTCCCTATGCCTCTTCTTAGATGAATTGTGCAGACATGGCAGGCCGGTATCATATGCAAGGGCTCACATATAAACCATAGGTTTCTTCATGAAGCTCAGGGACACTTTCCTACGTGACCCCCCACCTAGACAAAAGGTTATGAGCAACTAGCCTATCCCCTTGTAGTTCTCATAATTCAATCAATGTGCATTTATAAAAGTGCATCAGCTACCTCGACTGAGGTGTCCCAGCGCTAGTACTCATCACCTGAGTGAAAAAACCTGGAAGGCAATCTGCATTGGCATGGTCAGTCCCTGGTCACTGTTCCACTGTAAAGCCCATATCCTGTAGGGAAATGGACAACCTCAACAGCTTGGGGTTCTCCCCTCCTATCTGCATCAGCCATCTGTGAGGCCTGTGGTCGGGTTGAACCTTGAAGTGAGTTCCAAACAAGTAGGGTCTCAGCTTCTTCCGGGACCAAAACACAGCAAAGGCTTCCCTCTCAATGGCACTCTAACGCTGCTCTCTGGGGAGGAGTCGGCTGCTGATCCTGACCCTGGTCATTCAGCTGTGACAGTACTGTCCCACTCCCATGTTCTGAAGCATTAGTTTGGACAACAAACCCCTTGCTAAAACCAGTTGCCTTTAGGACAGGTGCTGAGCACAAAGCTTCCTTAAGGGTGTCAAAGGCCTTTTGACATTGGTCAGTTTTCTGGGCTGTTTCTTGGGCGTTAGCTCTGTCAAAGGTGCCACTATGGTTCCATAACCTTTGACGAATCTTCTGAAGTAACCAGTCTGGCCAAGAAAGGCTCTGACTTGGGTCTGTGTCTTAGCAACTTCCTAAGCCAGAATTGTCTGGATCTTGGACTGGAGAGGTTGTACATGGCCTCCTCCCACTTGATAGCCCAGGTACACAACAGAACCTTCCCTATCTGGCACTTGCCTGCCTTGATAGTCAGTTCTGCCTGTTGTATTGCTTGAAGCACTTCCCTGAAGTGGACCAGGTGAACCTCCCAGGTTGAACTAAACACAGCAGTATCATCTAGATAAGCAGCATTAAAGTCTTCCAAACCTGAGACCACTCTATTCACCAACATCTGGAAGGTGGCAGATGCATATTTCAGGCTAAAGGGCATCAATTTGGATTGAAAGTGTCCTTCAGGGGTTGAACAAGCAGATCTCTCATTGGTCTTGGTGTGAGGGCTGTCAGACAACTGACCCTTGTAGTCACTTCTTTGGTCTAGGGGTTGTGCATGATTTTTCCTCAAGCCAGAAGCCACAGGCAAAGTCCTTACTTCTCTAGCCCAAGGTGTGCCCGGTGTAGTCCAGCACATGCTGCAGCCTCTCTTTTCCAGGTCCAGGGATCAGCAGGGCAGTCCATCTTTGGTCCTTTCTCCAGTTCTGTTGTGATGTGACGTTCAGGGTGACAGGGATGTCATTTTATACCCAGAAAGTGCCCTGGGGTGATGATGTGGTCACTAGCCAATGGGCTACCAGGATCCCTCCCACCCTGTGACAATATATGTGATATCTAGCAAACCCAGGGTGCACTATTCTGCCCACTCCCAAGATGTCTGAAACCTTCCTTGGATGTTAGGAGCTTGGTAGCCCACTCTAGCGTTGTGGTTACCTGTGGGCTACACGCCCACGAGAAAACCAGTTTGGGCACTAGTCTCCCTTCTTCATTCCCGCCGCCAACCTGCCTACCTGAACAAAGGGGCAACCTTTCAGGACTGTGATAGCTATTTGCCCACCACAGGCAGCTTCATATTTAAAGCTCGCTTTTTGGGCCAAAACCCCGAGTTGCTTCCTGCGAGGGAGAGTTAACATCTCCTTCTGTAGTAGGCTACCATTGTTCTTAAACCTGGGAGTCATTCACACTACTCCTGAGGAGGGCAGAAAGATGTCTGGTGGCCAGCAACCATGTAAGGCCACAAGACAAACTGGGCTACAGAGTGGCAACTTCTAAAAGTTGTTTCCCTTCAAAGTAACATTAAGTCCGACTTGGGCATCAAGTTAGGTTTAATGCCACAATTAATTTGATACCCTGAAGTACTCATTTTAGTACTCCCATTCAGAAGTTGGCCGTGCTGAGGGGTCAGCCGTTAACTCTGTGTTAGCCACCGAGGCTACTATCTTTTCTACAACAAAACAACAATTTGGAGGTGTTGCTATCAGAACAGATTAAAAGGCTATATTCTACTTAATAATATAGAGCTCCTTGCCTCAGGGCTCCATATGCCTTCCTTAGGGAGACTTACATATATTGTAAGGTAAGTGGGTCTTTTGCCATTGGTTTAATGCCAAAGTCGAAGTAGCAGTTTAAAGTTGCTCTTCCAGGCTGCAGTGGCAAGCTTGGAGCCGTTTTGTACTTTGTCCACACAGGATGGCTCAACCAGTGCTGAAGCCCTGGGGGAACACTCTATCTTACATGCCCTAGGTGCCCTTGGTACCATATACTAGGGACGTATAAGTAAGTCAGCTTATGTCAATTGGGCGTAGTCAATTCAACATTCACTTTGCAAGGGGTTACAACACTGGCACTGAGGTCTGGTTAGCAGGCCTCAGTGCATTCTCAGAGTCAAAAAACCAGCAGAATCAGTCCACACCTTTGGGGCTGATCATCCAAAAAAAGGCATTTCCTTACACACCGCCATCTGTGATTTAGAGGTATGGTCAAATTTGAAAATTAATTGCTTATGGCCTGCATAATGAACAAACTTTATGCTATGGGACCTAATCCCTGTTAGGCCTAATGCGGTCTTTGTGCGAGTCCTAAATATGCTGTCTTAAAACTTGAATACTTGTTGTGCTTCCTAAACTGAAGAGGAGAAAAAGATATAAAGAAACGTTGATTTAATGCTAGGATATGCTCTAGCATTTCCCCAAATGAAAGAATTACTACAAGTAGAAAAACAGACTAAATTCTCCCACCTATTGATTTAATGAAATGCTGACTTTAATAAACGTGAATACTGTTGTGTGCTTTCAAACATGAAAACAAAATTGCTGAGTAGAAAAAACATAAAGAAATGCTAAGAAAAATAGATAATTGCTGGAAAAAAATGCTGGCTTAATTCTTCGCTATTCTCATTTCCCAAAATGAAAGCGTTACTGCAGAGGAGAAAAACAGAAGAAATACTCTCAAATATTAATCATTGATTTAAGGAAATGCTGATCTAACACTTGAATAGTCTCATATAGATTTCCCTAGATGAAAGCAGCTCTGCAGAAGAGAAAAATTAAAAACGTATTCCAAATAATCATGTATACCATTGATAGAAAAAACTGCTGACTTAAATGTGAATTTTATGGCAAGACCGGAGGCTAATATTATGCAATATTCCTTTTTTGCCACCACACACAGCAGCATATTCAAAGCTTCTAGAACAATAAAACTTAGAACACCCAAAACATTCCAAAAACATAAAAACCCCCAGCAACTAGCCCACTTCCTTCTTTTATTGCTGCTGCTCACAGAGATAAGTACAGTTCATATTATGTGAATAATCTTTGGTGAATGATTTTGTTTTTGTACTCTTTGGAGAGCTTGTCAATTGTATTTTATTTGAGGTTATTTTGTATGGTATGCTGTGTGTCTTTATTATGAGAATTTGTTTTTTTCTTTGGGAAGGTTTTTACGAGTATTCCTTAATGTTAGGTTGTTTTGATCATTTTTATTTAGCGTATCTTTAGTTTTTTTGGTTATGCCGCTTGAGTTGTGAGCTATTTTTTAATGAAGCGAAGTAATGTAAATAATCGCTCTGTAGTTTCGTCTGCGCGAGCCATAGCCGTTTCTTTAACAGTCTGGCTCGCGGAGACGTTTCTATAGAGACGATCACCGTGTTTGGTTCGCTTCGCTAGGCGTGCTGACTGACGCATCTGAACCTTCGCGTGTGTGTGCTCGAGTCAGCTCGTCTTTCTGAATTGTTCCTTTCACGAGACGCCCTGGCGCATGAGAACCTTCGTGTATGTGCGTTCGAGTCGACGTATGTTTTGAATTGAAGGATTTGGTCTGCTTGGGTTGCCGTAGCGAGTGCTGACGTTGGTTGCTATGGTGACGCTTGTCTTCAAGTGCGTGTACTCATTTAAAAAAGTGGTTTTTGAGCGTCTGGGGCTTCCTTAGCGGACGCTTGGCATAGAACATTTGTGTGTGAAGAGTTTTTATTATTGAGGCAGATCAGTTTCATTTACACAGAGCTTTATCTTGGTCAGACTTTTAAAGCTTTCATTTAGAAGAGGTAAAGGCTGTTTTAAATAGATTGTGAGTGATATTTTTGGTGTTTTAGGTGTTTTTATGTGGTTTGTGAAAATGTTGTGCTGATTAGAGTTTGACTAGAGATCTATTATTTAGTGAATAATTTAGCAAAATGGAACAGGGAGAGGGCTCAGCTGAGTTTTCTCTTGAAGAGAAGCTGAATAGAGCTATTGAAAAAATTACTTGTGAGGTATCTTTAAGGATGGAGAAGAAGTTGGAACTTCTTGCAAAAAAGTCCAAATGTTCCGGAGGAGGAACAGTTTTGGTCTGCTACTGAGGCTGTGGTAGCTAAAACATCAGCCAAAAAAGCTTCACGTAAAAGGAAGCATGTTTCAGGCAATGATGGCACGATTAAAAGAATGAAGTCTACGAAGGTAGAACATGTTTGCTGTAGAGACAGCCATATGGTTGATGCTGAGAGCATCCAGGAACGGCGAAAAGAAGGCCCGGAAAGTTGTTTTTCAAAGAAATTGAAAGGACGTAAACACAAAGTGGTGCTTTGTGATGAGTCCTCTGGTAGTGCTGAGGTGGAACTCAGTTGCTCCTCGGATTTTGATTCTGAGGAAGAGGATTATGCTGATGCAGATTTGGAAATTGAGAGTAAATTAAAAAAGAGGATGGATCGATTTTGGATCCTTTTGGTAATTCTATGTTTGACCCTCTCTTGATCAAACATCCTTTGTCGCCTGAATGGTCTCCATCTGAACATGTGGCCAAGTATATTGAGTACTGGATAAGGAGAGAAATTCCCAAAGAGGTGCGAGTCAGATTAAGATCTGAATGTCCAAGACCCTCCCTTGATAATAAGGTGGTGGCGACATCGGATTTAGATGCAAAAATTATTGCTTTCATTTCTAAAAGTGGGCGTGACCCTAGGAAGGGTCTGGATAGAGGTTTGAGGTCTTGTCAAGACAGACTCTTGGACGTTGTGGGACCATTATCTAAGGTTTTTGAATTGGCGGAGGAAGCCTATGTAAATAAGGAGAATGTTGATGTGGAGGAATTACACCAATGGATTCAGAGGGCTATTTGTCTTCTTGGAAATGCAAATACAGCCCTATCCATTGAGAGAAGAAAAAAGTATTTTTATTAAAAATCGACCCTAAATTGGCAGAATTGGCAGGGAAGGAAGAGGGGCCTTTGGCTAATGGCCTTTTATTTGGAGATGCATTTATAAAGGATCTTTCAAGATATGTTGGTGCTTTTAGTTCCCTGCAGAAGTCACAAAAGGACATTAAAAGAGTTTTTCAAGAGCGTGTTTTTGGTCAGGCCAGGCGGACAAGGAGTTGGTTCCCGGCCGTGGTCAGGGCATCACTAGAGGCTCCTTTACTCGTGGTTTCAGAGGATTTCAGGGACAGCAATCCTACCGTGGAGGTGGATTCTTTCTGCAGAGAAATACGTTTCGAGGAAGAAACTTTCGAGGGGAAAGGAGAGGCAGAGGAACAGCTGGTAAGTCAAGGCCTTTCTGATATCCCCTTAAAATTGGGCGGCAGACTTGCCCAATTTCAGCAAAATTGGTTGGTGAGTACAAGGGATCCTTGGGTGTTGGAAACTGTCCAGGGTTTTCGAATAGAATTTATTGGTATACCAGTGCAAGCAAGGTGGCCAAAGAGGTTGGTATTTCAGAGGGATCAAGGAAAGTTGATAGTTTTAGAGGTTCAAGAATTGATCGCAAAAGGAGCAGTTGTAAGAGAGTTGGATTTGACGAGTGGTTTTGTGAGCAACATATTTCTGGCCGAGAAGAAAGGCAAAGGTATGCGTCCTGTCATAAATTTGAGAGAGCTGAACGATTGGGTGGTGTATCATCACTTCAAAATGGAAGGGATGCATTTATTAAAGGATGTTTTGCAAATGGGAGTTTGGATGACTCGTCTGGATTTGAAAGATGCGTATCTGACAATACCGATTTGGAAGGAGCATCAGAAGTTCTTGAGATTCAGGTGGAAAGAGAGCTTGTGGAAGTTTGTGTGTCTACCTTTCGGACTATCCTCGGCACCTTGGTGCTTCACAAAGGTACTTCGCCCAGTGGTAGCTTATTTGAGACAGAGGGGCATACGTCTGATAATTTATCTAGACGATATATTGATTATGGATCAGGACAGATCTGTTTTGATACGTCATACAGATCTGGCTGTGAATCTGTTAGAATATTTGGGTTTTGTTGTGAACAGAACAAAGTCTCAATTTGTGCCAAGTCAGCAAACGCAGTTCTTGGGTTTTGTGATAGATACTCTGGGAGGTTTTTTTGAGTTTACCAAAGGAAAAACTGAAGAGGATAAGGAAGGAGTTAAAGAATATTCTAAAGTTAGATTGTGTATCATTGAGAATGTTAGCCCGTATTGTTGGTCTACTTTCTTCTACTATTCAGGCTATCTTTCCTGGTCCCTTACATTATCGGGCCTTACAAAGCTTGAAGGCGCCTCACTTAAGGGATGGTTTGAAGTACTCAGAGAAAGTTTGTCTTTCTTTGGAAGCGAGGCAGGAATTGAATTGGTGGTTAAGGAATATGGAGGCATGGAATGGGCGTGCAATTTTTGGAGAAAATGCAGATC
The DNA here is from genome assembly GCA_963921515.1 of Calotriton arnoldi. Classification (NCBI taxonomy): domain Eukaryota; kingdom Metazoa; phylum Chordata; class Amphibia; order Caudata; family Salamandridae; genus Calotriton; species Calotriton arnoldi. The sequence goes on from CAWUFW010006617.1 coordinate 394,861, forward strand.
TTGTTATAGAATCGGATGCAAGCTTGGAAGGCTGGGGTGCAAGTTGTGGTTGTTTGAAAACTGGTGGTCGATGGACAGAACAGGAAAAGAGCTTCAATATAAATTGTTTGGAATTATTGGCAGGTTCTTTTGCTATAAGATGTTTTGCAGAGAAGAGTGTGAAATGTTCAGTGATTTTAAGGATGGACAAGTTATGTCAACAGGTTGGGTGGTCCTCGTTCAGAGGGCCTGGCAGATGTTGCAAAAATATTTTGGGAATACTGTTTGTTGAGAGGCCTCACTGTTCAGGCCGAACATATTCCGGGTTTGACGAATTCTGTTGCGGATTGGTACTCGAGGAATTTTAGGGATTCAAGCGATTGGATGCTGGACAGAGGTGTGTTCAGGAAGTTGAATTGTTTGTGGGGTCCCTTTCAGATGGACCTTTTTGCGAACAGGGTGAATTGTCAGGTGGAGAGATTTTTCAGTTGGTGTCCGGATCCGGATGCAGCAGGGATAGATGCTTACCTGCAGGATTGGAGGAATCTTCAGGCTTACGAGTTTCCTCCTTTTGCCATGATAAGCAGAGTTACAGGGATGATTCGCAAGTGGAAGGAAACAGTGGTTGTTGTTACTCCGTTTTGGTCCTCGCAAGCTTGGTATTCGATCATGTTGGAGATGAGTGTGGATCTTCCAATTTTGTTGCCAGTTTTTCAAGGAATTCTATGCAGTCCACAAGGGGAGGTTCACAGTCTTGTGGAGTCAGGCCAGCTGCAGTTAGTGGCTTGGAAACCTTCAGGAGAGTATGGGAAAAGCCAGGACTTTCTAAGGAAGCTTCAAGACTTATTGAGGAGTCATGGGCCCCAGGAACGAGGAAAGCTTATAGATTGGCATGGGGAAAGTGGTGTGTTGAGAGGGGTTTGATTCAGTTTCAGCGGATATAGTTCAGATTTTGAATTTTTTATCGGAGTTATTTTCTAAAGGTCTAGCTTACAGGACGGTGAATTTGTATAGGTCTGCAATATCTGCAGGTCATGTTTTGGTTTGTGGTTTTACTGTTGGTCAAGATATTTTAATTAGAAGATTGATGAGAAGTATTAGAATTGCTAAGCCACCTGGGACAAGCTATTCGGTTCTTTGGGATGTTTCTTGTGTTTTGTTGTTCTTGGATTCTTGGAGTGAAAATTGTGATTTGAATCTAAAAGATTTATCATTTAAGTTGACTACTTTCTTATGTCTGATCTCTTACCGCAGGGTGTCTGATGTTAATGCTTTGGAGGTGTCTTTTAGATCTTATACTCCAGAAGGGATTTGTTTTAACATTAGACAGAGGACTAAGACGAATTTGTCTACAATTTTCTATCCTTATTTTGAGGAGAAAAGGAAGCTGTGTGTGGGTCGTTGTGTTAAGGAATATGAGAAGAGAACTTTTCATCATAGGCCCTCAGGCGTAGATCAGTTGTTGATTTCTTTTAGGCATCCCCACAAAGCTGTCTCCTCTCCCACGTTGGCAAGATGGGTGAAGGAAATGCTGGTTAAGTGTGGGGTGGATGTGAGTATGTTTGGTGCACATTCCGTGAGAGGTGCTGCAGCTTCTAAAGCGTGTCTGGTGGGGGTAGACTTCAGGACATCTTACGTTGTGCTGATTGGTCTTCTGATTCTGTGTTCAGATGTTTTTATTTCAAGCCAATTGATAATGCTGCTTCATGCATGATTAATAAGCTTTAAATTTGCATAATATTAGGCTCCGGTCTTGCCATAAAACGTAGATTTTCCACAGCCTTGATGGGCAGAAAATCTGGATTTTATTAAAGACACGGAGGCTAATATTATCCCGCCCAGTTTTGTTTCCCAGCCCTGATGTTGTTTTTTTCTTTTCACAGTTGGTCAAGTCTAAGAAGTTTCGGAGATCTTCATCATCGTTGGATGTTTTGTGTTTTTTTTCAAGTGGTTTTAAAGATGTTTTGCATCTCTTAAGAGAATTCATAATTGACTTTTTACTTATCCTCTATGTTCGCAGGTCAATAAAGAAGGAAGTGGACTAGTTGCTGTTTTTTTTTTATGTTTTTTTAATGTTTTGGGTGTTCTAAGTTCTATTGTTCTAGAAGCTTTGAATATGCTGCTGTGTGTGGTGGCAATAAAGGAATATTGCATAATATTAGCCTCTGTGTCTTTAATAAAATCCAGATTTTCTGCCCATCAAGGCTGTGGAAAATCTACATCTTCTACTGCATTTTCCAAAAGGAAAACATTGTTAAACAGGAGAAAAATAGCAGAAATACTACAAAATATTGATTAACAGTAGAAAAAACACTGACTTTTAATGTTGTCTTGAGTTACTGAAAATGATAACATTATTGCAAACGTGATAACCAGAAAAATAGCTTCTAAACGTTATTCATTGATTCATTGATTAAAAAAGAAGTGCCAATTTATACTTGAATAAAGTCTTGTGTTGCTGTTTAGTGTTTACTGTGGGGGATAAATACTGATGTAGAATATTTTTTACTCGGTCTGGACAGGGAGGCCTAAACAGCAGAGCATAAATTCTCACATCTTTAGCAGGTCCAGAGTGCCAAAAACAGTAATTATTGGGACTGGGCATGCAGTATGAACGAGTGTTGCCAAAGGTGAAAGGTCTGGGTTGCTTTTTCAGTTACATCCATACCTACATGCTTTGTCAGCTATGCCAGTGCTTCTTGTGAGAGTGGTTCTGCCCTTTCCTCCCATTGTTTCTAGTCATGGGCCTTTGCAGTCCTATGGGGGAAGGAACTGCCTACTTGCTCCCCTGTAAAACCTCTGTTCAGTCCCCCAAATTGTGATCCTAGGTCTTCATTTCTGGCACATACATGCAAGGCGTGTGTGCTGCATATGGGCATGACCACTGTACTCCAGGTGCTTGTGACCCCCTTGAGAGACAGACATGGCTGCAGGTAAGAGGAGAGATTTTACTCCTTCTCTTAATCTGACCATAATCCAGATCTGACAGTTTGCAAATATTACATAGTGTAATATCTGCTAATCTGTGTTATTGCTAGTACACCCAGTGGTCCATTTGGACTTTAAACTTGTTAGCTTTTCATTATCTTGTTACGTAATGAAAATCTTTTTGTTTGTGTGCTAATGTCTGCTAAACCCCCTTCCTTTTCTTTTTTGCAGCCTCTTAACATCTGCTCTGCACCCCTTTTTCTCTCTGATCCCCCTCTTCCTCCTGACCCCCCCTTCCATTGTAGGAGTTCTGCTCCCCTTTGTTTGCTCTGCTTTCCTTCTTTGCAGCATCTCTCTTCCTTTGTCTTCCTGCCTGCTCTCTCTAGCCTCTTTACTCTCCTCTCACAGAACCCTGCAGGCTCCCCGAGTCTGCTTATCAGCCCAATAGCTGTGTGCTCCTTGACCACATTCAAAGTGCTTGTTTAGAGCTATAGGGTAGCATTTCTGGTGTTAAACTGTGCTTCTGCTTATTTCTAAAAGTGTCATAAAAGACTGTGATTTTGTGCAATTTCACTCACCATTAACATGGCCAGAGATGCTGTCTGTTTCACATGCTACAAGTACTCTTCAAAACACAGCCACAAACAGAGCCATGTACTCTAGATCAAAACGCACACCACTATCTACCAACAAACAATGTTTTTCCACCATTCGCTCATTCACCAAAATCTACCCAGATGTATAACTCGGTCTTACATAGCCTTGTACCCCTACACCCACACATTCCTACAGAAATCACAACTCTATACTACCAAACAAATAAATACACATTTGGCTTGATACCAATAAAACAAAACCTCACAGAGTTTTTCACACAAACTCCCACCCTCTCCAAACAAAACCCTTTCAATGCCCTCTGCCTTATCCTAGCATTTCTCTTGCCACCCCTCTGAATCCTTTATTCAACCATCGATCATTCTGCATTACCACACAGCTATCCTCCTCTACTCAAATTCAATCAATGACAACAATCTTTCAACCCAATGTTGCGGGCCCAGAGTGGGGCCGACCAAACCAGTCATGCGCACTCTGCCACTTTCTCCATGTAGGCTGCATGCAGCCTACATGGAGAAAATGGCCTTCCCAAAGGCATCTGGCTGGGCGCCATCCCCACCAATCACAACGCTGCCGTTGCAGCGTTGTGATTGGCTTAGGGGAGGGGAGGGAGGCTGCCTGCTTCCTGTGAGGAGCAGAGAAGCAGAGACGACGCGGGACCGGATCGGACCATTCAAGGTAAGTTATATTTTTTTTAATAATTAAAATTAAACCCCCCCCTCCTGTGTGACCCCCTCCCCGCGTGACTACCCCCGCCCCCCCACCCGCGTGTCATGCCGGCCGCGACTGAATTTCTCTATCCTCCAACAGTTAACACCACCAATCAGACCACACTGTACAACACTCCAAAGGACATTACTCACCCTCCTGCAGCACAAACTGACACCACCTCCAACAAAAACTCTTTGGACTACCTACTGATAAATGCTCATTCCATTAAAAAAAAAGTATCAAATATTTGATCTATTGATAGACACAGAACCTGATTTACTTTTCATAACTCAATTATGGATGGGGGCCGATATGGTACTGGGATTGCATGAAGCTGTTCCACCAGGATATCAAACTGTAACACAAAATCACATAGGCAAAAAAGAGGAAAGCTTAGCTGTCATTTAAAGATACAACAAATCTTATCAAAGCTGAGGATGTTTCTTTACAAGATTGTAAGACCCTCCTTGTCAGCTCCAACCCTACGCCAACCTTTTCATGTTACTTTTTCCTTCTGTACAGACCACCACCTAGCAAAGCAACATTCTAAGACACATTGCTAGATACAATCTCTAACCTATTTACAGCATACTCACACATATGTATCTGTGGTGACCTCATCATATGTCTTGACAAACCTAATATATAACAACCCAGAACCATCCTCACTGGTCTAGGCACACACAACCTACAACAGTTCGTTCCCAATCCCACACACATCACTGGACATACACTACATATCATGTTCGCCAATCCAGACCTAGTTACATTAAAACAATTACTCTAGTCACCTGGTCAGAACTCTATCTTGTTGCCTTACAAAACAAGACCCCAAAACCTACCACAACTAAAACCATCTTGCCCACAACTACATATTGAGCTTGGAACAAGCTAAATGTGGATGAACTAGAAAACCTGCTTACTTCAAACACAGATCTGGTGGCAATCAGTTCTGTACAACGATGGCTCCGAAAGTTTTTGATCTCCTAATTCCACTGAAATCATCTACACAGAACAAAAGAAAATATTCCCTTGGGTGTATGCAGAATTAAAAAATACCAAAAAACGAATTGCTAAACTTCAGTGTAATTGGCTCAAAGCGAACAATCCTCAAGACAAGACATGCCTACACAGACACAACAGAATATACAAGTCTACAGGCAAATAGGCAAAAAACAACACTATTCCAACCTAATACACAATGCAAAGTGTGCTAATAAAGAATTCTATGAAATACTCACAGAATTCTATAAGCTAAAATGCACAGAAGCTATCAACCCAATTTATCAAGAAGTTTGTAACAAACTGGCAAGGGTTATACAACAAAAGCAAATATGTTGGATTCTTATTTAAACAACAAAAAACAACAGCCAAAACCCATTTTCGACAGAACCCTCAATGGAAAGGCAAGCACAAACTCTACCTTCCTTCAAAGAACTATCATCGACTGAATATCTGGATCTTGTCAAAGCGAGCAAGCCAGCAGGCTGCCCCATGACTCAAGTACACCTCAAATCTTAAAAAACATTCAACTATCAACTTCTGCAGCCATCCCAGTCAGGACACTCATCAACAACTCCTTAACAACAGGAGTTTTACCAGAAGACTTACAAAATACATAAATATGTCTGTTATTATAAAAAGAAGCTACCATGGACAACTACAGACCCCTAGCAAAAGGACCATTCCTGGGCAAACTTATAGAAAGAGCGATTTTTGCCCAAATGTCACAATTCACTGAAGAAGATTCCATACTTTCCGACTTCCAAACTGAATCAGCCCATACCTCTATCTAGGATGGCCTTAAAAATATAGTAGATCAGATAGCTGTCTTTCTTCTCTTGGACCTTTTGGCAGCCTTTGACATAGATCATGAAACACTGTTCCAAAGACGAGGTAGGCAGAATAGAGGGCACAGCTCTCGCTTGGATCACATTGTACCTACACAATAGAACAAATATTATACATACTCCTCCTTTCTCTTCTAAACAACACAGTATTATGGCAGGAGTCCCTCAAGGATCAATCTCCCCCATGCTTTTCAACATCTATATGAAATCATTACCAGATATGATCAATGATTTTGACTTCACCTGCTATAACTACATAGAAGTTACTCAGATACTTCAGAAATTGGAAAACACAAAGGATATTGGAACATCAAAATTCTTTAATTGCTCCTGGACCGTTGACCAATGGATGGCATGGAGGCTCCTGAAACTGAATGCCTCCCAAACCAAAATACTCAACTGTGGCGACTAGAAAACCTACAACCCTCTCCACGAAGGTAAGAAACCTCGAAATTACTATGAATGCCAAGCTGTAAATGAATGCAGAAGTGGAACAAGATAGCCAAATCATGCTTTCTCATTATGAAAACACTGCAACGCATCTTCCTGCACCTAGGATTCCCTCATAAGGTTCAAGCTACCATCTCTCTTGCACTATCTAAACTGGATTGCTCTAATGGTCTGTATCATGGCTCACATCTGTCAACTATGAGAAGATTACAGAGAATTTAGAATGCTGCTGCCAAACTACTCTCACATGTAAGGTCACAAGGACACATCTCCCCTGCGTTAAGGTCCCTACACTGGCTACCAGTTGCCAGAACAGCCACCTTCAAGCTGCTTTGTATCGCACACAAAGCAATACATGGCAAAGGACCACTCTTCATCAGGAAGAAAATCAACAAATGCGTACAACAAAGTAACCTATGCTCAAGAATGGAATAGGAAAAAACATGGGTGGAACCTCTTTCTGTGTTCAAGCAGCCAAAGTATGAAATTCACTACCCACACACATAAGACCCACTGACAACCATCTTAGCTTCAGAAGATTACTCATGAGCTGGCTCTTATCCACATGACAACTATACTCACAACACAAAAGTGTACCACAAAGGTATACTCAGACATGACCAACTATGCTTCTCACGGTTTAGAGATTAAGTTGTTGTTATACATGTGTCATTGGACATTGAACTATGCTTCCTGTTACCAGCAGATACGTTCATTGAAAGAGAAAAATGTATATTATACCACAAAAAATGTGTATATCATAAATGCTACTTCTGTGCAAATTTAGGAGTAAAAATAGAAGAATTTATGCCTGCTACTAAAACTCGAGGAAATGTCATGAAAATTGTCCATACTTCACCACAAGATAAATGTAAATAATACTACTTGTGTACACTTATGGGTATAAATATTAAAAAATAAAAATACCCTCCTTTCAACCCTTTGTCCCATCCCTCCTCTCTCTGACTCATTCCAAACCTTTCTGACTACTATGAACCTCCAAACATCCTCCTCCTCGAATTTTCATCTCCTTATTTAGCCAATTCACATGACTAACAGGCAGACACAACCACTAATTACAAAAACAACTTACTACACTCTCTGTCAAATCCATTCCCATCATTCTATCCCTGCTTTAAACGCTACTAAACACACAAGAAATCAAGAGAGCAAACCTAACACAATTAATGCACAAAATAAAGAAAAAAACGAATCTACTATATATTAACCTCTAATCTTGAGCTCCGGAGTAGCATGCTACTCGTGTCACATCTTCAGGGGTAGTAAGCGCTATTATATACAATTTACAATGACAATTACAAAACAAATGACCTCTAGTTGCATCCAGATTGTACAGACTGGGCCACAGCTGCCAGGCTTTCTAGTTGAATATGAGTGACATTTCTTTGGGTAACATGTGCATGTGTCATGAATGGCACTTTCAGTTGCATTTTATTACAAGGGTAGAACTGGCACAATGTTGAAATTTCCAGTACTACATTTTATTTTAATTCAGAGACATGTAGTTTTGTGATTATGATGAAATAATATAGCAACAAGTACCAGAATGCAATAGAAGAAAAGAGTGGAGAAATTTTCCCCCTTCAGGTTCCAATCAACTTTCTTCTTTGTTGCTGTTTGCACATTTCTTTGGAACAGTCAAAAATATCTTTAACAAGAAAAAGAACATTTAACATGTAAATGTCCAGTATTTGTAAAGCATGAACAATTACCCGAGGGTTTCAAGGCACTGGGGGCCGTCGGGAAGATTAAGCGAGCTATTGCCCAGAGTCACATGGTGCTGGGCTGATCTGCCACCGGCAATCGAACCGTGAGCCCCCGGGTTCCGGAGTCAGTTGCCCTGGCCGCTGCGCCACACCTCTTCCATAACATGCTCCATGTTATGATGAGTGCCTCTTTCAGCCCTGTTTTTCCCTCCTATTCTGTTTGTTTGGATTTTCCCTTTAGAAATACAGAACTACAAGTGCTAGAAAACAAAATAAAAAAATAAGACTTGAAGATATACTTACAATTGAGTTCTCTATCTATGTATGGACTAGTTAATGCATATGCTTGTATATGTTCCATTTCTTTTCTCAAACTTTGGAGAAAATCGCAGCTGTCAGCTTATTATTGTATTATGGTTGCACTTTCAAATACCATTCGTTTATTAGTCACATTAATCTCCAGTGAGCCATTGACAATTTATCTAAATCAGAGTTCATTCACGTGCCTTTTTCACATGTTTTAAGATATCACTTGCTGAACATTTTATCTTTTCAAAACCTAAAATTGTATAAAAAAAACACCCTGTTTAGTCTAGCTAATATGAATATTTTCAATGGTACACTCACCTTCAAGGCAACATTTATAGCATCCTTGTGTAAAGTATTTGAACGCATTAAGAAACATTTGCAAATTAGCATTTTGATGCACATCGATTCAGCAAAATGCCAGGGGTAGCAGAAGTCACACCACGTGTCCTTTGCTCCTACTGACATCATAGGAAGTGACGTCATATGACATTTGAACCGTTGCCTTTTTCTCATCTGTCTTTTTATTACATGTTGCTTGTTGCTGTCTCTTTCTCACCCATCCTGACTCTGCCTCAATATCACTACCACCATCACCTCAGTATCTCTTACCTTTCCTCCTCCCCACCTGTCCCTCAGCTGTTTTTTGCAACTTGCCTCTGTGTCTCTCTCTAAACTGGGATAACCACTGAATCCCATTCAGCTCTGTCATTTTATCACCAATCTTTCTTCTGTCCCTCTTTCAGCCATTACTTTCTAACTTCTCCATCTCCCCACTTCTCTTGCTGTCTTTCTAATCAGTCTTTTTACTGCACCTCTCTCTCACACCCATCTTCCCTTTTCTTTAAGCTGTCTCTCTCATCATTGTCTCTTTTACTTTTCTCAACTGTCTCATCCACTCTCCCTCTGCCTCTCCTCCTCTCTCAGTAGCCTGTTTCTCATTATTATCTCACCTCTCTCTTTCTTACAAGTCTCACCCACCTACATCTACCTCGCAGTTGTCTATCACCAGCTCACACCTGTTTCCCCTCTCTTTTTGTGTCCTTAGCTCTCTCTTTCTCATCTGTCTCTTTCTGTACCACCACCGTGGGGTACGTTATTTATCATGGGCGATAAATGACACCTAATATGAGTTTTCAGGGAATAACGTGGATTTTGGTGTTTAACGCACCAAAATCCGCAAGGTGTAGTAAAAACCGTATAATTTCCCCTATTAAATTTTGACAGGTTTAACCTGCTGAAATTTAGCGACAGCTGAGGTATTTAACGCATTCGATCATTATCGTATGTGTTAAATTCAGCCAAACTCATAATTCCGACCCGGGTCGAAATTTGCTGGCCCCACTGTAATCAGGGCCATAGGCTTTGAGTATAATGGAAAAAGACAAGAGAAGGTTGTCAGAAATGTCAACTAAAGAACATTTATCGGTAGCACAAACACACCACATTCGAGGCATTATTTGCTTCTAGCATGTCACGGCTCACAGGAGAACTTTTTTGTATTATTTCAATAAATGAGAATACAATTTGCAGATCATCAGTCTTTAAAGGATGGCAAGAATTGGTAAACAAATAATCACCAGGTAAAGAAAATTGTAGGTATTTCGACAAGGCAAATATGAATATAGCACAATGAAACAAGTGTAAGTGCATAGTAAACAACAGGCAGTCGTTAGACAATACTGCAAAAATTAGGGACTAAGGGAACATAGGACTAACAGATGATAAATCACAGCAAAAAAAATGGAGGTGCACTAATGTACAACAACATGTTGCCTAAACCGTAGAGATCTATATGCTGATTCTAAATCAAATCAAATGATTTTCTTGCTTAGGAATTCAGAAGGTGACATTTTCTAAAAAAATGATAGCATGTTGTTCAGATGTCCTACCAAGATGAAGTCAGCTATGAGATTATTAGAAGTGTACCCTGAGAAAACCATGGATAAAACACTGCTCTGCAGATATGGACTGATGAATACAATTTGTGTTATGTGTTATATGTGACGTACTCTTGGTCCTGTAATCTTTAACAGGAAGAGCTGCATTCTAGAACTGCCTTTTAATCCTAGCTTTACCAAATGGCCAAATCTGTGTGATCGAGTGTTGTAAACAGGTGTAATATAAATGTGCCTGATTCACAAAGATAAAAGTACACTTTTGTGTAAGTTTCCAATTTATGTGATATTCACAAACCCCGAGCTAATTGTAAGTATATAACTACAAAGACTCCGCAGTCGGGGCAGAGAACTCTGCACATAAAAAGATAGGACAGGGGGCGTGGCTTAGCCGGCAATGGAGACGGACGTGTAGCTAAGCAGCTCCGTCTACGGCTCCCTTCCCCAGCCACATTTATCCTGTTCTGTGCCAAACAAAAGGGGCCACTGCCAGATCGGATCGTTCCCGAGACGACCCTGAAGCCTCGACGGGCGAAGCGGTGAGCGGAGAGGGGGAGCTGCGGAGCTGAGCCTCTGCCGGTGTGCTGAGCCGGGGGCACGGTGCCGTGCAGCTGGGCTCGCTCGACAAACGGAGGCCGGAGGCTGACTCCGCCCCCTAGGCCCGACACACGCAGCAGCCCAGAAATTGCTCTCGCACAGCCTGCCAGGGAGGACAGGCAGGAGTGGACCAGGCGGGTGCCGTGAAGACGACGCAGAGGTATTTGCCACCGGCCGCGGCTACAGTGACGAGGCGGGCGCCGCTTCAGCCGGCGCAGGGTCTGCGCCGCCACCGGCTAGGGGCGCTCCGGTGTGGCCCCGGGGGCTCCGCTGATCGGAGGTACGGGCGCAGGAGGAGAGGGACGCAGGAACAGGGCCCGGCAGGCGTGCTGGGCCGAGGACAGGACAAAAGACCCCGGCAGGTGTAGCGTCCTTGACCGAGTGGTGCCCCTGGAGCGGCGGACTGGATGGCGTGAATGACCCTGGAGCTATACCACGGACCAGAGGCGAGATCCTGGATGCTGGGACTGCCAGGTGAGGAGGAGCAGGCTTGTTAAAAGGGTGCTGGCGCAGAAATGGACAGTGAGGCAGACTAGAAGCGGCCCTGTCCCCCCCGGACCAGCAACAGCATCGGGGGCCCTCTCGGCGAAGGCTGCCTCGCAGTTTGGAGATGGCGGGCGAGTGACGGAACAGGGCGTCAGAGCGTGAGCGGTGCGCATCGCCACCAGTGGCCTGCATTGGCAGAGTGGTGGATGTAGCACCCCCATCCTCCCCTAGCCATAAGCAAGATCAGCAGGGGCATCCCAGGGGGCACGGAGAGCGGGCGCCCCCGTTGGCCAGGGCCCAGTGCGACGACAGTTGGTGCATTGGATGGTAGACTCTCGGGTGGGGCCCGAAGTTGGATGACAGATCTACCACAGTAGAGGTGCGTTGGCGTCCAGGCGCGTGGAGCCGACTTTGTCGCCCGCTGCGTCTTTCCCACCAGACGCTGCGGTGCAGGACCAATAGTGGATGCGCCCGGATCAGAAGCTCCTACATCCGGCCGACAGGCGTGGTTCCGAGATTGCCTCGACGGATTGATCTGAGGTCTGGGCCGCTACGGCGGGTGGAGGCGATCTTTGAGTGCTACCGAGAGAGTAGCTGCGGGGAGACTCGTCCACCTCGGCGACCGGCGCGCACCGCCTCATGTCACGAGGGAGCAGACCGAAGACTGGTGCTGGTGGTGCGACAGGCCCTCACCCACAGACCCGGGCGCACGTGGACAGAGTAGCGGAGGCTAAGATGGCGGACCCCATGGCAAACAAGCTGGACGCGGTGCTGGCGGCGGTCGAAAAGCTTGGGGAGACGATGAACCAGGTGCGCACCTCATTGGAAGGAAAAATCGATAAAGTGGCACTCGATCTCACGTTGCTCCATGCGGACCACCGGAAGCTGGCAGACCGAGCAGCCACAGTGGAGGGGAGATCTCGGTGGTCACGCCACGAGTGACCACGGCTGAGAAGAACATCCAAGAGCTGCTACACCGGGTGGAATTCCTCGAAGACAGAGCAGAGGATGCCGAAGGACGGGCACGCCGCAATAATATACGCGTCGTTGGTCTTCCGGAGGGAGTGGAGGGGAGGGCAGCAGTACACTATGCGGAGGACTGGATCCGGACGCTGCTGCCGGATGGGGCCCTGTCTCCCCATTTCGTGGTTGAAAGAGCGCACAGGGTGCCCGCCAGGCCGCCGCCACCGGGCTTGAACCCAAGACCCTTCTTAATACGTCTCCTAAATTACAGAGACAGGGACACTATACTTCAAGAGACCAGACAATTGAAGGACATACAAGTGGACAATCACAAGGTGATGATATTCCCGGACTACACTTTTCAAGTCCAGAAGCAGCGACACTCTTATTTAGCGGTAAAACGACGCCTGCGACAGTATGAACTCAAATACTCATTATTATTTCCTGCGAAGCTGAGAGTTGTCGCCCATGGTAAGACCCACTTCTTCGCCACGCCAGAGGAAGCAGGGGAATGGCTGGACTCTTACCACCCAACGCAGAAAGGAGAAAGAGGACTCCTACCCGAGACCGAGACCGCACAGCGACGACGCAGAAAGAGGCGGAGGCGATCGCAGTCCTCGGCCCCTCAGGTGACTGGCCCAGCGCCGGAATTGGTATTGAGTGGTCAATTGGAGGCAGTGCAGGCAGTGGCAAGTATTAGTGGATCTCCGGAGGGGGACTCGGATGCTGATTCTGTCAGGCGGGGGCCACAGAGCGACGAGGAACTGTCTGATGCCTTTTCGCTATCGCAGGAAACAAGTGTCCTGCCGCACGTCACCCCGCAGACTTCAGACGCCATTGTGTGATCCTGCAAAGGACTGCAGTTTGTCGCCTGCCCCACTTTTCTGAGGACACCGGGAAAGATGCGGCCCCACAGTTCACGCAAGTGTCCTTGACTCAGTGGACTCCAGCGTATCATAATGTGAATGTTTGTTACGTCTATATTGATTGTTTTATTAGATGGGTGATGGCGCTGTTGTTGGGCTTCTCTTGCAGACCCCGTAAAGATGGGAATGTCATACGTATTGTATAGGTAAATAGTCATATTCGACATGGGACTGGCTGGGGGAAGGGATCGCTGTGCCTGACGCTCCCCTTATCGGACTCTTTCTATTTTGTAGTTTGCTGTGCACGATAGTTCCCCCAGAAGTTAACTGTGTGCTATTGTGCTATAAGTTTGGGCAATCGCCAGTTGCGAAATTGCTCTCATGGTATTATTGGTTGACTGTTATTTTTCTTTTCACACTGCCATTATCCTTCGACATGGAAATATTTACAACACAGCTGAGACACACAGGGGCACGCACGCCAATGGGGCCTTAATGCGCCTGTCGCCAGTTGTTGTAGATCCCCGGTGGGAGGGGACTGGATGTGACGCCAACAATCACATGACATGGCTTCTATCAAAATAGGCACGTGGAACGTGCGGGGCATTCATAGCCCAGAGCGCCGTTATCAGATCTACTCCTATTTGAAACGGCACCACATACAAATAGCGCTCCTGCAGGAAACGCATATTGTACAGGAAGAGATCGCGCGCCTGCATAGACGTTGGAGAGGGCAGCTATATGCGACAGGCTATTCAGCGTATGCAAGGGGGGTACTGGTTTGGGTCAGGCCTGGCACTCCCTTTAAAGTGACGGACACATTAATAGACAAGGAAGGCAGATATGTTATAGTCAAGGGGGCTCTTGATGGGAAGCCGGTGATAGTGGCGTCACTCTATGCGCCTAACACTGAGCAGGCCATATTCCTAGATCTTCTGACACAGGAATTATCCGTGTGGCATGAACTACCCATGATCCTAGGCGGAGATTACAATTGTGTGCTGGATGTATCCATAGACCGATCATTCCCCCTTGCCCGGTACCGCCACGCATGCAGCGGCGAAGGCGTTAGGTGGCTGGGCACAACACTGGCGCTTCACGGATGCTTGGAGACACAGGAACCCGCTAGACAGGGTATACTCCTACTATTCTGGTGCTCACGGACTACACGTGCGCTTGGACCGTTTCATGGTGTCCGACGACCTCCTTTCAAGTATTGTGGACTCTACTTACATGGGCCGCACGCATTCTGATCATAATCCGCATGTCCTAGAGCTACGATGGGAGACGGAGTTGCCACCGATCCCGATCTGGCGTCTTCAACCAGATATGCTTCTGGACGCCCCTTTCGAGAGCTACTGGCCACTACGGTGGAGCAATATTTCGAGGAGAATGCAGGCACGGCCACGTCGCCATTGGTGGAGTGGGATGCCCTAAAAGTGGTGGTTAGGGGGCATTGTTTAGGGACTCAAGTAGGTATGCGCCACCAACTGGAGAGAGAACTTACCTGCATAGAGCGGACGTTAGCGGACGAGGAGCAAGCCGACCCAGACAATAAACAAGGGAAACTAGGCAGCTTGAGGGGCGAGCACACACGGCTGCTGGAGCGGTTGAAGTGCCTCAACTATGCGGCTCATTCGGCAAGAACACACCAGATGGGTGATAAGGCAGGCAGGCTACTCACGTGGCTTATTCGTCAGAGTGAGCCGTCCACACCCATAGTATCGGTAAAAACGGTGACTGGAGCTACTGCATACACACAGGGAGACATACATGAAGCGTTTGTAGAGCATTACCGAGACCTGTATAAAACGCAAACACGAGTAACACAGTTAGAACTGCAGACATACTTAGACGAAATAGATTTGCCACGACCCACGAGTGTGCAAAAGGAGGAGCTGAACGCTCCGATACAAACAGAGGAATTGCGTGATAGTGTCTTTTCCCTAGCTAATGGGAAGTCACCAGGACCTGACGGTCTGCCGACCGAATTTTATAAAGCATATGCGTCTATTTTAGTGCCGCAGCTATTGAAAGTATATGAGGCAGCGTTGGATGGCTCCACTCTTGCCGCAACGCAGAATGAGGCCCTATTGGTATCACTCCTCAAGCCGGACAAAAACCCTGACCTTCTGGACTCCTACCGTCCACTTGCACTCCTCAACACGGACTATAAAATATTTGCGTCACTGCTAGCCAGACGACTTTCTCCTCTCGTAAAGCTGCTAGTGCATCCTGATCAGAATGGCTTTGTCCCTACGCGTTGTACCTCATTAAACATACGTAGATTTTTCAGAATACAACGGTACGCCCCACAGATCTGGCCCCGGTCGGGTTGTTTGGTACTGGACCTAGCAAAGGCATTTGACTCACTGGAATGGCCTTACCTGGCAGCAGTGCTGGAGAAATACGAACTGGGGGAGGGCTATCTGGAAATGGTCCGTCTATTATACCGACGGCCCACCGTCCGAGTCCGAACGGGTAAGTTAGTGTCCGACTGTGTCAGAGTGCGCCGGGGGACGCGCCAGGGCTGCCCCTTGTCACCGTTATTGTTCTCCCTGGCAATGGAGCCCATAGCAATGCTGCTTCGGCGGGGGGTGAGGAGTGGGGAATACGGCTGGGAGATGGATTACACGCCGTCTCTCTGTACGCGGACGACTTGATATTGTACCTTCGAGATGTCACTGCAATACCAACATCCATTGCGAATACGCTGAAACTCTTTGAGGAAAAATCGGGGCTTCGAGTCAACTGGGCCAAGTCGGGGATATACTCATTCAGCGCTGACAGCGAGGAGACGGAGGTGGTCTTAAACGACGTGCCCCTCACATGGTATCCGACCACATTTCGATACCTAGGAGTCTTAGTATATCGTGAGCCCGCTGACTTACTGGGAGGCAATTTAACGAGAGCAATCTCAGCAATACGGGCCCAGATGCAATTCTGGAAGACGCTTCCGCTCAATGTAATGAGTCGTATAACATTGCTGAAAATGATTGTACTCCCTAAGATGTTATACTACTTTGCTAATCTTCCACTGTATGTGAGACCTGGGACGTTCAGGGAACTGGAGCGTCTGTTCCGGGACTTCATATGGAATAAAGGGAGGCCGCGCGTTGCATTATGGAAGATGTATGCACCCACTGGCCAGGGAGGACTGTCGGTCCCCAACTTGGAACTCTATTATCTAGCCGCCCAACTTCAATGGGTGACAAAGTGGTTAGATGATAGGTGTCTGGAGGACACCGCCGCCGTGCAGCAGCCCTGGACCTACTCCCGAATCTGTCACTTGTTTCACCCAATAGCTAAATCCCAGCGACCCACGCAACTATACCTAGAATTGGCATATAAATGTTACAAAAGAAGCTTGTATCTCACCCGACATGCGCTACCCTATGCTCCGCTTCTGCCATTGCTGGGGACGCCAAGGGGCCAGATGGGCACCACAGAGACAGCCCTGGTGGCCTGGCGAGCGGCGGAACTGGATACAGTAGGAGACCTATACAGGGATGGGGGACTGTTGCTATTTGAGACAATAGTCGAAGACACAGGATTGCCAGCGGGCCAGTTTCTGCTGCACTCTTCCCTCTTGAGGGCCTTGGCGGCCGCCTGGGGGACTTGGCGACAGAGCCGCCGACACATCTGCTGATACAATATTTGCATACAATGGGCGAGGGGTCACATGTGGTCCATTGGCTAGTGGAAGCGCTCCTTACGCAAACACTGCAGCCGATGAGGCGCCTTCGGGCGGGGTGGGAGACAGACAGAGGCCAGCCCTGGACAGATAAGGAGTGGGATGTGATATTAGCGGGTGCCAGGAACATACCTCGGAACTCGAGGTTTAAACTTATTCAAACATATATCATACATCGGGCATATCTTACGCCATGCAAGATAAATAGATATTTTAAAATTACCACCTCTATGTGTCCTCGCTGCCAGTGCCCTGACGTAGATTTGCTACACATGATGTGGGCGTGTGCGACTATACAACGTTATTGGCGGGAGGTAGTAATAGCCCTGGCGCCGTGCACAACTACGCCGCCGCCGTGGTCGTGGGAAGTCTGTTTGCTGGGCTTATATCCAAGGCCCAAAACGGCCAAGGTCGCCTCAAGGTTCCGAGACTTGGGATTGATCACTGCAAAGCGCCTAATCACTAAACAATGGAAAAGCGCAAATCCCCCAGAGACGCTTAGCTGGAAACGCTCACTCACAGTGTGGGCTGAGGCGGAAAGTACGGCATTACACAGGGAGGAGGCAGCGGGACTCCGAAAATTCCCCATAGCACAGGCCTGGGATGCGCTACTGACGACGTTCCAAACCAAGCCACTAGCGGGCGGGGATGATGACCGGACAGCTGATGTATGAACCTGCCGGTCTTTTCCCCCCTTCCCCCGCACCCCAAGCTGCAGGGAGTGGGTGTGCCCCGGCGCACGTGGAGGCGGCGCAGGTTGTGCCCCCCTTCGGTTTCAACGCATAGGGATCTGTGCCCCCACCCCGGCTGTATAGGAAGGGGCCCCAACTGGCTACACGTGATGCTCACTGATACATTTGATATTGAGATGTGCAGCAATATCCTGGCACGACACTTAATTTTCAGCAGTATAAGATAGAAACTGACGGTGTTCTAAAACAAACAAAAAAAAAAAAAAAAAAACAAGGCAGATGTTTTCTTTTCCTTTTTTCAAGTTTTGAGCTCAGGTTGGAGCTGTATATTTTAGAAGAAAAAAAAAAAAAAAAAAAGATCTTATTGGTAATTAGCAGTGAGCAAATAGCAGCACTGTATTGCTCCATACTACAGA
Organism: Calotriton arnoldi; assembly: GCA_963921515.1. Lineage (NCBI taxonomy): Eukaryota > Metazoa > Chordata > Amphibia > Caudata > Salamandridae > Calotriton > Calotriton arnoldi. Next base: position 413,039 of record CAWUFW010006617.1, read on the forward strand.
CTTCCCCTACAGTGCGGCAGTCGGCTGTGTGGGCCCGGAATACGTAGACCACTGCACCTGTGACCCATGCATTTATGATTTAGGGAACAGGGCAAGGGGGAAGGGGTACCACGGGTGTGTAGGCGGCGAAAACGATGTCAAGCGACCAAAACAAAAGGTAGTAAACCTGTTGGAAATAGCACGCAGTATCACTGAACCAATCGTACATGTATGGTGATTTATATTATAATGAAAAATGACACGTTGGATTGACTCGGAGGCTCAAGTTAGAAGTACAGTTATCCCACACATGTAATCGCCTCTATTGGTCATGAACACCTAAGCACTGTTGAATAAAAATGTGATGACAGTTATGTTAAAATATTAAAATGCCAATAAAGATATTTAAAAAAAAAAAAAAAAAAAAAAAAAGATAGGACAGGCCTATCTTTTTATGTGTGGAGGTCTTCGCCCTGACTGCGATGTCTCCACAGTCGTAAACTTACTACTAACTTGTAGTTTGTGAAAAGCAAAAAAATTATAAACTTACACTAAGGCAGTGATACTCAAAGTACGGCCCGGGGGCCGCTTGAGGCCCTCTTGACCTTTACATGCGACCCCCCTGAACAGCAGCACGAGCTGCTGTTTAGTTGCTGTACACTAATATTCAGAAACAAATGTTAAATAAACAGGCAAGCATTTATTAACCTGCAAATAAATGCTTGCCTGTTTATTTAATATTTTTTTAGACCTCTTTACACAATCCCTGACCCACCCAGACCCTCTACCGCCACCCTGCTGGCATCAGTGCGGCCCTCGGTCACGCCACAGACCGTACTTTGTGGCCCCTGGGCAAATGTTTGTGAGTACCCATGCATTAAGGTGTACGTTTACCTTTGTGAATCAGGTCCAATGTGACTAATGTAATAAATATTTAGTCTAATAAGGTCCCAATGACTTACTCCCACTCATCCGGCTCAACACATGTTGGTATGGCCGGTTTTGCTATCTCAGGATTTCACAAACGCTCATTCTATACTGTTCTGTGTACCACACCTCGGGCCTGATTCACAAAGATAACTTACTCTTACACTTTTGACAACATTTACTAATTTTCAGTATTTACGAACTGTACTTTTAAAGGAACTTGCTCTTTTGTAGTAAGTCAAGCAGTACACATGGCCAGCCACTGGCACTGCAACACCCTCCCATTGAATATAATGAGGGTAGTGATTACAACAAATGTGTAACTTAATACAAAAGTGTAACTTACTACATAAGTGCAGTTTGTGAATAGCACTTTGCAGTAAGTTTTGTAGTACTGCAAAACGGTCTGCAAAGTGCTGTTTGTGAATCAGGCTCCTTGTATTTGCGCTGATACGGCTGTAATATAAATGCTTTCTGCAAAGGGCTCCATTGCTCCTTGGAGCTGCATGTGAGTTGTATCAAGAAGTTAACAAACACAAAATATAAAGCTGAATGCCTGTGTTCAAATAATTTATAAAAATTCACAATTCTGAGAGAAGGATATACAGCAATTCCTCCATGATCACACAATTTTGTGGTGAAGCAGAGATTAGAATCTTGAAATCTTACTTTGAGAACAATATTGTATGATGGAGACATTTTCCATTCAAATGTACCACCTGCTTTCCAGACCCTTATGCCTTGAAATGGAGACGAGGTGGGTGAATGCAGCAGCTGGTGGCTGTCGTGTAACTCAACCGGACAAGCCCAGACCACAATCCTTGCCCCAGGACAGCTGCCTGTAATTTAGCACACCAAGCTGTTCTGGGATTAGGTTAAACAAAACAAATCTGAAAAGTTCGGTCTGATGGGTGTTGAACCTATGGGCTTCTTGTCCACATTGTCATTCACACAGTTGCTTTTGGGAAGCTTTTCAGTGACATGCATAGCTATTCGAAATAATTATTTACAAATATATAAGATGCAAACATGATAAACGAGAAACACACTACATCCCCTACGAAAGATGTTGTAGATCATAGTTCTAGAAAATGTAGACTTCACGCATGTGAATGGAGAGATGGTTGCTTTAATTAATTGAACTGTTCTCTGCTTGTAGTTGTGTTATGTGTGTTTTTATCATCTCCAGTTCAAGACAATAAATCCAGGCTACAAACTACATAAAATCTGCATTCCATGCATACGGTACAGTCTTCATGCAATATCAATGAGACAGTTTCTAATATGAGGCGGTAACGCTCCACTACTCAAAATATAACAAGCATTGGCAACACCAATAGGTCTGGTGTTTATTTTTTTTAGGGAAAGTGATTGGTACTGGTTGTTTGTGTACTTGTGTGTGTTGCTACCTGCTGGTATATCAAGAAAATCACATTATGGGCCAACATCTTGGGCTACAACAGTATGGATAAAAGAAGGAAGGCATCTTTGCCGAACAGACTGACTTAGCTTAGTCAAACTCTACAGTCAAGGAAGAGTATTATCAAAAGAACTCAGAAGATGAAGTTTGAGTGGTGAACTTAAAAGTCATACACAGTAAACTATTGCATAGTAGATAGTTTTGACAAAGCGCAAGTCTTTTTGTTGCATTTTAAGGAAAGTCTATAGTTGTGCATGTCTCTATTTTGTGAACAAAAAAGTTGTACATCCAACATGCTGTCATTACAGCAAATTGAAACAAATGAAAGCTCAAGGGCATCACTGAGTAACACTTCATGACAGGCTAAGACATCCAACAGCAAGCACTTCCTAATCAACAAAAAAACAAAAATCAGAAATTAAAATGTTGCTGTGCCAGTAAAGTAAAAACATCAAGGGATACACACCAGCCCCTCAAGCTATATGCAGCATCGGCAGTTTAACAAAAGTACTCCTTAATCCTCAAAACATGATGGAAACACAAACAATGCGATGTAACCACCCTGAAAATGCCTGGGCCTTGAGGTATATCATATTCAAATATTAGCAAACCAGGGAAAATACGTTAGAGCCAGTGTCTGAAGGGGGAATGGCCCTTATTGTACTTTTTGAAGAATTGATGTCATGAAGTTGCCACAGTTACAGCTGTCTGCCAGACCTAAAATGGGTACTTATTTCAATGACACCTTCACCATATCTAAACTCAAACTGGAGTAATGTTTATCGACTCCCGCACCCTGAATGTTAACAGAACAGTAGGCAATTCCTCTGCTGTGAAGAACACCTGCGTCACTATTACTGTAGTCGCCCAGGGATGCAACAGGTGTTAGTGTCTGAGTTTTGTGTCTGTGGGGCACTTCTGTATTACAGAAGGGGCCACAGATGCTTATTTGGTTGTACAGTCCTTTTTTGTAATATCAGTCATGCAGGAGCACATTTTGAGAAACCGCAATCTCTAAGGGACCCCTTAATTCATGCTCCCACTCTGTAATACCAAAGTTGGTTCAGTGGCGAACAGGTTGTCAGGAGATGCACCAACTGTGCACCACATAGGAAGTGCTGCACATTTTGTGCACACTACAAGCGTGACCTTTAGTGTTTATGGGGTCTCACGCATCCACACACAGGTTTGTGTTATTCCAAAGTGACCCCTCTTGAAAATCAGGCCAGTCTGCTGCCAGTGACAGATGGAGTGTCATGGTTCCATCTCTCTCTCCATTGTGATTCTTCATCACTGGTGTGAGCTCTGGAGTTCTCGCCTGCACTGGTGACAGCACATTTTTTACTGTAATTGAACCCACGGTCCAATTCCGGGGTATACTACCAGAATTGTGTAAACAAATATTGATATCGAAAAATATTATGAAAAGTTATTGCTAAAATACCTTGAAGGTAGGTACATATAGATAAGTATAACTTTACATTTCTCACCCACCTTCTATATACCTTGACAATATATATCTTGAAAGTAGAAAGATGTGGAGTTAAGAAAAGTAAATATTTACTTACCTGTATATACTTTCCATCACAACATTTTGGTAGTCGATATTTAAATCACCATATTTTTCCATATACATTCTTTTCTTGTCGGTATTCTCACACACACACCAATCAGTGTGTGCCTGGCTCAGTCCAAGGCCATGTGCTGTATTAATGTAATCCAGCCACTGGGGTTTGAAAAGGTGGTTTTATCATCAGGTGTATTACCATAATACTGGAATTAGTGCTGTTTAAAGCAAGACGGCATTGAACCCTACACCAAGGGCAGAGCAGTACTACATATGGTTCAGGAAGTGATCTGTTTTAACTTGCTTTCTACTGACCTTAGTGACGTCTAGAGGCTGCAATTGAAGGATATGGGGCTGATTCACAAAGGTAACTTACACTTTTGAGTAATTTACATGGTTTTATAAGTTTGCTACTTTTTGCCTATTCACAAAATTCAAGTGGCAGTTCCTACAAAAACAAATCAGTAGTAAGTCCAGCACTACACATGGCCAACCATTAGTACTGCATCGCTTTCCCATAGAAAACAATTGAGGTAAGGAATTAAAATACAATCCTATAAGCAATAAAGATAAATATAATTAAAATAATTAAAATCAATAAATATAATGTAATGTCAAAAATATATAAAAATAGGGCATATATATTATTTAATTATAAAATATTTTACTATGCTTTTGAGTTTAAAAATGTATGTAACAATAATTTTTGTTAAACTATTATTAAACTATGTTTCATTTATTCTATATTCATTTTTAATAATTATTCATGTATATTATTTTTTTAGATGGGAATATTTTTTTTATTTAATAAACTTCAGGCAAATAATTTTTATTTAACTTCATATATTCCCATTAATTATTTATTTCAAAATTAAGTTAATAGTACTGTAACATTATTGTATTTTGCCTATATTTAAAATAAATATGTAACATGAATTTACATATTTAATATGATTTTCTTTTACTATTTAATTTTGAGTTAAATCTTTTTTTCGATTTTCCCTCTATTTCAACATAAGGAGACTCCACAACCTGGGCTGAGTTCTCTGCATGGTAATGTATAGGGAAAAATAAAAAAGTTTAGTTAAACACAAAAATAATTATTAAAAATATTTTTATATTAAATATTAATGTAAAGATATGTAGAAAGATATGGAGAGAGATATGTTCTGCCAAAAGTAATTACTTCATTAAGAAGGGACATGCTTGTATTCGGAATTTAATTTTTGTTGCCAGGAGATATTTACTTAAAGTAAACAAAACTCTGCACTGTCACACAGCCACATACCACTGCAAGGTATTCAGCTTCAAAGACCCATACTTATGCCTTGGGGTGGCCAGTCTTTAACCTACTCTCCATCTGTTCATCTCTATGCAAGAGATTGCATGTAGTTTAGAGTATGGAGAGAAGGTTCGCCTTCTTTACTATCAAACCAGCGATAGCCTGTGTGTCTCAATGGCAGTAAGGAAATCCTTGTCACAACTATTGCTGCTGTCCACGGAAACACAGGAACAAAGTACTGATGCAAGCTCACTGTACTGCCAAATAGCTCTTCTTTAGTCTTTGACTTGCAGGGTAGCAAGGTCACTTTGACAAGGCTTACTGGTGGAGGGTGGTGTGGAGCAGAAGGTCTAATTTAAGTATCACAAATATCACTCACAATAAAAATAATGTCAAGGCAGTTTTGTTAAGAAGATGAAAGGCTTTATTTATATCAGGATACCATTCTCAGTAACAAAAGGGCCGGCTTTAGTGCCGGTGGTGTGCGGTGCAACAGTCTTTTTTGGCACCCCCCTGTGACCTCCAACTCCATTAATTCCCTCACTAGCACTCTCCAACAGTGCACCTCATCTTTCCATAGCCTCTCTCTGACATACATTCCATATTTTATAGTGCTAAGCATATAGTTTCACATGTAGTTCTGTTATCTGCATGGTGCATGTTCTTTGCAGCAGGCACATTAATCTTCTGCGCTACTTTATGATGAGTCAAAACTGGAACTAGACAAAATTCTGATCTCTCACCAGAAGTGTTGTAATTTGCACTTAAGTTAAGCATTGGCTAAAGACAGCCTGTATTCAGAGGCTAAATTGTCCGCTTTGTGGAATCCATTTTGTATTTCTGGCAGCCATTTTGGCTGCCATGTGCTACCATGTGCTTGCCATGTGCTCTGTCCTACCTTCCTGTTAACTGCTCTTGAAATCTGCCTAGAGACAAGTTAACTTTAGTTCCTCTTGCTTTGCACATGCTCAGTTGAGCTTGCAGCTGTTTCAAGTTTATAAATGTCAGGATGTGTCTACTAAAAGTAGAAACTGTTAGCTCCACCCACTTGTCGACTGTGCATTCTCTGTATGACCTTATATGTACCTACAACCAGCATTTGTGTTTGTACCGCCTTCATTTGAGCCCCTGTGTGGGTATAAAAGGACCAGGATCCTTCCATTCAGTGTGCTACTTCATGCATTACTGAAGGGTGATGTGTGAATGTTAGCTCCACCTTATAAGGTTTAATAAACTCTGTCTTTTATATTTCAGTTTCTGTGCCAACTTCTTCCTAAATGTCTGAGGACTCTGTGCAGAGAAGGGAGAACCCCTAAGCACTGGTAGGCCTTGCTGAGGCTCACTACAACAAATTGGCGCCCAACGTGGGGCTCATCAGTGACTCGGATGCCCGAAGGACTGGTCGAGATGAAGGATTGGAATCTCGCTCTTGGACGCGATCGCTGCCTGAGGAGACCTGAGTCTTGGCACCCATGGCGTTTTTCCTTTCTTTCTGATCTGACCATCCCGGCGGCGCCGGTCCTTGACTGAGATCTCTTCTGTTGATTTGCCGTGCAGTGACCATTTGGTCAATTTGAGATCTTGGCAGTTGGAACCTGGACACCATTTGATTGGTAAGAGCCGTTTTGCGGCACTTGCTGTTGGTTTGATGCCTTTGATTGGTAAGGTAGTTTTAGTAACACTTACTGTGGCTTTGTTTGTATGATTGGCCAATTTTGGAATTTGTTTTGTAATTATATATGCATTGCAATTCATATAGGCAGGTAATGAGGAGATTTTTCTCACTTTGAAAATTTGAACGGCACACATTGTGTTAAGTGTCACTTGGAGTATAATATTATATATGCTATAATATTTTTGGCATGCCTGTTACCAGTACACTTCGCAGAAAGTGTTGCTGTCTTGGAGGTACCGATATGGATTTAGTAAGTACTTAGTTGATTCCCCTCAGAGGGGATACCTAAATAGGTTTAGGTATAGTAAAAAGATATTTCTTCCTTGGTGACTAAGTACCCCATGGAACTAAATATGTACATAAAACGGATCTGGATCTGCGCACTTAGTAACATTCATAAGTGGTGATATGCAGAGCGCTTTTGAGTGTTCTACCAGCCAAAACTGGCGAATTTGACCATGGAACAGTTTTTTGGGCTACTTTTGAGAGCTCTTCTTGTAAATATGACTTACAATTAGTATTTACAAATAGGTTGGTCTTGCGTACACTTTGTAAGCTGTCCTAAGTATTGATTTGTGGGTTAAATGTGTGTTTAAATGTCTATGTGGGGTTTTTGGTTTGACATTGGTAATACTTGTGTGAGTACTCTGTGTACGAATGGCTAGCTTTAAGCGCGCTGTGTTGTGTCCTTCTGTAACTGTCTGAATGAGCTCAATGAGTTTGTTTATGTTTTTTGCTGTCATCATTTTGTTATGCAAACTGTCATTTAGTTACTTATATATTAAATAAAAATCCAGAAATAAATTATGTAACATATGCTAAACAGCTGCATGTTACTATTAAATTGACAGAGTAAGACACTATACATGTGTGCAAATTGCCACAATGCTAAAGATAAAATTAGAATTCGTATTCAATAGGATTAAAATAGGCCTCATACAGAGAAAAAAAAAACGAAATTGTGTGTTTTATAATCAATAGCCTTAAATACACATGTTACAGCCTTTTCCTTAAATACATTGTATTAGACATTAAAAGGCATGCACATCATATGAGTGAATTTGGTCGTTGATGAACTAAATACACATTATAGAAAGATAGATTTGACTGCATTGAAATGCCTCAGTTTTTAAATAGACTGTGACATGCTTTTCTCTCAGCACCCGAGAAAAAAGCTTTCCGACAGCTGTGTTTAAACTGACTAACTGAACAGCAACTGTTTGACACAGCAAATGGGGATTTAACTCTGTCAGGGTGTTTCAAATGGTGAAGGGGTTTTTTCCTGAGAAAGGCGTGAAAGTTCGACGCCTGCTGACGGGCAACAGCTGCATAGATAGCATATGGCTATTCCTGATCACGGCCACAGACAGGAATGCTGAGTCAGCGAAATTTTAAGTCAGTGTAGGGCTGGTATGGGGGCCTGCATTATTTTGGAGGTTTCAAAAGACCAGTTTCGTTGTTTTGGATAACAGAGAACAGAATTGAAAGTGGGGATTTCCTTTCTTAATGCCTTTTTTTCATGGGTACATCTGTGGTACTGATGTTAAATGATAACTGTCCATTAAAAGTGGCGCAGACTTTTCCTGTTTCAAGTAAGGCTTCTGTGCTTAGGGTTATGAATGAATGTGTTTAAATATGATAGGCTACAATGAAGCTTGCTTTTCCAATGTGGAATCATTAAAATGGTTGGTTTTATTGATAAAAAATAAAATTTAATTATATGGGAAAAAAATATATTGCTAAAAATAAATGCTTTAAATTCGTTTTCTCATCTTTATAAAGCCTAATCATCATACTGTGAATTCCTAGCATCAAAATTGGATTTAAGCAGTGCTGTCCCGAGAAAAAGGGAACTTAAATGTGAAATGTCACTTTACCCAGCCGTACAAAACTCATTTTTTATAAGGGTATACCATATACATTTCTGATTTCCCATTCCTGAGCTATCTAGAGAACACTCTGGGGGTTCCTATTATGCAAAAATATTGTAGGATATTCATTTTTAAGTGCCCCTACCACCAAAGTCGAAATTGAGCTAAATTCACAATTTTACAAGCAGTTCTACCATTCAAGGCAGTTTTAATGTGCTCTTAGGCTTCAATAAAAGTATACATATGCAAATATAGAACAAACAGCCAACACACACCGTACACAAATGAAAATAAGTATACAGAAGAGCAAACGTTATTATCCTACCTTTAAATTATTTGGAAACGATTGGACAGGACTGCTTTTCGCTGTGATACTCCAGAGTTGCATTGCATTACAAAACCGCATGGCAAGCCTTGCACGCAAAAATGAGCAGCTGCTGAACGGGTCAAAGGTCAGAGTTCTGCATTTAGCAACTTAGCAGGCTGAAGGGTAATGTTTGTTTGGACACTTCAACCTTCGAAAATTTTTGCAGTTGAACATTGATCTGCCAGGTATATAAAATAATGGTTTTAGTTTAAAGAATACTGTGTAGGGGCTACGATAAGGAGGAAATGGATTTTAGTTTGCATTCATGCGCCCTCATGTTAATCTAGTACAATTGCTGTAGAAAATGGTTTAAAGTTAACTCAATTTGCATTGTGTTAGACTGAATCAGAGAATAGCCACTTTCTAAGATATCTCCTACAAGTTTGTTTGTGCCCAGTTGCTACAAATAGGGGTTGAAAGTGTTGACAGAAGTAAAACCTGTTTCAGGTTTTCCTACTGTCAAAATAGGGGAAGGAGGCTAGCTCCTCTACAAATTAAGGGTAGGCAAAATTATGTTTTCTCTCTTCTTTTTCTCACTTTTTTTTTAGTCTGTCTAAAGCTGTCTAGGAAATGGCCATGTGACAGTTATTGGCTATTCTGTAATACTGTTTTAAAATTGTTAGAATTAATAAAAAGATGAAACACATAAGCTATGTTACTGCCCATCCTGTATGAAAGAATGAGTAGAACAGATTGATGTTCACTTATTTGATCTTTAAGGAAAATTGTATAGTGGGGGTTTCTGTTCAAAAAATCTCAGGTGGCAACACTATTATTGTTTATGTTATTCTCATGTTCTATACAGTTTTGCAAGGGCATTGCTAGTCTTTTATTAGCTAGTCTCTGTCAATAAGCTGACAGCCCTTATTAGAGCTGGAGATAGGGTTTTTTTCCTTTTGAAAATGATGTTACATAGTCCAGATCGTGAAAAGTACAATGCAGGAAAGACGCTCATGTGATCCTTAGCAAACATTTTGAAGGAAAATATTGTTTTATAGGAGTTTGTTTGTCATAACATGTTCTGCTGAAGAAAATGTACCCACTATGTTGAAGTTTAGTTCTTTTTGCAATAAGAATCCCTGTTAGATTAGCAGTTTTAGATTTTCCTGCTGCACCTATAACATGAGAGCATGGTCCTAAGCATAACATGTAAGAGAAATTATTTTACAAGTGTCTGCAGTCCTGTACAAGTAATGTAAAATCTATGAGTAAAAGTGTAGAACATTTCCTTTTCTTGAGGGTTCTTCAGATTAGTAATATAGGAATACACCAATGTAAGTATTTGGAGTATGTCTGTATTGTTTTTCTTTTTTCCTCAGAATTTAGTAAATGAACACAGACTTCCTTGGCTGTTTGGGATTGGGTGATGTATTACTCTTGTCAGTTCACCAAAACGTTCCTTTTATACTTGCCAATAGGTCCAGGGTTTTCTACTCTTAGATAGATGAAGTGGTTCTTGGGTGCCTTGCTAATGTATGGGGCGCCCCAAGACTAAGGAAGTATTCTAAGACTATCCTCTCTGTTGTTAGATTATTTCTGTGCCTTGTCTAAAGACCTCTTGTTCTGTCCACCAATAGATATTTGCTGCCTTACAACCATTGCCAGAGGGGCCCGGACATCAGATCCAGCCTGGGAGTCAGCGCCACTGCAGCTTGAAGCCAAAGTGAAGGTAACCAGCACAGGCGTTGCTGGCAACTAGGACCTCAGTGAAGGCGGAAGCACTGGGACGTGAAGTGTGTACCCCTGCCACTGTCTTGGGCGAAAGACGGGGTTACAAATCAGGATGAAGAAATCTTTGTGTGGATCCAGTTTTTGATGCCCAGCTGAGAGAGTTACAGAACGACAAGGACGGCAAGGAGGCTTTTGCTTGAGGTGACCCCCTTTGAAACAAGGGTTGCTTCAGAGATCCTAGCATCAGGCCTTTGAGTCCTGGTCCCAAGTGAATGCAAGTCTACGCCTTTGTTTGTTGATCAAGAGATGCCCGAGCACACTGGGTACAATTTGTGGCCCTAACAAAAGAGCAGTGCGCCAGAGGTGCAAATACAGGAGTTAGGGAAGGACTTGAGTTTAGGGTACAGGTGCTATGCCCTTGGTGCCTGTTAGATTAAAGTGAAGAAAACTGGTGCACTGCCTGAGACACTGGACAGGATCATTGAGGGTATTTGCCCTGGGGGGGGGTGATTGCCCTATCCTGAAAGAAAGACTTTTCCTTCTCCGTGATTCTTGAGTTGCGAGTTGTGCAGCTCCACCGTGGGAACAACAAGAGCCTGCCTGTGAGGCTCAAAACGGACACAGGGAGAAGACTCCCCTCTGGCTGGTGGTTGTATTAGAATTTCCCAAGGACTCTTTTTTTTGTTAGTAATGTACCCCTTTGGTCGTCCCATTTTTGAGGAGGAGCAGCCCTTTGCGGCTCCTTGTCCTAATTCCTATGGCCCTGTGTGGTCCTCCTGGTCCTTTGGAGCCAGGATGGTTTTTGTAATAATCTGTCTGACTTCCCTGATATTTGTATTACTTATAATGCTTATTCTACACGAAAAATGTTTTCCTGAGCAGTTGACAAATATTACTTTGCCCTCCTCCTAAAAATATATTAAATTGATATTTTAGCCCTCGCAAAAGAAATACTGGAAAAGTCTATTGAAAATGTTTTTATTAAGTATGTGCTGTTGGCTATTAATTGAAATAGATAGTCACTAAAATACATCAGAGCCCTGAAACTTAGAATTAGACTAGATGATTTTGGACTCTTGTTTCTGCTTGGAGCTGGAAGCTACTGACTATCCTGTGTGTAATGATTAATACTTTTTACATGCTGTGTATGTATCCAATGTGGTCCAATGCTTTGCTCCATTTGCATCTCTGCTTGTATACCTGGGAAGAGGGAACGTTGCTGAAACAAAGGCCCAACAAATGTTGAATAAAGAGGTGGCCGAAATAATGTTAATAGATGTACGGGATGAATATTTAGATTACCCCAGATAAACGAATGTCTTCAGCCAATGCTGAAAGGGCCGTCTGTTGTAATTTGGCAGCACTTAAGTTAAGCATTGGCTAAAGACAGCCTGTATTCAGAGGCTAAATTGTCCGCTTTGTGGAATCCATTTTGTATTTCTGGCAGCCATTTTGGCTGCCATGTGCTACCATGTGCTCGCCATGTGCTCTGTCCTACCTTCCTGTTAACTGCTCTTGAAATCTGCCTAGAGACAAGTTAACTTTAGTTCCTCTTGCTTTGCACATGCTCAGTTGAGCTTGCAGCTGTTTCAAGTTTATAAATGTCAGGATGTGTCTACTAAAAGTAGAAACTGTTAGCTCCACCCACTTGTCGACTGTGCATTCTCTGTATGAGCTTATATGTACCTACAACCAGCATTTGTGTTTGTACCGCCTTCATTTGAGCCCCTGTGTGGGTATAAAAGGACCAGGATCCTTCCATTCAGTGTGCTACTTCATGCATTACTGAAGGGTGATGTGTGAATGTTAGCTCCACCTTATAAGGTTTAATAAACTCTGTCTTTTATATTTCAGTTTCTGTGCCAACTTCTTCCTAAATGTCTGAGGACTCTGTGCAGAGAAGGGAGAACCCCTAAGCACTGGTAGGCCTTGCTGAGGCTCACTACAACAGAAGAACCATTAATCACCAGAGTTATCTTGACATTTTTGTTGTTGCCTGAAAACTGCTGGACACACAAGGAAGTTCATGTGATTTTAGACCAACAGTTATTTTTAAACACAGCGCCCCCCACTAAAGTCAGCACCAGGTGCGGCTGCATCAGTCGCACAGCCCTAAAGCTAGCCCTGGCACCATGAATAAATTATATGGCATTGCCAATACTTTTGAATGTGTATCTAGTTACTCTGTACCTCTTCTGTGCTTTGCAGGAGGTATGCTGGTGAGTGAACATTTTCTGGAGTTGCAGGGAAACCAGGGCTTATTGAGCTCAAATCGTGGTCCTGGTGCTTACTGACTGTTGGGCCCAATCTGACCACCAAGTACACCCCTTCAACACTTGATCATCAGAGTCGCTTGCCAGTGCGGTTCAAGACTTACTCATCAAGGTGGTTTGAGATAGAAACTCAGAAATCATTGTCCAACCAGTACTTCTACTTCAAAACAAAAAAGATATACTTTATTTACACCACACAGCTAAATGTTACACAAGAAATGCAGAGGCCACAATGAATACATACAGTTATAACTGGAAAGTCAGTCCAACAGTGAGGCAGGTTGTTACTAGCAGCATAGCAGCATAAGGGTGAAAGCACATAATGTTGTCCCAAGGGCTTATGGGGAACAATTTCCATTCACTCACTCAAGGCTTTCAACACAACGAGTAAGCTTGGTAGGGCCTAGGCGTCTCTAGACCAGTGATACTCAAAGTACGGCCCGGGGGCGCATACGGCACTCCTGACCTTTACATGCTGACCCTTGATCAACAGCAACACTGGGCTGCTGTTCAATCAACTCAGCACTATCAATAAAAATATGTTAAATATACAGGCAAGCCTTTATTTAAAGGTTAGTTGAAGTTAAAGAAAGGAACTAACTAACTAGGGTGTCCTGCACCACTTAACTTTAGAAACACCTTAATTTTCAAAACCATCTTACACCAAAAGTGCCCCCCCCCCCCCTTCACCTTCCCCTGGATCGCCAGCCTGCTAGCATCGATGCGGCCCTCTGTCACAACACAGACCAAACTTTGTGGCCCTTGTGAAAATGTTTGTGAGTACCCATGACTATTTGTACAGCTTTCTTTGGGTGTGTCAACTTTATTGTAGTCCTGTTGGGATGGAAATACCTCCTGCATTGTAAACGGACGTGTACCCCTGCCCAGAATGCCCGACTGCATGTGTAAACTGGTATCCTGACTTTTTATTTTTGGCCCTAGCTTTGTGCTAACCTAGTGTGTGGGCAGCAGGCTAGGCCTATCTATGACAATGCAAAGTCCACGAACAGTAGCGGCTGCTACCGGACTCGGATGGTGGGGCAGGGACGGGGGCAGGATGGGTGGTGGGGCAAAAAAACCTTTTAGAAAAACCACTTACCTGTGACGACCGGCCAGCCGCCGCCTCTCATCCGTCCACTTCTTCCTGCTCCGGTCCTGCAGCAGGAAGCACACTGCTCCCAGGCTCCAGATAGCCAATCACAATGCTGCAATGAAGCTTTGTGATTGGTCTGAGCACCATGGATCGGCACTCAGCCAGGGAATGGGGCCTGGGCATGTTCTCCATGCAGGCTGTAATGAATCTTGCATGGAGAATATGGGAAGTGTGCATGACTGTTTTGGGCGGCCCGAGAGGGCTGACCAAACAGCCATGTGTACTTAGGAGTAGGCAAACCACACCTCCCCTGCTCCTCTGTCCTCGGAGCAGCCCCGCCTCGCCCCGCCCCGCTTAGAAAGCTGCCGCAGCAGAAGGAAACATAAAATGCTAATAACGCAAGTTATTATCATTTTATGTTTCCAGCTGTGGAGCAGTGGGGCGACGCTCTTCTGCCTTAGCGGAAGAGCCACCATTGTCCAGGAACCTGTTCTGTAATCTGATGGGGTTCGTCAAGCATGCTCTTGTAGAAGGCTGTGGACTACTGTCCTTGCCCTGGGTTCATTATTTAGAGTGGTGGTGGCAGTGCACTGAGTCTTGTGAACCTTTAGTGTGACCAGATCTTTTTCTCTTTATCAGTGCTATCACAGACTGCTGACCCCTTTCGTGCAATGTTCTGTTCTTATGTTAAACTCAGGACCTTGCTCTGATATTCAGTGTGTATGGCAAGTTTGTGTGCATGGGCAGTATGTGTGTAGGCACACGGAGCACATGCAGCATAGTAGAGTTCTTTGTGGTGTGTGAGTATTGGGGCCAGTGGGATCTATTTTTGATGCTCCTGGTTTAGCATTAGGTTCAGGATGGCTTCACCAGTGGCAGTGTATTGTTTACATTCCTGAGGGTGGAGACCCAGACACTAAAGGGAAGAGGATGGAGATAGAGCTACCTTTAGAAATTTCATGAAGCACTGCCATTTGGTAGATGATAGGGGAGATGAGTAGGACTAAAGTTTCTGTTGTTTAAAGTGAAGACGTTTCTAGGCAGTGCCTGTCCTTTTGCATTTCTCTGATTATTGCTTAGGTGGCAAAAAGGTGCAGAGAAATCACACTTCATCCTGCCCATATTTTAAATACTCCTGCTTGGAGCCAATACCATTGCTCCCTGCTGTGAGAGCCATCACTTTACACAAAGGTTGTGTTTGGAGTGCAGCCCGAGATTGACATCTGAAACAGAATCAACCCAAATCGGTTCTAAACCTATACACAATGGATCCACATCCCCTGTCTGGAAAATGTGTATAAAAGTAGGATCTACTTTTTCCCAGTTCCAAGCTCTTCATGACCAAGCAAGGGAGTGCTCCACAGAGTAGTCAAATGACTGTTGTGTGACCAGAGCTGCTGTCTGCATGACAGCCAGTCTTCCAGAGTTGAGGGGACATCAGCTGAAGGCCGCTCTTTCTGCTGGAGGAGCTGAGTGTCTACCAACAGAAAAGAAGCCTGCATTTGGGAGAGGGATGAAATCTACCTGGCTCTCCTTGGAGAGACTGTCCAGGAGGAAAAGTAGAGCATATTCCAGGTGAGGGTAATAGCTAGAGACAATGAGAGACTGCAAAGGAATGAAGTTAGCAGCAGCCCAAGTATAAAAGGGGGTCCTCCAATATCCTTAAAAGGTTCTCATTGTGTATCACATCACCTTCTACAGAAAGCAAGCATCAACATCAGTTTCATGCCATAGCTGAAAGACTTTTGGTGCTGCTGCTGCCATTAGAGCCCCTCTGCTCTAGCAATGCTGATGTATGAATCCTGAGTCAGCCTAGCGGCTGCAACTGCCAAGGTCATCTGCAAGGTTGATCTCAGCCTGGGGGATGCAACGCTGAGCCTGCGTCCATTCTGTACTAGGCCTAGGGAGGCTGTAACTGCCAAGGATGGGACACTGTCAGAGGAGATCACCGCACAGGGATCCCTTTAAGACTACAAGTTCCCTGAAGCCACCACATGCGTGGGACTGCTGCGTGTGTATCTCCCACACCTGCCAGGACCCCAATTACCCAAAGAAGGTTACTGTGGGTCATAAGAATTGAGTGCAAATGATAGACTGGGAAGTGCATAACCAGCATGGTGAGAAGCCAGGGATCACGGGCACTGGCAAATTCCATTAGGAGCGGATAGGCACTGAAAAATGTAGCACCTAGAATTACAAAACAGAATTTAACCTTGTGCTGCATCCTCTAGTTGCTCTGCTTAGAAATTAATATGTGATTAAAATACTTTCTTTTACTCAAAAGACTAGCATTGGGCTAGAAAACACTTTATTGTGTCTGTTGGGTGATTGTTTTCAGCTCTTGCCCTCCTCTGACAAACCTGTGACAGCTCGACCACTCTACCCTGAAAGTCGAATGTGGAAAGGATTTTTCTTGTCCCAATCAATCAGGGGGATTGTAAGCGTGCTACTCACCTGTGAGGGTCTCAAGGCACTGGAGGGGGGGGGGGGCGGTATGCCACTCCGTTCAGCCGAAGAGCCAGGTCTTGAGGGTCTTCCTGAAGGTGTTCAGGGAGGGGGCGCGTCTGATGTCTGCCGGTAGCTCGTTCCAGGTCTTGGCTGCGATGTGAGAGAACGATCTCCCGCCTGATCTGGCTCTGTGGATCCGCTGTGTTTCGGCCAGTGCGAGGTTGGATGATCGCAGGTTTCTTTTGGGTACGTGGAAGTTTATTCTGTCGTTGAGGTATTTGGGTCCGTTGTTGTGCAGGCACTTGTAGGCGTGTGTGAGGATTTTGAAGGTGACTCCTCTTCTCCACGGGGAGCCAGTGGAGTCGCCGCAGGTGTTGGCTGATGTGTTCGTGCCGGGGGATGCCGAGGACGAGTCTGGCCGCGGTGTTCTGTACCGTTTGCAGTTTGCGGAGTAGGGACTTGTTGATGCCGGCGTAGAGTGCGTTGCCATAGTCGAGTTTTCTGGTGATGAGTGCGTGGGTGACTGTTTTCCTCGATTCGGGGGGGATCCATTTGAAGGTCTGTCGGAGAATGCGGAGGGTGTTGAAGCAGCTGGAGGTGACGGCGTTGACCTGTCGGTTCATGGTGAGTGATGAGTCAAGTATGATGCCGAGGTTCTTGGCGTGGTCTGAGGGGGTAGGTGGGCTTCCGAGGGCGGTGGGCCACCAGGTGTTGTCCCATGCTGATGGGGTGGTTCCAAAGACGAGGACTTCTGTTTCTCGGCATTGAGTTTTAGGCAGCTGTTGGTCATCCAGACTGCCACTTCTTGCATTCCTCTCTGGAAATTGAGTTTAGCGGTGGTGGGGTCTTTAGTGAGGGAGAGGATGAGCTGGGTGTCGTCGGCATAGGATACAATATTGAGGCCGTGTTGTCGGACGATGTCTGCGAGGGGGGCCATGTAGACGTTGAAGAGGGTCGGGCTTAGAGATGACCCCTGTGGTACTCCGCAGGTGATGTCGGTGGGGGCGGAGAGGAAGGGCGGTAGTCTGATCCTTTGGCTTCTTCCGGTGAGGAACGAGCGGATCCAGTCTAGGGCAGTTCCTTGTATGCCGGCCTCGCGTAGTCTGGTGATTAGTGTGCGATGAGAGACGGTGTCAAAGGCTGCAGACAGGTCGAGGAGGATGAGGGCCGCGGAGTGGCCCTGGTCCTGGAGGGTGCGGATGTCGTCTGTAGCGGCGAGTAGGGCGGTCACGGTGCTGTGGTTAGCTCGGAATCCGGATTGGGACGGGTCAAGGACGGCGTGTTCTTCGATGAATCGTGTCAGTTTCCTGTTGACTGCTTTTTCTGCCACTTTGGCTGCGAAGGGGAGAAGCGAGATGGTAAGCATTAATGTGATATTGGAGTTGAACATAGATGGCTTTTCAATGATCTTGCAGATGAATGGGGTTTGAGTGAAAGACCAGTAGTTGGCGAGGTCATCAGGGTTTAGTGCAGGTTTCTTTAGGAATGGAAGGATATGGCTTGTCTGGAAAACTTCTAGGAAGATGCCTTAAGTGAAGGAGATATTGACAATGGTAAGTAGGAGTGAGACAGCATCCCCAGGAAGAGCTTCGATGAAGGACGAGGTTAAGACATCATCTTCATAAGAAGTGACTTTGAGGGAGTTGAGTATGTTGGTGTGACCTGTGAGAGATTGTGTTTTGAAGAATGACAATTGCAGAATTCTACTGGAAGGGGTGTTGTAAGAGCTGAAGCAGGCTTGGTGATGCTGATGTGTTATTAAATCATCTGTATTTTTTCACTGAGGAAGAGGTTGATGGTATTTCCTCTTTTTGTGCAGTGAGGAATAAGAGGTTCTGGCAGGGGGCTGATGCAGTGCTTGTCTTAAAAAGTATTCTCCTTCTGTTGGTGGCTTCATTGATGGTGTTGTCATAGTACTTTGTTACAGCTGAAGTGAAGAGCTGTTTGCATGTTGCACAGAGGGATTTCAGTATCATGAGGTCATCTGAAATTGTGTTTTTCTTTTATCGTTTATTGTCAGCAAGGTCTCTAGAGCACCAGGATGCTGGAGGCTTTGGCTTGCATTTGCTTGTTTTAAGTGGGATGAGGATTTTTTTTTTTTTATAGTTTTTCATATAAGCGTTGAAGTTGTTTAGAAGGGTTTTGGCATCGGACATGAAGTTTTTAGCGTGAGAGATGAGTTCTTGCATTAAGTTGTCTATGGAGAAGTCTTTAAAGGATCTAAGGTTTGGTGTTCTCTTTGTGGAAGTCGTGCAATTCACATTGCATGCTAGCAGGCTCCTTCCAACCTCAGTTTTGTTGACCATACCAACAAAGGAAATTCAAAATGGATTCCCCAGCTGTAGCTGTGGTTAAACACAGCACATAATCGCTATGCTTATCCTACTACAATACATACTCTGAAGATACATGTGGTATCCATATCCCACATGGATGGAGTGAAGGATCCAGTTTCAGGGGTCTATCAGATTATTTTACACTGTAGAGTAAGCCAGAGATTGTTGCCAGTAGGCAATCCCTTTCTCCCTGTCAAAAATGTCTGTCCTGCAGGTATAATCAGTCACTGCCACCACTCTCAGCTCAGCTCTCTAGAGCCCGGTGAGCTGATGGTAATCATGCTCAGAAAACAAGAGGTGCACACAATGTTGCGGCTCCAGATCACAAAGCTGTGGTCAGGGTCTCAATCCATTTCCATTCAGTCCTTCAGTGTACACCTTTGATTGTCTTGCATGCTGAGGCAAAAAAACTAAAATATTCAGAAACATGCTACATGTGAAACTCCGTACAGGAGCGATCGCTTTCCAAGCTCATGCAGGGGACATTTCTGGGAGGTACTGTTGCAATTAACAAAAGACTGTAGCCAAGAGCAGAATCTGCTTTTCACTATTCTAAATTAACATAGTTCTATACCTGATCCAGTTTCCTAGCATACATGACTTTTTTCATGTCTCACAACTGGACAGCTCAACACTGAACATTTAAAGCAGCCAGTTCACAGTCTCTGGACCACCAGTTACAGGAGAAGAACAGTAATCATACTCAGGGCCATTGGAATTATGCGATAGTGCGGCCGCAGCATTTTTTGCATAATTATAAATTTACTGCATTTGCCACATAATCCATTATCTGCTGCATATTCTGCAGATTTTAACCCAAAAAATTGTTTCTAGCTCAAAAGGTTCAAAAGTTACTAAAAATGCAGGATAACGTGCTGCCTTGCAGTGGATGGTCCTTCCCAAAGGTTGACTGGTCACCTTTCTGTTGCTTATTGCTACATTTGGGTGTTAAACCGATACTAATGAGGCGCAATCAATGCCCAGACAGTGTTAACAAGTGTAAAAATTACAAAATAATGAAGTAATACTATCACAACCCTGGAGTAGTCACGCGTGGTACAAGTTGCATTTCAGTCATTCACTGTGGCAATGCTGGGGTAAGGTGTTCAGGCCTCACTCGGACATCGAAGTCCATTGAAGAAAAAAGGGCGCTCAGAGATATAGGGATGCAGGCACAGATGAGTACATGTGGCTTCTACAAAGAACTTCAATAAAATAAAACAAACAAATAGATAGCTTAAGTTATTTCATGTAAGTAACTACAGCTTAAAGTAGCCACTATGAAAACCTCATAGGTTTTTAAACTATGAATAGCTTAAAGCACTATTTTTTTTCTGTTGTGGCCACCTGTGCAAATTCTTCCCAGATTCTGTGGTTTTGTGTGAAAATGAAAAATTTGAAAGTCTGAATTTTAAGTAATTTTCAAAAGCCAGCAGCAGGTCATCTGGGTGGCAAGGACCTGAATTAGAAACGTATTTCCGTGCGACTTAGGACCGTCCTAAATGTGACGCAGGGGACCAGATTAACTGAAAATCGAGCCGTGCTGTTTGAAAATCTGTAGTGCAGCGGTACACAGGTACTATTGGGCAGTGCCATGCGCCAATGACGTCATTCCCCACGTTCATGAAATAATTATATTTTAGCATGACAGTATGCTTGCACCCATGTGCAAATGCAAAACAGTGATGCCTTGCACGGCATTTGTACTTGATGTACACCTAACAATTTCAGCATTTTACGAGATGACAACCTGCTTGAGGGTAAGCCCCATAAAATGCGGAGATCTGCAAAAATTACGCATCGTACGCCTGGGTCCATCGGCCCAACTATGCTCTGGAGCAGTCTGCTTGCAACTTTAGAGCTATACCGAAACGACATATATATTGAATCATATTTTACAAATGTGTTTTAAAAATGGCTCCATTTTATACATGAGCTCATTTGTAGAGTCCAGCCCCAGCCAATATCTAAAACAGCAATAGGTTTGTAAATTCTCAAAATGTAACCAAACATTCTTTTACCAGGAATTACTCTCTGATTCTTGAGCTGGCTTGGGCTGTGGGAAGATGTTCTTATGGGGAAGGGTCACTACAAATAAGAACTCTCCCTTAGATAGGAGCAGATGGTCCGCGGAGCGCTAGATTAGGATGTCCCTTCTTCAGTACAATACAATATTAATTGATTAAATAGGAGTTGGGGGGAGGGGCGAAGAGGGGCTTAGACGCTCATCCCCTGGGGAGCTCTGCCCTCTGAGTCCTGCACTGAATAGAAATCATTTCCATGCGCGCTCTTTCGGACATGGTTTTGAGGGACTGACTATTCATGTGCCCGGAGTTCTTCAGTGTAGAGTCCTTCTTCAAAAAGACTAGTCCGGACTTGTTGCTAGAGACCTTGGAAGGAAGCATCTGTTCCGTCTCTACCCGCAGAGGTCGTTCACATGACCCTGAGGTGCAGCGCACTGAAGAAATGTTAACCTTTGAACCTCTCCTTGTCAGTGCGCGAGCCTGTCAAGCACATGGGCCCACGCCGGCCAATAACCTCCCGCTCCGTGAACCACCCATTCCAAGACAATGACTGGAGTCCGATGCACCCAGGATTCCAGAGGTCATGATAAATGCCAGCTCTACAGACAAGGACACAGACCAAAGCGCGCGCGCTTAAAAGTACCTGGCACCGCACAAAGTAAGGATGTCACCAACCCTGCACTCACGGAGGAAGATGCCGAACCATACACTAATGTCGACAAACAGCACACAGAGAATGATAGAAACAACGAAATATGCACGCATAAAGATAGACACCGAGGGGCAGATTTACAAGCCCCTGCGCCACCAGTACGTCACTTTTTGTGACGTACTGGTGGCGCAGGCTGCTCCATATTTACAAGGAGAGGAAAAGCCACCCTGCGTGACTTTTCCTCTCCTTGTAAATACGGCCCCTTCACACGCAGCACTTTGCGGTGAAGGGCGTTCCATGGGTGTTGCTGTGGGTGTTCCCACGCAACACCCATGGAACAAGACACATCTCCAGAATTACGAGAAATCGTAACTCTGGAGATGCGTTTGAAAGCTACGCCACCCTAGAGGTGGCGTAGGGAGGCGCACCGAGGAGAAATGTTTTCATTTCTCCTCGTTTTTTCCTCTTTCAATTCTGCAGCACGCATTGAAAGAGGAAAATGGTTGTAGTGATGGTTTTTGTGCAGGAAGGTTCCCCTTCCTGCACAAAAACAATCTCCCCACGACGCAGGCATCCTTGCACCATGGTGCAAGGGTGCCTGCGCCGGCGCATGGCTGCAGTTTGTGCGCCAGCGCAGGGGGAAGCACAAGGATGCGACATATTCTTGTAAATATGTCGCATCCCTGTGCTTTCCAAACTAACGCAGCATGGCGCAGCAAAATGACTTGCTGCGCCGTGCTGCGTTAGTTAATTGTAAATCTGCCCCCAAATACTGAAACAAGAAGACAGACCAAACATTGCACAAAGGGAGACAGACACCAACACAGCACCCAAGAA
Source organism: Calotriton arnoldi (assembly GCA_963921515.1). Taxonomy (NCBI): domain Eukaryota; kingdom Metazoa; phylum Chordata; class Amphibia; order Caudata; family Salamandridae; genus Calotriton; species Calotriton arnoldi. Next base: position 435,461 of record CAWUFW010006617.1, read on the forward strand.
AACGCTCACCTGAGGAGACAGACACACAGCTATGCACTGCGAACAGTAAGGTAGACACTGAAACCTGCACGCAGAAGGAAAACGTATTATGTATGCTAATATAGACAAATCATACATACAAGAAGGTAGACTGCAAACCTTATACAATGCAGACAGACACCAAACTGTGCACACATGATGGACGACAACAAGCCATGCATAAATGAAGAAAGATGCAATCCATGCACACAAGGAGAAAAAGACCAAACCATGCACAAATCAAGAAAGACACCAAACACCACGTATGTAAGAAGAGAGATGCCAAATCATGCACAAAAGAAGAAAGACACCAACCACTTGACTAAGAAGGGAGATAGAAACCATGCACAAATGAGAACAGGTACCAAAACATGCACATGAAGAAAGGCACCAAATCAGGTGCACAAGGAGGAAGGCACCATACCATGTGCAAATCAAGATAGGCACCAAATTATACACGTAAAAAAGACACAAAGCCATGCACACATGAAGAAAAACACCAAATCTAGAGTGCAACGAAAAAGACAACAAGCAATGCATAAATTAAACAGGTCATGAACAACAGGCAATAAGACAGACAGCACAGTATGCACACCTGAATAGAGGTGCCAAAATCTAGAATCAGAACATGGGCACCAGAACTGCACACAAGGAGACAGACACCAAATCCAGTACACAAGAAGGCAAATATGAAACCCTGCACATTCAAAGGCAGACTCCAAGCTATGTATTGCACACAATAAGGAAGATATTTAATCTTGCAAGCATGAATGAAGGAGCCAAACCCTACATGCATGAAGTAAGAAGTCACCCCTATGTACAAGAAGAGGGACTGCGAGCCCTATACAATGAGGACAGACACCAAATCCTGCACACAAGCTGAAAAAAACCCACATGCACATGAACAAATACACCAAACCATGCATGCAAGAATAAAGGTACCAAACTATGCACAAATGAAGAAAGGCACCAACCCTGCATGTACAACAGGAGACACCAGCGCATGCAGAAATTTTGCCAGGCACCAAATCATGCACACATGATGGAAGACACCAAACCATGCACACATGAAAAAAGACACCAAACCATGTTTGTAGGAACTAAGGGGTCTATTACGATGGCGGTCGGATGTCCACCGCCGGGGCGGCGGTGGCGCCCGCCGTACCGGCGGTGGACATCCGCCCGCCATCGCAACCAGGAAAACCGCCGGTCACATTAGGATGGAGGTGGTGACCGCAGTGGTGGGAAATTCCGACCGCCGCATTACCGCCGGTTGCCATCCGCACTCCTGCCTGGCAGACGGAGCAGGACCGGGATAATGGTGGCGGTGCAGAGCAGGCTCTGCCGGCAGGATTATGATGCCGGCGGTAGCCAGCCTTCCCTCAGCGGTCAGACCGCCATTGAAAGGCATGCAGTGATTGTCTTTCGGGGGCCCATTGCTGGCCCCCAATGTGTTGTGGGGGGTGTGGGTGCACTGGGGGGGTACCCATGGTCCCCCCCTACATTTCCCTGTACCGGGTGGCAGGCACTGTGCAGTGCCTGCCACGCAGTGCAGGGAAATGCAGGACATGCTCCTTTCGGCATCGCGGCGGTGCTGCGCGCAGCAGCAACCGCCGCAATGTTAATGCCCACGATCCGACCGCCGCGGTCGGATTTCGACAGCGGGTCATCGTAATTCGACCAGCGGTGATGTCGCGGTACATGCGGGCGGTCTTTTCCCGCTACCATGGCGGTCGGGGAGGTTTCCCGACCGCCATCGTAATAGGCCCCTAAGACACTAAATTGCACACAAATGAAGACAGCCACCTAACCAAGTGTGCAAGAAGGGATACACTAGACCATATAAATAATGAAGACCAAACAAAACAGGGGGAACATAACAGGGGAACAGCAAATGGCCATTTTTATTAGTTTAAGCCCAGTCTTCATATTCACAACAATGAATATCCACTCATTAAAAAATACTCACGCAAATATTTTCACGCACAAAATATACTCCTAGAAAGCGGGGAGGTGTTTCAATGCGGAAATTCCCAGAATGTTTGAGCACACTCACAAACATATAGGGTGTGGGTCTTGTATACTTTCACCCCACCGCACCCATTCCCAACCTGGAAACAATCGGAAATTTTCTTTTTTCTGTCAGGTGCAGAATTCAATTCACTTCCATGGAGGGAATCGGGTGGCAACACGTCCAAAATGTGCAGGGTGTAGAAGGGATTCACCGAAGGGAAAATATGTTTCTGCGGAAGGAAAAAGGGAATGGAAAAAAGTGCAATTGGACACAATATGAAGGCTTTTTAACATGTGGAATTTTACACTTTATTCCATTGTGCATGCAGAGAGTTCTTCACAAGCGCACCAGGAGGAATTCCCAAACGTTTTACTGGAGAACCTGTAACAAGTTTACAAGAGTACTCTGGAAAACCGTGTAAAGTTCCTAAAATGACGACATTTGCACACATGCGAGATAGTGAACCTCTCGGTTCAGATGTTCACCATTTTTTGGGAATCGGTCTTGTAAATACACCTCCTGCTTATGGAATTTCACCAGCCATGGTTACAAGGAATTTTGCACAGTGTTACAACGCTGCTGTACACCACTATGAGGCCGGAGGGGAACCACGTCCCGATATGTTGGTCTCTCCAAGCATTGCCAGAGGGCTTGTTCTCGTGACTAAGACCCAAGTGTGGCATTGCATGTCAGAACTATTGTATTCTAAGAATGGTGGCCTATGCTCACCTCGGTTGCAACAACTAGGCTTGCATTCTAGATGACGAAAACCTACAGAATTACAGAAAAAAATCAAAATAAGATCAAAATGTGCCCCATGTCACTCCGTACACCAGCTTTCCTTCATCGTCTGGCTCAAATCTAGACCAATCGAGGGGAAATGCGTTGTTGTGTTGCATGAAAGCCCGGTTCTGAGCCACGGCGCCCCAGCTGTCGCGGACCCGCCTGGTAACAATACTTGTAAAACACTAATCTTCGACGCAGACAGTCCCGGCATCTGCATCTTGTGTCTGCTTCTTGGGGACGGGAATCCTTCACAGAGTCGGCTAAGAGTTTGGCCTGCACCTGCCGCCTAACACTCTGTCCCAACCCCCCCTGAAAAAATACAATGGATGGAAATAAATGAATGCCCGGTCAGAAAGGTTGGATCCGCGAACAAGAGGGCGCAGGCTGCTCTGTTTACTGACGCAGGCCTGCCATTGTCAGCCTGCCACCGAGAGGGGGCGGTATTAGAGAGAGGGGGGCCGGGGAGACAAAGGGGGCGCAGCCTCCGAAGTGTTCCCACAGGCCGGAGCAGCGCAGCTCCCCATGCCTGTCACACCCCATCTGTGCGCCTCGCGCGAGATCTGTGACCCTTAACCTCGCCGCACGAGGGTAAACACCCGGGATAGACTAGAACACGTCTTACAGGCCAGCACCGGGTGAACAGGTGAACGCCACTTCTTCAAGTAGCGCAGCTCCCCAGAGACAATGACTGTCACCTGTACAAGGTCACCTTATGACATCGCCATCTTCATGATTTAATCCTGGCATTCAGTCCTGCGCTCCACTCGAACACCGCTCCGTGCAAGAACGGAATAGTACGCATCCTACGCGTTAAAAAAAGAATACAGAGAGGACCTAATTAGAAACTAGTACAGAATTAGTTAACTTTCAAAAATACTTTCATACAAAAGAAACAAATATGGATTGGAAGTTCGGACTAAAGGGAGAAAGCAGTAAGTGACAAACATTTAGTGAAAAAGTAATAATTTCAATTTCTAACGCAAAAAGTCAAAAAATGTTTATTGAGAAATGTTCTACATATTTAAATAGTCCTAAAACAAATCTCCTTTGCTACATAACTCCTACCCTCTAATTCTTACGGTCATTACAATGTTTTCCCCTAACTCCTTAAAGTAATTTCTATCCTGAGACCCTACTGCTAAACCTATTATCAAATATAGGGAATTAACTTTCCTTTACTTAACCCTAGTTTATGTACTTTCCTTTACTGTATCACAACCATGTGCTCTGTCCCTAGCCCCTAATTACTATTCTTACTTTCACCCCAACTTTAGCCCTAACCCACACTTTAACCCTTACCTTAGCCTACTATCTGTTTTCTCCCAAACCCTAATCTTCATCATAGCCAATGAATATCCCTTAACAAAACCTTAAGAAAGTTCCCTTTAACTTTAAACCAACCATAATTCCTAGGTGTGCTGGACCTGTTGGTTCAGTGGACTAATGCACCCCCTTCAGGAATTTGTGTTTGACCTCATGGCTACAGCTGTGTCGGACTGGGGCAGAAAATACGCCGGGCACCAACATTTAAGTGGCCCCCATTAGCGAATCACAGAGCTAAACCAATCAATCAATCAGGGAATTGTAAGCGCACTACTCACCCGTGAGGGTCTCAAGGGGCTGAGGGGGGGGGGGTCGGCAGATCTGTTTAGCCGAAGAGCCAGGTCTTGAGGGTCTTCCTGAAGGTTTTTCGGTATTCGGTAGAGCTAAAAAGTAGCAGACATTTGGAAATCGGGAAGTGCAAGGTATGGTATACTGCATACTTTTGAGCCTGCTGCAAGCAATGTTTGCAGTAATATCAAGGAAACCAAAAGTAAAAACCAGACCACCAAACAAAAAAAGAGTCCAAAACATAAAAGAAAAACGCACCCACACACTGGCCTGCCAGCCCAGCCCTTCTGGCACTGCCAGATTGCCCTATAGGCCAATCTGATTCTGGCGTGCAGGTTCTAATTCTGCCACAACCACTTAGCCTTTGTAGTCTTCCAGTTGATACAATGATTACCATCGAGCTCAGTAATGTTATCTCACTTTTTTCTTTCCTCACTTTTTGCGTCTCTCATTTTTTGTTTACTTTTTCCACTTGTTTAATTCACTTTTGGCATAAAATGAAAAGCAACTTCTTTATGTATCAAAAACCGAAATACTAACCTGTGGGGAATGGAAAAGCTACGACATGTTAACACTTTGGACGAACTAGGCCCCCTGCCAAAAATCTCAAACAAAGGATGACATTTTGGAATTTCCTTGAACTCTCACTCTCAATGAATGCCCAAGTTAACATCTGCCCAAGTCAGCTTTCCACGCTATGAAGATACTTTGCCGCATTAGTCCCCAACTTTAATTTCCACAAAAGATTCAAGCAACAACATTGCTCAACCTCTCAAAAATTGATTATGCAAATGGACGGTATCACAGGATTCCTCTTTCAACCACAAGACAAGTCTAGCAACTTCAGAACTCGGCTGCAAGAATATATTTACTTCTAAAGATATACACACACCGCCCGTACCCTGAAAATCTCAATTGGCTACCAGTCGTCAAAAGGTATTGTCCTAAACTATTATGTATCACTCACAAGGCAATAAATGTGAAGATTCCAAATTCCTCCAGATAAAAATCCCCATATACTCCCAACCTATGAATTTACATTCGAGACTAGCTTTTGACTAATCAGTCCACCTTACAAAAATAAAAAATTAGCTGGACTACTTTCTCTGTATATGCTGCCAAATTATGGAATTCCCTCCCGAGAAAATAAGTCCTCCCGAAAACCATCTGGAACTTAGAAGAATCATGAAGAACAAGCTATTCCAGACCTGAACATCATGGACACCCAGTTGGTCTATCTTCTAAAAGATAGAGAACAGAGCAAGAATAACATCTATTCTAAGCACAGACGAAGCTCTAGACAACATGCCAATATCTTTTGGGAGAAGTCAACCAGCCTTACACGTGGGCAGATCTTTCCTCCCAGTTCCTGTACAATCAAATATACTAATATCAACTCACACCCAAATACCCTTGCTTTCATTCTCCAACATTGCATGCAGTTCGATAAACTGCCTCCTGCTGCATTGCAATACCTTGCATACTACAAAAATAACCTTGATTTCTAACCATAAAATACCTATCATCCTGTGCAGGACCGCTCCCCTTATTTGACTCCTATTCAAAACGCAATGTCCTTAATTAACGTCTATTTAACACAGCACATCCTCTGGTTTACTTTCCATTTGTATTTCGGTGCCAATATCTCGACCCATAGTTCAAAACACCCCATTTTGTTTTAGAAAGTGGTAATCAATTGCTTGCAATCTATCAATGGTCGTTGGGCTGAGGCAAGATGGCGCCTGACTGACGGCCGTGGTGATCACCCCTAGCTGCCAGAGAGTTTGTTTGGTCTCGTAACGGATGCCGAACAGCTTAACCCACCACAATAAAGGAGCGGATGCCCCCCCTATGACTTACCGATTGGGGAAGGGCGATTTCGATGTTCTTGCGGTTGTGGAGGAACTTTTGACGGCTGCGTTGGTAACAGCTCGGGCAGTGTTGGCGGAGCTCCTTTGGATTTCGTCCGAGCACGGAGGAAGAGGGGCGGACTCATCGGAAGAGGCCGAGTGGCTTGCAGCGGTACAGCGCACCAAGCAAGTTGAAGCTGGAAAGATGCCTCCGAAGGGTAACCGCGGAGTCCGAGGAAAGCTCCGGATGCGCAGGCAAGCGCAGAAGCCAGGGAGAACGTTGGCTCTGTGGTATCCAAGGGAGGTAGAGCAATGGGCACTGCAAGTGCAAAAGGCATGGTCTCCCAGGACTGTTTGAAGAAAGGTGAGAGCGGCGTTGTTTGTAAAAAAGGGGAAATAAGCGGCAGTGGCACAGGGGCTAAAGGGACAACAACGGGACCTAAGGACTTGGGAAAACGAAATAGCACCACAGATTTTTTTTCTGCTACACTGCCATTTTCTAATAATGGCATCACTACGATGGGGGAAAATCGGCAAGTCGAGGCAAATGAGAATGCTATTTTGGATATGCATCTCGTAAATACCCCAGAGTATGTGTCCCAAGCTGACTCCGTGGCTGAGCTCAGCCAAATTAGCACAAGCGGTAGCCCACCAGAAAATTTTGATTTGGGACATGCACGGCCAATGGAGAAAGCACAGCAGGGTACCGTTCTTGGACTAATCCCTGTACTGGAAGATCCTGCAGCTGCCAAGGACCAGTTGAACACAAGCAAGTTAATAGAGGGGATTATAATTAGTAACGACCCTGAAGACACGCTAGATCCCGGGGACAAGTTCTTTTCAGTGACTGATGGCTCCGAACTCAGCCCGTCTGAGGCAGACGTGAGTAGCAATATTCAGTTCTCCAGCTCCTCTATTAGCCCCGGTACATCACAGAAAGATACAGTGGTCAGAAGAAAGAAACTTCTGAAGAAACAAAGAGATGGCCAAACTCTGGAGAAAAGCAGAGAGGGTCTCCGCAGAGATAGCAGAGGAAGCTCGGACCCCACTTTGAAATGGGATTATTCTGCTACTAGGAGTACTTATCCAGACCATATAGGACAGGGGGCGAAGAAGGCGACGAGTCTGCACCCTCTTTAAAAATGATCTTTGATTCAATTAAACAACTGCAAGATGAGTCCCGGATGGACGGAAAGAAAAATAGATTGGCAACAATGAAGCTTCAAGGCGCAGTAAGAAAAATGGCTAAGGCTTGTACAGATACAAATGCAAGGCTGACCCATGTAGAAGAACGCACAAGTACACTAGAGGATAATTTGGAGAGGGCTCAGGTACAAGCGGAATCATATGATAAGCAGTTTAAAGATCTTCAATGGAAAATGGAGGACTTTGAGAATAGGCAAAGACGCAATAACCTCCGTATTCTTGGTATTGAAGAAGGCGCAGAAGGTGATGACATGAGGGCCTACATCTTGAGGTTGATGAAGGGGGCCTTTCCAGAACTCCATCATTGGAATTGGGAGATTGAGATTCAGCGCGTACACCGCTTTCCCATGATGCCTAAGAAATCTCCTCATCCAAGCAGGGACGGAATCGCAATGCCAAGAGCAATCTTAATTTACTTTGGAAACTTTTTACTGCGCGAAGAGATCTACTCCAAAGCGCGCCCAAACGCCAAGCTGAACTTTTGAGAACCAGTCTTTCTTCACGAAGCCAGATTACTGCCATGTTACCGTGGAAAGACGTTGGCGATTAAGAGAATTGATTCAGCCTTGTCACGCTATAGGAGCGCAAGCATATTTGATGAATCCTGCAAGGCTAAAGATCATTTATAAGAACATATCTAGAGTTTTTTCCTCTGAAATTCAAGCTAAAGCTTATATGGATTCTTTGAAACCTTAAAGATAGGCCTAATTGGGTATTCACTGCCAGGAACATAGGAGGTTTTTTTTAAAAGGCTACATGATTCTTTGGAGTGGCACTGTTTAAAACAAAAATTATAACAAAAAATATTTAAATATCCAAAGGGGAAATCCGGTGGATGTGAAAAAGGGGGGATGGGTGGAGCTCAATAAAAATTGTAAAATGTATGATAATTATGAATTGTAGGGCATCTAGGAATTAGATAGGCTGGCAGAAAGGGGGTCGACTTTCAGGCTCCATCACAGAGACCTTAGGTCTGCTTGCTTCACATTATAGGTGGAGGGAGGAGGGAGGGGGTTGGGTTTGGGGGCAGTGAGGGCAAAGGGGTGCTAAGAGGGGGGTTTGGGGAGGGAAATACTGGGGGAAAAATTCACCATCTAGTAAGGAAAGGAACCTTGGAATTCAGACATGCAAAAAATTGGAACAGGGACAATACACTAAGTGTCGGGTTTTAGGCAGTTTGATAAACCACACACAACATGAGAATAGTAACTATTAATGTATGTGGGCTGAATGATGCCGCTAAAAGAAGGATGGTAAGAGAATATCTTAAGACCCTGCGAGCTGACATTGTCTGCTTACAGGAGACGCATATTGAGGGGTCTCGAAAGTCTCTCTTAGAACAGCTGGGATTTCACCTTATAGCATGTACTTCGCAAGGGACTAGGACTCGGGGGTGGCAATACTCGCTAAAAGAAAGGGGACATCGGTTAAAAAATGTCTATCTGATAAGTATGGCCGATGGGTAATTGTGGAGTGTCAAATACCAGGACTTATTTTTACGCTTTGTTCAGTTTATGGACCTACGGTTGATGATCCTGAAATGTTTAATTATGTTAATATGCAATTGGCTAATTGGCCTCTTCCGATCATTGTGTGTGGGGATTTTAATATTAATGGCTTAAATGGGCTGTGGAAAAGAGACCCAGCTAAATTTGTAGGCCGTAAAAAGAAAGGCCATAGGGCCTTAATCCAATTGATGGATGATAACGGACTTACGGATGTATGGGAGCAATCATCCCCTTCGGGGATAGGGAGTACGTACTATTCAGCACCTCATAGGGTCGTAGCTCGTTTAGATTATTTTCTAGTTTCTTCTTCTCTCCTTTCTCTTTGTAAAATTAAAAAACTACCACGACTGGTATCTGATCATAACCCCTTGGTTCTAGAGATCCAAAAGCCCGCGGTAATCTCACAGGGATCATGCTGGACGTTTGAACGAGCCTTACTGCAGGATGTAAAATACGTAGAGCATATGAATAAATGGCTTAAACAATTTCTTGAGGTTAACCTGGGGAGTGTCGAGCTTGGGGTAGTTTGGGATGCTCTTAAGGCAGGAATTAGGGGGAAACTATGAGCTACTCTTTGAGACGGAATAAGATGGAAAAATTGGAGATGGAGGCCACACAAAGATTAATTGCGGATCTAGAAGAAGAATTGGTTAGAGTAATCGGCTCTAGTCTTAACATTGACGAGATTGCACAGAAACTGGCATTAGCAAAAGCCACCGCAGGGGACATCATTGCTGCGAAAGCAGCTGGTAAATTCTTGGCGTGGAAACAAACCCACCATGAATATAGCGAACAAGTTGGTCATATTTTAGCAGTAAGGACTAGACAGATAGCCACTAGGGGGATATCGCGGAGATTAAAACATCGGATGGGACGGTTGCTACTACCCCTAAGGATATCTGTAATGTATTTTATGAGTATTATCAAAATTTATATAGTGAGGACATTGTTAGGGATGCTAAAGATGTAAGGGATTATCTAGAACTAGCCCCTGCTGAGGCATTTTCTATAGAAGATTCCACAGCCATGGATGATTGCTTCTCAAATGAAGAAATTCAGGGAGCCATTAAAGATTTACCATCAGGCAAGGCGGTAGGCCCTGATCTTATTCCGCTAGAATTTTATAAAATCTTTTTTTCAGTTTTGGGGGAAGTTTTATGTTGCGTAATGTGCCAGGTACAGAACGGACAAATACCTCCGCACTCACGGGGAGAAGCAAGTATGATCATTTTTTTAAAGAAAGGCAAACCCCCTAACGAACCTGGATCTTATAGGCCTATTAGCCTAATGAACAGCGACGCAAAGATTTATTCAAAAATTTTAGCCAACCGCCTTAGCACAAATATAGGGAAGGTTATTTCGACCCACCAGCATGGCTTTATCCCTGGCAGGGGTACTGCTGAACATATTAGGAGAGTTTGCATTCTGTTCGATGGCACCTCAGTCACACGAGACCCTATGGCGCTTATACTGCTTGACGCGGAGAAGGCGTTCGATAGGGTCTCGTGGGGCTTCCTCTGGTCTGTGTTGGAGAATGTAGGTATTGGCAAGGGGTGCATAAGAGCTATACAAGCGTTGTATAGGAACCCTAAGATTCGACTCCGTGTTATGGGGGGCAGAGTGATCCAATAGATATCATGCGAGGAACTAGGCAGGGGTGCCCATGTTCACCCCTTCTTTTGCTTTTTATATTGATCCTTTAATTAGGAGACTAGAGGTGAACAAAGGCATTCTCCCAATACGGCTTAACGGATTTGAAACAAAGATCTTGGGCTATGCAGACGACCTGGCAATTACGGCTGCTAACCCTCTGTAGCTCTAGACGAAATTGAACATGAGGCAGAGCGCTTTGGGGCAGTTTCTGGTTATAGACTCAATCGGGGGAAGACGCAAATCGTTGTTAATAAGAAAACCAACTTGGTAGATCCAAGAGTGACCGATTCGGCCACTTATTTAGGGGTTGTTATCACATCGGATTTAGCCAAGGTCGTTGAAAAGAATCTTGCACCAGTGATCCGGAAATCAAGGACGGATTTTAATAGGTTGAATAATTTACACTTTTCGATTGTGGGAAGATGTAATATTATTAAGATGATATTCCTCCCAAAAGTCTTATATTTGTTTAGAACGATACCCCTGAAGTTTGAGACCTTTTGGTTTAAAGAAATGGAAAGAATGATAAATAATTTTATTTGGGCACAGGGGAAGACGAGAAGGGCACTTAAATTTATGTCCCTCCCCAGGGAGAAAGGGGGCTGGGCAGTGCCTGATTTAAGATTATATTATTGGGCCGCAGCATTACAATATATGCGTGGGCTATTAGGAGGCACGGTTACTGATAGGTGGAGGGATGATGACGCCGCACCGGATGTATATGACCTACTTATAGATGGTGAAGCGCGCAATTGGCTTTTGAGCTTCAGCGAGGCCAGCTATTATAAAAAACTAAATTTAAGACTTTGGGAGCAGCAATATTTGTTTGGTCTTCTGTTAGGAAAAAGCTGGGATTGGGCAGAACGAACCGTTATACTCCTCTATTTAGGAATCCATCCTTACCTGAGGTTTTTCATGATGTTGTTATGAGGCGGTGGGACGGGTTGGGTGTCAAAACGGTTGGTGATATTATAGACTCTGATGGTATAATTACATTCGAAAGAGCCCAAATCCGGTTTAATTTGGAGCGCAGGGAATTTTTTAAATTTTTACAGATTCTGTCGGCCCTTGTAAAGAAAACTGGGAGAACAAGAACATTCGACAGAGACACAGTTGTGGAAACGGTGCAAAACCCTGAAGGGTGCTCTATCACCCAGATTTATAGTGAGCTAAAACAGCATCAAAATGATGATCTGGGAAAATATTCTGAGAAATGGCGGGGAAGCTTGATATTGAAGGGAGTGAGTTTTTAACCTCACTTAAGTTAGGATGTACGGTATTGAAGGTAGCTAATCTACAAGCTCAACACTTTAAAACCCTCTTTGAACTTTATTATACTCCTGCAAAAATAGCCCAATGGGGGGGGACTATGGGCATTTATTGCCCACGCTGTCGTAGTGCGGAGGCCGATACGGTACATATGTTCGCCTCTTGTCCTATGCTGGACCCTTTGAAAAGGGCAATTGAACACTTTATGGGTCAAACTTTGAGGATCCAAATAAGATTATCCGATGAATTAGTGGTTTTAGGTGTGGGCAGGGATGGAGTTCATGTAGCTCACCGCAAATTTTTATTTCTTGCCATGGCGGTTGTTAGGATCTGTGTGGCAGCCGCATGGAAGGACTTCAACCCTCCCACCTTTCAACAATGGGTATCACGGCTTTTAGCCATCTATAGTCTAGAAAAGGGTCTTTACGAGAAGAAAGGGTGGAAAGCTAGGAAATTAGGGAAACTTATCTGGGCTCCAGTAATGGATTGGAAGGCTAGATTGGAGCGACCCCAGCCATAATCCCAAATAACATCTGTTATGATTTCAACAGCTTTTTTTTACTCTTTTCTTATTTGAGGGGGTGGGCATCCGGAATGTTGCAGATTCAACTAATTTTGTTTTTTCTGACCGCTTTGCTGAAGATATACCAATCAGATGACTAGTTTTAATTTATTCCCTGTCTCACTGTTCTTTTTTCCTTTGATTATTCTTTTGGTGTAAAACGAAACCTGTATAATACTGTATGTTTTTTTTTGCAAATGATAAATGAAAAACTGATGGTGAAAATAAAAAAAATAAAAAAATAAATTAAAAAAAAGCAATCTATCAATGGTCTTCTCTCCTCTACCCTACCTATTCAACCCAGCAAGCATTTGCATGAGTTAACATGCACCCAAGCCTGGCTAGCAATGACATATAGCCCCTTTAATTCCACCACAAACAATCTGGGGTAAATGCATGGAAGAGTGTCTCTTGAGGACACAAGACTAATTCCAATAAACAAGAAAACACCCAACTTTACTACTAAATTTAGGTTCCAGAGTAGGGTTTCACTCGCTATAAAGCACTTCAGTGTCACATCAGGGGAAGCAAATGCCCTCTAAATGCTGTAATAAAACTGTGCAATACAATTGCTTCTTTCGAGACCTACGCCAAAGTGTGTTGATTCTTGGACTCTTGCTTTTTTCTTTCTAACACAAGAACTGCCATCATTTCTCGCAATCTGCTCCTGGACCCCCCTTTTAGGTCAACTATAGTGGACCATTGTACCTTTGAAATATACCTTCCTCCCCACACCTCTCTAGCAACAACACTACTCCATAAACTCTCCAAAAACAACACACACACGGTCCTGTACCAACCAGGAGCTCCCATTCCTCCGCATACTCCGAAACAAACACAAAACAGGGTGATAACCACAAACTTGACAACATGATACGGGGGTACATCCCCTACTATGAAAAAAAACCCTTTTAGTCATGAAATGGCAATTGATCGGTGGCATTTCTCAAAAACTGCACACAACAACAACTTTTCACAGCCCGCAAGAACGAAGTAAGGGTCCGATTACGATGGCGGACGGACTGGAGTCCGTCCGCCATGGTGGTGGCGACCGGGACCGTCCGCAATACCTGCGGCGGTTCCGCACACCGAATTAGGATACAACCACCACCATGGCGGTCGCACCTTGCACTCTTAACATTGCGGCGGGTGCTGCTGACAGCAGCACCTGCCGCTATGTCAAAAATGCATGTCGTGCATTTCACTGCACTACGTGGCAGGCACCACACGGTGCCTGCCACTTGGTGCAGTGAAATGTCGGGGGGTACCATGGGTACCTCCCCAGTGCACAAACACCCCCCCACAACACATTGGGGCCTGCAACGGGCCCCCGAAACCAATCTCCACCAGCCTTTCAATGGCGGTTTACCCGCTTTGGAAAGGCTGGTGGAAGACTGTATCGTAATTTGGAGGACGGTGCCTGCTAGGCACCGCCACCATTTTACGGATGCAGACCGCTCCGCCAGGCAATCGGAACGATTGCCTGTGGCGGTTCCGTGGCGGACGGTCTTTGCGTCCCTCGCGGTCTGGATCCCACCGCCATCGTAATCTGGCGGTGGGAAAATCGCGGTCTGATGTGGGAAGGATCGCCACCGCCGGGCTGGCGGTGACGGTCCTTCCGCCATTGTAATCGGCCCCTAAATCTCGCTTGACCCTCAGTCCTCGATGAAGACAATGTACAGAACAAGCATCGTTCTGGTACATGGCATAGCAGTGGATTGCATATTTTTGAAGTTCACTCTTGTCCAAATTCTGCATTAACGCCTTGCTTATCTGCCCTTTCTAACCTCACATTGATAGCCCGGGGACAAAATCAGATTAAATTCAGAATGGTCTCTCCTGCCCAGTACAGATTTCCACTTCTTTTCAAGAAAAAGTCTTGATTTAACACCCACTCCAAAACACAGAGCCTTGTCAAAGAAAACACAAACACATTAAAATTATTTTTCTGAAGTTTAAATTAAAATATACATTCCCACATAAAGTGAAAAAACAAATGTAGTTATTATGCATTAATAACTATTAACAATGATGTATAGAGATATTTGAAAGTAGTTTAATTATATTTTCATAAAACGAATTTTAAATTTATACATTCAAAAATAGTTATTAAAATATTTTATAATTAAATAAATATGTTTTATTTTTACGTATTTTTAACATTAAATTATGCTTATTTCCATCTTAAACTAATTTAAATAATGTATTTAAATAATTTAACTTGATTGAATTTAACATTATTTCCTATGGGGTTTTATTTTAAGTCCCTGTTTCCGTTATTTTCTGTGGAAGGGTGTTGCAGAATCAATGGTTGGCCATATGTTGTGCTGGGCTTTCTTCTGTTTCTTTATGACAGTAGTAACTTACGCTCATACATTTGGCTCCATCCCCTCTTTCAAATGGTGTAGACATGTAAGTCTACACTTTTGAGTAACTTAGATTTTGTGAATAACCAAAAGTAATAAAGTTACTCAAAAGTGTAAGAGTAAATTGCACGTGTGTTATCTATGTGAATAGCCCCAACTGTGTTCCCATCAAAACTATTTTCAAACGAAGAAGCCAGACAAGTGGAACTCAATGCTCAGCATCCATCTCCACAGGATGGTATCTCGCTGAATTTCCCAGTATCCATTTCTACAGGAACTGACATCACTGGTGTCCCAACAAAACAATCTTTAAACGAAGAAGTCAGAGAAGTGGACCTCATTCTCCAGCATCCATTTCTAAAGGAAATGACAACACTGCACTTCCCTGCATCTATCTCAGTTGGAAGGTTACCTCAATGCATTTACCAGTGTTCACCTCAACAGGAAATGGCATAATTTATTGCCTCTTCCCTACTTCAATCAATGCCACAAGGAGTCCTAGCCCACTGGCACCCCAGCAAAGGGCAGGCATAGTCAGTGACTTTACCTATTTGGCCCTATTAGGGTTAGGATTCTCATACGGCTACACCCTTCTTCCGCTGCAACCTACAAGGTAATATCTCATCATGTGTGGCTAGGTGTACCCTGCATTACCCATCACTACAACCACACCCAGACATTGACCACACAAACACAACATCATCTCAACATACAGACTCAACCCCATAAACATCCCTCTAACTAGCACACATCCTCAAACCACACAACACAATCTCCATTTCATGCTCACCAATGCATACTCTGCAATACTCCATGCTCCATGCACTAGAGATCTCAGACTTCATCAATCTGTCACAATCTTGTTGTTCTCTTCATCAATGGAAAAGGGCTCACCTCTCTTCCTCACATGTCCTAGAAGTCCTTCTACTTGCAGACTACAGTATCCAGCACATGGATCGTGTTCATAAGAAAGGAGGAGGCCTCACAATATGTCTTTCTATTCCTGCACCATAGAAAAGCAAGCAACACTCTATAGAGATCCTCCCATCACATCCCACCGTATGCCACCTTCCACCATATTTATAGGGCTTCAAAACAGAGCAAAGGCTTCATAGATGAATTCTGGACTTCCTCACCACCCCATCCATCCAACATGCCCACAATACCTCCCTTGGAGACTTCAAACTTCTATACAACTAAAACATAACAAAATGAGCACACAAACTGGACATTGTCTTTTCAAAATAACCAACGCAAGTTAACCCAATGCACGCCTCCCATACCAACAGGCTGGACTCCTCACCATCCCCATCATCCTGCAAAGCGTCCAGCCAACTCATCAAGGTCAACCCAAACATGACAACACACCTTCAGATCCTTCAAAGAATTTTCCAAAGACAAACTAAAGCTCAAACTCATCTCTCGCTCTGCCATCTCCACCTGTGCTGTCAACTCACTTCAAAATAACTGCACTGCTTTTCTAAAAAACAGAGCAAGCACCCATGCTCCAAAAAATAGCAAGCAAGTGGAACTTGAACCATTCAGCACCCTAGCACTCGATTGGCCTTGATAGCAACAAATGTTTCATCCTCAGACTGAAAAGAAAATTAAAGAAAAAAAAGAACCCCTGCTGACTTCACACTGAGAAGTCTATCCGTGTAACACAGAGACAACTCACCACTCACCACAACAGCCAAACATTATACAAACACCATCAATGAAGCTGCCAGCCCTTTTCATAATGCATCAGCATCAGCCCTTGCCAGGACCTCCTATCTCACATTGTACACTGTTAGAAATGGGATCTCTAGTTGGCAAGGGCTTGCACCTTTGTCCAAGTAGGGACCCTTCTTCCTAGTCAGGGTAAGGGAGTTACACTCCTAAAATAACCCCTGCTCACCCCTTGGTAGCTTGGCACGAGCAGTCAGGCTTATTCTAGAGGCAGTGTGTAAAGCATTTGCACATAACCAACAGTAATACAGTGTAAGCACTACAAAAGGACACCACACCAGTTTAGAAAAATAACCAATATTTTTATATACTCAAGACAAGACCAATTACGACAAAAATCCCCAATACTATACTTTGAAAATGAATGCTTGATAAGGTAACTTCTTCTTTGCAGGAATAACACAAAAGCAAAGTTTGTGCGAGTCGGTAGCCCCGTCCGGGTCTACCGCGATGCTGAAATACACAGAGTCTAACAGTTCCAGCCGACCGCGTCGCTACGGGCCAGCAGAGTCGTGAACAGACTCGGTCACAGTACCTTTTCTCGTTGTGGCTGGTACGGAGTGTACGAGCCGGTCGGCGTTC
Organism: Calotriton arnoldi; assembly: GCA_963921515.1. NCBI lineage: Eukaryota > Metazoa > Chordata > Amphibia > Caudata > Salamandridae > Calotriton > Calotriton arnoldi. The sequence continues at coordinate 452,617 of CAWUFW010006617.1, forward strand.
GTCGCGGTTGCGGTGCAAGACGGAGCGATGCAAGGTGCGGTGTCCCTCGATGCGGTGCAGGCAGCGGCTCGATAAGCGTCGTGCAGACGGAGTCGGTGAGTCCAAGGCGTGCGGTGCAGGGCGAGACGGTGTACGATGCGGTGCTGACAGGTTGCGATGCAGGCGACCAAGCCGGAGTGCGGGAGCTGGCGTCGGACAGCGGTGCGAGTCGGAGCCGTGCCTCGCAAACGTGCGAGCGGTGCCCCAAATGCGATGCGGTCACGACTGTTGAGACAGTTGCAGCAACCGCGTCGGTCGGGTCCGGCTGGTTCAGTGAAGCGATGCGATGCGAACTGCGGTGCCCACAGGTCACGGTGCAAGCAGCGGCTCGGTGTTGACGGCGTCGGACGTCGCCTACGGTGAGACCAGGGTTGCGATGCGAAGCGGGGCGATGCGGTCTGCGGTGCAAACAGGTCACCGGTCAGGGATGGATTCGGTTGACGGAGTCGGTTGCAGTTCCCTTCCTCTGTGGCAACTGAAACAGCGTTCCAGAAGCGGTACCCAGAGGCTTGTGAAGTCTTTGCAGTCCCTGAGACTTCTTAACAGGAGGCCAGCTCGGTTTCAGGCCCTTGGAGATTCTCAGCACAAGTAGTAGAAAGTTCAGTCTAGTCCTTTCACTGCTCAAGGCAGAAGCAGCAGCTGCAGGCCAACCCAGCAAAGCAACAATACAGCAAAGGGGCAGTACTCCTGGCAGCTCTTCCAGCTCTTCGTCTTGGCAGGTTCCTTGATTCCAGCGAGATCTAAATTCATGGGGTCAGGGCCCCAATATTTATATCCCAAATTCCTTTGTTCTCTGGAGGCAGAGAAGCCTTTGCCTAGTCCAAACCAGTTCTGGAGCACTTTGTTGACAAGTCTCCGTCCTTTCTTTCAGAGAGTAGGCCAGGGACATCAGACGCACCACAGGAGGTGGAGCCAGCATTGTGGAGGGAAGGCACTGTCCTATTCAGGGCCCAGGTGCAACTCCTCCCACCCATCTACATGTAGATCTTGCTATTCAGCCCTGTGCTGACTCACCCTGTCTCCTGGCATCCCCCAGCCCCTGTCACTCACACTCCAGACAAGGAATACACAACCTCGCAGAGGCAGGCTTGGATGGTTAGACAAGAAAATACCCACTTTCTAAAAGTGGTATTTTCAAACACAGAATGTTAAAACCAACTTCACTAAAATATGCATTTTATCATTCTGAGTCCAGGCATACTAAACTCGAATTTCTACCATGTTCCCTGGGTCAGTTAGGATTATAAGCTGTAATAATCAAAACTGCCCGTTCTGGCCTATGGGGAACAGGTATCCTTGCAATAGTGAAAAAAACGAACTAAGCTGTAATTCACTATCAGGACATGCCACACACCAGGGCATGTCCTACCTTTCGCATACAACGCACCCTGCCCACAGGGGTACCTTGGGCCTACCTTAGGGGTGACTAACATGTAAAAAGGGAAGGTTTAGGGACTTGCAAGTGTGCGCACTTGCCAAGTCGACATGGCAGCCCCAGGCTGCGCACAGGCTCTGCAATGGCAGGCCAGAGTTACACTTTACGGGCTGTTTGCGTGGGTGGCACAATCCAGTGCTGCAGCCCACCAACAGCATTTGATCTAGAGGCCCTGGCACTCTCAGTGCACTTTACAAGGGACTGACACATAAACCAAATAGGCCAATCATGGAAACACCAATCCATAACACATTTTATACAGGAGCACTTGCACTTTCCCACTGGACAGCAGTGAGGAAAGTGAGCAGAATCATTACACCAGCAAAAACAGAGTCAAAACCAGGAGGTCAGAAAGCAAAAAGTCAGGGGAAACACGCCAAAAGATGCCAAGTCTAACACACACACACGTGCAATTCCATCAACCACTACTGCAATGAGAAAACACAGACAGTACAACAGCACATCAACATCAAATCTGTCTGTCCTCTGATACATACACCTCCCTGCTGCATCTCGCAATGATCATCTTTCAAACTCCTGCCTCTCACAGACCTTGCAGACATCCTCAACTCCCTCAAAGCCACCGTCTATGAAGATGTTGTCTTACCTTAGCCTTTGATCATAGCTTCCCTGGAGAAACTCTCTTACACCTAATGGACTCTGTCAACACCTCCCTCAATAAAGCCATCTTTCATGGAGTTCTCAAGACAGGCCTTATACTCCACTCCTGAAGAAACCCACACTAGTCCCTGGTGAACTCATAAACTCCTGTCATGTTCATGCCAAGAACTGCTTGAAGCTCAACTCCCACAAGCAGCAAGTAGTGGCCTTCGGAAACAGGACATCCCTGTGGGACGCCACCTAGTGTCCGACAGAGCTAGGACCCACACCAACCCTCATGACCACGCCAGAATTCTGAGAATCATCCTGGACAACAAGCTCAACATGACGGCACAAGTCAAAGCAGTGAGCACGGCCTCCTTCCACATCCTATGAAAGATCTTCAAGTGGCTGCCAATGAACACCAGGCACACCATCATGTAAGCACTCAACACAAGCAGACTTGACTACGGCAGTGCACTCTACTCTAGAATCTCCAAGCAGCTCCTACACAGACTTCAGACCATCCAGAATGCTGCTGCAAGACTCATACTCAACCTCTCATGCTGTACCCACATCTACCCTCACCTCCGAGAGCTCCACTGGCTCCCCATTCACAAATGCAGCCAATTCAAACGCCTCACGTACAGATACAAAGCCTTGCACAGCACTGAGTCAGCAAACCTGAACAGCCGCATGCACTTTCAGCAGCCTGCCAGACACCTATGCTCAGCCTTGCTCTCACTTGCACACACCCCTCGCATTCACAATGGCAGAGCAGGAGGCCGCTCATTCTCCTACATCACACCCAAAACACAGAAAGACCTCCCACAACATATCAGAGCATCCTCCTCACTTTTGGAGTGCCTTAAGAAGCTGAAGACTTGGCTCTTCGAATAACTCTACAGGGACCACACGCCAACACACCTGCTCAAACGCCTAGATACCCTCGTGGGTGATTAGTGCGCTATACAAGCCAACATAACAACAGAACATAAGAAATCAAAGTTTATCTGAGCTCATGCAGTTTTGGAAGGGTTAGAAGTCTCAGACGTGCTCCTGTTGAGCACGTTGCTTCATGCTGCACCTTGCTGAGAGCAGGGCTTTCCACTCATTGGATCTGTTTTGGAGCCTTCACGCCCATGGATGCCTGGTGGGTGTCAAACAGGAAGCAGATAGTGTGGAGTGCAAGGAGTGGGACTCGTGCTGCGCAGAATGTCAAACTCAGGCTTCTTCTTTGGTGGATCATGGGCACCATCAGTTTGCAGGTAAGGAAGTGGTTTGACTTTATAAAGTGCCCAATCCAAAATTGTTGTTTCCCCATTAGGAGTTATTGGAATTTCCTAATCCAAGAAGTAGCAGCGTCTTCTTCTCTGAGGTCAGTTCCCATTTAGTCATGTAAAACATGCAAGATACGTCACAACATATTTGTTGCCTGATTTTTAGTCATGCTCTTCACTACCAAGATATTTCTTTTTGCCCAAGGTTTTTCTCAGCAGATTGGGTTCTTTCTTTGGAATTATCCTCTTTCTCTGTTATCTTGCCTACCACTTTACTCTCTTTGTTGTCATTTTTCTTGAGCAGCAGTTTGAATGCATTTCCTTGTAGATCATCTGACTTGGTACAGACATTTTCCTCAGCTCTTTTCTCCTTCTTAACGTCAAGGGAAGTTTGGTGTCTTGCTGTTTTGATCTACACAGTCTAATCTTCTAGCATCAAGAACACTATTGATTGCCAAAGGATGTTTGCCCCTTGTGGATTTTGCCTCCTAGTTGTGACCCTCTAAATAAAACACCTGTCATATTTCATATATATTGCTATTTAAAAGGGTGGCGCCATGGCTACTGAGAAGAATTACCCTGTCCTTGGGCAATCTGAGAGGACACTCAATGTACCTACGTCATGTCCAGTCCTTGACAAGAACTTGCCATTGAAAAAGCAATCAATGCACTACTTCAAGATCACATCAACCATCTCCTGCACGACACTCAATCCATCTTCAGATCACACTGCAACACAGAGACCGCTCCCTTACAAATAATAGATGAAGCCCTCTTGGCCCAAGATAAAGTGACCCCAGCCTCCAGATATAAACCAGAACTTTCAGCTGCCTTTAACACTGTCGACAACCCACACTCATCAACACCCTGAAGTCTTGAGTGGGATTAATTGGAAACATTCTACACTGATTCTCATCCTGCGTATCAAACTGGCCCCGGTTTGTTCACACTGGCACCTCCAGGCCACGGAAAATTCCAATCACCTGCGGAGTTCCCAGGGCTCCATGTAGTCCACATTATCTTCAAACTCTACATGAAGCCCCTTGGGACTCTACCTACAGCATAAACATTCACCAATAATCCCACAACACACAACTAAGGGCATCATTACGATGGCGGGCGGACAAAGTCCGCCCGCCACTGCAGCGGAATGCGGGACCGTCCGCAAGTGGTGCGGCGGTCCCGCACATGCTATTAGGATGCCACCGTGGCGGTGGCAAGCCCTATTCACAGCATTGTGGCGGGTGGTGCTCACCGCACCGCCCGCCACAATGCTGTGAATGCACGTCGTGCATATGTATGCACAACGTGACAGGCACCGCGCGGTGCCTGCCACCTTGTGCATACATATGCAGGGGGTACCATAGGTACCCCCATGTGCACCCCCACCCCCAACTTCCTGGGGGCCCGCTATGGGCCCCCAATAGAAAAGACCACATGCCTTTCCGTGGCGGCAACGCCGCCACGGAAAGGCACATCCCGCACGTATCCTAATATGGATGGCGGTGTCTAACAGACACCGCCACCATATTAAAACATTTTCCGCCCGGTCGACTTGTGGACCGGGCGGAAAAATGGCGGACGGTCTTCCCGTCCGCCGCGGTACCCCCGCCATACTAATATGGCGGGGGAAAATGTGTGGCGGGCAGAGAAAAATAGCGGGCGGATCGCCACCACCATACGGGCGGTGGCGATCCGCCCGTTATCATAATGGGCCCCTATAATTGAAAGCCTCCTCTGCTCCTAACAATCAGGGCCCTCCGACACTACTTGCAACTCATCCAATCCTGGATGTCCAGCATCTGCCTGAAGCTTATCCCCACCAAACCCAATTTGTGCTATTTACCTAGAGCAAGAAGCAACAACTAGTCTAAGCCTGGTGCAACAACACAAACCAGGGAGGATTCAAATCCTGACTTATACTAAATGACAAATTACGTGTTAATCAGACTTTGTTCTGTTGCAATAGGAACAGTCGACCCAAACTGTCAGCCAAGGTCACCTACAGACAGGAACACAAACACCTCCAAGACATTTACATGCACCTGTGGTTAGGAGGTTGCTTACAGACCCTCCCTTTTGAATTGACACAGCATGTCATGTCAAGGACCTCTCATTATTACCAGAATTTTTATGTGGTGTGTTTGGGAGTGCCTGAGTGGTTGAGGTACCCGTGCCTCGCAGTCCCTCCATTTTTGTCTATTCTCAAGTTATTGGTTGCAATTGGGACGGCTGTAGACATTGCTGGTTTTTGTCTCCTTTTTATCCCTCGTTCATGTCCCTCTGTAGCTTATTCCTCTCCAACATCCCTTCCTCCACAAGCTATTGTAGTTAAATCTTTGCACATCATGTTTGGATCAAGAGACTCTGCAATGGAGTATCAGGTGTCTCTTTTAGTTTACCTTCTTCATCTTCCCTGTCTGGCCTCTTGAGAGAGCAGCATGTACACATTCAGGAAGAACTGCAGCCCTTTTTCTTTTATGGCTTGTTGATATACAAGACCAGTTGCCAATACAAGAAATCATAAATTATAACTGTACTGGCCGCTGTTTTTCTATTTCTATTTCAATAGGCCATTGTGGAAATAAAAAAAAAATTGCATGGCTATCTCTTAGTGCTTATTATGGCAAAGGTAGCCATGGACCAGATAGAGTGGGAGGTTACAAAAAGTCACAGCCCCCTGAAATAAGTGCTGGTGAGGCCCACCGGCAGCCACCTGTACAAATTAAGGACTGGTCCTTCTCATTTGATTAAAATGTGGCTGTTGCTACTGTGTAGTTATAGTTAGGTCAGAGTTTTCATCTGAAGAGTGATTTTTGTTTTGCTTTGCTTTACTTTGGTGCCATTTGAAGAATTTCCACAACATATTTCCCTAAAAAGTTCATCCAACTCAGCTCCTTCCTGGAAAGTTTCGGGGTCATCCATCAACTGGGTGCAAAAGAAAGAGGGGCTGCCAAAATGTTGTTTTCCCAAGTTAATTCTCATAGGAAATTTTGGGAAGTGATACATAAAAATCAATAAATTGAACTACACCAACTTTGCCAAAAAGTTAGAACTTTACTCAGAAAGAGTGCTTTTATTTTTTGGGTGTAAATCCACTCAACCGTTTTCAATAAATTGGCATCTAAAGACCTATTCAGGGTAGTCGTGAAGGGGTTAAAATGATAGAGATAGCTGGATGGTTAGTCCTGCTGGAGTCCCATACCGTAAATGTAAAAAATAAGGGCCTATGATTGATCTAAAGAGCTTTTTCTCCTGTCGGTCTTTATGGTATTTCGGGATTGGGACCGGTGCTGTGGAACCGAGAAATCTAATTGGCTGGCCGCAACATTTGAATAAAAATGTGTTTCAAATCGTAGAGTTCATTGTCACAAGTGGAGAGTTGTTATATAAAGTGTCATACAGTACAGTGGAGGAGAGTGTCGTAAAGACTATTGTGATGGACTGGAGTATTGCAGATTGCAATCGAGTGGAGTAGAGTAGAGTGTAGTACCTTATCGTACAGAGTAGTAAAGTGTTATATAGTGTAGTGGCATGGTGTCTCATATAGTGGAGTCAAGTATCGTAGATTGAAGCAGCAAGTTGAACAGTGGAATGACGTGTTGCACAGTAGCGTAGAGTGTAGTAGACTGTCATATAGTGGACTAGAGTGTTTTAGAGTGGAGTAGGGTGAAGCAGAGTGTCATGGAGTATCGTCAAGTGGAGTGCCGTAGAGAACAGTGGAGAGTGTCATAGAGTGGAGTGCAGTGTCATATAGTGGAGTGGCGTATCGTAGAGAGAAGTTGAGTGGCATGGCACTCTGTTTTTACACACACAAAACCATAGAAATTCAGCAGTTATACTTATAGTTATCTCAAGTAACTATAACTTGTGCCCCTGCCATGTTTTCGCATCAGTAATTTTACAACAAATGTTGCAGTGATATTATCAATGATGTCATAGAAGATGTCATGAGTGATGTAATATGTGGAGTAATTAGCAGTGCATGGAGAGGGCACGAGTTACAGTTACCTTAGGGCACGAGTTATACTTACTTGAGATAACTATAACTGCTGAATTTCTATGGTGTTGTGTGTTTAAAATCTGAACCTAATAATAACGTCCCAATAACCTTTGGTTTTTTAACTGAATTTCTACGTTTTTTTAATGCTATTTCCTAAAAATCATATCCGTATAACTTTTGGATTTTTCAGTGAATTTCTAGGATTGGCAAGCAGCCAACCCCAAGTTGCACACGGCCTTTGAGCGTGCGCAGCATGGGGTTGGCCACAAGACCTGGCCTGAGGCCAGAAACTGCGGCCAACCTTCTGCTTACAGCCAACCACATGGCGTGCACTGCCTTCGTTCTTGCGTGGCAGGGGATGACCACAAGGCCTGGCTTGTGGCCAGGCCCTGTGGCCAACCCCCCAAAGGCAGCCAAAGGCAGCCAACACACGCCCCCCACCCCCAGGCCCCGGGACCCCATCCCCTGGGGTCTGGTGTGTTTTTTAGGGGGAGGGGGCACAGGGGCCCCCTCCTCGGACCCCCATCCCCCAGGGCTCAGCAACATATATCCGGGAGAGGGGGCAAGTGGCCCACCTCCCCAGGGTGATTTTGGCCCTGGTGACCCCATACCCCGGGGCCCAGCACATTTTATGGGGGAGGGGGCACATGTCCGTGCTGGTGCGGGCAGGGAAACCGTTATGTCCCGGGGTGGGCACCCCGGGTCATAGCAGGAGCCAGCCCTGGGGGATGGGGTACCCAGGGCCAATAATGGCTCCGGGAGGGTGGCAGCACGGCCCGATTCCCTTTGTTATTGCAGCCGGGCTCTGGGGTCCCTGGGACTGAAATCAGCCCAAGTAGGGGGCTGCCTGCCCCCTCCCCAATACTAATATGGCCAGGCCCTGGGGGTCAGGGTCCCCGGGGCCGAAATCAGACCGGGAAGGCCAAGTCCCGGGGGATGGGGTCCTTAGGCCTAAAATCTGCGTGGGGAGGGCCCCCTCCCCTTCTCACTATGAGTGCGGCCCAGGGGCATGAGTCCCCAGGGCTGAAATCGGCCTGGGGGGGCCACGTGTGCCCCTCTCCCTGATATTACTATAAAGAATACCCCCGGACCTGGCCAACCCGGGGGGCTAACATAAACAAGCACAGGAGACCGCACTTTAATTTTAGTTTTTTTATTTTGCCACTGATCCTCTGCAGATTCATGCCAAAATTTTAAAAAAAAATTTGCCCACTGGCAGGGTCCCTGTGGGACCCCACCACCAGGCCTAGGGGGTCAGGGTATTTCTACCCTGCCCCCTTGTGGGTTTTCTTGTGTTTTTCTTGGAACTCAGGCTGAGTCCAGAGTACCAAGCTGCCTGCCACCACTTCCTGGTTGAAGTGGTGGCAGCCAATCTGATCTCAGCATGAGATCTGTCGGATCTTAGGACCCTCGTCTCTAGATATACATAAATGTTTTTTAATTACTTAAAAACTACTGAACTGATTTACATCAAGTTACAAAAAGAAATCTTTCTGGACAAAGATCTAGCTTTCTGCCAGACTGGCACACTAGTTTTGAAAATGTTGTGAAGATTCTTCAATCATCGCCAAAGTTATTTGTAAAATAAAAAAAAGCTTTCCTTATGAAAACTAGGTCCCAGCTATAGCTACCTACTGTCACTGGTGACTGCCAATAGGTCATGTATATATGTGTGTGTGTGTGTGCCTGTGTGTGTGTGTGTGTGCGTGTGTGTGTGCGTGTGTGTATATATATATATACATATCCCTGTGTGTAGTGATATAGTTTATAATTACATATGGATGTTGTTTCTATTACTCTGAAATGTCCTTCGGCCTCAACTATGCTCGCTAACTCTCATGGCTCTATAGGCCCAAATTTAGATTTGTATATTTGCACATTTTCAGTGTTGCAAACTAGAAACAAGATTTTAAGAGAATATTGAACTCAGTATTAAATGAATGAATTTTATCTTCTCCTCAGGGACATTTCACACTCCCTCCAGGAGAAGATCCTGCCACCTTCTCATTAGATATGTTTTTGCTGAAAGTAACAAGTTTTGGTTACATGATTTGGTTCCATGGACTTGTATTGAGAGAAAACACATATGAACTGTTCTAAATTTCATATATTTTATCTTTAGGCTCCAAAATGAACCTTTTCTAGTGAGAGTTCTGCTCCATTGAAATGACAATTGTTTTATGATTATTTGCTGTGCTGCTTGCTTTTTTGCAGTAAATACGTTAGACTGGAGGGCTTTCTGTAGTCTTGTATTTAATTTTTAACATACCACCAAAGACAGACAAGCAACCACTTGACCAGTACTCCAGCGGCTTGCTCACTGCTATTGTTGACTCTTACTAACCGTGGGCAGGCTTTCTGCTGTCACTGTGCAGGGCTTGCACAGTGACAGCACAAATTGGCTTAATCTAGACAAAGCCCATACCACAGGCAGGCCCATCAGAGGCGATAAAAAACCAGGCTCTGCCAGGTCCCTTTGCTTATATTCCTTCTTAGAACTATGTGGTTTTTAACTTGCTGTTTTTAGCTCATATAATTGTTTTTTACTGTTTGTATTGTCTGGTTATGGGGAAAGGATTGCTGTACTGTAATGTGAAGCATTAGAAATAGATAGCATGGGAATGGATAATTATTTTATGGAAGCAAAGAATTGTAGAATAATATTGGTGTAGGTTAAATGGGCAGGTGTCAGTTGTACTGCCAAGCCAGACCTAAAACCCCATGTATTTTAATGTCTGCCCTTCTCCCATCTGTACTGCTGCCAGAGAAAATCACCATAAATTATCTTTTCATCTAATATGCTTTAATAGCAGTAGAATGTCATGTGTGGGCCCCTGAAAGTTCAAGCTCAGGCACGCGCCTGGTTAAATAAACAAAATGATTTCATTTGGGTGGAGGGCAAACACTTTAATGTGGAGGCACACACCTTCTGCCCAGTCAAAACATGTACACCTGGCTCCCAACATGTGGACAGAGCCCAAACCCCTCTCCTTGTGACTCTCACATAATTGTCTGGCGAAAACTGCACTGTCAAGCCAGACCATAAAAATGAGCACATTGGCACTCCACTCCGAATATATCCAGGGATGAAAAATATATATTACTAGCCACATTCTCTATTGAGCATGCTACAAGCACTTTGCAGCAGGTCCCTTGATCTCAATCTCATGCAGCTCTTCATTTGAAGTTCTTCCTAATTTAATAATTGATGACCAATTGCCCAGTACCTCTGCTAAGCCTCACTTGAAACTGCCGGAGGTGGAAATAGAAAGGGGGCCAAAAGGGTGATACTGAATACAGCTGGGAGGTGTAGTACCAGTATACAATAGAAAGAATAGTGTGCTGCAAAAATACTGTAGCAAAAAAATGGCAAGTACCAAAACATTGTTAAGGTAACACATATGCAACTTGACAATATATTTATATTGAAGGTATGTTGAAGTGGAGGTATATGATCAACAAAATGTTACACAATAAAATCATTCAGAGGAGCTGGTGTTAACATGATAATATACATAAAACTTCGTTTGATCAACCTCGGCTGAAAGGCTTATTTAGAGAGTAAACAATAATATTAAACAGTACTAAAATCTGTGCAACATGACAACACTACAGTGGTTAGGGCCCTATTACGAGTCAGGCGGAACAAAATTACACTTGCTTTAATGTGTTATTTTTTTCCGCCTGATTTTTAGTTGTTAGGTATTTCCACACAGGGTTTTTCTGGGTGCAAAGGAACAGGACTAGATTTTATTGGCCGATAAAACCAGCTGGAAAAATTGCATGAGACTTTGGCAGACTTGCTAAGAAATGTTTCTCTTCCCTCCCCTACACCCCTGATGACCCTCCCCAATACCCACAACACATAAAGCCCACAGTATACATTTACCACCTTCTAAGGACAGGTGGTAAATATATACAGTAATTTCCCCTTTTATGGGGTCTAACTTGTAATGGTGTAGTACTGTGCAGATTCACAGACCTCAGCGACCTCCAGAACTACCACCCCATCTCACTGCTCCAGTTTTCTGCCAAAGTCCTGGAGAAGGCCATCAACCTCCAACTCATCGAACACCTGGAAACAAAAAACCTGCTACACCCCTCCCAATCAGGATTCAGAGCCAACCACAGCACCGAGACAGCCCTGAACACCACGACAGAAGACATCCGCACCCTACTTGACAGATGTGAATCAACCGCCCTGATCCTTCTCGACTTCTCCGCACCCTTCGACACCAAGTCCCAACACACTCTCATCAACTGATTGCACCAGATCGGATTCAAAGACAATGCTCTTAGATGGATGGCATCTTTCCTTACGGGACGCACCCAGGGACTCTGTCCCCCACCCTTCACCTCACAGCCCAAAAGCAGCATCTGCGGCGTTCCGCAAGGTTAATCCCTCAGTCGCTCCCTCTTCTACATCTACATGACGCCGCTAGTAGACATAGTCAGAACCCCCGACATCAACATAATTTCCTATGCCAACAACACCCAGCTCGTCCTCTCACTCTCAGCGGACCCCACCACAACGAAAACCAACTTCCACAGCTGCATGAAGAACTTCTCAGCCTGGATGAAAGACAGCTGCCTGAAGCTCAACACAAAGAAGACCGAATTGCTGATTTTTGGAAGCCACACCTCCATCTGAAACGACTCCTAATGATCAGCGGAACTCTGACCTACCCCCACTCCGAAAGACCACGCACACAACTTCGGCATTATCCTGGACAGCGACCTCTCCATGAAATGACAGATCAACGCCATCTCCTCAGCTTGCTTCTACACTCTTTGCATGCTGCACAGAATCTTCAACTGCCTTCCCATCACCACCAGGATAACAGTGACGCAGGCCCTCATAACCAGCCATCTGGACTATGGCAACGCACTCTATGCAGGAACCACCACCGAACTCATGAAAAGACGATCCAGAACGCAGCAGCCAGACTGATCCTCAACCTTTTCAAAAGAACCTACATCATCCAGCACCTGAGAAACCTCCACTGACTCCGCATCCAGAAAAGATGGCAATTCAAGCTTCTGATCCACGCCTACAAAGCCCTTCATGATCAAGGACCGGCATATATGAACCACCGCCTGAACTTCCACCAACCATGCAGAAACCTCCGCTCCGCTCAACTCGTCCTTGCCGACACTGCACATCAGCCGCTGCTGCACCAGAGGACAATCCTTCTCTCACTTCACCGCCAAATCCTGGAGCGCCCTTCCCTCAAACTTTGAACAACACCCATGTTGACAGACTTCAGTAAGGAACTCAAGATCTGGCTCTTCGATTGAGACTCACAACCCAGTGCCTGGATACCCTCACTGGTGATAAGCTGCACTATTCAAGTAGTGATTGATTGATTGAATCATGGCACGGTACCTGTAAATTGGCATACAAATTTACCATGCGGTAAATCCACCTGAGTGCCGTGCCACTCGTAATTTTGGACTTACAGGAGGAAGGAGAAATGGGGGACTGACTGAGCCCATCTGGACAGCTCCTATCCTCTAATTTACATTTAGCTTTCCTACAAAAAATCTTCATAAGGAGCTATGGGCTTCTCTAGCAAAACACTCCGCTACCATTCAGAATTGTTATCCATTCAGATTTCCATTTTAGGAGTAAATAAAATATTTCAGAGTCCTAAAATGGTATTAGTACATAGGAGAAAGCACTTTAACTGTTGCAAACGCTTATTTTGGAGCATTTGTGACCATTAAAATGCTTAGGGGCTTATTTATGAGCCCTTGCGTCACTTTTAGCGCCGCCGGTGCGTCACTTTTGTGACGCACCAGCGGAATAAAAATGCGCCATGTTGTGTCATATTTACAAAGTAACGCATCTAGGTAGTTGCGTCACTTTGTAAACCCATGCGCCACATTATACCTGTGCCAGGTATAATGTATGCAGGGTGGGCGTTCTGACTCAAGTAAGCCTCGTAGAAGTGACGCAGTGAAATCTATGAGATTTTACTGCGCCACTTCTAGGACGCAAATGCGCCAATATCTTACGCCTGCCTCACAGCAGGCGTAAGACTGACGCAGGCACATTTGAAATGGGACTTGCCCATTTGAAATGACCCATTGCTGGAGTAGCGTCACTTTTGGGACACACTCCAGCAATGTGTCATTTTTGCGCCCACAGATACGTCAGAAATACTGACGTATCTGTAACTCCTTGCGACATGATGCGTCATACTGTAAATATGACGCATCCAGCATGTCTCAAGGAGGGTGCAGTGAAAAGTGACGCATCGCTGTTTTAACGCAGCGATGCGTCACTTTTCATAAATGAGGCCCTTAGTACATCTGGCCTTGTATTCTCTAATTACACTATTGCCAGCCAATAACAGAGTATGCTAAAACAAACAATAGAATAATACACATGCCCTCTGTTTCTTTTAACTACATAGACACAATTAGAAATACAAAGCAATGCAAAACAAAACATCTGCAAAAATAACAACAATAAACAACTATCTTTCTGCTAGACTACAAACTGAATGCAACTAGTTGGTATAACAACTCCAACCATGTCGCGTAAAATATAACAGCAACAACTACGAACTGGCTTTAAGCTCCACAGAGTACCATGCTGCCTAGCCACAACGAGCGGTCAATGCCTTGACATGGGTAGTAAGTGCTATTTAAAACAACATTACAATAAGTTTTCTTCACAAGCAAATCAGCAACAATTCATGGAAGGTTGGTCAACCTGGCTTCTGCAGTATCTGAACTCCCATTCCTGCCTTCTGTGGAAGCACAACTCAGAATTACATACTGTCCTATCAGGAAGGCCACGTTTCAGCTTCAGATGTACATGTATCTTATTATCCCTAATTATGCTATGCAGATTGGATGTGTGAAATGCACAATTGCAGCGCTTCTTAGCTCTTTGAACATGAGATGTTCAAGCAGGAATTGTTTCCACCCAGTGCCAACAGGTGTGTTTAAATGTTTTTCAGATATGTTGCAAAATATGACAAACACATTGTGGACTCAAATACAAGTCCATGCACCATTTTGGACATTTAACAAAGGACGTTGCATTGTGAGACTTGCAGAGTACTGGCTTCTCATGGTTGCTCTTGTTCTGCAACACAGGCTTATTGCCAAAGCAATGCTTTTTGCCAGCTTCATTCATCTTATGAGAGCAAAATGGTCATGATGCAATGTATTTACTGATTCCCTTATTTACCTGTGAGAGGCATGGCATTTGTACCAGAGATGTCTTAAATACGGTCAAATTACGGCACATAATCAAGACATGAGGGCTACTCTATCCAAGTTGGCAACACACGCTTTTGAGTTTCAAAGCTGTTTTGTGATGAGAAGACAGCGACTCATCAATAGCGTGAAATAGAAAACCAAAGATTCTGCCTAGTAGGGCAGCACGATAGACTGATTTCCATTACTGGTGCAGCTTGTGCCATTAGTAGTTCTTTTGTTCCGCTCTCCTCAGTTAGGATTTCAAGGCCATTTATTTATTGGTTTGGGACAGGTTCAGTTATCAGATGCCAGTGAATTCCATTGATGTGGTCCTGGAAGCCCGAAGCATTAGAATGTTGTTGCTGCAGAGGATGGGTTGGGTGTGGCCAGCGGGTTCGAAATTAATGGACTGTGAATTCCTAGAAGGCGTGTAGGGAGTAGTTTGGGGAAGTGCCATGCCCACTTTATATGCAACTGGTAGCAATTTGTCTCTGCTTCTTATGTTAGGTTTTGCAGATATGTCATTTTTTTGTGGCAGGATGTTGGGGGTTTTAGAGCATAAGGGTGGGGGATTTTTTTTAAGTGATTCTTTTAATTTATATGTAATGTTTATTTTTAATGATATTCAAAATATTGTAAAATTAAAAAATGTTTTTTATTATTATTAATGTCTATTAAACATTTTTAACAATAAATGTTAATGAATTTAATAAATTAAATTAATTTGAATTGTTTTTATTTTATTAGACATATTAAAATAATTATTTTAATTATAGAAAGTCTGGAAAAAATGTAACTTTTCAAATGTACATTGAATAATGTATGCATTTTGTGAATGTACTTTATTACATATTTTTAATTTAATACATTTATTGTTATTTCATTTTTCATGGACAATTTATAATATTTTATTTTTTTAAATGTTGAAAATATTCTGTAATTGTTAATAATTTGTTTTAATATTTTTGTAATGTAAAATCTTATACAGAAATATGCAAATTAGGTATAATTAAATTGTGAAAATAGAAGTAATATATATTATTTATTATTAAGTAATTAAAATGTATTTGTATATTTATATATTATAGGTGCATTTATTTAAATTTTAATAAAAGAAATGTAATAATTACATTTTTATTATTTATATTATTGGCATAAGATCTGTTGGTGGGAGTATATATTCTAATTTGTATTAATGTAAATGTAAACATCATTTACATTTTTTATAGAATTATTAAATTTGTTTAATATGTTTTCTTATATTCACTGATGTTTAACTTTGGGTTATGTGTTACATTTTTTATGTTATGTTTAAACATTTTTGTGATATTAATAAATAATAAAAATATATAATTTGTAAACAGTGATTAACACATTCTTTTCTATGTTCATGTTTCATTTTAAATATATAGGGCCTGGTTACGAGTTTGGCAGAAAGGCACCACTGTCAGTTTTCTACGGTCTTCCTGTTCGCTGCCATGGCGGTCCGACTGCCCGATTACAAACATATTGGGAACTCGACTACAAGACCGCTGCCACCACCGATATTCCTGCTACCGCATCGATGGCGGAGAAAGCCAGAGGCAAGTCCTGGAGGCAGTCCTGCCAAGTTTCCCGCCATCCGGATTACGATCTGCTTTCTCCATTGAGCTTTCCCTGGCAGGGACACCACCTCGGCGGAAAGGCACAAAAAGAGGTGAAACTCGGAATCTGTGTCGGACGCCATTGTCCAGGTCTCTCCAGTGCTGCTGCCACCAGATCACGATGCTCTTCAGCCCATTGTCACCGGATTTGAAGGTAGGCATCACCATCACTTCTCCTATATAGTGCATGGAAACAATTTGTTATTTTTAACATGCAACAAAACTTACAGTACACATTACCTACATATCCATTACGACGCATACACAACATACACATGTTTCAGATATACACCCGTTGTACTTACCTATCTCTCCAGCAGTGAAACGCACTCCATCAGGACTCCGCCGCCAAGAGCCCGCCAGCCCACTGGGAACATCTTAATATGGCGGGCGGGAGAATGCTAACTCAGCAGTGTACTCGGCAACGCCGCCGCAGCGGTATGGCGGTAAGGCCGCCAAACTCATAATCAGGAACATAGGCTTTTAGTTTGGGGTATTGTGTCTTCTAAGTACTTTTTATTTTATTGTAGACACAAAAACTTATGTAGGACTATGGAGTATTGATTGTGTATATAAACTTTTTAGTGTCCAACATGTTCCCAAAAATTGTTTAGATTGGCGTGGGAATAGTAAATTTTGCCCCTTTAGTGCCCAATGCCTTCCCCAAAATGGTTTAGGTTGGAGTTGCAATAGTAAATGTGACTCCTTTAGTGTCCAGCACCTTCCTCAAATGCTTAAGATTGGAGTGGGAAAAGTAACTTTTGCCCTTTAGTGTCCAACAACTTCCCCAAAATGGTTTAGATTGGAATGGGAATATTAAATGACCCCTTTAGTGCCCAACACCTTCCTCAAAATGGTTTAGATTGGAATTGGAATAGTAAATGTTGCCCCTTTAGTGTCCAACACCTTCCCAGAATGGTTTATATTGGAGTGGGTTCAGTAAATGTCACCACTTTAGTGTCCAACACTGTTAGACCTGGTACCATTGGCGTGAGTCTCCCTTCCACTTTTTTCTGATTGCCTCCTCTGTTTTTGATCTGTTTGCTGGTTTTAGATGCTTTGGGCACTGTGCCACTGCTATTCAGTGCCACAGTGCAAGTGCTCCCTATGTTAAATTGATGTATTGATTAGTGACTCCATGATTGGATCATTTGATTTACTTGTCAGACCCTAGTATAGTGCACCAGGTGTGCCCAGGGCTTGTAAATCAAATGCTGCTGGTGGGCTTGCAGCACTGGTTGTGCCACCCACAGAAGCAGCTTGACTTCAGACCATCCAGAATGCTGCTGCAAGACTCATACTCAACCTCTCATGCTGTACCCACATCTACCCTCATCTCCGAGAGCTCCACTGGCTCCCCATTCACAAATGCAGCCAATTCAAACGCCTCACGTACAGATACAAAGCCTTGCACAGCACTGAGTCAGCATACCTGAACAGCCGCATGCACTTTCAGCAGCCTGCCAGACACCTATGCTCAGCCTTGCTCTCACTTGCACACACCCCTCGCATTCACAATGGCAGAGCAGGAGGCCGCTCATTCTCCTACATCACACCCAAAACACAGAAAGACCTCCCACAACATATCAGAGCATCCTCCTCACTTTTGGAGTGCCTTAAGAAGCTGAAGACTTGGCTCTTCGAATAACTCTACAGGGACCACACGCCAACACACCTGCTCAAACGCCTAGATACCCTCGTGGGTGATTAGTGCGCTATACAAGCCAACATAACAACAGAACATAAGAAATCAGAGTTTATCTGAGCTCATGCAGTTTTGGAAGGGGTAGAAGTCTCAGACGTGCTCCTGTTGAGCACGTTGCTTCATGCTGCACCTTGCTGAGAGCAGGGCTTTCCACTCATTGGATCTGTTTTGGAGCCTTCACGCCCATGGATGCCTGGTGGGTGTCAAACAGGAAGCGGATAGTGTGGAGTGCAAGGAGTGGGACTCGTGCTGCGCAGAATGTCAAACTCAGGCTTCTTCTTTGGTGGATCATGGGCACCATCAGTTTGCAGGTAAGGAAGTGGTTTGACTTTATAAAGTGCCCAATCCAAAATTGTTGTTTCCCCATTAGGAGTTATTGGAATTTCCTAATCCAAGAAGTAGCAGCGTCTTCTTCTCTGAGGTCAGTTCCCATTTAGTCATGTAAAACATGCAAGATACGTCACAACATATTTGTTGCCTGATTTTTAGTCATGCTCTTCACTACCAAGATATTCCTTTTGCCCAAGGTTTTTCTCAGCAGATTGGGTTCTTTCTTTGGAATTATCCTCTTTCTCTGTTATCTTGCCTACCACTTTACTCTCTTTGTTGTCATTTTTCTTGAGCAGCAGTTTGAATGCATTTCCTTGTAGATCATCTGACTTGGTACAGACATTTTCCTCAGCTCTTTTCTCCTTCTTAACGTCAAGGGAAGTTTGGTGTCTTGCTGTTTTGATCTACACAGTCTAATCTTCTAGCATCAAGAACACTATTGATTGCCAAAGGATGTTTGCCCCCTTGTGGATTTTGCCTCCTAGTTGTGACCCTCTAAATAAAACACCTGTCATATTTCATATATATTGCTATTTAAAAGGGTGGCGCCATGGCTACTGAGAAGAATTACCCTGTCCTTGGGCAATCTGAGAGGACACTCAATGTACCTACGTCATGTCCAGTCCTTGACAAGAACTTGCCATTGAAAAAGCAATCAATGCACTACTTCAAGATCACATCAACCATCTCCTGCACAACACTCAATCCATCTTCAGATCACACTGCAACACAGAGACCGCTCCCTTACAAATAATAGATGAAGCCCTCTTGGCCCAAGATAAAGTGACCCCAGCCTCCAGATATAAACCAGAACTTTCAGCTGCCTTTAACACTGTCGACAACCCACACTCATCAACACCCTGAAGTCTTGAGTGGGATTAATTGGAAACATTCTACACTGATTCTCATCCTGCGTATCAAACTGGCCCCAGTTTGTTCACACTGGCACCTCCAGGCCACGGAAAATTCCAATCACCTGCGGAGTTCCCAGGGCTCCATGTAGTCCACATTATCTTCAAACTCTACATGAAGCCCCTTGGGACTCTACCTACAGCATAAACATTCACCAATAATCCTGGCTGTTTAAGAATTAGACGTTACAGTGGGCGTACTATGTCCTCAGCGCCAAGACACTTCCGGGTATTCGTGCGCTTTACAAATCTCGTTAACATTAACATTAACATTAATCCCACAACACACAACTAAGGGCATCATTACGATGGCGGGCGGACAAAGTCCGCCCGCCACTGCAGCGGAATGCGGGACCATCCGCAAGTGGTGCGGCGGTCCCGCACATGCTATTAGGATGCCACCGTGGCGGTGGCAAGCCCTATTCACAGCATTGTGGCGGGTGGTGCTCACCGCACCGCCCGCCACAATGCTGTGAATGCACGTCGTGCATATGTATGCACAACGTGACAGGCACCGCGCGGTGCCTGCCACCTTGTGCATACATATGCAGGGGGGTACCATAGGTACCCCCCATGTGCACCCCCCACCCCCCAACTTCCTGGGGGCCCGCTATGGGCCCCCAATAGAAAAGACCACATGCCTTTCCGTGGCGGCAACGCCGCCACGGAAAGGCACATCCCGCACGTATCCTAATATGGATGGCGGTGTCTAACAGACACCGCCACCATATTAAAACATTTTCCGCCCGGTCGACTTGTGGACCGGGCGGAAAATGGCGGACGGTCTTCCCGTCCGCCGCGGTACTCCCCGCCATACTAATATGGCGGGGGAAAATGTGTGGCGGGCAGAGAAAAATAGCGGGCGGATCGCCACCACCATACGGGCGGTGGCGATCCGCCCGTTATCATAATGGGCCCCTATAATTGAAAGCCTCCTCTGCTCCTAACAATCAGGGCCCTCCGACACTACTTGCAACTCATCCAATCCTGGATGTCCAGCATCTGCCTGAAGCTTATCCCCACCAAACCCAATTTGTGCTATTTACCTAGAGGAAGAAGCAACAACTAGTCTAAGCCTGGTGCAACAACACAAACCAGGGAGGATTCAAATCCTGACTTATACTAAATGACAAATTACGTGTTAATCAGACTTTGTTCTGCTGCAATAGGAACAGTCGACCCAAACTGTCAGCCAAGGTCACCTACAGACAGGAACACAAACACCTCCAAGACATTTACATGCACCTGTGGTTAGGAGGTTGCTTACAGACCCTCCCTTTTGAATTGACACAGCATGTCATGTCAAGGACCTCTCATTATTACCAGAATTTTTATGTGGTGTGTTTGGGAGTGCCTGAGTGGTTGAGGTACCCGTGCCTCGCGGTCCCTCCATTTTTGTCTATTCTCAAGTTATTGGTTGCAATTGGGACGGCTGTAGACATTGCTGGTTTTTGTCTCCTTTTTATCCCTTGTTCATGTCCCTCTGTAGCTTATTCCTCTCCATCATCCCTTCCTCCACAAGCTATTGTAGTTAAATCTTTGCACATCATGTTTGGATCAAGAGACTCTGCAATGGAGTATCAGGTGTCTCTTTTAGTTTACCTTCTTCATCTTCCCTGTCTGGCCTCTTGAGAGAGCAGCATGTACACATTCAGGAAGAACTGCAGCCCTTTTTCTTTTATGGCTTGTTGATATACAAGACCAGTTGCCAATACAAGAAATCATAAATTATAACTGTACTGGCCGCTGTTTTTCTATTTCTATTTCAATAGGCCATTGTGGAAATAAAAAAAAAATTGCATGGCTATCTCTTAGTGCTTATTATGGCAAAGGTAGCCATGGACCAGATAGAGTGGGAGGTTACAAAAGTCACAGCCCCCTGAAATAAGTGCTGGTGAGGCCCACCGGCAGCCACCTGTACAAATTAAGGACTGGTCCTTCTCATTTGATTAAAATGTGGCTGTTGCTACTGTGTAGTTATAGTTAGGTCAGAGTTTTCATCTGAAGAGTGATTTTTGTTTTGCTTTGCTTTACTTTGGTGCCATTTGAAGAATTTCCACAACATATTTCCCTAAAAAAGTTCATCCAACTCAGCTCCTTCCTGGAAAGTTTCGGGGTCATCCATCAACTGGGTGCAAAAGAAAGAGGGGGCTGCCAAAATGTTGTTTTCCCAAGTTAATTCTCATAGGAAATTTTGGGAAGTGATACATAAAAATCAATAAACTGAACTACACCAACTTTGCCAAAAAGTTAGAACTTTACTCAGAAAGAGTGCTTTTATTTTTTGGGTGTAAATCCACTCAACCGTTTTCAATAAATTGGCATCTAAAGACCTATTCAGGGTAGTCGTGAAGGGGTTAAAATGATAGAGATAGCTGGATGGTTAGTCCTGCTGGAGTCCCATACCGTAAATGTAAAAAAATAAGGGCCTATGATTGATCTAAAGAGCTTTTTCTCCTGTCGGTCTTTATGGTATTTCGGGATTGGGACCGGTGCTGTGGAACCGAGAAATCTAATTGGCTGGCCGCAACATTTGAATAAAAATGTGTTTCAAATCGTAGAGTTCATTGTCACAAGTGGAGAGTTGTTATATAAAGTGTCATACAGTACAGTGGAGGAGAGTGTCGTAAAGACTATTGTGATGGACTGGAGTATTGCAGATTGCAATCGAGTGGAGTAGAGTAGAGTGTAGTACCTTATCGTACAGAGTAGTAAAGTGTTATATAGTGTAGTGGCATGGTGTCTCATATAGTGGAGTCAAGTATCGTAGATTGAAGCAGCAAGTTGAACAGTGGAATGACGTGTTGCACAGTAGCGTAGAGTGTAGTAGACTGTCATATAGTGGACTAGAGTGTTTTAGAGTGGAGTAGGGTGAAGCAGAGTGTCATGAGTATCGTCAAGTGGAGTGCCGTAGAGTACAGTGGAGAGTGTCATAGAGTGGAGTGCAGTGTCATATAGTGGAGTGGCGTATCGTAGAGAGAAGTTGAGTGGCATGGCACTCTGTTTTTACACACACAAAACCATAGAAATTCAGCAGTTATACTTATAGTTATCTCAAGTAACTATAACTTGCGCCCCTGCCATGTTTTCGCATCAGTAATTTTACAACAAATGTTGCAGTGATATTATCAATGATGTCATAGAAGATGTCATGAGTGATGTAATATGTGGAGTAATTAGCAGTGCATGGAGAGGGCACGAGTTACAGTTACCTTAGGGCACGAGTTATACTTCCTTGAGATAACTATAACTGCTGAATTTCTATGGTGTTGTGTGTTTAAAATCTGAACCTAATAATAACGTCCCAATAACCTTTGGTTTTTTTAACTGAATTTCTACGTTTTTTTAATGCTATTTCCTAAAAATCATATCCGTATAACTTTTGGATTTTTCAGTGAATTTCTAGGATTGGCAAGCAGCCAACCCCAAGTTGCACACGGCCTTTGAGCGTGCGCAGCATGGGGTTGGCCACAAGACCTGGCCTGAGGCCAGAAACTGCGGCCAACCTTCTGCTTACAGCCAACCACATGGCGTGCACTGCCTTCGTTCTTGCGTGGCAGGGGATGACCACAAGGCCTGGCTTGTGGCCAGGCCCTGTGGCCAACTCCCCAAAGGCAGCCAAAGGCAGCCAACACACGCCCCCACCCCCAGGCCCCGGGACCCCATCCCCTGGGGTCTGGTGTGTTTTTAGGGGAGGGGGCACAGGGGCCCCCTCCTCGGACCCCCATCCCCCAGGGCTCAGCAACATATATCCGGGAGAGGGGGCAAGTGGCCCACCTCCCCAGGGTGATTTTGGCCCTGGTGACCCCATACCCCGGGGCCCAGCACATTTTATGGGGGAGGGGGCACATGTCCGTGCTGGTGCGGGCAGGGAAACCGTTATGTCCCGGGGTGGGCACCCCGGGTCATAGCAGGAGCCAGCCCTGGGGGATGGGGTACCCAGGGCCAATAATGGCTCCGGGAGGGTGGCAGCACGGCCCGATTCCCTTTGTTATTGCAGCCGGGCTCTGGGGTCCCTGGGACTGAAATCAGCCCAAGTAGGGGGCTGCCTGCCCCCTCCCCAATACTAATATGGCCAGGCCCTGGGGGTCAGGGTCCCCGGGGCCGAAATCAGACCGGGAAGGCCAAGTCCCGGGGGATGGGGTCCTTAGGCCTAAAATCTGCGTGGGGAGGGCCCCCTCCCCTTCTCACTATGAGTGCGGCCCAGGGGCATGAGTCCCCAGGGCTGAAATCGGCCTGGGGGGCCACGTGTGCCCCTCTCCCTGATATTACTATAAAGAATACCCCCGGACCTGGCCAACCCGGGGGGCTAACATAAACAAGCACAGGAGACCGCACTTTAATTTTAGTTTTTTTATTTTGCCACTGATCCTCTGCAGATTCATGCCAAAATTTAAAAAAAAAAAATGTGGCCACTGGCAGGGTCCCTGTGGGACCCCACCACCAGGCCTAGGGGGTCAGGGTATTTCTACCCTGCCCCCTTGTGGGTTTTCTTGTGTTTTTCTTGGAACTCAGGCTGAGTCCAGAGTACCAAGCTGCCTGCCACCACTTCCTGGTTGAAGTGGTGGCAGCCAATCTGATCTCAGCATGAGATCTGTCGGATCTTAGGACCCTCGCGTCTCTAGATATACATAAATGTTTTTTTAATTACTTAAAAACTACTGAACTGATTTACATCAAGTTACAAAAAAGAAATCTTTCTGGACAAAGATCTAGCTTTCTGCCAGACTGGCACACTAGTTTTGAAAATGTTGTGAAGATTCTTCAATCATCGCCAAAGTTATTTGTAAAATAAAAAAAGCTTTTCCTATGAAAACTAGGTCCCAGCTATAGCTACCTACTGTTACTGGTGACTGCCAATAGGTCATGTATATATGTGTGTGTGTGTGTGCCTGTGTGTGTGTGTGTGTGCGTGTGTGTGTGCGTGTGTGTATATATATATATACATATCCCTGTGTGTAGTGATATAGTTTATAATTACATATGGATGTTGTTTCTATTACTCTGAAATGTCCTTCGGCCTCAACTATGCTCGCTAACTCTCATGGCTCTATAGGCCCAAATTTAGATTTGTATATTTGCACATTTTCAGTGTTGCAAACTAGAAACAAGATTTTAAGAGAATATTGAACTCAGTATTAAATGAATGAATTTTATCTTCTCCTCAGGGACATTTCACACTCCCTCCAGGAGAAGATCCTGCCACCTTCTCATTAGATATGTTTTTGCTGAAAGTAACAAGTTTTGGTTACATGATTTGGTTCCATGGACTTGTATTGAGAGAAAACACATATGAACTGTTCTAAATTTCATATATTTTATCTTTAGGCTCCAAAATGAACCTTTTCTAGTGAGAGTTCTGCTCCATTGAAATGACAATTGTTTTATGATTATTTGCTGTGCTGCTTGCTTTTTTTGCAGTAAATACGTTAGACTGGAGGGCTTTCTGTAGTCTTGTATTTAATTTTTAACATACCACCAAAGACAGACAAGCAACCACTTGACCAGTACTCCAGCGGCTTGCTCACTGCTATTGTTGACTCTTACTAACCGTGGGCAGGCTTTCTGCTGTCACTGTGCAGGGCTTGCACAGTGACAGCACAAATTGGCTTAATCTAGACAAAGCCCATACCACAGGCAGGCCCATCAGAGGCGATAAAAAACCAGGCTCTGTCAGGTCCCTTTGCTTATATTCCTTCTTAGAACTATGTGGTTTTTAACTTGCTGTTTTTAGCTCATATAATTGTTTTTTACTGTTTGTATTGTCTGGTTATGGGGAAAGGATTGCTGTACTGTAATGTGAAGCATTAGAAATAGATAGCATGGGAATGGATAATTATTTTATGGAAGCAAAGAATTGTAGAATAATATTGGTGTAGGTTAAATGGGCAGGTGTCAGTTGTACTGCCAAGCCAGACCTAAAACCCCATGTATTTTAATGTCTGCCCTTCTCCCATCTGTACTGCTGCCAGAGAAAATCACCATAAATTATCTTTTCATCTAATATGCTTTAATAGCAGTAGAATGTCATGTGTGGGCCCCTGAAAGTTCAAGCTCAGGCACGCGCCTGGTTAAATAAACAAAATGATTTCATTTGGGTGGAGGGCAAACACTTTAATGTGGAGGCACACACCTTCTGCCCAGTCAAAACATGTACACCTGGCTCCCAACATGTGGACAGAGCCCAAACCCCTCTCCTTGTGACTCTCACATAATTGTCTGGCGAAAACTGCACTGTCAAGCCAGACCATAAAAATGAGCACATTGGCACTCCACTCCGAATATATCCAGGGATGAAAAATATATATTACTAGCCACATTCTCTATTGAGCATGCTACAAGCACTTTGCAGCAGGTCCCTTGATCTCAATCTCATGCAGCTCTTCATTTGAAGTTCTTCCTAATTTAATAATTGATGACCAATTGCCCAGTACCTCTGCTAAGCCTCACTTGAAACTGCCGGAGGTGGAAATAGAAAGGGGGCCAAAAGGGTGATACTGAATACAGCTGGGAGGTGTAGTACCAGTATACAATAGAAAGAATAGTGTGCTGCAAAAATACTGTAGCAAAAAAATGGCAAGTACCAAAACATTGTTAAGGTAACACATATGCAACTTGACAATATATTTATATTGAAGGTGTGTTGAAGTGGAGGTATATGATCAACAAAATGTTACACAATAAAATCATTCAGAGGAGCTGGTGTTAACATGATAATATACATAAAACTTCGTTTGATCAACCTCGGCTGAAAGGCTTATTTAGATAGTAAACAATAATATTAAACAGTACTAAAATCTGTGCAACATGACAACACTACAGTGGTTAGGGCCCTATTACGAGTCAGGCGGAACAAAATTACACTTGCTTTAATGTGTTATTTTTTTCCGCCTGATTTTTAGTTGTTAGGTATTTCCACACAGGGTTTTTCTGGGTGCAAAGGAACAGGACTAGATTTTATTGGCCGATAAAACCAGCTGGAAAAATTGCATGAGACTTTGGCAGACTTGCTAAGAAATGTTTCTCTTCCCTCCCCTACACCCCTGATGACCCTCCCCAATACCCACAACACATAAAGCCCACAGTATACATTTACCACCTTCTAAGGACAGGTGGTAAATATATACAGTAATTTCCCTTTTATGGGGTCTAACTTGTAATGGTGTAGTACTGTGCAGATTCACAGACCTCAGCGACCTCCAGAACTGCCACCCCATCTCACTGCTCCAGTTTTCTGCCAAAGTCCTGGAGAAGGCCATCAACCTCCAACTCATCGAACACCTGGAAACAAAAACCTGCTACACCCCTCCCAATCAGGATTCAGAGCCAACCACAGCACCGAGACAGCCCTGAACACCACGACAGAAGACATCCGCACCCTACTTGACAGATGTGAATCAACCGCCCTGATCCTTCTCGACTTCTCCGCACCCTTCGACACCAAGTCCCAACACACTCTCATCAACTGATTGCACCAGATCGGATTCAAAGACAATGCTCTTAGATGGATGGCATCTTTCCTTACGGGACGCACCCAGGGACTCTGTCCCCCACCCTTCACCTCACAGCCCAAAAGCAGCATCTGCGGCGTTCCGCAAGGTTAATCCCTCAGTCGCTCCCTCTTCTACATCTACATGACGCCGCTAGTAGACATAGTCAGAACCCCCGACATCAACATAATTTCCTATGCCAACAACACCCAGCTCGTCCTCTCACTCTCAGCGGACCCCACCACAACGAAAACCAACTTCCACAGCTGCATGAAGAACTTCTCAGCCTGGATGAAAGACAGCTGCCTGAAGCTCAACACAAAGAAGACCGAATTGCTGATTTTTGGAAGCCACACCTCCATCTGAAACGACTCCTAATGATCAGCGGAACTCTGACCTACCCCCACTCCGAAAGACCACGCACACAACTTCGGCATTATCCTGGACAGCGACCTCTCCATGAAATGACAGATCAACGCCATCTCCTCAGCTTGCTTCTACACTCTTTGCATGCTGCACAGAATCTTCAACTGCCTTCCCATCACCACCAGGATAACAGTGACGCAGGCCCTCATAACCAGCCATCTGGACAATGGCAACGCACTCTATGCAGGAACCACCACCGAACTCATGAAAAGACGATCCAGAACGCAGCAGCCAGACTGATCCTCAACCTTTTCAAAAGAACCTACATCATCCAGCACCTGAGAAACCTCCACTGACTCCGCATCCAGAAAAGATGGCAATTCAAGCTTCTGATCCACGCCTACAAAGCCCTTCATGATCAAGGACCGGCATATATGAACCACCGCCTGAACTTCCACCAACCATGCAGAAACCTCCGCTCCGCTCAACTCGTCCTTGCCGACACTGCACATCAGCCGCTGCTGCACCAGAGGACAATCCTTCTCTCACTTCACCGCCAAATCCTGGAGCGCCCTTCCCCTCAAACTTCGAACAACACCCATGTTGACAGACTTCAGTAAGGAACTCAAGATCTGGCTCTTCGATTGAGACTCACAACCCAGTGCCTGGATACCCTCACTGGTGATAAGCTGCACTATTCAAGTAGTGATTGATTGATTGAATCATGGCACGGTACCTGTAAATTGGCATACAAATTTACCATGCGGTAAATCCACCTGAGTGCCGTGCCACTCGTAATTTTGGACTTACAGGAGGAAGGAGAAATGGGGGACTGACTGAGCCCATCTGGACAGCTCCTATCCTCTAATTTACATTTAGCTTTCCTACAAAAAAATCTTCATAAGGAGCTATGGGCTTCTCTAGCAAAACACTCCGCTACCATTCAGAATTGTTATCCATTCAGATTTCCATTTTAGGAGTAAATAAAATATTTCAGAGTCCTAAAATGGTATTAGTACATAGGAGAAAGCACTTTAACTGTTGCAAACGCTTATTTTGGAGCATTTGTGACCATTAAAATGCTTAGGGGCTTATTTATGAGCCCTTGCGTCACTTTTGCGCCGCCGGTGCGTCACTTTTTGTGACGCACCAGCGGAATAAAAAATGCGCCATGTTGTGTCATATTTACAAAGTAACGCATCTAGGTAGTTGCGTCACTTTGTAAACCCATGCGCCACATTATACCTGTGCCAGGTATAATGTATGCAGGGTGGGCGTTCTGACTCAAGTAAGCCTCGTAGAAGTGACGCAGTGAAATCTATGAGATTTCACTGCGCCACTTCTAGGACGCAAATGCGCCAATATCTTACGCCTGCCTCACAGCAGGCGTAAGACTGACGCAGGCACATTTGAAATGGGACTTGCCCATTTGAAATGACCCATTGCTGGAGTAGCGTCACTTTTGGGACACACTCCAGCAATGTGTCATTTTTGCGCCCACAGATACGTCAGAAATACTGACGTATCTGTAACTCCTTGCGACATGATGCGTCATACTGTAAATATGACGCATCCAGCATGTCTCAAGGAGGGTGCAGTGAAAAGTGATGCATCGCTGTTTTAACGCAGCGATGCGTCACTTTTCATAAATGAGGCCCTTAGTACATCTGGCCTTGTATTCTCTAATTACACTATTGCCAGCCAATAACAGAGTATGCTAAAACAAACAATAGAATAATACACATGCCCTCTGTTTCTTTTAACCACATAGACACAATTAGAAATACAAAGCAATGCAAAACAAAACATCTGCAAAAATAACAACAATAAACAACTATCTTTCTGCTAGACTACAAACTGAATGCAACTAGTTGGTATAACAACTCCAACCATGTCGCGTATAATATAACAGCAACAACTACGAACTGGCTTTAAGCTCCACAGAGTACCATGCTGCCTAGCCACAACGAGCGGTCAATGCCTTGACATGGGTAGTAAGTGCTATTTAAAACAACATTACAATAAGTTTTCTTCACAAGCAAATCAGCAACAATTCATGGAAGGTTGGTCAACCTGGCTTCTGCAGTATCTGAACTCCCATTCCTGCCTTCTGTGGAAGCACAACTCAGAATTACATACTGTCCTATCAGGAAGGCCACGTTTCAGCTTCAGATGTACATGTATCTTATTATCCCTAATTATGCTATGCAGATTGGATGTGTGAAATGCACAATTGCAGCGCTTCTTAGCTCTTTGAACATGAGATGTTCAAGCAGGAATTGTTTCCACCCAGTGCCAACAGGTGTGTTTAAATGTTTTTCAGATATGTTGCAAAATATGACAAACACATTGTGGACTCAAATACAAGTCCATGCACCATTTTGGACATTTAACAAAGGACGTTGCATTGTGAGACTTGCAGAGTACTGGCTTCTCATGGTTGCTCTTGTTCTGCAACACAGGCTTATTGCCAAAGCAATGCTTTTTGCCAGCTTCATTCATCTTATGAGAGCAAAATGGTCATGATGCAATGTATTTACTGATTCCCTTATTTACCTGTGAGAGGCATGGCATTTGTACCAGAGATGTCTTAAATACGGTCAAATTACGGCACATAATCAAGACATGAGGGCTACTCTATCCAAGTTGGCAACACACGCTTTTGAGTTTCAAAGCTGTTTTGTGATGAGAAGACAGCGACTCATCAATAGCGTGAAATAGAAAACCAAAGATTCTGCCTAGTAGGGCAGCACGATAGACTGATTTCCATTACTGGTGCAGCTTGTGCCATTAGTAGTTCTTTTGTTCCGCTCTCCTCAGTTAGGATTTCAAGGCCATTTATTTATTGGTTTGGGACAGGTTCAGTTATCAGATGCCAGTGAATTCCATTGATGTGGTCCTGGAAGCCCGAAGCATTAGAATGTTGTTGCTGCAGAGGATGGGTTGGGTGTGGCCAGCGGGTTCGAAATTAATGGACTGTGAATTCCTAGAAGGCGTGTAGGGAGTAGTTTGGGGAAGTGCCATGCCCACTTTATATGCAACTGGTAGCAATTTGTCTCTGCTTCTTATGTTAGGTTTTGCAGATATGTCATTTTTTTGTGGCAGGATGTTGGGGGTTTTAGAGCATAAGGGTGGGGGATTTTTTTTTAAGTGATTCTTTTAATTTATATGTAATGTTTATTTTTAATGATATTCAAAATATTGTAAAATTAAAAAATGTTTTTTATTATTATTAATGTCTATTAAACATTTTTAACAATAAATGTTAATGAATTTAATAAATTAAATTAATTTGAATTGTTTTTATTTTATTAGACATATTAAAATAATTATTTTAATTATAGAAAGTCTGGAAAAAATGTAACTTTTCAAATGTACATTGAATAATGTATGCATTTTGTGAATGTACTTTATTACATATTTTTAATTTAATACATTTATTGTTATTTCATTTTTCATGGACAATTTATAATATTTTATTTTTTTAAATGTTGAAAATATTCTGTAATTGTTAATAATTTGTTTTAATATTTTTGTAATGTAAAATCTTATACAAAAATATGCAAATTAGGTATAATTAAATTGTGAAAATAGAAGTAATATATATTATTTATTATTAAGTAATTAAAATGTATTTGTATATTTATATATTATAGGTGCATTTATTTAAATTTTAATAAAAGAAATGTAATAATTACATTTTTATTATTTATATTATTGGCATAAGATCTGTTGGTGGGAGTATATATTCTAATTTGTATTAATGTAAATGTAAACATCATTTACATTTTTTATGGAATTATTAAATTTGTTTAATATGTTTTCTTATATTCACTGATGTTTAACTTTGGGTTATGTGTTACATTTTTTATGTTATGTTTAAACATTTTTGTGATATTAATAAATAATAAAAATATATAATTTGTAAACAGTGATTAACACATTCTTTTCTATGTTCATGTTTCATTTTAAATATATAGGGCCTGGTTACGAGTTTGGCAGAAAGGCACCACTGTCAGTTTTCTACGGTCTTCCTGTTCGCTGCCATGGCGGTCCGACTGCCCGATTACAAACATATTGGGAACTCGACTACAAGACCTCTGCCACCACCGATATTCCTGCTACCGCATCGATGGCGGAGAAAGCCAGAGGCAAGTCCTGGAGGCAGTCCTGCCAAGTTTCCCGCCATCCGGATTACGATCTGCTTTCTCCATTGAGCTTTCCCTGGCAGGGACACCACCTCGGCGGAAAGGCACAAAAAGAGGTGAAACTTCGGAATCTGTGTCGGACGCCATTGTCCAGGTCTCTCCAGTGCTGCTGCCACCAGATCACGATGCTCTTCAGCCCATTGTCACCGGATTTGAAGGTAGGCATCACCATCACTTCTCCTATATAGTGCATGGAAACAATTTGTTATTTTTAACATGCAACAAAACTTACAGTACACATTACCTACATATCCATTACGACGCATACACAACATACACATGTTTCAGATATACACCCGTTGTACTTACCTATCTCTCCAGCAGTGAAACGCACTCCATCAGGACTCCGCCGCCAAGAGCCCGCCAGCCCACTGGGAACATCTTAATATGGCGGGCGGGAGAACGCTAACTCAGCAGTGTACTCGGCACTGCCGCTGCAGCGGTATGGCGGTAAGGCCGCCAAACTCATAATCAGGAACATAGGCTTTTAGTTTGGGGTATTGTGTCTTCTAAGTACTTTTTATTTTATTGTAGACACAAAAATTATGTAGGACTATGGAGTATTGATTGTGTATATAAACTTTTTAGTGTCCAACATGTTCCCACAAATTGTTTAGATTGGCGTGGGAATAGTAAATTTTGCCCCTTTAGTGCCCAATGCCTTCCCCAAAATGGTTTAGGTTGGAGTTCCAATAGTAAATGTGACTCCTTTAGTGTCCAGCACCTTCCTCAAATGGTTAAGATTGGAGTGGGAAAAGTAACTTTTGCCCTTTAGTGTCCAACAACTTCCCCAAAATGGTTTAGATTGGAATGGGAATATTAAATGACCCCTTTAGTGCCCAACACCTTCCTCAAAATGGTTTAGATTGGAATTGGAATAGTAAATGTTGCCCCTTTAGTGTCCAACACCTTCCCTGAATGGTTTATATTGGAGTTGGTTCAGTAAATGTCACCACTTTAGTGTCCAACACTGTTAGACCTGGTACCATTGGCGTGAGTCTCCCTTCCACTTTTTTCTGATTGCCTCCTCTGTTTTTGATCTGTTTGCTGGTTTTAGATGCTTTGGGCACTGTGCCACTGCTATTCAGTGCCACAGTGCAAGTGCTCCCTATGTTAAATTGATGTATTGATTAGTGACTCCATGATTGGATCATTTGATTTACTTGTCAGACCCTAGTATAGTGCACCAGGTGTGCCCAGGGCTTGTAAATCAAATGCTGCTGGTGGGCTTGCAGCACTGGTTGTGCCACCCACAGAAGCAGCTTGTAAAGTGTGTCTCAGGCCTGCCATTGCAGAGCCTGTGTGCAGTCTGTGACTGCCATGTCGACTTGGCAAGTACACCCACTTGCCAGTCCCTAAACCTTCCCTTATCTTCATATCAGACACCCCTGAGGTAGGCCCAAGGGCAGGGTGCATTGTAAGTATAAGGTAGGACTTGCCCTGGTGTGTGTGGGATGTCCTAATAGTGAATTACAGCCATTTTCGTTTTTCACTATTGCAAGGCTACCTGTTCTCCATAGGCCAGAATGGGCAGTTTGATTATAACATCTTATTATCCTAACTGACCCAGGGAACATGGTAGAAAAACAAATTTAGTATGCCTGAACTCAGGATGATAAAATACATCTTTTAGTAAAGTTGGTTTTAACATTCTGTGTTTGAAAATACCACTTTTAGAAAGTAGGTATTTTCTTGCCTAACTGTCCAAGCCTGCCTCTGCTAGGTTGTGTATTGTGTGTCTGGCTTTGTGAGTGACAGGGGCTGGGGGATTCCAGGAGACAGGGTGAGTCAGCACAGGGCTGAATAGACCTATGTGCATGTAGAGTTGGGAGGAGTTGCACCTGGGTCTGAATAGGGCTGTGCCTGCCTTCCACAATGCTGGCTCCACCTCCTGTGGTGTGTCTGATGTCCCTGGCCCACTCTGTCAAAGGAAAGAAGGAGTCCTGTAAACAAAGTGCTCCAGGACTGCACAGAACTGGTTTTGACTAGGCAAAGGCCCCTCTGCCTTCAGAGGACAAAGGATTTTGCAGTATAAATATTGGGGCCCTGACCCCAGAACTTTAGATCACTTCTGGAACAACAAGACGAACCTCTGCCAAGGAGAAGAACCAAAGGAAGCTGTAGGAGTTGGACTGCCCCTCTGCCAGTGTGCTATGTTGCTGGGTTGGCCTACAGTGGTGTCTTCAGTGCCAAGGAGAGGAGAAGGAACTTTTAAAGAACTTTCATCATCTTGCAGAATATTACTCCAAGGGCTTGAACTTGTGCTTGCCTCCTGCTGAAGTCTCAGGGACAAAAGACTTCACCACCAGCTTCCCTTGCTGGGAATTCTGTCTGCAGAAGCCTGCGTGTCGCTGGGAGCTGGAAGCGCGACTCAACGAGAAGAAGCGTGTCGCAGTCGCAGCTGTTGCCGTCGCATCGCCGGAGAAGCGTGTCGTCGCCGCAGAGGTCGCCGTCGCATCACCAGAGAAGCGAGCCTTCGTCAAAGCTGTCACCCGACGCATCACCGGAGAAGCGTGTCGCCGCCGCTGAGGTCGCCGGCGCATCACCGGAGAAGCGTGTCGCAGGTCCTGTCGCGGCTCCAAAGTCACAGAGTCGCCGCACGGCCACCGGGCGTGCACGCATCGTCTTCACGTCGTCGCATCAAGGGCGCCATCTTATCGCATCGCACCGGATTGTCGCATCGCATCGAAGCGCCATCTTGCCGCATCGCAACTGGAACGCAGTACGAAAACCTACGCATCACCTCCTCTCCGGTAAGGAACAAGACGCATCCCCTACTCTGCGCAAGCATTGAGGCGCGACGCATCGTCTCCCCCGAAGCAAGGAACCGACGCATCTCCATCCCTGCGAACCTTTTGTTTGTTTTGCGTTACGCATCCAGGTACTTTTGTGAGAACTTTGTCGCACTTACCATCAACTTGAACTAAGTTACTTCTACCATCTTTAAGTCAATTTTGAGTACAGTATTGTGGATTTTTGTCGTTTGTGGTCTTGTGTTAAGTCTATATAAAGAATACTTATTTTTATAAAAACCTGTGTGGTGTCCATCTGTAGTTTTCACTGTATTACTGTATGTGTTCACAAATGCTTAACACACTGCCTCTGAGATAAGCCTGTCTG
This sequence comes from Calotriton arnoldi, assembly GCA_963921515.1. NCBI lineage: Eukaryota > Metazoa > Chordata > Amphibia > Caudata > Salamandridae > Calotriton > Calotriton arnoldi. The sequence goes on from CAWUFW010006617.1 coordinate 486,962, forward strand.
CTCGTGCCAAGCTGCCAAGGGGGTGAGCAGGGGCTATCCAGTAGTGTAACTCCCTTGCCCTGACGTAGAAGCAAGGGTCCCTATTTGGTCAAAGGTACCTACCTCTGCCAACTAGAGACCCCCAGTTCTAACATTGGTGGTCAGCGGTGAGGATTTGGACCTGCATTTGTGACTCATATACAGTAATTGGTGTACACTACTAGTGTGTGCAGACCAAACGCGACCACATACTTTTGTTGGTAGAATTTATTTTCCTTGGACTGTTATTTTTCCTGAGAACTGCCAATTCTTACTGCCATGAGTAGACCAGCATCTGTTGCATCTATGGATCTAGATTTTGAGGAGGAGAGGTTGGAAACCTACACTTTGAAACAGCTCAAGCATCTCTGCAAGAAATTGAAAGTGGCTACACCAGGCATTTCTAAAAAGGATGACTACCAAAAGGCGCTGAGGGCCTGGGTAGAAGCAAGAAATGCCCCTGAGTTGGTGGTGGAGCCAGCTGGGGATGCAAATGGGCAACTGGATAGGCCAGAGTTTCCGGCCAGGGGAGGGGTACCGTCCCCACCTGGCAGTAGCATCTCTTCCAAAATCCTGTCCCCCAGAGAGTTGGAAGACAGGGAGAGAAATAGGGCACACAAGCTGGAGATGGCTAAGCTTAAGATGGAGGGTCAGAGGGAAATAGAGAATAACAGGTTGTCCTTGGAGAGAGAGAGAGAATGAGAATGGAGCATGAGAGAATGTTGAGGGAGTTAGAGATCAAAGCGCAGGGCTTAGAAATCAATCCCTCTGGTGGCAGCGCACCATCTGTGCCCTCAGAAGGCAGGGTATATATTCCCAAGGATGTCATCAAAGATTCCCATAAGCATGAAGATATTGGGCAGTGGTTTGCAGCCTATGAGATAGCAATGTTGGCCCACCGGGTCCCTGAGAAGGATTGGGGAGCTGGGTTGTGGGGCCGCTTTGTGAGTGAGGTGAGGGATACTTTGCTAGACCTACCCAGTGAAAATAGGATGTCTTATGCCCACATGAAGGAAGCCCTGATGACAAGGTATGGTTTGACCCCAGAACTCTATAGACAGAGGTTCAAGAATTGTAAGAAACTGGAGGCAACCACTTGGGTAGAATATGTATCTTTCTTTTGCAGAGCTATGGATGGTTGGGTGAAGGGTAGCAAAGTGGATACTTTTGAAGCGCTCTATGATTTGTTTGCATGGGAGCACTTGTCTAATAAATGTTTTCCAGAGCTACGCCAGCACCTTATTGATAGCAAGCTAACTAACCCTAGGAAGCTTGCTGAGGAGGCGGACCGCTGGGTCAGTACCAGGGTCCACAAGGGTCATGTGGGAGATTCCGCCAAAGGTGGGCAGGGTCCCCAGCAGAAGAGTGGGGGGACAAGGGTAAACAGAGGGAGTTCAAGAAAGGGCCCCAAAGTAATTCCCAAGGGAACCAAGGGAAGGGTTCCCAGCCTCCCCTGAGAAGAAGCAAGAGGCCCCGACAGGTAAACCTGTTCAGAGGGGCCCTACAAGTGCTTTACGTGTGGTCAAGTGGGCCACCATTGGTATGATGCACAGTGTCCCATGAAGGATTCCAAAGCACCACCCCATGCACCACCCCGTCAGTTGGCGAGTGTAGCCCTGGGATGGGAGGAGATGGGTGCCCAAGGTGGGTGGGGTCCCACAGAAATGTCCCTTGTCTCTTTAGGAGACTTTGAGATGGTCCCTGAGACCCAGCTGCCTGATAACACTAAGAAGTACCGGCAGTGGGTGACCATCAATGGCCATAGGGTGTAGGCTCTGAGGGACACCGGGGCTAGTGTGACAGCTGTCAATTGCCGGTTGGTGTCCAAGGAGCAGGTTATCCCTCATGCATTCTTCCCTGTAGTTGCCGCGGACAACTCGCAGAGCCAGTGTAAGGTGGCTCAAGTTCCCTTTGAGTGGGGGGGGGGGTCTCAGGTACTCTCCAAGTTGCTGTGAGGCCAGCCATGCCTGTTGATTGTCTGTTGGGCAATGATTTAGAGAGCTCCCCTTGGGCTAAGGTGGAGAGGAAGTCTCATTTGGAGATGTTGGGTCTGCCTGAGTGGGCGTGTGTCACTACTCGGTCTATGGCAGTCAGTAAGGGTGTTCAAGAGATCCTGGAGCCTTAAAGTATGGCCCAGGAACCTGCCTTAAAGAGAAGAGGTGGGGGGCGCGGGAAACCAGCCCCCATTGTTCCCACGGTCCAGGAGGAGGCAGACCTTGAGGGGGATGCCCTGGAACCTACAGGGGAACAAGTTGCTGAACTGGGGGACCTGCCTGAGCTGACCCATTGGCAGCAGGAAGGAGGCCCCTCCAGGGAGGAATTTTGTGCAGAGCAAAGGAAGTGCCCTTCTCTTGAGGGTGTGCGGCAACAGGCCACAGCCCAGGCAGCAGGTGATCAGTCTGGATCACATTGGATCTACTGGGAGAACGACCTCCTGTATAGCAAGCCTAAGGTTGCTGAGCCTGGGTCAGCCCGTGTGCTGGTGGTACCCAAGCGCTTCAGAGCCTTCCTACTGGGTTTGGCTCATGATGTACCTTTAGCTGGACATCTGGGGCAGAACAAGACCTTTGAAAGGATTGTCTCCCACTTTCATTGGCCCCAGATGCGGAAGAGTTCTGACACTCATTGTAGGACATGCCAAACTTGCCAGGCAAGGGGGAAAAGTGGAAGGAAGCACAAGGCTCTTCTCCAACCTTTCCCTGTAGTCAGTATCCCCTTTGAATGGGTGGGCATTGACATTGTGGGGCCACTGGACCCCAAGACAGCCATGGGCAACAGGTTTATCCTGGTCTTGGTGGACCATGCTACCCGGTACCCGGAAGCCATCCCGCTCAGGACAGTGACGGCCCCCGTGGTGGGACGTGCACTGATGGGGATTTTCTCCCGTGTGGGGTTCTCCAGAGAGGTGGTGTCAGACCGTGGTACAAACTTCATATCCAACTATATGAAGTCCCTGTGGAAGGAGTGCGATGTTACTTATAAGTTCACCACTCCTTACCACCCCCAAGGTAATGGGCTGGTTGAGAGATTCAACCGGACCCTCAAAGGCATGATAATGGGTCTTGAGGAACGTATGAGGCGTAAGTGGGACGTCCTCTTGCCATGCCTCCTGTTTGCTTACCGTGAGGTGCCACAGAAGTCCTTAGGGTTCAGTCCCTTTGAACTGCTCTATGGTCACCCGGTAAAAGGGCCTTTGAGTCTGGTCAAGGAAGGCTGGGAGCAATCTCCCAGGAAACCTCCCCAGGATGTATACAGTTACATGCTGGCCTTCAGGAACCAGACCAGGCGATTCAGGCAACTAGCTGAGGCGAATCTGGAAGCCAGCTAGGAAGAGATGAAGCGGTGGTATGATCAGAATGCCACTCTGATTGAGCTTCAACCTGGACAGAAAGTTTGGGTCATGGCCCCTGTAGAGCCTTGTGCACTCCAGGACAGGTGGACCGGACCATTTGAGGTGGTGGAGCGCAAGAGTGATGTCACCTACCTGGTGAACTTGCGGTCTCCAAGGAACCCTTTGCGGGTCCTGCATGTTAACCGCCTGAAGCCCCACTTAGAAAGGTCCGAAGTGGGCATGCTCCTAGCGACAGATGATGGAATGGAGGAGGAGACTGAGCCTCTTCCTGACCTCCTGTCTGCAACAGAGCAAGATGGGTCAGTGGATGGTGTCAGCCTCTCTGCCACCCTGACCCCTGATCAGCAGCAAGATTGTCGCCAACTGTTGGGACAATTCTCTGATTTGTTTTCCCTGATTCCTGGTGTCACTGAGTGGTGCGTCCATGATGTGGACACTGGGGACAGTCCTCCTGTGAAGCACAAGGCTTACAGAGTGACTGACAAGGTCAGAGCTTACATCAAGGAGGAAGTCTCCAAGATGTTTGCCTTAGGGGTGATTGAGTCCTCTCACAGTCCTTGGGCCAGCCCAGTGGTCTTGGTCCCAAAGGCTGCCGCGCCTGGTGCCACACCCGAACTCCGGTTCTGTGTGGACTACCGAGGACTCAATTCAGTCACCAGGACTGACGCGCTCCCCATCCGCAGAGCTGATGAGCTCATTGATCGGTTAGGGGCTGCACGGTACCTCAGCACGTTTGATTTGACGTCTGGGTACTGGCAGATCGCCTTGAATGATGGGGCCAAAGAGAGGTCAGCATTCTCCACACCAGATGGGCACTACCAATTCCGGGTTATGCCCTTTGGGATGAAGAATGCCCCTGCCACCTTTCAGAGGTTGGTCAACCAGGTGTTGGCTGGACTGGAGGATTTCAGTGCCGCCTACCTGGATGACATTGCAGTGTTCAGCGCCAGTTGGGAAGAACATCTGCGCCACCTCTGTGAAGTGTTGATGGCACTGCGAAAGGCAGGCCTCACGATCAAGGCGAGTAAGTGCCAGATCGGGCAGGGTTCCGTGGTGTACTTGGGGCACCAGGTAGGAAGCAGCCAGGTGGCGCTCCTACAACCCAAGATTGATACCATCCTGGCATGGGAACCCCCAAAGACTCAGACACAGGTGAGAGCCTTTTTAGGACTCACGGGGTACTACAGGAGGTTTGTCAAGGGGTATGGCAACATTGTTGCACCCTTGACTGAGCTGACTTCCAGGAAGCAGCCCAAGAAAGTGAACTGGACTGACACCTGTCAGAAGGCTTTTGACGCCCAGAAGACTGCCATGTGCACAGCACCCGTGCTTTAGGCGCCCAACTTCTGAAAGGAATTCATTGTTCAAACAGACGCTTCAGAGCATGGTGTGGGGGCTGTTCTATCACAGATTAATGAGGAGGGCCTAGACCAACCTGTAGCCTTCCTCAGTAGGAGGTTACTTCCACGGGAACAGAGGTGGAATGCAATTGAGCGTGAGGCATTTGCTGTGGTCTGGGCACTGAAGAAGTTGAGACCATACCTGTTTGGGACTCACTTCCGGGTTCAGACAGACCGCAGGCCCCTCAGATGGCTGATGCAGATGAGGGGTGAGAACCCAAAGTTGTTGAGGTGGTCCATTTCCCTTCAGGGGATGGACTTTACGGTGGAACACCGCCCTGGTACAGAACACGCCAATGCTGATGGTCTGTCCAGATTTTTCCGCCTTAGTGATGAGAACTCCCAAGGGGAAGAGTAGTTCTCCCCACATTTCAGCTGGAGGGGACACGTGTTAGTCCTGGTACCATTGGCGTTAGTCTCCCTTCCACTTTTTTCTGATTGCCTCCTCTGTTTTTGATCTGTTTGCTGGTTTTAGATGCTTTGGGCACTGTGCCACTGCTATTCAGTGCCACAGTGCAAGTGCTCCCTATGTTAAATTGATGTATTGATTAGTGACTCCATGATTGGATCATTTGATTTACTTGTCAGACCCCAGTATAGTGCACCAGGTGTGCCCAGGGCTTGTAAATCAAATGCTGCTGGTGGGCTTGCAGCACTGGTTGTGCCACCCACAGAAGCAGCTTGTAAAGTGTGTCTCAGGCCTGCCATTGCAGAGCCTGTGTGCAGTCTGTGACTGCCATGTCGACTTGGCAAGTACACCCACTTGCCAGTCCCTAAACCTTCCCTTATCTTCATATCAGACACCCCTAAGGTAGGCCCAAGGGCAGGGTGCATTGTAAGTATAAGGTAGGACATGCCCTGGTGTGTGTGGGATGTCCTAATAGTGAATTACAGCCATTTTAGTTTTTCACTATTGCAAGGCTACCTGTTCTCCATAGGCCAGAATGGGCAGTTTGATTATAACATCTTATAATCCTAACTGACCCAGGGAACATGGTAGAAAAACGAATTTAGTATGCCTGAACTCAGGATGATAAAATACATCTTTTAGTAAAGTTGGTTTTAACATTCTGTGTTTGAAAATACCACTTTTAGAAAGTAGGTATTTTCTTGCCTAACTGTCCAAGTCTGCCTCTGCTAGGTTGTGTATTGTGTGTCTGGCTTTGTGAGTGACAGGGGCTGGGGGATTCCAGGAGACAGGGTGAGTCAGCACAGGGCTGAATAGACATATCTGCATGTAGAGTAGTGGGAGGAGTTGCACCTGGGTCTGAATAGGGCTGTGCCTGCCTTCCACAATGCTGGCTCCACCTCCTGTGGTGTGTCTGATGTCCCTGGCCCACTCTGTCAAAGGAAAGAAGGAGTCCTGTAAACAAAGTGCTCCAGGACTGCACAGAACTGGTTTTGACTAGGCAAAGGCCCCTCTGCCTTCAGAGGACAAAGGATTTTGCAGTATAAATATTGGGCCCTGACCCCAGAACTTTAGATCACTTCTGGAACAACAAGACGAACCTCTGCCAAGGAGAAGAACCAAAGGAAGCTGTAGGAGTTGGACTGCCCCCTGCCAGTGTGCTGTGTTGCTGGGTTGGCCTACAGTGGTGTCTTCAGTGCCAAGGAGAGGAGAAGGAACTTTTAAAGAACTTTCATCATCTTGCAGAATATTACTCCAAGGGCTTGAACTTTTGCTTGCCTCCTGCTGAAGTCTCAGGGACAAAAGACTTCACCACCAGCTCCCCTCTGAATTCCCTTGCTGGGAATTCTGTCTGCAGAAGCCTGCGTGTCGCTGGGAGCTGGAAGCGCGACTCAACGAGAAGAAGCGTGTCGCAGTCGCAGAGGTCGCCGGCGCATCACCGGAGAAGCGTGTCGCAGGGCCTGTCGCGGCTCCAAAGTTACTGAGTCGCCGCACGGCCGCCGGGCGTGCACGCATCGTCTTCACATCGTCGCATCAAGGGCGCCATCTTATCGCATCGCACCGGATTGTTGCATCGCATCGAAGCACCATCTTGCCGCATCGCAACCGGAACGCAGTACGAGAACCTACGCATCACCTCCTCTCCGGTAAGGAACAAGACGCATCCCCTACTCTGCGCAAGCATTGAGGCGCGACGCATCATCTCCCCCGAAGCAAGGAACCGACGCTTCTCCAACCCTGCGAACCTTTTGTTTGTTTTGCGTTACGCATCCAGGTACTTTTGTGAGAACTTTGTCGCACTTACCATCAACTTGAACTAAGTTACTTCTACCATCCTTAAGTCAATTTTGAGTACAGTATTGTGGATTTTTGTCATTTGTGGTCTTGTGTTAAGTCTATATAAAGAATACTTATTTTTATAAAACCTGTGTGGTGTCCATCTGTAGTTTTCACTGTATTACTGTATGTGTTCACAAATGCTTAACACACTGCCTCTGAGATAAGCCTGTCTGCTCGTGCCAAGCTACCAAGGGGGTGAGCAGGGGTTATCCAGTAGTGTAACTCCCTTGCCCTGACGTAGATTCTCCTAAATGGTTTAGATTGGAGCTGGAATAGTAAAGGTCGCCCCATTAGTGGTCAACACCTTCCCCAAAATGGTTTAGGTTGAAGTGGGAATAGTAAATGATGCCCCTTTAGTGTCCAACGCCTTCCTAAAATGGTTTAGATTGGAGTGGGAATAGTAAATGTGGCCCCTCTAGTGTCCAACACCTTCCTCAAAAGGGTTTAGATTGGAATTGTAAAAATAAATATTGCCCCTTTAGTGTCCAACACCTTTCCAAAATGGTTTATATGGGAGTGGGTTCAGTAAATGTCACCTCTTTAGTGACCAACACCTTCCCCAAAATGGTTTAGATTGGAGCTGGAATAGTAAAGGTCGCCCCATTAGTGGCCAATACCTTCCCCAAAATGGTTTAGATTTAAGTGGGTATAGTAAATAATACCCATTTAGTGTCCTACACCGTCCCCAAAATTGTTTCGATTGGAGCCGGAATAGAAATTGTCACCCCTTCAGTGTCTAACACTTGCTCCAAAATGGTTTATGTTGGAGTGGGAATATTTAATTTAACCCTTTTGGTGTTCAATTCCTTTGTTAAAATGTATTTCTGTGTAGTAGGAGTAGTTTATATAATTTAATTATTATTTTTGATGTTTAGGAAGATAATTAACATAGTAGTTGGTTGTATATTTGTAGTAGATAACATTATTATTTACATTTTATAGGCTTAAGATAAGTAACACATTTTCAATTTTTCTTTATTTTATCAAGATTTCTTAAAGATATATGTCTACATTGTTTCAAATGTGTAGTTCTAGTTATAAAAAAGATTTATATATTGTTGGAAAAAAACATTTAATACTTTTGTATTATTAAATAACCAATTTAAATCATATTTAAACAGTATTGTATGTTGTACATTTTTCAGTTTTTTTATTTAATATTGTTTAACATTTTTTAACAGTAATTCAGTTGTTTCATACAAATATTCTTAACATAATTTTTACATACTTTTTCATGTATATAATAAATAATTGTATATTTTTATACTTTCATTTAAATTATACTTAACATTTTTTTCTACTGTTAATAACATTTGTTAACATGTTTTACATGTCTAATATTTTTTTACAATTCTGAAAACATTTTAAAATTTTTTAACTTATATTCCCATTCATTTCTTTAAGAGATAGTCTTTCTTTTAGTTTCATTTAGCGACCATTTTTCTACCCCTACCTTAAATTTTGTAGTCTATTTGTCTCATTTTTAGGATCCAGGTCACAGGAAGGTGCTGCTGTTTGTCAGAAAAGGTAAGTACTTTTAAATGTTTTTTAGGGTTTTGAGGGTAGGGGATGTGGGTGGAGTTTTAGAGGTTATTTTTAGTGGATTTTTTGTACATTTAGTTGTAGTAATTGTGTTTTTCATTAGGGTGGTGGTTTAGGTTTTCATACACTGTGTCAGGAATCTTAGGCGTTTTCCTGCAAATCATTCTATACTAGCCATTCAATACTAGCCAGCATCTCTACTGGTAAAATGAACAGAAGGTGGCAAAATCTTGTTAGGAGTAATTATTGGAGATTGTGGCGGCAGCGCTGGAAACTCAAGATGTCTGCCAGCTCAATCTCTCCTGCAGGCAGCTAGTTGTTCCCTTGCGAACATGAATGGAATGTGAAGCGCGTGCTGACTAACAAACACGCACTTCACAAGACTGAATTCATGAGGAAGCAGCCTGATTCTAGTCCTCTGTCGTGTTAGATAGTTAAGGTAGGAGCGTCTGGTTTTCGTCGTTTAGTTCCTTCGGTAATATGCCTGTCATCTACCATTATAGAGAACCATTTCTCTACTGAGCATGTCTTTTGGAGCGAGAGAGTGGTGTCTCTCAGCAGAGTCTGTCAGTCGCTCTCCGAACATAATCTTAGGAAAGGAACCGACTTGCATCGGTTCGACGTCTTTTTGGAGCTTGCAGTCATTGAGTGAGCAGTGTCTCTGTAGCGAGTTGTGTCATTAGTTCTCTCCTGAGAACTGGTTGTAAACTTGATAAACCAAGGTAGTGTTCTGTTTTTCGGAAGTGAACAGTGTCAGAAAATTAGAGTTCGACTCTAATTTAATATTCACGAAACTCAGATAATAGCGGGAGAGATAAATCATAGCGCTTTAAGCAGAGATAGAGAATGTAGAAAATTCATAGGAAAGAGCGTGTTCAAAGGAAGTAGGAAGAATAAGCAGTTCAAGCATAGCAAATAATTGATACTTACCTGTATATATTTTTGTGTTTTGAGAAAACGAGAAAGAAGTAAATAAGAAGCAGGGAAGAACAAAGATAAAGATTGAAGACCACCAAAAGAACACTTACCTGAAAGAACAGCCGTTTCCAGTTTCTTAATCGGCAAATCATTCTGACATGCAGGTACTTCCTCTGTAAGGAAAGATAACAAATTAAGCTCAAATTATATGCTAAGAGTGTAATGAATGATTATCAAGACAGAAGTAAACTGTTGACATGAGAAAATAAGTGTTTTACAGCATAGAAGAGGAGCAATAGCCTTATAGCAGATTGGGTATGCAGTGGTTAAACGAGAAAAATATTAAAGTGTTAGAAAATTAAGTTAGAGTTGGGTAATTTATGTTTTGTTGCTATTTCCTTACTTACAGTTCCTATTCATCGCAAGGAGGTTTTAAGAGATAGAAAATTAAACAGAAGAATAGAAGAAACCTTCCTGGAGAAGAACCAATGTTTGGGCTGTCTCTTCTTTCTCCCCATCCGCTTCCCCCCCTAGGGACTTAACTACACTTAAGTACTTATTATCTGTGGGCAGTTGGTTCCTGGAGGGGTGTTGGAAATTAGCATCATTGTGCTCCTGTGCAAGTCTGTTATTCTCTGGCTCCTCTGACAGAGTGAAGTGCCCATGCTGTTACTTGCACCTGAGCAGAATGGCTGAGGGTATAGATCTAAAGGGCTTGGGAGAGATCTTGGGGTGTATCCAGAAAGAGTTAGTGGCAGTAAGGGAAGAAAACAAATCTCTGCGACAAGAAATAGTCAGCTCTAGAAGAGAAACTTCTGATTTAGCCACTCGGATGAGTGAGATAGTGTCAGGAGCCAATTTACAAATTCCTACTTCAGAAAATCCTAGTCCAACCACCGGCTCAATGTCTTTCACCCTAATTCAAGTCATCCATTCATTATCTCCAATGATTCCCCTAGCACCTCCAGAGCGTTTTAGTGGAGATCCTCAAAAAACTCAAATGTTTTTGACACAATGTTCCCTTCATTTTATGTGCTGTCCAATGATTTTTCCCAATGCACAGACTCGAGTAGCGCTTATCTTGTCCTATCTCAGTGGAGACGTGGCATCGTGGTCCATGCCAGAAGGGACAATTTACGATCCTATTCCAAATGGCTTTGAGGAATTCAAGAACTAATTTCTTTGAGGAATTCAAAGATATTAGTTCTTGAATTTTTGATAGAAGAAAGGCATCACAAGTGACTGAAAATGAATTACTAGATTTGAGACAAGGAAATCGAGAGTTAGTGACCTATCTAGCTCAGTTTAACAAACTAACAGTAGAAACAGATTGGCCTGAAAACAAAGGAGCAGCAGTCTTCTATAGGGGTTTAAAAGACGAATTGAAAGATGCCTTTGCACAAATCCCTAATTGGCTTACAGAGATTTCTGCATTGGTAGATTTGGTACGAGAATTAGAGTTTCGACAGAGTGAAATACAAGGAGAAAGGAAGGAAAAAAGAACTCCGATCCAGAGAGAATTAAGTCAGAAACTGCCAGAACTAAAGAAGGCCTGTCAGGAGTAGAGCCAATACAAATAGGTACTATTAGAGGACCACTATCTAAATTGTGCCTCTACTGTGGAGTCAGTGGGCATTTTGTAAAATTATGTCCAAAGAAACCTAAGGTGCAGACGAAGGAAAACTTGCAGCACCACCAGTAAGAGGAGTTGGGCTGGTGAGTGTGGATCAGAAAACAACTCCAGTGAATCATCTGGTAGCAAACACTTTGCAAGTGTCCTTGCCCCACTTAGTCCTTTCGGCCACCCAGAAATTTCGTCAGATTATTCTCGAGGATGTGTCCATGATGATTGACTCTGGGGCCACAGGAAACTTTTGTGACCTAATGTTTGCAGATCACATAGGAGTAAAGGACATTAGAAAAGATAAAAGTGAAGCTGTCAGAGCAGTAAATGGCACCAATCTTTCCTGGGGACCAATTATAAGTCACACGGAACCAATACAACTACAATGCTTGGAAGGACATCAGGAAGTTTTACAATTCAATTTGATTGATGCCTCGCAATTCCAACTCATTTTAGACCTCCCCTGGTTGATAGAACACAATCCTACTATTAACTGGAGTGCAAGGACAATAGAAATGAATTCAGAATATTGCAGAGAAAATTGTCTTGCAAAGATTGAATCGCATCAAAAGTCAAACGCAGCAACCCAACTTTGTGAAAGCAGAGTTTCGGTTTGTGTGTTACAAACTAAGGAGATTCCAGAGGAGTATGAGGACTATGCAGATGTGTTTAATGAAGTGGAAGCTGAGAAACTTCCTCCCCATAGACCATATGACTGCAAGATCGAACTCAAACCTGGGTCAAATTTACTGTGCACTTGCATTTACGCACTGACTGAAAAAGAGATCATCTAAAAGACTACCTTAAGAAGTATCTAGACAATGCATTTATCAGGCCCTCCCAGTCACCGGTGTCATCGCCACACTTTTTCGTGCCAAAGAAAGGAGGGGACCCGAGAACTTGTATAGATTATAGAGCAATCAACCGAATTACTATCAAAAATATTTATCCTCTGCCTTTATTTCTGTGCTAATTGATCAAGTGAAAGGAGCGCAGATTTACACCAAATTAGATCTTAGAGGTACCAATCACCTGATTAGACTACGAGAAGGGGACGAATGGAAGACGGTGTTTAGAATGAAATATGGCTTGTTCAAGTATCAAGTGATGCCATATGGGCTATGTAACGCCCCAGCCGCCTTTCAGCACTTCATAAATGATGTTTTAAATTACTTCATAGACAAATGTGCAATTGTCTACACTGATGATATTCTAATTTATTCAGCTACCGAAGAAAAACATCAGAAGCAAGTAAGAGCATAGCTTCAACTACTCAGAGAGAATACATTATATGTAAAACTCGAAAAATGCTCCTTTAATACGACAACAGTGGAATTTCTAGGATTTGTTCTCTCTCCTTCCGGTATAACCATGGATGAACAAAAGGTAAAAGCCGTCTCAGAATGGAAATCACCAACAACAGTAAAAGAAGTCCAAAATGTCATTGACTGTGCCAATTTTTATAGGAGATTCATTCATGAATTTTCTCAAAAAGTAATCCCACTTACTCGATTATTGAAAAAAGGAGTACCTTTCAATTGGTCAGAAGAAACGGAAGAAGCCTTCAACTCTCTAAAGAAAAGTCTCACCTCAGCACCGGTTCTGCTGACCCCACAGAACCATTCTATCTAGAAACGGATGCATCCGAACTGGCCATTGGGGGAATTTTGTCACAGCGACACAAGGTAACAGGACAATTGCACCCTGTGGCTTATCGTTCCCGAAAATTTACTCCAGCTGAAGTAAATTACACAATAACAGAGAAAGAATTATTAGCCATCAAAGATGCCTTTAAGGAATGGAGGCACTACCTAATGAGTGCTAGGCACACAGTGACAGTATTCACCGATCACAGGAACTTGAAATTCTTAAGGTCTACTAAAACCTTAACACTGGACAACTCAGATGGTCATTATACTTTGCAGATTATGATTTTGTTATACCATACAGGCCAGGAAATTAAGGGCCAGATGTATCAAGTAACCGTTTGGTGGTTTTATGAAATAGCAAAACGGCATGTATGCGAGTGTGTTGAACACTTTCTGTGATTTGTAGGGGGTCGCAAATGACCTACCTCATGAATATTAATGAGGTAGGTTGCAATTTGCGACCCCCTAGGAATCGCTAAAATCACAGTGATGGTGGCCTGCTGGGGTCAGCAGACCACCATGTTCGTGATTGCTTTTAAATAAAGCAAACATTTCTTTTTAAATGCAGCCCATTTTCCTTAAAGGAAGGTTTTATTTTACGAACCATATAGCAAACTGCTGTTCAAAATTGCAAAGATTAGAAAACAATAACTCTTGGTTTATTTGTAAAGTCACCGCATGATGCGTTTCGGCCAAACGGCCTTGTTCACACGACTAGTCGTGTCGTAACCCCACCAATATGAAACATAAAAGACTAAACATAGAAGAGGGACACAAACACTTACAAAATCATGTCGACCATCTTAAAATGACTCTGCTCCTCCTTCCAAGTAACATAATCAATCTACCACACATACAGTACATCATGGAATTCCCTTAGAAAGTACAATAGAATTCAAAACAATATCGGCAATATCACAACAGTAATATAAACAATGTCAAAAAACACAGTGTCCTTGAAAGCAATAGTCTCTTCAAGTCATATATATATATGTACAATGTAAACCAAAAGATTGTGCAAGTGTGGGGGGCCATCTTGTAGGAGCAACTTCTTCAGTGCAAAATAATACATAACAAATATGTTATGTTAAAAATGTATCTCACATAACAAATAAAGAACTGTTCATATTCAACAATCCCACGCATAACACAAGAACATCAAACGTTGAAAATATCAGAAGATATAAAAGAGGAGAGGTCAACAGAATAATGGTCATCAATCTGAGTAACGCCCAAGTGGGCTAATCTGATTACTAGGATAGAAAATGTCAACCCTCCCAACGTGTTAGCCCAAGTAAAGCCCAAGTGAGCTTCTCATGGGGATTAAGATGCTTAAAACTTGACAAGCACAGCCTAAAATTTAGCATACAACAACATCTTTATAAATTGAGTCCCACTCCAGTGCCATCCATCAATCTTGTTCCCAACACTCAAAATAAAACCCCTAAATAGTGAAAACAAATATTAACTAGAAACTAATAATATTGAAAAAATAAACATAAACAAGTTCCTTATCTGTGCTGTTAAACCACTTCAATGACCCGATCATGAGATGAAAAAAGAGTAGGGGACTTCTGCCCAGATGGGCTACCATCGCATCTCAACCGAGATTCCCTTCCTTTCCTCCTGGGAAAAGTGAAAAAGAAAGAAAAGGGAGAGAAGGAAAAAATGTTAAGTCGCTTAATAACTGCTTTCAGTTTCAATATGGACAGTACAAGCAAAGACATTTAGACCAGGCAGCTGTGCAAAAAGACAAGGTGTGCCAAGTGTATCAAGTGTCATAGAGATAGCAAAGGCAGTGCTAGTGCCGAAACGTGTCTTTCATGTGTTCCTGGGGAATTTTGTTTCATTAAATGGTTTCATTCCCCTGACTTCGAGTGCCTGCTCTCTCTCTTATTGGAGTTTGGAGAGGTGTTGTTTGGAATATATCTATATATATATATATATATATATATATATATATATATATATATATATATATATATATATCGAAACTTCATTCCTTCATTAAACACACTTCGCTGACGAAGCAGGCACGGACTCCTACACAGTGCGATATTGACTTTTATTTTCTTAATCCATTAGGTGTACAAAGGCAAATGCATCGTCCATGGCACGTTTTGACCGCCTACACATGGTCTTGATCACATTAACGTGCTGCGATTGTTCACAATCTTTTAACAACTTAACCACGTGTGCTTCTTAGTGATAGACATAGGCAACAGATTTTGATGAATAGTCATTTTCACTCATTATTTTTGCTAATCCATTAAACAATAATTGTCTCTTTATAAATATTTAATTGTTTGCATTTTTATTAATCAAATTTGTTAGAAATATAAGGGGAGAATTGCTGTGACAACATTAAAACTGTCAGTTGGTAAAAATGCATTCATTTGTACAAATTGCAATTTCATTCAATGATAGTTCACTATTTTGATTATATATATATATATATATACACACACACACATATATATATGTAAATATTTAGATTGTTGTATACAAATTTCTAGTTTATGTAAATATTTTTCACTCATGTTGTCATGTATTTAGTTATATTTTTAGTTAGGGTGACATAAATAGTTTGGTAATGTAATATATTTGTTTAGTGTTAAAACATGAGAAATGTTGTTAATGCTTATTTTAATGTTTTTTAAAGTAAGAACTAGTTCTTTTTATGTTTATTTATGATAATGTGATTATTGTGGTGATATTATTGTAGTAAATATTCTGTGAGGCAATATTTTTGACTATTTATATGTTTATTTAAAGGCAGCGATATTTTTGATTCCAATATTTTTGTTTTCGATATTAGGAAAAACCAATATTTTTACCTGCGATATTTGTGTTCTCAATACTTGTGATTTTATTAGTTAAATTTAGGAAAGCCAGGTTTTCAGCGTCTTGCGGAATCCAAGAAGTGAGGAGGTAGCTCTAATGTGTAGTGGAAAGCCGTTCCATGCTTCAGAAGTGATGTAGGAGAAGGCTCGACCACCTGATCTGGTTTTTCCTATGAGTGGGGTTTGTGCAAGTAGGAGTCTGGACAAGCAGAGGTGTCTGAAATGTTTGTGAAAGTAGGTGCGATTGTTGAGGTATTCAGGGTCGGTTTCATATAGTTCCTTGAAAGACTCTACCCGATAACCTCACAGCTGTGTGGTAGGTGTCTGCCTGGAAAGGTTGATTATAGCTCTGGTGGAAAAGATGAGAACCTCCTGCAATGGTGAGTAGCAATATTGGGGGAGGCCCATAAGTAGACTGTAACTGCATCTAATTTAATCAGTATAAATGTGTTGAAAGCCTTGACCATGTGGCCAATTTTTTATGTTTAGAACGTGGTAGCATGCTGCTGTGACTGTGGTGGTGATAACAAAACTTCCACATACACAAAGAAGAGAAGAAGAGAATCCTGATGTTTCTGTTGGAAGAGGAGAAAGTCAAGCTGCCCGGAGAAAAGTGGATAGAGCTAGGCAGAGGAGGAGAAAAAGTTAAGAATCTCAGCCTTGAAGAAGTTTAGCATTTGGACCTGAGGGCCAGCCAATGCTAGATGCAGTGAGGTAAAAAGAGGTGTGCAATTGGAGGGTGGGGTGATGTTATACTGGAGATTGGCTATGCCTATGTTGTTGTTCTAAATCAAGCTTTTGTTCTCCTATCGTAGTTTCCAGCAGCACATTATGTCAGCCTGTGCTACTTTTAGATACACATTTTATTGACCTTTTACTGCAATTTCTGAGCATCAACTTGATATTCATATGAGACAGTATTTACAAGGTTAGAAATGCCAGATGGTTTGGTAACAACACCAACCCTTGAAATATTCTTCCCTCCTCTGGGCAATGTTCCTTCCACAGCACATCCATCTATAAAAATCTTATTGCACAAAGAACGTACTACTACTCATTTTTTTTAACAAGATTAGTTAAAATGACATCAGAAAATACATAAATCCCATTAGCAATCCCAGCTCTTAGGTTTTAAAGCTTCTTTAGAGGTAAACTTTATCTTGCACAAGTTGTCAGATGAGAAGAAAGAAGCTTTGTGGTGAGAGTAAGGTAGGACAGGTGAATGCATAAGTGTTAGAAATGGGATCTCTAGTTGGCAAGGGCTCGCACCTTTGTCCAAGTAGGGACCCTTCTTCCTAGTCAGGGTAAGGGTTGTTACACTCGTGAAGTAACCCCTGCTCACCCTCGTGGTAGCTTGGCACGAGCAGTCAGGCTTAATTCAGAGGCAGTGTGTAAAGCATTTGCACATAACCAACAGTAATACAGTGTAAGCACTACAAACGGACACCACACCAGTTTAGAAAAATAACCAATATTTTATATACTCAAGACAAGACCAATTACGACAAAAATCCACAATACTGTACTTTACGAATGAATACTTGATACGGTAACTTCTTCTTTGCAGGAATAGCACAAAAGCAAAGTTCGTACGAGTCGGTAGCTCCGTCCGAGCCTACCGCGATGCTGAAAAACACAGAGTCTAACAGTTCCAGCCGACCGCGTCGATACGGGCCAGCAGAGTCATGAACAGACTCGGTTACAGTACCTTTCTCGTTGTGGCTGGTACGGAGTGTACGAGCCGGTCGGCGTTCGTCGCGGTTGCGGTGCAAGACGGAGCGATGCAAGGTGCGGTGTCCCTCGATGCGGTGCAGGCAGCGGCTCGATGAGCGTCGTGCAGACGGAGTCGGTGAGTCCAAGGCGTGCGATGCAGGGCGAGACGATGCTCGATGCGGTGCTGACAGGTTGCGATGTCGGACAGCGGTGCGAGTCGGAGAGGTGTGTCGCAGACGTGCGAGCGGTGCCCCAACTGCGGTGCGGTCACGACTCTTGAGCCAGTTGCAGCGACCGCGTCGGTCGGGTCCGGTTGGTTCAGTGAAGCGATGCGATGCGAACTGCGGTGCCCACAGGTCACGGTGCAAGCAGCGGCTCGATGTTGGCGGCGTCGGACGTCGCCCACGGTGAGACCAGGGTTGCGATGCGAAGCGGGGCGATGCGGTCTGCGGTGCAAACAGGTCACCGGCCAGGGATGGATTCGGTTGACGGAGTCGGTTGCAGATCCCTTCCTCTGTGGCAACTGAAACAGCGTTCCAGAAGCGGTACCCAGAGGCTTGTGAAGTCTTTGTAGTCCCTGAGACTTCTTAACAGGAGGCCAGCTCGGTTTCAGGCCCTTGGAGATACTCAGCACAAGTTTGTAGAAAGTTCAGTCCAGTCCTTTCACTGCCCAAGGCAGAAGCAGCAGCTGCAGGCCAACCCAACAAAGCAACAACACAGCAAAGGGGCAGTACTCCTCCTGGCAGCTCTTCCAGCTCTTCGTCTTGGCAGGTTCCTTGATTCCAGCGAGATCTAAATTCATGGGGTCAGGGCCCCAATATTTATATCCCAAATTCCTTTGTTCTCTGAAGGCAGAGAGGCCTTTGCCTAGTCCAAACCAGTTCTGGAGCACTTTGTTGACAAGTCTCCGTCCCTTCTTTCAGTGAGTAGGCCAGGGACATCAGACGCACCACAGGAGGTGGAGCCAGCATTGTGGAGGGAAGGCACTGTCCTATTCAGGGCCCAGGTGCGACCCCTCCCACCCATCTACATGTAGATCTTGCTATTCAGCCCTGTGCTGACTCACCCTGTCTCCTGGCATCCCCCAGCCCCTGTCACTCACACTCCAGACAAGGAATACACAACCTCGCAGAGGCAGGCTTGGATGGTTAGACAAGAAAATACCCACTTTCTAAAAGTGGTATTTTCAAACACAGAATGTTAAAACCAACTTCACTAAAAGCTGCATTTTATCATTCTGAGTCCAGGCATACTAAACTCGAATTTCTACCATGTTCCCGGGGTCAGTTAGGATTATAAGCTGTAATAATCAAAACTGCCCGTTCTGGCCTAGGGGGAACAGGTAGCCTTGCAATAGTGAAAAACGAACTAGGCTGTAATTCACTATCAGGACATGCCGCACACACCCGGGCATGTCCTACCTTTCGCATACACCGCACCCTGCCCACAGGGGTACCTTGGGCCTACCTTAGGGGTGACTAACATGTAGCAAAGGGAAGGTTTAGGGACTTGCAAGTGTGGGCACTTGCCAAGTCGACATGGCAGCCCCAGGCTGCGCACAGGCTCTGCGATGGCAGGCCCGAGTTACACTTTACGGGCTGTTTGCGTGAGTGGCACAATCCAGTGCTGCAGCCCACCAACAGCATTTGGTCTATAGGCCCTGGCACTCGCAGTGCACTTTACAAGGGACTGACACATAAACCAAATAGGCCAATCATGGAAACACCAATCCATAATGCATTTTATACAGGAGCACTTGCACTTTCCCACTGGACAGCAGGCAGGAAAGTGCGCAGAATCATTACACCAGCAAAAACAGAGTCAAAACCGGGAGGTCAGAAAGCAAAAAGTCAGGGGAAACACGCCAAAAGATGCCAAGTCTAACACATGTCCCCTCCAGCTGAAAGTAGGGAGAACTACCCAACCCTATTGGAGTTCTCTTCACTAAGGCGGAAGAACCTGGACAGACCATCTGCGTTGGCGTGTTCTGTACCAGGACGGTGTTCCACCGTAAAGTCCATTCCCTGTAGGGAGATGGACCACCTCAGCAGTTTTGGATTCTCACCCTCATTTGCATCAACCATCTGAGGGGCCTGTGGTCTGTCTGAACCCGGAAGTGAGTCCCAAACAGGTATGGTCTCAACTTCTTCAGTGCCCAGACCACAGCAAAAGCTTCCCTTTCTATGGCACTCCACCTCTGTTCCCTGGGAAGTAGCCTCCTGCTAAGGAAGACTACAGGCTGATCCAGGCCCTCTTCGTTCAGTTGTGAGAGCACCGCTCCCACACCATGCTCTGAAGCGTCAGTCTGCACGACAAATTCTTTGGAGAAGTCAGGTGCCTTGAGCACGGGCGCCGTGCACATGGCTGCCTTCAGGGTATCAAAAGCTTTCTGGCAGGACTCAGTCCAGATCACTTTCCTGGGCTGCCTCTTAGAGGTCAGCTCTGTTAAGGGAGCAACGATGGTGCCATAGCCCTTAACAAATCTCCTATAATAGCCGGTGAGACCTAAGAAGGCTCTCACCTCTGTCTGGGTCTTGGGGGCTCCCAAGCCAGAATGGTGTCAATCTTGGGTTGTAGGGGCGCCACCTGGCCGCTTCCTAGCTGGTGTCCCAAGTACACCACAGAACCCTGCCCGATCTGGCACTTACTGGCCTTGATCGTGAGGCCTGCACCTTGCAGAGCCCTCAACACTTTCTCAAGGTGCTGTAAATGTTCTTCCCAGCTGGAACTGAACACAGCAATGTCATCCAGGTAGGCAGCACTGAAGTCCTCCAGCCCAGCCAACACCTGATTGACCAACCTCTGAAAGGTGGCGGGGCATTCTTCAACCCAAAGGGCATCACCCGGAATTGGTAATGACCTTCTGGGGTTGAGAACGCTGATCTCTCCTTGGCCCCATCGGTTAAGGCAATCTGCCAGTACCCAGACGTTAAATCAAACGTGCTGAGGAACCAGGCAGCTCCCAACCGATCGATGAGCTCATCAGCTCTGGGGATGGGGTGCGCGTCAGTCCTGGTGACGGCATTGAGCCCACGGTAGTCCACACAAAACCGGAGTTCTGGAGTGGCACCGGGCGCCGCAGCCTTTGGGACCAAGACCACTGGGCTGGCCCAAGGACTGTGGGAGGGCTCAATCACCCCTAACGCCAACATCTTAGAGACCTCCTCCTTGATGCTGGCTCTGACCCGAGTCAGTCAACCTGTAAATCTTGTGCTTTACAGGAGGGCTGTCACCAGTGTCCATGTCATGGGTACACCAGTGAGTAACACCGGGGGTCAGAGAGAACAGTGGGGCGAACTGTCCCAACAACTGGCGACAGTCCCCCTGCTGCTCCTGAGTCAGAGTAGGGGAGAGGATCACACCCTCTACTGACCCATCATGCTCCTTGGTAGACAGGAGGTCAGGGAGAGGCTCACTCTCCTCTTCCACCCCATCATCTGTCGCCAAGAGCATACTCACTTCGGACCTCTCGAAGTGGGGCTTGAGGCGGTTCACGTGAAGGACCCTCAAAGGGTTCCTTGGAGTCTGCAAATCCACCAGGTAGGGGACGTCACTTTTGCGCTCCTTTACCTCATATGGCCCAGTCCACTTGTCCTGCAAGGCACAAAGTGCCACTGGGGCCATGACCCACACTTTCTGCCCAGGTTGAAATTCGACCAGAGTGGCATTCTGGTCATACCATCTCTTCATTTCTTCCTGGCTTGCTTCTAGGTTCGCCTGAGCGAGTTTCCTGAAGCGGGCAGTTTGGTTTCTAAAGGCCAGCATGTAGCTAAATACATCCTGGGGAGTTTTCCTGGGAGCTGCCTCCCAGCCTTCCTTTACCAAACTCAGAGGTCCTCTGACAGGGTGGTCATACAGGAGCTCAAAGGGGCTGTACCCAAGAGACTTCTGAGGCACCTCCCTGTATGCAAAGAGTAGGCATGGCAAGAGGACGTCCCACTTACGCCTCATGGGTTCTGTTAGACCCTTGATCATGCCTTTCAAAGTCTGGTTGAATCTCTCCACCAGACCGTTTCCTTGTGGGTGGTAAGGAGTGGTGAACTTGTAGGTTACACCACACTCCTTCCACAGGGATGTCATATACTTCGATATGAAATTGGTCCCCCTATCGGAAACCACCTCTCTGGGGAATCCCACACGGGAAAAGATCCCCATTAACGCCCGGCCCACCACTGGCGCCGTCGTTGTCCTGAGAGGGATTGCCTCCGGGTACCGGGTGGCATGGTCCACCAAGACCAGAATGTACCTGTTGCCCATGGCTGTCTTGGGATCCAGTGGCCCCACAATATCCATCCCTACCCTTTCAAAGGGTGTTCCAACAACAGGAAAAGGTTGGAGAGGAGCTTTGACCTTCCTCCCACTCTTACCACTTGCCTGGCAAGTCTGGCAAGACCTACAGTGTGCATCTGACTGCCTTCGCATTTGGGGCCAAAAGAAGTGGGTGACAAGCCTGTCAAAGGTCTTGTCCTGCCCCAAATGTCCTGCCAAAGGCACGTCATGAGCCAGACCCAGTAGGAAGGTCCTGAAGCGCTGGGGTACCACCAGCACACGGGCTGACCCAGGCTCAGCAACCTTAGGCTCACTGTATAGGAGACCACTCTCCCAGTAGATCAGATGTGACCCAGACTGATTACCAGCTGCCTGGTCTGCAGCCTGCCGCCGCAGACCCTCCAGAGTAGGGCACTCGTTCTGCTCCCTGCAGAACTCCTCCCTGGTGGGACCCCCTTCTTGCTGCCAATGGGTCAGCTCAGAGATGTCTCCCAGTTCGGCTACCTGCTCCCCTGTAGGCACCGGGCGTCCCCTCGAGGTCCGCCTCCTCCCGGTCCGTGGGAACTTCGGGGGCCGGTTTCCCGCGCCCCTGCCCTTTCTCTTGGCAGGGACTTGGGCCACTGTTTCAGGCTCCAAGTCCTCTTGATCACCCTTTCCGGCTGCCATTGACCGAGTAGACACGCATGCCCACTCTGGCAACCCAAGCATCTCCAAGTGAGACCTGAGCTCAACCTCCTTCCATGAGGACTGCTCCAGGTCGTTTCCTAGCAGACAATCTACAGGCATGGTAGGGCTCACAACCACCCTCAAGGGACCTGAGACCCCCCATTCAAAGGGAACCTGCGCCACCATACACTGGCGCTCAGAGTTGTCGACAGCAACTACTTGGTGGAATGCTCCTGGGACTACTTGCTTCTCAGACACCAGGTGACACCGGACTGAGGTCACACTGGCTCCAGTATCTCTGAGAGCCTCTACCCTGTTCCCATTAATGGTCACCCAGGTGCTATATTTCTTTGTGTTAGGGGGCACCTGGTTTCCTGGGACCATCTCACTGTCCCCGAGTGAGACAAGGGTCATTTCTGCGGGATCCCCACCCTCCTGTGGGCACCCCTCCTCCCCAAGCGCTACACTAGCCAACACTTTGGACTGTCCACCGGTGGGCGGCTGTGTCCCCTTCGGGCACTTGGGGTCCCCCTTAAAGTGACCTACCTGGTCACATGCATAACACTTGTGGGGGCCGGTCTCAACAGGCTTCCCTGTAGAGACCCCTTTCTTCTTATCACCGGGGGCTGGGAACCTTTACCCTGGGTACTAGTTTGGGGCCCTTTAGAGAACTCCTATGTTTTACCCTTGTCCCCCCCACCTTTCTGCTGGGGACCCTGCCCACCTTTGGCTGAGTCTCCCCAAACGCTTTCTTGTGGACCCTGGTACTCACCCAGCGGTCCGCTTCCATAGCAAGCTTCCTGGGGTCAGTTAGCTTACTATCGACTAGGTGCTGGCGCAGATCTGCAAAACATAGACTAGACAAGTGCTCCCATGCAATCAAGTTGTAGAGCCCCTGAAAATCTGTTACACTACTGCCCTTCACCCAACCATCCAGAGACCTGCAGAACACATCCACACATTCCAACCAAGTGTTGGCATCAGACTTCTTACTGGACCTGAACTGATCCCTGTACTTTTCAGGAGTAAGACCATACTTCGTGAGAAGGGCATCCTTCATGTCAGCATAGGTGAGGTGATACCCCTTACCCAAAGCTATCAGAGCATCCCTTGCTTCTTCCGGGAAAAGTGGCCACAATCCTGCTCCCCAATTCTCCTCAGGGACCCCATTCATGTGTATGGCTGCCTCATAACCCTGAAACCACCTTTGTATGTCATCCCCTTCTTGAACTCCTTGCCTACGTTCTTGGGAATGTGCACAATCCTGTCTGCCTTTCTGGACGAATTGCTGCCACCATCTGAGCCTGACTTACTCCTAAGTTCTAGCTCCTTCAGTTCTCTCTCATGCTCTAAGAGCATCTTCCTCTCCTCTATGGCCAATCTCTTCTCCTCCCGCTCACTCTCCAGCCTGAGCTTCTGCAGCTCAAACTGCCTTGCCTCCCGCCTGTCCTCCAGCTCCTCTGGGGACAGACTGCTGCTGCCTGACCTGGCGGGTGCCCCCTACCCAAAAGCACATCCACCCTGGAAATAGGCTCCTCCACCTCCTCACTGAGATCACCAGGCTGCCCATTGGCATGTCTGGCTGCTACCCAGGCCCTCAGCGCCTTCTGTAGCTCCTCCTTCCTTGTGAGGCCTTTAATTTGGACTTTCAGGTTTTTACAAATCGCTCGTAACTCCTTTACGGCGTAGGATTCCAACCTGTCCTCCTCAAAGATAACTTCCAGAGATGCAACGGATGATGCAATTGATTCAGGCATGACAAAAGTCGTGAGTTGAAACCCGCGAGATCAAAAATAGGCCAAAAGAAAAAGAACCAGTATGTGGTACGTAATGGTCTGCGATATGGTAGTAGTGCACACCAATCACTGTAAGTCAAGTGCAAACACAAGTCCTATCCTCACCGCTGACAACCAATGTTAGAAATGGGATCTCTAGTTGGCAAGGGCTCGCACCTTTGTCCAAGTAGGGACCCTTCTTCCTAGTCAGGGTAAGGGTTGTTACACTCGTGAAGTAACCCCTGCTCACCCTCGTGGTAGCTTGGCACGAGCAGTCAGGCTTAATTCAGAGGCAGTGTGTAAAGCATTTGCACATAACCAACAGTAATACAGTGTAAGCACTACAAACGGACACCACACCAGTTTAGAAAAATAACCAATATTTTATATACTCAAGACAAGACCAATTACGACAAAAATCCACAATACTGTACTTTACGAATGAATACTTGATACGGTAACTTCTTCCTTGCAGGAATAGCACAAAAGCAAAGTTCGTACGAGTCGGTAGCTCCGTCCGAGCCTACCGCGTTGCTGAAAACCACAGAGTCTAACAGTTCCAGCCGACCGCGTCGATACGGGCCAGCAGAGTCATGAACAGACTCGGTTACAGTACCTTTCTCGTTGTGTACGAGCCGGTCGGCGTTCGTCGCGGTTGCGGTGCAAGACGGAGCGATGCAAGGTGCGGTGTCCCTCGATGCGGTGCAGGCAGCGGCTCGATGAGCGTCGTGCAGACGGAGTCGGTGAGTCCAAGGCGTGTGATGCAGGGCGAGACGATGCTCGATGCGGTGCTGACAGGTTGCGATGCAGGCGACCAAGCCGGAGTGCGGGAGCTGGCGTCGGACAGCGGTGCGAGTCGGAGCGGTGCGTCGCAGACGTGCGGCGGTGCCCCAACTGCGGTGCGGTCCCGACTCTTGAGCCAGTTGCAGCGACCGCGTCGGTCGGGTCCGGTTGGTTCAGTGAAGCGATGCGATGCGAACTGCGGTGCCCACAGGTCACGGTGCAAGCAGCGGCTCGATGTTGGCGGCGTCGGACGTCGCCCACGGTGAGACCAGGGTTGCGATGCGAAGCGGGGCGATGCAGTCTGCGGTGCAAACAGGTCACCGGCCAGGGATGGATTCGGTTGACGGAGTCGGTTGCAGTTCCCTTCCTCTGTGGCAACTGAAACAGCGTTCCAGAAGCGGTACCCAGAGGCTTGTGAAGTCTTTGTAGTCCCTGAGACTTCTTAACAGGAGGCCAGCTCGGTTTCAGGCCCTTGGAGATACTCAGCACAAGTTTGTAGAAAGTTCAGTCCAGTCCTTTCACTGCCCAAGGCAGAAGCAGCAGCTGCAGGCCAACCCAACAAAGCAACAACACAGCAAAGGGGCAGTACTCCTCCTGGCAGCTCTTCCAGCTCTTCGTCTTGGCAGGTTCCTTGATTCCAGCGAGATCTAAATTCATGGGGTCAGGGCCCCAATATTTATATCCCAAATTCCTTTGTTCTCTGAAGGCAGAGAGGCCTTTGCCTAGTCCAAACCAGTTCTGGAGCACTTTGTTGACAATTCTCCGTCCCTTCTTTCAGTGAGTAGGCCAGGGACATCAGACGCACCACAGGAGGTGGAGCCAGCATTGTGGAGGGAAGGCACTGTCCTATTCAGGGCCCAGGTGCGACCCCTCCCACCCATCTACATGTAGATCTTGCTATTCAGCCCTGTGCTGACTCACCCTGTCTCCTGGCATCCCCAGCCCCTGTCACTCACACTCCAGACAAGGAATACACAACCTCGCAGAGGCAGGCTTGGATGGTTAGACAAGAAAATACCCACTTTCTAAAAGTGGTATTTTCAAACACAGAATGTTAAAACCAACTTCACTAAAAGCTGCATTTTATCATTCTGAGTCCAGGCATACTAAACTCGAATTTCTACCATGTTCCCGGGGTCAGTTAGGATTATAAGCTGTAATAATCAAAACTGCCCGTTCTGGCCTAGGGGGAACAGGTAGCCTTGCAATAGTGAAAAACGAACTAGGCTGTAATTCACTATCAGGACATGCCGCACACACCCGGGCATGTCCTACCTTTCGCATACACCGCACCCTGCCCACAGGGGTACCTTGGGCCTACCTTAGGGGTGACTAACATGTAGCAAAGGGAAGGTTTAGGGACTTGCAAGTGTGGGCACTTGCCAAGTCGACATGGCAGCCCCAGGCTGCGCACAGGCTCTGCGATGGCAGGCCCGAGTTACACTTTACGGGCTGTTTGCGTGGGTGGCACAATCCAGTGCTGCAGCCCACCAACAGCATTTGGTCTATAGGCCCTGGCACTCGCAGTGCACTTTACAAGGGACTGACACATAAACCAAATAGGCCAATCATGGAAACACCAATCCATAATGCATTTTATACAGGAGCACTTGCACTTTCCCACTGGACAGCAGTGAGGAAAGTGCGCAGAATCATTACACCAGCAAAAACAGAGTCAAAACCGGGAGGTCAGAAAGCAAAAAGTCAGGGGAAACACGCCAAAAGATGCCAAGTCTAACAATAAGAAAAACATTAAGGAGACACAGAAAAACAACATGCTAACTGGGATACTTGGGCGCATGGTGTGAGCAAAGACCTGAGTGGATCAGTCAGTCATTCATATGTGACTACCACCAAGAGTCTGTTTGGCCTCTAGAACAATGTTTACTTCTGGTTGCTTGTGGCTCAAGCCACCACATTTACATGGTGCTTCAAGCCACAACACTCATGTGGTGCTGCTGCTGTGTTTGCTGACAGGTGGGTTGGAAATAGGATCAATGAAAGAGGACAAATGGAAAGCCAAACATTGAGGAGGAAAGGTCCAAACAGTTGCCCGAGAAACCTCCTGTAGCAAATCAAAATTCCCATCACTGTGCCGGGATAAGTGCCCTGTAGATTGGGTCCAGATTTCTGAGCCAAAAGTTGAAGGTGTTACAGACACCAGTATACAGATGCGTATTGATACTTGTGGGATAAACCTCACTAGAATAGAGATACCAGTTGTCCCAGGAGAGACCCCAACAGCCAGAATACCAACTGTCAGACCCTGTTGGGGAAAGCAAATACAAGGAGATGATGGACGGAGGGCTGAAACTTTTCAGACACCTACCCCCAGTCACAGATCTGGGTTGAATCCCTCATCATTCTTTAGCTCACAAGGCAAAAAGGGACTGCTGGGCCCCAACCATGGTACTTGAGGTTGTTGACCAATGGTGTCCCTCATACTATGGCTCTGAAAACTGGGATAAGTATAACCCTTTCTGCACTTGACTGGCTAGCAAGGGTAGGAAGTCAAAGGATTCTCAGGGAGGTAAAGTGGGGGGCAAGAGCACCTAACTCAACAGCCAAATAACAAAAACAATAAATTATTGTCCAGCCCAAAGCTAGTCTTTTCAGTTAATCACACAGCATTGCTAAATACTACCAGAGATAGTTTAGTTGCTGAGTTGTATACCCCTCCACAAAAGCTAAAGAAATGCATATATCCATATGGTGCCTGCTTCCTTCCCTTCTCTCTCTCATCTAATACAAGGTACAAGCATAGGCTAAGCACAAGTGCAGATCACTTTTAATTACCCCAAATGTTGGCCCATAGGTTTATTCAATTGTCTTTTGGCTAAACAAGTCTGTGCGTGCAACGGTTAGCATTAGCTGCAACATTTCCAATCTGCTCATGTTTAGGCACAGTCACTCAGTTCGTGCAGACACAGTACTGCGGTACATGCTTAGTGTTGAGTCCCAGGTGCAGGATGGTGCCATGAGCTTGTTCACATGCTTGAGCTTCAGCATTCATCTCCAACAGTTGCACTCCTTGGGTCTGGTGCAGGTGGATGCTCATTTTCTGACGTTACAGCCATGGAGGCTTATGCAGCACCTTCCCTCATTTGGGCGCCTCAGGTTTAAGTGGCTTTATGAGGTTCTCCGGGCTGATGGTGGAAGCACTGCGCTGTATGATGATAATTTGGTGAGTAGTTCTTTAGTCATCCCATGGTGAGAGCTGCAACCAGCAAGCGGGGGTCCCTGCAAACTTCTGGTCGGGACCGGCTTCACTCCCTTGCAGCAGTCAGCTACTACAGGTGCCCCACACCCTTGGAACATGCTGGGTTCTCCTGCTGGACAGTCTCTACTTCCCTCTTTCAGCAGGTAAGCAGGCTTTTAGGTACTTAGGCAGATCCTCAGCTTCTCCAGCATGTTTCAATCTTCAGGTGATGCCCCTTCACCTCTGGGAGACTGGCTACCATGCAGCCATCAGCTCTGTTCATATAGCAGCCCTCTGACAATTCAAAAGAGCACTCCCTTCATTGGGCATGAATGACTTGAATTTGGAACCCAGTGAGGTGAATGGAACCCAGTTTTATAAACATTTTTCAGACAGGTTATGAGGGACCATTGTCTCAGGCTTCAGAGCTGGTTTGAGTTTTTTCTTTTTCAAATGTCATTTCCACGCTGCTCTCTAGACAAAGCCTTTGTGAAAAGTGATGGCTCTCACAGCAGGTAGCAGTGGGGCTGGCTCCTAGCAGGAGTATCCAAAACATAGGCACAATAAAATGTGAATTCTCTGACATCACTTTCCTGAATGAGCAGAGAATGACAAAAGGATAAGCCCTACCTAGAAACTTCCTCACCTTGAAAAGCAGAAACTATAGACCCTCCGCTCGCCCATACTATCCACCAAATGACAGTGTTCAGGAAGAACTAATTAGCAGCTTTTTGCTAACAACGTTCTCATGGAATTTCTAAAGGCGGCCCTGTTTCTAGTCTCCCCGCTTCAGTGTTTGGGTCTCTACCTTCCAGCCACAGGAATGCAGGCAAAACACTTCCACTGTCTGGGGCAGCTATCCTCACTCTCCATCATGTGCTGTGCTAAACCATGACCATTCAAAATGAATTCCACAGGCCTCAGTACTCAGTCTCATACAACATACAGAATCCTATTACCATACATGTGCTACACACGCATTGCACGTACACACACTCTCAACCTACAGATAGTATGTTGGCGCACGTTTCTGCATTTGACAAAACAGAGGAACTTTACATGAAAGGGGTCAGTAGACCACACTCTCATTGACAAAGAGAAAAAGGTCTGGTCAACTATAAATTACCAAAGCACAGTAAGCTGTCACACCGCTTTACATGATGTACCCAGGGTAAGGACAATAGTCCATTGCCTAATATGAGGGCATGCTTGGTGTGTGCCTCTAGGTCACTAGACAGGTCGTGGACCGTGCACACACGCTAGATTACTTTGATACCAGGACCAAAATAGAAGTCAGGATATCAGTTTCCCATGCAGTCAGGCACTCAGGGCAGGTGTAAACACCAGTTTAACATGCCATGCAAGGGACATTCCAACACCAACCTCGTCTTCTACGTGTATGAAGCATCCAACTGAAATCCCACAGAAGTAGTGATAGTGTCAATGAAAGTCTGAGAGGTGGGTGCTGAGAATTTTTATCAAGGTTTCTCCAAATACCTTAAGAGGTCTCCGTACCATGTAAGTGTATTGACACTAAATGATTGACCTTTTATAGTCAACATAAATACTGTGGACCATTCAGTTACAGCCACAGAGAGGTACATCAAGTCACTGAAAGCAGATGCAATGGGAATCATGTAAAGGTATACAGTTGAATGTTCAGTGACGTGGGTGCAAATGCAAATAGACAGTATGTTGGCGAGAGTGTGGTGAAGAGATGGGATGGTCTTCCATACGTGGCTCACTAAAAGCAGTCTTAGGGAAAATCCCATGATATCTGTACTTCACAGGACAGCACTGACAACATGCAGAGTAGACCTGACATCTCTGAGATGCCTATGGAAGCCACAGAGCTACTTGTCCTGAGCATGTTGTTCAATTTTTCATGCCTCGTGAGACAAATTGCAAGGGGCTTCAAAGTCAGAGAAGGACACTTCCTGTGGACAATATTAGCCTGTGCACGAAAACTTGGCTGAAGCATGTTATAGGTACACTAATAAGATCAAATGAATTGAAAGTTTTCACAAGGGCTTTGGAAGACAAGAGAGTTGGTGTCCATACTATTTTGCAATGTTAAGAATTTAGTAAACACTGAAGTACTGGAACTCCATTGGGTACTCCAAGTGCATCAGTTCAAGGCTTGCCTCCATTGTGTGTTGTTTTGGTGTATCTTGTTGCCCTGGACCAGAAACAGAAGTAAAGTGAGCTGCTCTACAATGT
Source organism: Calotriton arnoldi (assembly GCA_963921515.1). Classification (NCBI taxonomy): domain Eukaryota; kingdom Metazoa; phylum Chordata; class Amphibia; order Caudata; family Salamandridae; genus Calotriton; species Calotriton arnoldi. The sequence continues at coordinate 517,181 of CAWUFW010006617.1, forward strand.
ACCTCAAGAAGCAGAGAAACATGTCTCAATTGAAGTAATGCCAATTATTATTGAATAACAGGTGAACTACAGAATATTGCTCAGTTCTTTCAAATGCAGCCACTTACTTCTATATTGACACCACTCCAATTAAACAAAATCCACACAGGGGTTACCCTGTCAGCCAAATCCAAAATGTTTAGGATATATGACAAGGTCTAATAATACACCAAAGTGGAAATGGCAATGAATCTAGTTGTGACTGAGTGCTCCCAGAGTTTATGTGTGGGTCCAATCATGTTGCTTTCCTATTAAGGGATGACTGACTTATGTTAGCGATTGGTGGTGGGTGGCGGGTGGTGCTGGCGAACACAGTATTCTACCGTTTATATAATTTCAGGCAAAATTGGGGCAATATGTGGAGGTCTACCTTTCTCTGAATTTGCCTATTTGTACCATCAAATGGGAACCACCTTTAGTTGACAATCATCTGATCTTTTTATTTGTGCTTAACTCTACCATTCGTGCATTTTAGCATGATAATGCATTAGATGTTGTGGATAGTTATGATATGAGTAGGGATTTGAAAATACTTTACGCAAAACGTGGTTCTATGAGGGCTTAGTTGTTGTCTATGATCTCCCCAGAACATATAAAGTAATAAAAAAGCATGTCACAAATTGACTTTCAGTGAATGATTGGGCAAAGGATGCACTGTACCTTGGCAACGCAGCTTTGATGTTGCTACAAAAAGGATGGAAATTGCAGAATCCCGCAGCAGTGCTTATCGCTCCCACATGAAGCAGAACAAGTATTTAAAGTTGCAGAAGGGCCCTTTTGTTTATCCATCCTTTAGGGGTATTCATGGAGACTACCTAAGCAAGAATGAATTTGTTATTGCCCTATTAGAGACTTGTTTACTTTGTCGCACATTGAACTATGTTGTCTGATGTTTATAGCTAGGTGATTTAAATAATTGAACCAATATTTGAGTTATATATTTATTTAGAAAGTTTTATATAACGCGAACATGACCCTTGTGGGTATCAGCGCGCTTTAGAAGTGAACAGAGGGCAAAGACGAAGTAAAACAGATATTGCAGCCAGATACAAATGGATATAAAAGTGCATGCATAGGTTGTATGCAAAACTGCACAGATAAGGAGAATGTTTGATTGTCAGGAGCTGCTGATGTACATATTTTAAACAATGGATCTTATGCCAGAGAATATTTTTTCATATATAGTTGATACTGAGGTGTCCTTAAGAAATGGATTATCAAATATGATATTATAAAATCTCTAAACTATATGATAGAACAATTATATGAGAATTATTTCAGGTCCACTATGCATTTAACTCACTAACCTTCTTGAAAATCATATTTATAAGCTAATCCATCAATTCTCAAAGGCATTACTCTTCAGCAAAAGGCTTATCCATACGTCTTACACTGAGGTGTAAGCATCCATAAAGCTTTCTAAGACAGGAAAACATTTGAGGATGAAAATAACTGTATTAACATCAATCACTGCTAATTATTATTGACAGCATTCCGTTTCCTCGTTTTGAGCTTGTCTGCACCATTGCACACAAGAGCCAAGCATATGCAAATAAGACGTTTACTCCCCTCCAAATACTAACAAAACACACAGTTCAGTTAAACTTCTTGAAAGGGCAACATAAAATCCCAGACACATATACTTCTTATTCGGCCTCATTGGTGATGTAGACTTAGGGCCCGATTACGACTTTTGCGGTGCGGCGTTGGGTCCGCCCCACCGCCGCACTGCCAAAGCTGTAGTCGGGCTGCCTGCCAATTTAGGAATTCCCTCTATCTGGCAGGCTTTTTTTTACGTTACCACGGCGGTGCCTCTAAAAGCGGGAACCGCAATGGGAACGCAAACAACAGTCCTGCATGGCATGGACTGAAAAGTCCATGCCGTGCAGGAACTGGTGTGCATGCACACAGGGGGGCAGATATTGATCCCTCCCATGTGCATCCACATTGCGCAGAGGCACTGGGGGCCCTGCAGGACCACCTTTGTTACTTCTCCGCCAGGGTTTAAATGGAGGAGGAACCGCCATGAAAACCCTGGTGGAGAGGACACTCCTAATATGCTTGGTGGGACCACGGCGGTTCCGCCAAGCATATGGATGTCTCTACACCACCGCAACACCGCCAGGGAACCGCCGTTCGGGGCGGGGCTGTGGTGGTCATAATCGGGCAGTTGGGAGATCGCCACCACCGCGCCCCTGCGGCCAGACTAATAATCGGGGCCTTAGAGCCCTAGTAGCACAGTGAACTCAGGATCCATACCTGGGCATGCCTGTTAGCGAATATGATGGAAGGATGGGAATGTCTCCTGCACGGTAAATGGGCATGTACTCCTGTCCTGAGTGATATGACTGCATGCGAATCTGGTATTCCGACTTTTTGTTGGCCCAGCTAACACGTTTATCTAGTGTGTGCATTGAGACCTGTGTTTGTCCATGGTCTAGAAGAGGGGTCTCCAACAATTAGCTTGGGAGCTACAAGTAGCTCACCAGCAGCCTCAAAGCAGGTTTCTGAGGTGAAGCCAAAGTCTTTGCCACCTCCCTTCATCACCACCCCCAGAAAAAAAGTGGATTGAGTCGGTGGGCAAGTCTATGTTGGAGATGGGGCAGTGATATCTGGCTTAGCCCCCACCAATCAGATCAATCCTGTGAAGAAGGTGGAAGAAACTAGGGATTCCCTCCTAGGTCTATCCAATATGTGGGTAGTGTATCTTATGAATTGACACACACATATGAGTGAGAAGGCCTTCAAGTGGGCATAGGATCATCTCATGCCGAAGTTTCCCGGTGCCCATAAGGAATCAGGCACTGGAAAAATCCTTACCAGCAAACCCAGCATCAGGAGGAATTTGCCCTCCTTTGGGGGGACATTTCTTATTTTTGAACAGTCTCTGGGTGGGGGCTTGCATTATTGACTTATACTTCATAAGCATCCTTTCATGACATATATATATGTATATATACACATCAACAAGACAGCCAAGAGGATCTATGCGAATTAAAGAAGTTAGCACCACTCATCTCAAGGTCGTTAAATTGGCAGCCAAACAGACCTTGACAATGCCTTATGATAACACTCAAACATGCATTGTGTTGGCCAATGGGGTTTGCCACATCACACTCTGTCGCCACTCTCAAAGCTAGCCAAGTCACAAGGAGACTGGTCATGTTGTAAGCCCTGCTCTATCAATCACACCATGTGTGTGAACTATGGGCCAGGAAAGAAGAGTGCCAGCAGAAGCCTGAACAGTAAGTAGTACCTACCTTTCGAAGTGAGGTACTGCAGGAGCCAGAGTAAACATGCATTAGTATGGGTGCACCATCAGCCCAAGAGCTGAGGAGAGCAAGGTATGGATCCAGAGTTGAGATAATTAAGAGACTCATGTGTGTGTGTGTGTGTGCGTGCATGCATGTGTGTGTGTGTATGTCTGTGTCTGTGTGTGTGTATGTCTGTGTCAGTGTGTGTCTGTGTCAGTGTGTCTGTGTGACATTGTGTCCCTCCCTAATAAATTTTGTCACTCCCTGAAAGTTATGCTTGGTATCAGGGACCACCAAAAGTGTGTCCTTACCTTCATCATCTTGGGAGTTCATCTCTGGCTCAATGGTGTCCATTCGTGGCATAAAAGTGTCAATGGCATAATAATGGTCGTCCTTTACATACTTTGGGCTTTCTCGGTCTAGTTGTGACATATTGGCAGCCATCACTGACGTATTAAGAGCATGTCTGACCTCCTTCTAGCCATCCCTGACATAATGGTGCCACCCTTCGCATAATAATGGCTGCTTTGACTGATATATGGTGGGCATCCTGGTGTCTAGCCTTGGCACAGGGCTTATGGGAACATTACAGGCTGATTGTTATACCTGGGCATTTGAAGCAGAATCTGTCCATGTGAAGCATTTGTGCGTGTGAGTACTCATGAAAATGACAAGCTAAGTTTGGAGACTGTGGGGCCGATTCCGATCTCGGTCGGAGGCGCACCTAACACCATTCGGCCGGGAAAAAAGCCAGGCGAATGCCTGTTTCCCGACCGATCCGCACATTATTCCGAACGAGCAAGTACGATGCGCACAATAGCATAGATTCCGACCCAGTCGTACTCACCCAATCCAGGTCCTGTTTCCCGACCGAGGCGGATCCGGAAACGCAAAATCGAGTCGCACGGAAGCCAAAATGCAGCCCCGTCCGGCCGGACAAGTACGATGCGCTTTCCGTACGCGCCGAACCCGTCGCTACGCACGGCACGTCAAAGCATCCGGGAGAGGGGCACATAAGCTCCGATTCGCGCCACAACACGATCCACGGCTACGAGACGAACACGCCAGCGACGAGGACGAGGCGAAGCAAAGAGAAAGACGAACGAGACGAACCAACCATGAATCCCATCGTGCCGATCCTACCAATATTCTACATCTACTACCGGAACAGGCACGGACGCGTACGGCGCAGAAGGTAAGTCAGACACCAACCACAAAAACAAACTACACGTACCCGACATATTACACACAAACAGAGGGATGCAGAAATTACTTACACCAGCAACAGCAGCACCATAGGGGCGGGATGGCCATCACCAATGCCACATATACACATAGGGGCCTGGATGCCCACCACCACTACCACCCCTACTCAGGGGGTGCCAGATGCCTACCACTACTACCACCTCTACCCAGGGTGTGCCAGATGTCTACCACTACTACCACCCCTACCCAGGGGGTTCCAGATGCCTACCACTACTACCACCCTTACCCAGGGGGTGCCAGATGCCTACCACTACTACCACCCCTACCCAGGGGGTGCCAGATGCCTACCACTACTACCACCCCTACCCATGGGGGGCTGGATGCCTACCACTACTACCACCCCTACCCAGGGGGTGCCAGATGCCTACCACTACTACCACCCCTACCCAGGGTGTGCCAGATGCCTACCACTACTACCACCTCTACCCATGGGGGGCTGGATGCCTGTCACTACTACCACCCCTACCCATGGGGGGCTGGATGCCTACCACCACTACCACCCTTACCCAGGGGGTGCCAGATGCCTACCACTACTACCACCTCTACCCATGGGGGGCTGGATGCCTGTCACTACTACCACCCCTACCCAGGGTGTGCCAGATGCCTACCACTAATACCACCCCACCCAGGGGGTGCCAGATACCTACCACTACTACCACCTCTACCCATGGGGGGCTGGATGCCTGTCACTACTACCACTCTACCCATGGGGGGCTGGATGCCTGTCACTACTACCACCCCTACCCAGGGTGTGCCAGATGCCTACCACTACTACCACCCCACCCAGGGGGTGCCAGATGCCTACCACTACTACCACCTCTACCCATGGGGGGCTGGATGCCTGTCACTACTACCACCTCTACCCATGGGGGGCTGGATGCCTGTCACTACTACCACCCCTACCCAGGGTGTGCCAGATGCCTACCACTACTACCACCTCTACCCATGGGGGCTGGATGCCTACCACTACTACCACCTCTACCCATGGGGGCTGGATGCCTGTCACTACTACCACCCCTACCCATGGTGGGCTGGATGCCTACCACTACTACCACCCCTACCCAGGGTGTGCCAGATGCCTACCACTACTACCACCCCACCCAGGGGGTGCCAGATGCCTACCACTACTACCACCTCTACCCATGGGGGGCTGGATGCCTGTCACTACTACCACCCCTAACCAGGGTGTGCCAGATGCCTACCACTATTACCACCTCTACCCAGGGGGGGCTGGATGCCTACCACTACTACCACCTCTACCCATGGGGGGCTGGATGCCTGTCACTACTACCACCCCTACCCATGGGGGCTGGATGCCTACCACCACTACCACCCTTACCCAGGGGTGCCAGATGCCTACCACTACTACCACCCCTACCCATGGGGGGCTGGATGCCTACCACTACTACCACCTCTACCCAGGGGGTGCCAGATGCCTACCACTACTACCACCCCTACCCATGGGGGGCTGGATGGCTACCACCACTACCACCCTTACCCAGGGGGTGCCAGATGCCTACCACTACTACCACCCCTACCCATGGGGGGCTGGATGCCTACCACTACTACCACCCCTACCCAGGGGGTGCCAGATGCCTACCACTACTACCACCTCTACCCATGGGGGGCTGGATGCCTACCACTACTACCACCTCTACCCATGGGGGGCTGGATGCCTGTCACTACTACCACCCCTACCCAGGGTGTGCCAGATGCCTACCACTACTACCACCCTTACCCAGGGGGTGCCAGATGCCTACCACTACTACCACCTCTACCCATGGGGGGCTGGATGCCTGTCACTACTACCACCTCTACCCATGGGGGGCTGGATGCCTACCACCAACAAAAACCCCACTCACAGGATGGCTAATACATGACACAACAAGCACACACCAACATAAAGAATGCAACATAAAGACATCCCCCCCCAACACCATGACAAGCGTGTGTAGACTGTGTCAAATGCCTACAACACTGAACATGACTTTGAACATACAATGTGACCCCTATCACATGTGCCACACATAAATGTGTGTGGCCCCCACAATGCAAGCAGGCCATGACCATTGTGGCAATGGGGTCCAAAACCCCATCATCACAGTGACCAAAATGTAAGTGTGGGGTCCATAGCTGAAGCACATTTTGAACATTGTGGCAATGGGGTCTAAACCCCCATCATCACAGTGACCAAAATGTAAGTGTGGGGTCCATAGCTGAAGCACATTTTGAACATTGTGGCAATGGGGTCTAAACCCCCATCATCACAGTGACCAAAATGTAAGTGTGGGGCCCATAGCTGAAGCACATCTTGAACATTGTGGCAATGGGGTACAAACCCCCATCATCACAGTGACCAAAATGTAAGTGTGGGGCCCATAGCTGAAGCACATCTTGAACATTGTGGCAATGGGGTTCAAACCCCCATCATCACAGTGACCAAAATGTAAGTGTGGGGCCCATAGCTGAAGCACACCTTGAACATTGTGGCAATGGGGTCCAAACCCCCATCAACACAGTGACCAAAATGTAAGTGTGGGGCCCATAGCTGAAGCACATCTTGAACATTGTGGCAATGGGCTCTAAACCCCCATCATCACAGTGACCAAAATGTAAGTGTTGACAAAGAAAAAGCTGCAACTGCCAAACTGCATGGATGATTCCTGGTCACAGAACAACAAACACATCAGTGGCAAAGTAGTGCTTGTGTCCCATTGCAACATAGATTGGGGGAGGCAAACACTGCAGTGCAAATAAGACATACCTTTGGCCATGTGCAGACAAACATCACCCATGGGGGCTGACACTGTCAACATTCATCAATGGCACAATGACAGAAGTGCAAATGTAACAACAAGAGCCACCCTATTAAAAATAGGGACAGGGTAATAACAATCTCCAAAACAACAAGTCCCTCATAAAAATGTGTGGACCAAATACTGTATTCCCAATGTGCAAAAGGCCTCAAGGCAAAACCATCCACAGTGAGTATACTCCTAAATAGCACGCCCAATAGTACCCTTTGCCAATTGTTTCGATGACACTTGAGAATCAACTAGACAATAATCCCAACACAATGTTAAAATATACAAAATCGATTTTATTCATACATTCTGTTTTTAAAAAACATGATTAACAAATCTTTAAAAAAATCATTAAAAATTGGTTTTTCAATTAATACATACAAAAAAATTTTTACAAAATAATTACACATCAGAAAACTACATAAAAGTCGACGCAGCGTTTCGGTGAAATGCTGATTGATCACCTTCTTCAGGACAGAGTTTTCTACGAATTAAATACACAAAAATATGTGTCAGGTTAACTTTTCTATTCTATTGTCCACATATTACCACATTAATCCATTAATTGTCATGTCATATAATTTGTTACACAATCAAATTATGATTCTCAAGTTACGTGTATTGTAATAAACCACCTACACGTGGCTTCCAGCATTTACAATTTCACACAATACCTCTCCCTCTTACATTTGTCACATTTAAAACACAGCACATGGGCCCACACATTATGCTAATGACCTACCTATTATCGATATCAAAAAGTGGTAGATCCCTTATTCTCTATAGATGGGAACCACTTTTCCTGATTGGAAACAAGGAGTGACCTAAAATAATACAAATAGTGTATAGATAAATGAAAGAAATATTTAGCACTTCCTCTTATTATAAGAAAAGAAGAAGACAAACAGGGGCCAAAATTGCGCCATAAGTTTGCTAACAGATTAATATATATATAAAGAACATCTAGGATGGCATACCTTTTTATGTGGTACTATTCCTTTTTATTGAGTCGCATTTCATAGGAGCCACCAATAAATCTTATCGTCAATTTCCCTTCAAATCAAACAAATAAAAAAGAGGGTTTTAACTCTCTGGAAAAACTATTCTCATAAAGCATCTATCTTGTATCACTACACTTTATTCACAAATATCTATTATACCTATTAAAAGTCAGCAAAAAACACCAGGAGGATAGGCCGTCATCGGGCTCTTCTACTCATTTAATCCTCTTTGTTTCTACAGGAGAAGGTGCTGGTTATGTTGCTGCCCTTGATTGCGCAACTTCAGTCAGACATTCTGTGTGGATAAAATGTATAAAGAACTGAATCAATGTGCATTCTCCATTCTAATGGAAAGAACAATTTATTAGAGCAATTTGTTAAACAACTCCGTGAATATCCCGGATATTATCCGTATGTTTCCTCATCATAATAGACAATTTCTAAGGTTTCGATGTCCATTTTACATATCTATTCTCTATGTCGGGTCCTCTCCATTCTCATAGTCTCTATGGGGCCCTCCTCCAAATTACTTAATAAAAATAATAAAAATAATGGCCATAACCCTCTCTCTTTCGAGGATGTAGCTATACATCGTCAGAGTGAGACTATCAATATTACCTCGTTTACGCCTTTCAGTTTTTACACCCTTTTTAAAAAAGTTTAAAAGACCTTTAAAAAGTCGTCTATACTATCGCATTTAGACTTACTTGGAACCGAAAGTTTGGCCTCCTTGCTCCTATGTAAACGATTTCCGGGTCAGGATACAATGATCCACTCCTTCCGGGTTGAGTCTTTAAATACTATTCCCACAGTCATGTGGTACAATTAACAAAAAGAAGGAGTTAAAAAATGTTTATGGGCGGGGACCTATCTCTCTTCCAAAGCGGCCATCTTCTAGTGGCCATGTAGACAGTTATTTGTGTCTATTGTAAGTCTGTTCTATAATATGACTCGTCTCTCACTGTTTTGATAACAGAATTGACGTCCCGAAAAACCCATATTTTTCCAAAGTCCCTCTTAGATGCCTACCATTTATTTAGTCTTTGGATTCTTCGTGTTATTTCAAAATTCAAAATTCAAACGCCGAGGTGTTCTCAAGGTAAAAATAAACTAAAATCCAATAGGGGTAATACAATTGTAAGAATATATCATATTTTACCTCCTATAACCTCGTATACTATTAACGAGCGTCCGAAGATAATCGGTCTGTCAAATCTGGATGGGTGAAACACCGTCAAATACCGGCGGCCATCTTGTAATGTATAATTTATAATTTACTCGTAAGGATTGCCCAAAAAGAACAATAAGCAGTCTTAATACGTACCTTATGTTCAATTTGTTATGCTATATAACGCACACGTAGTCAAGTTCAATATATAAAAATTACAAAATAAAAGGATTACTAACTAAAACAAACCATCCTCTAAGGGATATGGATACTAGGACTTTTCCGCGGGGTCCATTAAAGACCGGCGGCCATCTTATACTATATAATATATAATATATAATATAGGCGCTAAAACTGCCAAAAAAGATTTATATACTGTGTGTACAATGAACGGGCTTTATACGTACCCAACAGTCAAACTATTATTATATATAAAAAAGCTGCCGTTATCAAATTCAATTTGTTAGGATTCCTAAATCATTTCATTGGAGAACCATACTCTGAAGGATATTGATACTAAAACTCTCACACAGAGTCTAATATAGATGGTCTCATATTAAATCAATTTCTCCCACTCTTCTTTGCTGTTTAGGCCCAATCTAAATGTCTGAAATTTCGACATATAGAATTGTTCTCGTTTTCTACGTTTAATTGTTGTGTCACCACCCCGTATATTTGTTTGAATAGACTCTATCACGCACCACCTAAGGTGGTCGATAGTATGCCCTTTCTCTATCCAGTGTTCTACAAGGGGGGCATTTTTCTTACACGTGCGGATAGCCGATTTGTGTTCATTGATCCTAATCCTAATTTCTCTTGATGTTTCTCCTATGTACCCAAGATTGCATGGGCATAGGATCAAATAAATAAGGTTCTTAGATCGACAGTTTGTCATATTTTTGAATCTATGAATAACCTTATTATGTTCCACACTCGTGCCTCTCATAACATTGCTACAATTATTACAGGTGCTACACGGAAAAGTTCCTACCGGTAGCGGGGCATTGGTAATACTAAGTTGTTTATTCGTACTAACGTTCTTATATGTGTGTACAAGACTATTTCTAATCGTTCTGTTTCTGCGAAATGAGAACATAGGTTTAGCCAATTTTGGTTTCCCCTGTCTATTTAATAGGTGCCAATTTCTATTAATAATATTTTTTACTTTATTACTAATATCACTAAAATTCGTCACGAAAATCATGGGTAATTGGCGAACCTCTTGTTTAGTAGTTGTATTATCAAAAAAGCAATCCCTATTGTAATATTTGGCACGCTTGTAAGCTTGTCTAATAATCCTCCTAGGGTATCCTCTATCAGCCAATTTCCTTGATAGTCTATCTGCATGGATATCGTAGTCTTTAATCTCACTACAATTACGTCTGATCCTGAGAAATTGCCCGAATGGGATATTCTCTTTTTGACACGCTGGATGATTGCTCTTATAATGTAAAATCGTATTTTTATCTGTGGCCTTCGTGAATAATTCCACTTGAAGTCGATTATTCGAATTTTTAATTTTAATATCTAGAAAATCGCAGCTTTGTTTATTGATGGAGGACGTGAAACGAAGGTTCTCGTCTCCTAGATTAAGCCATACAGACCCGCCAAACTGGGAGCACAAGTCGCTCCCATGCTGGTCCCCTGGTGACCCAATGGCTTGTGACACTTGACATAGAAGCTTTATATTCCAACATTCCTCAAGAGGCTACTATTCAAATGATAAAAGATATTATGTGCAATGATGAGGGAGATCTCACGACGCACACAATTTTTATTATTGAATGTGTGGAAATCATTCTTAAGAATAATATTTTTTTATTTCAAACTGATTTTTTTAAACAAATAAAGGGGACCAGCATGGGAGCGACTTGTGCTCCCAGTTTGGCGGGTCTGTATGTCAGTAAGTTTGAGGAAAGGCACATTTTTAATCCAATAGCACCATTTTATGAAAATATTACGGCTTGGTCACGCTATATTGATGATATTTTTTTTATTTGGACAGGCAATGAAGACACACTTTTAGCTTTTATTGATTGGCTTAATCTAGGAGACGAGAACCTTCGTTTCACGTCCTCCATCAATAAACAAAGCTGCGATTTTCTAGATATTAAAATTAAAAATTCGAATAATCGACTTCAAGTGGAATTATTCACGAAGGCCACAGATAAAAATACGATTTTACATTATAAGAGCAATCATCCAGCGTGTCAAAAAGAGAATATCCCATTCGGGCAATTTCTCAGGATCAGACGTAATTGTAGTGAGATTAAAGACTACGATATCCATGCAGATAGACTATCAAGGAAATTGGCTGATAGAGGATACCCTAGGAGGATTATTAGACAAGCTTACAAGCGTGCCAAATATTACAATAGGGATTGCTTTTTTGATAATACAACTACTAAACAAGAGGTTCGCCAATTACCCATGATTTTCGTGACAAATTTTAGTGATATTAGTAATAAAGTAAAAAATATTATTAATAGAAATTGGCACCTATTAAATAGACAGGGGAAACCAAAATTGGCTAAACCTATGTTCTCATTTCGCAGAAACAGAACGATTAGAAATAGTCTTGTACACACATATAAGAACGTTAGTACGAATAAACAACTTAGTATTACCAATGCCCCGCTACCGGTAGGAACTTTTCCGTGTAGCACCTGTAATAATTGTAGCAATGTTATGAGAGGCACGAGTGTGGAACATAATAAGGTTATTCATAGATTCAAAAATATGACAAACTGTCGATCTAAGAACCTTATTTATTTGATCCTATGCCCATGCAATCTTGGGTACATAGGAGAAACATCAAGAGAAATTAGGATTAGGATCAATGAACACAAATCGGCTATCCGCACGTGTAAGAAAAATGCCCCCTTGTAGAACACTGGATAGAGAAAGGGCATACTATCGACCACCTTAGGTGGTGCGTGATAGAGTCTATTCAAACAAATATACGGGGTGGTGACACAACAATTAAACGTAGAAAACGAGAACAATTCTATATGTCGAAATTTCAGACATTTAGATTGGGCCTAAACAGCAAAGAAGAGTGGGAGAAATTGATTTAATATGAGACCATCTATATTAGACTCTGTGTGAGAGTTTTAGCATCAATATCCTTCAGAGTATGGTTCTCCAATGAAATGATTTAGGAATCCTAACAAATTGAATTTGATAACGGCAGCTTTTTATATATAATAATAGTTTGACTGTTGGGTACGTATAAAGCCCGTTCATTGTACACACAGTATATAAATCTTTTTGGCAGTTTTAGCGCCTATATTATATATTATATATTATATAGTATAAGATGGCCGCCGGTCTTTAATGGACCCCGCGGAAAAGTCCTAGTATCCATATCCCTTAGAGGATGGTTTGTTTTAGTTAGTAATCCTTTTATTTTGTAATTTTTATATATTGAACTTGACTACGTGTGCGTTATATAGCATAACAAATTGAACATAAGGTACGTATTAAGACTGCTTATTGTTATTTTTGGGCAATCCTTACGAGTAAATTATAAATTATACATTACAAGATGGCCGCCGGTATTTGACGGTGTTTCACCCATCCAGATTTGACAGACCGATTATCTTCGGACGCTCGTTAATAGTATACGAGGTTATAGGAGGTAAAATATGATATATTCTTACAATTGTATTACCCCTATTGGATTTTAGTTTATTTTTACCTTGAGAACACCTCGGCGTTTGAATTTTGAAATAACACGAAGAATCCAAAGACTAAATAAATGGTAGGCATCTAAGAGGGACTTTGGAAAAATATGGGTTTTTCGGGACGTCAATTCTGTTATCAAAACAGTGAGAGACGAGTCATATTATAGAACAGACTTACAATAGACACAAATAACTGTCTACATGGCCACTAGAAGATGGCCGCTTTGGAAAGAGAGATAGGTCCCCGCCCATAAACATTTTTTAACTCCTTCTTTTTGTTAATTGTACCACATGACTGTGGGAATAGTATTTAAAGACTCAACCCGGAAGGAGTGGATCATTGTATCCTGACCCGGAAATCGTTTACATAGGAGCAAGGAGGCCAAACTTTCGGTTCCAAGTAAGTCTAAATGCGATAGTATAGACGACTTTTTAAAGGTCTTTTAAACTTTTTTAAAAAGGGTGTAAAAACTGAAAGGCGTAAAACGAGGTAATATTGATAGTCTCACTCTGACGATGTATAGCTACATCCTCGAAAAGAGAGAGGGTTATGGCCATTATTTTTATTATTTTTATTAAGTAATTTGGAGGAGGGCCCCATAGAGACTATGAGAATGGAGAGGACCCGACATAGAGAATAGATATGTAAAATGGACATCGAAACCTTAGAAATTGTCTATTATGATGAGGAAACATACGGATAATATCCGGGATATTCACGGAGTTGTTTAACAAATTGCTCTAATAAATTGTTCTTTCCATTAGAATGGAGAATGCACATTGATTCAGTTCTTTATACATTTTATCCACACAGAATGTCTGACTGAAGTTGCGCAATCAAGGGCAGCAACATAACCAGCACCTTCTCCTGTAGAAACAAAGAGGATTAAATGAGTAGAAGAGCCCGATGACGGCCTATCCTCCTGGTGTTTTTTGCTGACTTTTAATAGGTATAATAGATATTTGTGAATAAAGTGTAGTGATACAAGATAGATGCTTTATGAGAATAGTTTTTCCAGAGAGTTAAAACCCTCTTTTTTTATTTGTTTGATTTGAAGGGAAATTGACGATAAGATTTATTGGTGGCTCCTATGAAATGCGACTCAATAAAAAGGAATAGTACCACATAAAAAGGTATGCCATCCTAGATGTTCTTTATATATATATTAATCTGTTAGCAAACTTATGGCGCAATTTTGGCCCCTGTTTGTCTTCTTCTTTTTCTTATAATAAGAGGAAGTGCTAAATATTTCTTTCATTTATCTATACACTATTTGTATTATTTTAGGTCACTCCTTGTTTCCAATCAGGAAAAGTGGTTCCCATCTATAGAGAATAAGGGATCTACCACTTTTTGATATCGATAATAGGTAGGTCATTAGCATAATGTGTGGGCCCATGTGCTGTGTTTTAAATGTGACAAATGTAAGAGGGAGAGGTATTGTGTGAAATTCGTAAATGCTGGAAGCCACGTGTAGGTGGTTTATTACAATACACGTAACTTGAGAATCATAATTTGATTGTGTAACAAATTATATGACATGACAATTAATGGATTAATGTGGTAATATGTGGACAATAGAATAGAAAAGTTAACCTGACACATATTTTTGTGTATTTAATTCGTAGAAAACTCTGTCCTGAAGAAGGTGATCAATCAGCATTTCACCGAAACGCTGCGTCGACTTTTATGTAGTTTTCTGATGTGTAATTATTTTGTAAAATTTTTTTGTATGTATTAATTGAAAAACCAATTTTTAATGATTTTTTAAAGATTTGTTAATCATGTTTTTTAAAAACAGAATGTATGAATAAAATCGATTTTGTATATTTTAACATTGTGTTGGGATTATTGTCTAGTTGATTCTCAAGTGTCATCGAAACAATTGGCAAAGGGTACTATTGGGCGTGCTATTTAGGAGTATACTCACTGTGGATGGTTTTGCCTTGAGGCCTTTTGCACATTGGGAATACAGTATTTGGTCCACACATTTTTATGAGGGACTTGTTGTTTTGGAGACAATGACAGAAGTGACCATCAGAATGCAGACCCACATATTTGCACCAATGGGCACACAAATGCAGATACCCTGCAGATACCTGTAGATGTGAGGTGAACAGATACCATACCATGGCAGCAATGGGACACACAAACAATGATCATTGTGCTGACTGATGACCTAGGAGTCCCAGGGACAGCAGGGGAAACCCACCAAACAACATAAAGCCAATGGCACACTAAAGATATGCCAATGCAGTGGTGCAGATGCACAAACACAAACAGGCAGACCCACACTGCACATCAAACACAACAGGTGAGGGGGGGTGCCAGTGTCCCCAGGCAACCACACAACACATGAGGAGGCCTGAATACCAATTACACAGATGTGCATACAGTGCCACACAAAGGTAACTCATGGATCCAAATCCCCTATGTGGGCAATCAGGCATTGTCAGATGAGAGGGAGCACAAATCACACATGTCACACAAGCATGTAGGAACAGCAATTGACACAGCAAGACACAGAGACACCACAGCACTACCCCCAGGGCCCCCACAATGTGGTGACCCTGGGCTGCATTACAATCCCACAGTGATGACAAAGCTAGATGTCGTTCACACTGTGAACCACAGTCATGTGTCCTGAGCAACAAACTACCATCACACCTACACAAGCACAAATCAATCAGCACGGCCAGTAAGCCAAGGCCAATATGGAGGCAGGGTTCTAGCCGGGCAACAACTCTCATCTGCACACACTCAACACCACACACCTCGACCTCCAACAATGTGCAGCAGTGAAGCTCACATGCACTGGTGACATTGCACATGCACCCATGACAATCCCAGGGGGGGTGGTGGGAACCAAGGTGCAGAAACACATCACACATGGCCACTCAACGAGACTCCTGAATGTCTGACACACTGCACACTACACTGTACATGGACATGACGGCAATACCACACCAACCAATGGGATCCCAGCCACAGTCCCACACCAATGAAGAAGCCAAGGTCACCCACAAAGAACACACGTAGACAACTACCAACATTGCAGCCCTGACCCTGAGGAGTGCCAGCAGTCACACACACAACGTGTCACAATCACTGAAAGCTAACACAAACTGGAAATCACATGACAGGTGTAAACAACAAGTGCCAAGGGGAATCCTGACTGTGACCCATCTGCGTCTGCCCACAAACTCAGCCCTGACAGCAAACACACCTATGGGTGACACCCTGATGACCAGTAATGTGCCATGCACCCACATCACAGAGAACCCAGGGCGAAGACTTTGGGGGAACATAGGTCAACTCAGCTAGCATCACAAACAGGTACAACACTAGGGATCCCAGCATGCACAGCAAAATGGAAGTGAACACACAGACATGCTCATACAACACACACCTTGGGCGCAGGCGATGTCACAGGAGTACACACTGCCATGAGGGGACTACACTTCTGTGTGAGGAAAGCTGTGCCATATGTTGCCTCAGTAGGGCTCCATCATGTCAGCAGAACACTTGGTCACACAGTCAACAATTAGCACCAAATGAAGGCTCCCGTCACATCAGCCTGGTCATGGGAGTGTCAACGAAATCATCAGCACAGATCCAACACACATGTATAGCAAGTTGCACTGACAACACAGTTGAGTCCTTCCCCATTGATGCCCAAACCTGCATGTCCAGTGGAGATGGCCACACGGTCAGGGAAGTAGACTAATTGAACAATGGCAAGCACAACAGATGTGCAGGGGTGAAAGACACAGATGTGACATTGCTAATGTAAGTAGGAAATCCCATTGCCAAATATTGAAAACATGACACCCTCAGATGCTGCTAAGGATGACATGGATACACCACAGGATAGGACACATTCCCCCTGGACCACATGGGTTCCTGCACAGTAACACTTCATTTTCATGAGACCAAATATCACCATCACTGCAGCAAGGGCATGGTTAGCATCATCAACATCATGTACATCAGAAGCAAAAGCACTAGAGAACAGAAAGTAGCTTTATTCAGCATATGTGGGTCCAAAAGTTGATGTCCAGCAAAAAATAAACAAAGGCCAATGGCCAGTCCATCATGAAAGTCAAAACAGGGTGACAGTGGCAGATGTCACCCTACGCATGCCTGCACTGATAAAAACCAGGGACAATCCCCTCGGAGGGGCATACGGGGGGCAGGCCAGGCACCGCAGGGACAGGATCAGGGCTCACCAGAAGGAGGCAGGGAAGGGGTGGTGGGTGCTGGAGAGCCACTGACAACTGCAGTGGAGGTGTCTGACATGGTGTGTGCCGGCACAACTGGGGGCATGACTCTGATGGTGTGGGTGCCGGCACGACTGCAGTGGACCATGCAGATGGAGTGGACAGGTTCCCCACTGCAGTGCCCAAGTCAGACAGGGTGGTAGTGGACTCCACTGCAGTGCCTACCTCCAGGGGAGGAGAATGGGGATCAGGTAAGGTGGGCAGGACAGAGGGGGAGGACACCATCTCCAAACCAGTGGCACAGACAAGCGCAGCAGGGGTGTGGGGCCAGAAGAGCAAGTGGCAGGGGGAGAAAGCCTGATCCTTTTGGGGATGGTGTATCTGTGGGTGGGGGAACCTGGGGCAGGGTATGGTGGGGGCACCTGTGGAGTGGGGGCCTGGGGGATGGAGGAAGGAGACTTGGTGCCTGAGCTGCAGGGCGGCGGCGGGGTCTTGCTCTTCCGGGTCCGGGGGGACTAGCGGATGGGGGCGTCAGTCGGTCTGCACCTGGGGGAGGGTGTCGGGGGGCGAGGGGCACTCCGCTCCGTGTGGGTGGGCTTCCTCTTCCCCCTGAATGCTGTATCAGCTGGATCGGAGGGGAAGAGGCCGAGGTCACTGAGGAAGAGCCGCTGTGTCTTTGGGGTTGCAGGTGAGGCAAGGGAGGGGCTTTGGAGGGAGAGGCAACTGAGGACTGCGCAGTGCTCGTGGATGTGTGTGTGTGTGACTGGGCCCCATCCCCTGTGAGTGTGGTTTCAGTCCCCTGACTGTGCGTGCGTGTGCGTCTTGTTTGTGGCGTGTGTGTCTGTGTGCTGCTCGTGTCTGTGCTGGTGTGTGCCTGTGCCGGTGTGTGTGTGCTTGGGACAGGTAAGGTGCTGGGGAGTGTGGATGGGGCAGAGGCAGGAGGGGTGAGGGAGTGTTGGAGGTGGGACACTGCTGCCGTCAGGGAGGAGTCCATGGACCTATTGCCCATCTGTAGGGCAGACATGCCCGATGAGATGCCCTCCATGAACGACACCAGCTGAGTCAACAGAGTGGTGTGTGCATGGAGGACACTCAGCATCGCTGTCTGCCCTACATGGAGCTGGCGAAGGAGGTACACAGACTCCTCACTCAGGGCAGCAGGGGACACAGGGGCAGGGGGTGCGGTGCCTGGCCCGAAGGAGACATGCTCCCAAACATGGGAGCCTCCACGGACCTCGGGAATGGGAGCCGATGGGAGGGCGGTGGTGGTGGTGGTGGCGGGGACAGCAACACTAGCTGGGGTGTGGTGGCTGCTGACACCCGCCTCCATAAGGGAGTCATCCTCCGAGCTGCTGTGGTCCTCAGCTGAGGTGGATGGTGCTGAGGACTCCTCGGTGTGGCTCCCCTCGCCCTCCGTGCCACTGGGTCCCTCCGACCACTCCTCGGCTGCTGACCCAGTCTGGCTCTGCGGCTCCTCCTGGTCCGTGGAGCTGTCCCCTCCTGTGGCCGTGGATGTATCTGCAAACAATAGGGAAACAGACAGACATCAGTCACCTGCACCGAACGCACACACCACAGTAAGTACAGCACATTACAGAGCAAGCCCTGGCATCCTTTGTTGAACATTGCTAAAAGTGCCCAAACGGAATAGGAGAAGCCAATTGTCAGTCTGATGGTCAACCATGGCACTCATATCCCACCTGGCCTTGCACCCATCTGTCTGGTGTCTGTTGGATGGCAATACCCCAGTGTGGACACATGCACCACCTACACAGTAGTTGGACAGTGCAGAGAACACGGTGAAGCATGTGAACATGCACACATCACAACTCTTGCCACTGAGTCAGTACAGGTGTCCGGATGAAATGGATGCCCAGAGTCAAATATGAAATGCATGTGATGCATACCAGCGACAGACACCATGATGCACCCATGTCCTGATAACCATTGCCACTATGGTGTGCATGTAGCACATGTCACTCCCCTGCAGGATCACTCATAGGAACAGTCTGCACTGTGTCACAATAGTAGGTCATGGGGAATGCAAGTCCTGGAGCTGAACAAGTGCACATGTACATCCCCCACACACCACATCATCTGAACCCTTATCTGTCCAGGTCATACCGATTGGACATATGGGAGACCTGTAACACAACCCTCTGAACCTGAGCACCTCACAATCTGCTGTGAATGGGAAACAGCTGCCTGAACTTCACATTCGCATACCCCAGTCTGCACGGTCAGGTGATCAAACACCTATGTGTCACACAAGTATCGTCTCCTATGGTCACATCTCCGGTGGCATGCTGAGCCCCAACCGAGAAACACCCCAGCAGTCCTGACATCGAAGCCACAGCACACTGACACAGAGGCAGACACCTGAGGGGACATATCACTGAGCACAACGTGTCAGCTGATACACGGGAGTGGGAGTACAGAGTGTATTGTATGGCCTGGAGTAGGCATGACTGTCCTGCCCCACATGAATGAGGGATGAGCCCTGGACAGTAGGCAGCTGGCTAAGTATGTGTGACACACGTAATATACACACTCCTGGGGCCCAAACATTGTTCCCACCCGCAGCATGGGTGTGTGACAGATACCCCAGGCACATGTGGTGGATCAGCTCAGCAATTGGACCACATATCAAAGTAACACGCAGATTACATGTCAGAACATAGGCATTGTGTAAGCAATGGACCCACCCATGATGCCCACCACAGAGTTAGGGGAACAGATGCTGTCCCCCACCTTGAGTCAAGCAAACTGCAAGGACACAGTACCCAAGTGACACAATTCCCTGACTGTAAGGGCCACACCTGGGTATCAGATGAGGAGTGGGCAGTGCACAATCGAGGGACATGGGTCCTGGACCACATGACTGATGTACTGTGGAAGTTTAACCAGGCCAGAGGAGGGCACATAGCATGGCAGACAAAGTTCACAATGCAGTCATGGACTCACCCCCTCCTTGCTGCTCTCTGGCCTTCAGCTGCCCATCCAGATCAGGGAAGACCACCGCCAGGATCCTGAGCATGTGGGGGATCAGGGTCCGGTGTCCGCCCCTCCTGCGAGGAGGCGACAGCTTCAGCTGGACCCGTGCGATCCTCCGGGTCCAGCCCCGAAGGTCCTGCCACCTCTTCTGGCAGTTGCGGATCTGGTGCTTGTAGACCCCCACGGATCCCACTGCCCGGACGATGGTCAGCCATATCTGCTGCTTCTGGTGGGCATCAACCTGTGAGGATGACAAAGTGAGAATGCCATTACTACACATGCAGGTGGAGCGACTTGCCGCTCCTATCGAACGCACAGCCTCAGTCCTTAAAGAAAGGGTAACTCCATTTTTCTGTAAGTTCATTTCTTTTAATATCCAATTTATCCATAGCTCAAGACGATTTCAATCCAGTTTTTAACACTCACATGTGTGACAGTAAATGTATTTGAAACACTTCAAATGTTGCAGATTGCCCATCCAGGCCTTTCTACTGCAACACGACGAATACATTTGAAAACATCCTCGATAATATATCCAATGCATTTCGGGCATAATCTTTGCCCTTCATCAGGGATTCACTACAAATTTTAAAAAACACAACGTTAAATCAAAAACTCAACACCTCGGTTATAACGCTCATTACAAAAACATCCAAGTTTTTATACATGCCCTGTTTTTTGATCGTTCATATTTAACGTGTTCCCTCTATTTACATGACTCTACATCAAAGCCTAAAACACACTGAACTTTTCCCAACCCACAGAACTCTTCCCCATCCGATATCACTGTGAATTTTTACCCATACCCTCCTAAAACTTTCCCCTACAAACAAACAACTTTCTCCCTACTTACTTCATACATCTTCCCATCGCACTTCCCGCCTTCATTACAACGATGTATAAAACCTCCCATTCTTTACCTCCCGCTATTTTCACAGTGTCCGCCAGCTCTCCACCCCTTTCAACAACCAATCACCTTCCTTCTAATGTTTTTTAAACTACTAATCCCAGAATACCTTACAACACTTTATTTTCAGTGTGTTTTAGGCTTTGATGTAGAGTCATGTAAATAGAGGGAACACGTTAAATATGAACGATCAAAAAACAGGGCATGTATAAAAACTTGGATGTTTTTGTAATGAGCGTTATAACCGAGGTGTTGAGTTTTTGATTTAACGTTGTGTTTTTTAAAATTTGTAGTGAATCCCTGATGAAGGGCAAAGATTATGCCCGAAATGCATTGGATATATTATCGAGGATGTTTTCAAATGTATTCGTCGTGTTGCAGTAGAAAGGCCTGGATGGGCAATCTGCAACATTTGAAGTGTTTCAAATACATTTACTGTCACACATGTGAGTGTTAAAAACTGGATTGAAATCGTCTTGAGCTATGGATAAATTGGATATTAAAAGAAATGAACTTACAGAAAAATGGAGTTACCCTTTCTTTAAGGACTGAGGCTGTGCGTTCGATAGGAGCGGCAAGTCGCTCCACCTGCGTTGATTATTTCATTTGAGTGGTTAATGGGCAAAACCACTATATCTGGACTGCACGCAAAAGGATTAAACTATATCAGATATTATAATTAGTTGGATAAATAATGGTGTGCATTTCGTCACTCATGTGTATAATTACTACACATGCAACATATCCGTGCATTACACAGTTGGATATACATGTCTCAATCACAGGGGCACATGATGTACACAGGCAGTGCAACGATGGCTATGGACAGTATGCCAGCAGTTACTACATGGTATCATTGCCTGGGAAGTAAAACCTTGTTTAAATGCACTGTCACTGCACTATACCTGTTCAGTGCATGTAACTACACACTATGGGGGTGACAACTGCTCAGTGAGCCTGCTAGCCAGTGGCGTGCAGACTGTTAGCCTTGCTAGTCAGACAACATGCACATTTAGAAAGGCAGTGGACAGAACACTCACCTGCTCCCCTGCTTTCCCATACAGCTTGCTGTACTGTGGAAGGAGGCTGTCCAGCAGGGCCTGGTTCTCCTCAGTGCTGAAGGCTGGGGCTCTCTCCACAGTACGTGCCATTGCAGGGTCCAGAGGGTGCAGATACAGCAGCAGTGGTGGTGGCAGATGTCGTCCTGGAGCATGTAGTGCAGGCAAGGGAGCTCTCAGGGGAACAGCCAGCATTATATGTGTGCTGCAGAGGCAGATACTGTCCCATGTGTCCAAAGTGATAGGTCCAAGTCGTTTGCATCTTCTGAATCTGGCCAATTCATGGAATTGCACCACTTACACACGCCCACAGCATCCTTCAAAAGTTCAACTTCATGACACCCATGAATTTGCAACATTGTTGTGGGTGACCAACTGAATTTCCAGCATCAGACTCGTTCAAGATTTGAAAACGCGTCCGTTGCCAGGCCAGGCCATAGCCAATGGGTGCGCACCGATCGGTCCATTGCTGTTCAACGCGTATTGCGAATACAACGCGTACCCGCTCACATTGAATGCAATGGGCCGGCCGGGCACACCGATCGGTCCATTGCTGTTCAACGTGTACCCGGGATACAACGCGTACCCGCACACATTGAATGCAATGGGCCGGCCGGGCACACCGATCGGTCCATTGCTGTTCAACGCGTACCCGGGATACAATGCGTACCCGCACACATTGAATGCAATGGCCAATGTGTGCGCACCGATCGGTCCATTGCTGTCCAACGCGTATTGCGAATACAACGCATACCCGCACACATTGAATGCAATGGCCAATGTGTGCGCACCGATCGGTCCATTGCTGTCCAACGCGTATTGCGAATACAACGCGTACCAGCTCACATTGAATGCAATGGCCAATGTGTGCGCACCGATCGGTCCAACGCGTATTGCGAATACAACGCGTACCCGCACACATTGAATGCAATGGCCAATGTGTGTGCACCGATCGGTCCATTGCTGTCCAACGCGTATTGCGAATACAACGCGTACCAGCTCACATTGAATGCAATGGCCAATGTGTGCGCACCGATCGGTCCATTGCTGTCCAACGCGTATTGCGAATACAATGCGTACCAGCTCACATTGAATGCAATGGCCAATGTGTGCGCACCGATCGGTCCATTGCTGTCCAACGTGTATTGCGAATACAACGCGTACCAGCTCACATTGAATGCAATGGCCAATGTGTGCGCACCGATCGGTCCATTGCTGTCCAACGCGTATTGCGAATACAACGCGTACCAGCTTACATTGAATGCAATGGCCAATGTGTGCGCACCGATCGGTCCATTGCTGTCCAACGCGTATTGCGAATACAACGCGTACCAGCTCACATTGAATGCAATGGCCAATGTGTGCGCACCGATCGGTCCATTGCTGTCCAACGCGTATTGCGAATACAACGCATACCAGCTCACATTGAATGCAATGGCCAATGTGTGCGCACCGATCGGTCCATTGCTGTCCAACGCGTCCCTGTACAAGTCACTGGCATATGTCACCATGCCTGTCACAGGTGAACATATGCCAGCCACATATACTTCCCAGGGAGTGAGGGGCACACCTACAACACCACAGCCTGTCCACACTGTGCCCTAAGGCATGTAAGGCTGCATTACCTATTCCGTGTATGGGGGTGAACATGTTGTTCTGTGGGTGTCACTTGGGGGCAGCCACTCCTAGGCTGTGCACGTGTTCATGGGGACAGAATCCTTGGTGTTTCGTGTACATGACCACTGTGATATGCAACTGTTCATTTCTGAGCATGTGGCATGGTCACATTTCACGGTGGTGTATGTGTATGTAATGTCACATACCCCCTGAGTCCCATGTGGGACGGTATGTACGTCCCAGGGTGACCCATTGCCACAATAGTGATGGTCCTCCACAGTCTGTGTGCATGTTGTGTTTACAATGTCTCTGATTCCATGTGCACAATGGGAGACAGTCTCCACATCCACGTTGTTTGTGCATGGACTTTGATGTTGTGCGTGTGTGTGTCACAGATGTCCATGTCTGTCCTGCCGAGGCAACAGGGACCACTACCTGTGGGGGTCATGGTTGTTTTGCTGTGGTGTATTCATGATACACCATGTCATGCCAGTGTCCATGTGGCAATACAGGGTCCCTGGGAATCTACCTGTCGTTGAGCTGTGATGCCTGGGGCACATCTGTCCTCACTTGTCACTGTGGGGTGTGTTTGGAACGTGGCAGCAGGAGATGGGAACTGTGACACGGCCTCATGATATCCCATGGCACAAGATGGGACTTATTGATGCCACTTGTTGAACTGTGATGTTAGATGTTGGCCATGTATGTGCCATACATGTCCTTACGGAACTGCACACATCATGTACTTGTGCCTCATAATGATGTATCATGTGATATTGAGTGTGGTCAATGCCACATATGTGGGGTGACTGACAATCTTTCTTTCTTCACCTATGCACTGCAGGGCACCAGCTGTCCATAGACCATTCCCTGACCTTGCAACCATGGTGGAACGGGACTGCATCCGACGGTACCGCTTCACCAGGCCGCTGATTGAGGTATTGACGGTGCGGTTGGCCCCACATTTGCAAGCTGACCGGACATACCCTACAGCGCTGACCCCCAAGGTGAAGGTGATGGCAGCCCTACACTTCTTTGCCACCGGTACCTTTCAACACACTGTGGCGACTGCTGGTGGGATGTCACAGACCATGTTCAGCCGTGTGCTCCGCGATGTTTTGGAGGCTATGTTGATATACCTGAACCAGTAAATCTATTTCCCTAGACTCCAACAACTCACTGACGTGAAGAGTGACTTCTATGCCCTGGGGAGTATGCCGCATGTCATTGGCTCCATTGATGGGACACATGTGGCTTTGGTACCACCACAGGCCCAAGAGCAGGCATACAGGAACCGCAAACACTACCACTCGGTCAATGCACTGGTGGTATGTCTTGCAGATATGAGCATCTCACACGTGTGTGCCCGTTTCCCCGGTTCTGCACACGATGCCTACGTGATGAGGAGTAGTCGCATCCCAAGGATGATGTCACAGATGCGGAACCAGCGTGCCTGGCTTGTTGGTGTGTACTGACTTTGTACCATTGTGTGTGTTCTGCAATGTAGTGATCCACCCTCTTTTCCAACTCAGCTAATGTGCAATTGTCTGTATGTAGGTGACTCCGGATACCCCAACATGCCGTGGTTGCTGACGCCCCTCAGGAACCCTGTGACACCAGCCCAGATGCGCTACAATGAGGCACATGGTCGGACAAGGAGAGTGATTGAGCGGACATTTGGTCTCCTGAAGAGCCGCTTCCGCTGCCTGGACAAGACAGGAGGGGCCCTCCCATATGCCCCAGCAAAGGTGTGCAAGATTGTCATCGTCTGCTGCTGCTACACAACCTGGCAGTGCGGAAGGAGTTGCCTCTCATCCTGGATGACGATGACCAACATCCGCCACCTGTGGAGGATCCTGGCCTGGACCACGATGCCAGTGATGATGATGATGATGATGATGATGGTGATGTCCGCACACAGCTCATCACCAACTTCTTCAGCTGAATGTGAGTATCCAGAGATGTCATGTCAATGATGTGAGTTTGCATGATATGTGTTGGTGGTGCTCTGGTGCTGTTTGAGTGTGTCCATGGGCTACATGACTGTATGCGTATAGCGATGTGTCCTTACAGGTAGTCTGTACTCCCCAACAGTGTTGACATGCTAACTTGGTTCTGGGTGGGTATCTTATGACATGTATTGGGCATGAGTATTGCAGTTCTGTCCTGTTCTTCAGTGCTTTTGACAGTGTGTCATTTCTGTCCTTCACAGGGTACTTTCAGAGTCGTTTGGTCAACTGTGATCCCCGACACCGTGATTCGACTTCCAGGGTGGTAGCTGACGTGTCCCTACAGGTGATGTGCGCCACACCCATGGACTTCCTTCCTTCTACACTTGTTGATTGTGTGCCCGCTGCCAGATGGGATTACCTTGCATCTGTAGTGGTTACAACATGTTGCAAATGTGTAATAAACCTGTGCTTCACTTTGTGATGTGCATTGTCTGTGGTCACACATCTGACTGACATTTGCTTACTGCACCAGTGGGCTAGTTGACAAAGACTGTGAATAGGTGTTGTGTCTGTGCATTGCACCGTATTTCCTGGCAACATCAGTGTAGGCAATGAGTCAGATGGCCTAGGTGTGTATTTGTTGTGTAGCCCTGGTGGTGTGTCTCCCTCATATGTGTCACGTTGCCATGACTCACATGCCTGTGTTGTACTTGCTGTAGCAGTTAGCATGCACAGTGTAATTTCGCTGGTCATCATCTCCATGACAGAAACCACGTTGGAATCACGACAGAGGCAGGTATGGTGTATTAGTGTGTTTATTGTCATACATGTGTGTGAATAGTGCACAGGATGGTGGGTGCTGTACATTTTGATTGCAATCCAAAGTTCCTAGATGGATTGGAAGTCCTGGTAGCAGAAATGTCCTGAATAAAGTCCACAGTCATCTGAGACATTGGTCCAACTTGTACTCCCCATGTCATGTGGGGGAGTTGTGTTGCAGTCAACAGGGTGAACAGTTTGCGCACAAAGGTGATTATCCAGAACAGGTTTTGGCTTCCTGGGGGTTGCACATGGCCATCGGCCTCTCAGTTGCCCCTCCTCGGACAACCCCTCTTCTTTGGGGGGGGGCCCTCAAGTGCAGGCTGCTGCGGTGCAGGGGACTCTCCGCCAGAGTCATCCTCCCTCCCTGTGGCAGTTGCAGTTGTTTCAGCACCAGATGTTGTGGGCACACAGGGAGGTGTTGACTGGTTGCTGCTCATCTGGCAGAGGCATTGTAATATGTCCCTATGCACCGCCGTCATCTCTTGCAGTGTCCCACTTGGACTCCACGCGGGACATGTGTAAGTCCAAGCGGGCATGATGGGCAGCCTGCTGCTGTTTAATGTCCCTGAGGAGCCCCACTGCCTGGCTGAGGTCTCCGGTGCTGGACTGGTACGCATCGGCTATGCGTACCAGTTGTGGGTCATCATGCAGTCCAGACCCCTCTGCGATCAGCGACCTATGTCTCCCACCCCTCCCACCACCCCTGGCGACACATGCAGTACCTGAGGTGGCACGCACAGGTGACCCTGGGCCCCCTTGGGGGTTGTTGGTGGTGTTGGTGTCCATGGCCCCACGTTGGTCCAGGGTCCCTGTGCTGGTGGTGGTGCTCCTTGGTCTGTCCATGTCGGCAGGGGTGGTATGTGTGTTGACAGTCGTTGGAGGGGTGGGTGCAGGGGGTGCAGCTGGTGGTCCTGCTGGTGCTGCATGATGACTTGCTCCGGAGGTGCCAGGTAGGTCTTCTTCATCCGAGGAGGGCAGAGGCTGTTCCACACCAGTGAGCTCAGTTTCCCCTTCAGCCTGGGACGGGGACTCCTCAGCATCTGCTGCTGTGTCCCCATCATCACCTGTTTTTGGGAGACACACACAATGCATGTTATGTTTCTGCAGGCATCAATGGTTGACACACCTGACAGTTGTGACTGTACCTCTGGATGCGGCCCTGTACATTGCATTGTCCTAAGTTGTCACAGTCAGAGGTTGATATTGGTGTAGCACATTGTCCTGCATAATTTGGGCATTTCTATATGAATGTTGGGGTGTGTACATGGTCTGCATTGGTTGTATTTGGTTGACATCCAGCCCTCCTTCCCACCCAGCCAGATATCCCACCACGGAACCTGCTTCCATTGCAGGGAGTGCAAGTTGTCTTTCAGGATGTCAGTCAGTGGTGTCCTGCTGTTGGTTGGTGCACAGTTGCCAGCAGGGCCTTGTGCTCCCCACAGCAGTACCCAGTGTCAGCCATCTTGTCAGTTCTTTTCCACTCCCTGTGATGTGCGCATGGTTCAGGGTGGTGTTGATGGGACAGTTGTGGGGGTGACCAATATCTGTGACTACCACTCCCATCATGCTATTGCCTCCACCCCACTTCCCAGCATGCCCATACTTACTTGCTTTTGGGTGGACTTCACTGTGTGTGAGTGTGAGAGCAATGGCAAGATGGCTGACAGTGGTGTCCTGCCGTTGGTTGGTGCCCAGTTCCCAGCAGGGCCATGTGCTCCCCATAACTGAGCACCAGTGTCAGCCATCTTTGAAGTGGCTTTTCACTCCCTGTGAGGTGTGCATTCTTCAGTGTGAGCTTGCTGGGCCATGTGGGTGGGGGATGTTGAGCTGTGACTACCACTCCCATCATGCTATTGCCTATACCCCCCTTCCCAGCATGCCCATACTTCCTTCCTTTTGAGTGGACTTCACTGTGTGTGAGTGTGACAGCAATGGCAAGATGGCTGACAGTGGTGTCCTGTTGTTTGTTGGTGCCCAGTTCCCAGCAGGGCCTTGTGCTCCCCACAACTGAGCACCAGTGTCAGCCATCTTTGAAGTGGCTTTTCACTCCCTGTGAGGTGTGCATGCTTGAGTGTGAGCTTGCTGGGCCATGTGGGTGGGGGATGTTGAGCTGTGACTACCACTCCCACCATGCTATTGCCTATACCCCCCTTCCCAGCATGCCCATACTTCCTTCCTTTTGAGTGGACTTCACTGTGTGTGAGTGTGACAGCAATGGCAAGATGGCTGACAGTGGTGTCCTATTGGTTGTTGGTGCCCAGTTCCCAGCAGGGCCTTGTGCTCCCCACAACTGAGCACCAGTGTCAGCCATCTTTGACGTGGCTTTTCACTCCCTGTGAGGTGTGCATGCTTCAGTGTGAGCTTGCTGGGCCATGTGGGTGGGGGATGTTGAGCTGTGACTACCACTCCCATCATGCTATTGCCTATACCCCCCTTCCCAGCATGCCCATACTTCCTTCCTTTTGAGTGGACTTCACTGTGTGTGAGTGTGACAGCAATGGCAAGATGGCTGACAGTGGTGTCCTGTTGTTTGTTGGTGCCCAGTTCCCAGCAGGGCCTTGTGCTCCCCACAACTGAGCACCAGTGTCAGCCATCTTTGAAGTGGCTTTTCACTCCCTGTGAGGTGTGCATGCTTGAGTGTGAGCTTGCTGGGCCATGTGGGTGGGGGATGTTGAGCTGTGACTACCACTCCCATCATGCTATTGCCTCCACCCCCTTCCCAGCATGCCCATGCTTCCTTCCTTTTGACTCTGCTTCCCTGTGGGGTTGTGTGCCTGTGCTGACAAGATGGCTGACTGTGTTATCCTGGGGTTAGTTTGGCTACAAGTCCCATGTGTGTCCCTGTGCTTCACACTGCATGACCCAGGGTTGTGGTTCTTTGTGGGATATTTGATTGGAGTGTGAGGCAATGCATTCTCCCAGGTGAGTTGTGTGGAGTTTGTGTTAGGGGTGTGTGTGAGTGGAGCTGCTGGTAACTATGGTCAGTGCTGTCAGTCCTCCTTCCCACCCAGCCCGATTTTCCACCATGGAACGTGCTTCCGTTGCAGGGAGTGCAAGTTATCTTTCAGGATGTCAGTCAGTGGTGTCCTGCTGTTGGTTGGTGCACAGTTGCCAGCAGGACCTTGTGCTCCCCACAGCAGTAGCCAGTGTCAGCCATCTTGTCAGTTGTTTTCCACTCCGTGATGTGAGCATGGTTCATGGTGGTGTTGATGTGCGCATTGTGAGGGTGGGCAATATCTGTGACTATGACTCCCATGATGCTATTGGCTACACTGACTTGCCCAGCATACACAGGATTCCTTCCTTTCAGTGGGCTTCACTGTGAGGTGGTGTTGTAGTGGTGGCTACATGTCTGGATGTGTTTGTTTGTTATATTTGTGCCACTGCCTAGCTGTAGTTGTAGTTGTGTTTGTACATGTGATGACACAGTTACATATCACTATGAGATGGCATGTGTTGTGTTTATCTGACTGGCATACACATTTTGGGATGATTCTGTTCTGGTTGCTGTGTATTTGCTAAGGGTGCATGGTTTGACTCTCCCCTTGACAGTGATGTGTGTGTATTGTCGCACAATATTGTGTACATTTGTTGTGTACTCACCAGGCTCTGGGATGTTTTCTAGTCCATATACGCTCACTGGTGGTAGGATGGCCCGCACCTTCTCTTCCCAGGGCCTGAGGTATACTGGTTTGGCAGGAGGGCCACTGCCGGTGTGTTGGCTCAGGAGGTAGTCCTTCTTCAACAGCTCCCTGACCCTCCTGCGCACATCATACCACCTGTTCTGGATGTCTACCTTTGTGCGCAAACATGGTGATTGTGCGTTCACCCTGTCGACAATCCTCTCCCACATCTTGGTTTTCTGCGACATGGGTGTCTGTTGGACCAGTGTGCCAAACAGCTGTGGCTCTACCCTGAGGATCTCATCTACCAGGACTTCCAATTCACTATCTAGGAACTTATGATTCTTCTTTGGGGGCATGGTGATGGGTGGTGATGGTGATTGATGTGTGTGTTGGTGTGCAGGTGAGGTTGTGTGTGTGTGTTTTGCTGGGTGTATGTGAGGGTGCTATTTGTTGAGGTGCTGATGGTGTGTGGCTTGTGTGATGGATGAGCTGTGGGTGGGTGGGTGGTTGCTGTCTGTTGAGTGCTGGCAGGTAATTTGAATTTGCAAAGGATCATGGTAGGGATTTGTGTCCTTTATATGGGTGGAGTTGTGGGTGTGTCTTTGTTCCCTGTTCCCCCCAGTATTTATTGGCTTTGTAATTGCTTGTTTGGCCTTTTTTTGTGTGTTTTTCCCTTTGTACTTTTTGTGCATGTAGGAGACGTTCTTGTGACCGAGTCGGACCCTGCAGTTGTCTCGTACGAGCTTCTCCGAGTCATTCACGCTGTGTTTGTGCTGTTTTCTATGCTGCGTACGCGTCGGTCACGGTGTTTTGGGTTGCTTCGGCTCGCAGTTTTGTATGCGTGTCGGTCGTACGGCTTGGCCTCCGTGCGACTCGGTCGTGTTTTCCACGCGTTGCATCGTACTTGGCGGGTGGGAGTTCGCGGGTACGTTTCGTTCGGGATTGTTCCGGGTGCGTGTCGGTCGGTTCGATTCGCGAGGTTTTCCGGCCGGATAGCTGTTTTCCGCGCGGCTCGGTCGTTCGGCTTGTGTTCCGTACGAGTCGGTCGGATTTTGCACGCTTCTCATCGTACTTTGCGGGTCTGGCTGCACCGGTACGTGTCGGTCGGAATGTATTCCGGCTCCGAGTCGGTCGGTACGTTTTCCGGCCCGAATCGGAATCGACCCCTGTGTATTTTCTAAATATTAAAAATGATATTTTGAAGGCAAAATCATGTTTTTTTCAGAGTTTTTTTTTTTTAAACTGAGTTTGTTTTCCCAAAATGGAAAGTGTTATTAGATAGAAAAATTAGTACATTTTCAGAAACTGATATGCTGATGAAGACAACAGGTTGCAGTTCCAAAACACATTTAAAATTGATAGTGGAATGCTAATTCAAGCTGTGCTACGGAGACATATTACTATGGTTATGTCCTTTGTGCCAGAGGCTTGTCTGTTCTTTCACGTCAGGTGGCTGCATTTAATATTGATAAACGTTTTCCTGGCATTTCTGCTGGTAACCTCACCTGAAATGCTTGGGTGGTCAAGTGAGTTTTAGGTCCTGAGAACTTTGTGTCAAAACAAGCATTGCTAGACCCAACATATTGCTCTATTGTGCATGCACATTTTAGAGTTGTGATCCTCAAATATCATGCTGGTTCTCCAATCCCATGTGCTTGTGAAGATGTGCATGATGTTAGTGGCTTGCTACTCGAGAATGTGTGGGAGAAGCTACATATTCCAACAGAAGAGGTCAAGCCAGTAAATTGTTGTAGAAAGCCAAGGCAAGGTCTGGTTTGGGCCTGAGAGCCAGAGCAAGAGTTGAGCAATCTCAAGATTTGGGATGTAAGCCGTGCAGCAAATGTCACACAAAAATATGATAAAACTCTTTACAAAATTTAAAAAGGTTATTTTGGCAACATTTTTATTTCTGTTTAATACATAAGATCATATCAGTGCATTGAGAAAGAAGTATTAAAAATAATAGTCTCTAAACATAAACCTTTAAGCATTTGAGAATACTTTTGTGCGCTGGTGACATTGTCAAGAAATATAATTTTGTCATGTCCTCTGTATATACGGCATAGTGCAGTTATATGTGAAGCAATATTAGTTCCTTTTAGACCATACAAGAGTGGCTTTTTGTTTAGTGGATATCCTGAGCCAAACTACTTCAGGGTGTTCTCAAACTGGTCATATAAGGAAAAGGAGGCACTATGAAGAAAAAGACAACTAAAATCTCACAACTTGTGCAAGTGACATAGCGTTTTGTGTTAAAATCTCTATGTCTGTATACCTGTTAAGTGTGTTTATATATATTTATATATTTTCCTCCCACTGCAGAGAAAAAATAATTAACTATGCTCTCTAAAACTGCCCAAAACACTACTCTATGACGCATCCTATTCCTCTTTCAAAATATCCCCTACCTCTTCTCTCTGACACATCCAAGACCTCTTCTACTACTATGAACTTCAAAGCAATCCTTTCTAAAGTCTTCCCTCCTCTATCGATCCTGTAGCCTATACATCCAACTAACAAGTTCTCTGACTCCTCCCAAACCTTGTTGACTACTATGAACTCCCAAATAATCCTTTCTAAACCCTTCCCTCTCCTATCCATCCTTTATCCTATTCATCCAAATAACAGGCTCACGTGTCCACCACTCCCACCACTCCCAATAACAACTTATATTTCCATCTACTAATCTACCACTAGTCCATCTTGGGTTCTGGAGGAGAGTGCTACTCGCCGAAAAGCGATTCAACGCCTCGTCAGGGGTAGTAAGCGCTATATAAATACAATTACAATTACTTCATTTCTCTCACTTAAGCCTGTCTGCTCTCTTTGATATCTACAAGGGAGATGATCTCAGGTTAATTGAGTGACTTTGAGGGTTTACCCTGACAAGGGTTATGATTATTCCTAGGGCCTTTGGATTTATGTGATTGTGCGGCGATTTTTGGAAAAGTATAGATAATCCGTGTTTGTCACATAATACAACATCTGCTGCATAATTTGCAGATTTTTTTTAAAAATTGTTTCTAGCTCAAACGGTTCAGAAGTTACTAAAAACATTAACATGTGTTGCTGCGCAGTGGAAAGCTATTTGAAAAGGTTCACTGGTTGCCTATTACTGTATGTGGGTATAAAAATGAGGTGCAACCAATGGCCAGACAATGTTAACAAGTGTAAAAGAGACAAAATAATGAAGTAGTACTAATCACAAAATGTGCCGCATTACACCACGTAATTTGCCTTTTCTTGATGCAGAATGTACTCAAACATGCCACATATTTTGGCCCTTCCCTGCCGCATAATTTCAGTGGCCCTGATTATTCCTTGAGGTGGGTAGTCAACCACCCCCAAATAATAATCCAATTTCTTATAATGTCTTTTTAGAAATAGCCATATACTGAAAATGTTTGTTTTTAATTTAACTGATTAGGAATTGATCAACAAACCCCTTTCCCTTTCCTGTTCACATACACTATCTTATGCTCAAAACACATCCTTGCTCTGAAGATGGTCTTTGCTATGGGTCTAAACACCATCAACGCAATGGGAAATTGAAAATCTCATGACTGAACTTTTCAATATATTAGAATTCTTTTGTTTTTAATGTTCAAAAGACTTTATTAGAGATTTCAAGATATAGTAACAATGGCAAACAAGGAACAATATAATAAGCCAATATCAACCTTGAACCATATATAGAAAACCAAAGTCTTTATAATTTTTGAACGGGGAGGAAAAGAGGGACTAAGGGGGGAGGGAAGGGGGAAATCAAGAAAATTCCTCTAAATAAAGACAATAATATATAGAATTGATACCTTTTTACCCTGTCATACGCATCTCAAAGCTACAACAAATCCGTTAAATACAAAAATAAATTATGGAGGATCAAAATTTTCAGACAATGTAGGATCTTTTTGCATAAGAAATACAGTAAGAGGTAACCATAACTTTTGAACATTAGGAGAGAAGGAACATTGCATCATATGCATAGTATCCAGTTTATGATGGGAACATACAGAGTCTCACCATACTTTAAATGATAACTTAGCTGAGGATTTCCAATTAAAGAGAATCTGTTGGAATGCAATTGCTAATAGGATATCCAGTAATTTATCGCTAGGAAATGAGGAGTGGGTAGAATGGGACAATGTACCTAGAAATAAATAAAGAATATTAAAAGGGAGGTGTATATGAAATCTTTTTTGAATTTGTAACCATATTTTATACCAGAAGGAAAGTGTATTAGGACATCTAAATAACATATGCATTAGATCAGCCTGAGGGAAATTACAGGACCAGCACTGCGCAGACATGCCTGAGGAAAACTTGGAACATTGTATAGGTGTGTAATATAGTCTATGGTAAATAAAAAAGAGGGATTGAGTAATACTAGCTGATCTAGAGATTTTATATATACGGGCCCTAATCTTGTTCCAAAATGCAACTCGCCAGTTTATACCCAAATCAGTTTCCTATAAAAGTTCAACCTTGGATTTGGCTCGAGAAGGATCTGGTAATAAGAGGCATTTATAGATTGCTGCTGCTTTAGGAGTTGTTTTGAGAAACTCAGACAAACCTGAGGAGAGAGGAACCACTTCAGAAGAAGTATCAGTAAGATCAAAGTATTTATCAAGTACCGCTTTCATCAGTAATAAAAAATGAGAATAAAAGGACTTAAGACAATGATAAGTCTCACAGAATTGGGGAAAGGAAATAGGAACATTGTTAGAAAAAAGCTGATGGATCCACAAAAGTCCCTTGTCTTTCCACGTGCGCCAAAAAATAGGTCTATTATTAATCTGAATCAAGAAATTATACCATAGCGGCAATTCAAGGAATATGGAAGGAGTCAAATGGGTTTGGATAAAAGTAGACTGAAGCAGTGAAACAGAATGTTTTAAAACAGGAGATTGAAGAATTGAGGTTGTAGAGGAAAAGGATAAAATCTCCTTAAAAGAGAAGGGCATCACAAAAGCTCGTTCAAGCTCTAACCACAGAGGAGAGAGTGGTGAAATAACGTCTAAATTTCAAAGAGAATCTTGTCGCAAGGTATAGGCTCTGTGATATGCGTTAAAATCGGGAAAGTTGACCCCCCCCCACAGCATTGGGTTTTTGTAAAGTAGATAAAGCTACACATGCTCTCTTTTGTTGCTACAAAAAAGAAATAAGTAACGAATTAA
Source organism: Calotriton arnoldi (assembly GCA_963921515.1). Taxonomy (NCBI): domain Eukaryota; kingdom Metazoa; phylum Chordata; class Amphibia; order Caudata; family Salamandridae; genus Calotriton; species Calotriton arnoldi. The sequence continues at coordinate 552,773 of CAWUFW010006617.1, forward strand.
ATTTTTTAAAATAGGTTCTGGGGATGTGGAATGGTAACATAGAGAGAAGATATAAAAAGATAGGGGAGACCAACATTTTAATTGCATCTAAGCATCCCCACCATGAAAGAAATAAGGGATTCCAAGAAGAAAGAAGGTTTTCAACCTTTGAACTGAGATCTTTGAAATTAACTCTAATCGTATCAACAAAAGAGTTTGCGATCCATACCCCTAAATACTTTATTTTTGCAGAAGTCAACCATTGAGAACCAGTTATACGATAAGAGTGACTGAATATATATTTATTAAGAGGAAGAATTTCCATTTTATCTTTATTTATTTTATAGCCAGATACCTCAGAGAAAAGAGCTATCTCCGTCAAAAGAGAAGGCAAAGAAGTCTCTGGAGAGGATATAAACAATAGAATATCTTCCGCATTAGCTGCGAACTTCAAATGATGAACCCCATAGGAAAAACTTATAATCAACGAGTTAAGACGAATGCGATAGAGAAAAGGTTCCAGCGCCAGCACAAATAATAGGGGGAAGAGTGGACATCCTTGTCTTACTCCGCTGTGAAGAGAGAAATATGAGGAAACCTTACCATTAACTAGAACAGAAGCTTTAGGGGAATGGTACAGAAGGGATACTAAAGCAATAAATGTAGGTCCAAAGCCATGCCAAGATAGAGATTTAAGCATAAATTCCCAGCTAATCCTATCAAAGGCCTTCTCCACATCTATTGTTATGGCCGCAAGCGAGGATCCGAACAAGGGGGCTTTACCAAGAACATTAAATAATAAACAAGTATTATCCATAATAAGTCTACTCTAAATAAATCATGATAGTTCCTTACCAATAAGATACCGAAGGAAGGACTCCAAATGAAGAACGAGTAACTTAGCAAAGATCTTATAATCCACATTTAGCAGTGAAATGGGTCTATAGTTCTTACAATCTTGAGTGTCCTTGCCATCCTTATGAATTAAACAAACAATAGCTTCCTGAAAAGTGCCAGATGTGGAAGAGGAATCTACAAAACCAGTAAAAAGGTGGAGTCGATATGGAAGAAGATTATTAGAGAAGTGGAGATAAAATTTTACTGTGATTCTGTCCGGGCCTGGTGTTTTCCCCAATTTCAACTTCTGTAACGCACCAGAAAGTTCTTCCAAGGTAAGACCTCTTTCCAGAGATTGAAAATCCAAATCTGGGGAAATATCATGGGGAATTTGGTCCAAATAATCCACAATAGCGAAAGGCCGAGCAGGTGATTCTAGAGTATAAAGGGATTTATAGTATGTATCTAACTCCTCTAGGATACCTTCATGTTTAGTAATCGCATCCCCATGAGAATTAGTAATTGAATCTATGACCCTTCGTTCCTTTCTAACTTTTAAATACTTTGCCAACAATCTGCCCGCTTTATTTCTCCCATCATAATACTGAGCATTCCGCCTAAGATGAATACAATTTGCTTCATTCGTAGAAATGGTATTAAACTTAAGCTTTGCATGAACTAATTCATGAAGATCAGAGGGCAATTTAGAAGACAAGAACTTTTGCTCCAAGGATTTAATCGAAGAAAGTAAAATTGTGTGTTCTTTAGCACAACGCCTTTTAATTCCAGAAACATACCTTAAGATAAAATCTCCTGCAGATGCTTTAAACCTATCTCATAGCAAAGAAGGAGAAACTGAGGAGTTATCATTAAATAAAAAAATTCAGAAGCGAAGGATACAAAGTTATGAGAATTTTTGAACATCTTTTAAAAGAGAGTTATTAAAACTCCATCTGTGGTAAGGAGGATAGGGAGGAGCGAAGTCCAAGTCAGTAATAACCATAGCATGGTCAGAGAGTACTATTGGGGAGATATATGATTGAATGATATGTTGTGAAAGAGATTTAAAGAGAAAAATGTGGTCTAAACGTGAAAGTATACCATGAGAGGGTGAGTAAAAGGAATAGTCCCGCACAGTAGGGTTAAAGAGCCTCCAAGAATCTAACAAAGCACCATGAGCAATGGTCGAATGGAACTGTTTGTGCATTTTGTGGGCTAAAAACTGGGACGAAGAGCATCTATCTAAAAAGGGTCCATAACTACATTCCCCACCCAATTACGCTTAAATTTTAGTGCTTCCAATTCAGTAAGGTGGGTCTCTTGTAAAAGGACCAGATCAGGATTAGATTTGCCCAAATGAGATAATATCTTCTGTCTTTTAACTAGATTGTTAGACCCATTAATATTCAACGATATTACATGGAATTATAAATAAGAAAAAGATGTGTTAATTGCTTAAAAATACTGATCCAGAAAAGAAAAACCAGAGGGAGACAAGAAGAATAGCAAGAGTTCTAAGGGAGTAGGAAAAGAAGAGGAATAGCAAAAATAGAATAAGGAGAAAAGGGGGAAGACAAGAGGGGAAGGTAAAAGGGAAGACAAGAAAATCCAAAAGAAGAGACAGTACATATCCATAAAGGATGATTGAGATAACATACCTGAAGAGCAAGAACAAAGAAGAACAGGGGTGACGACACATGAAACAATGACATGCCCAAGGGAAAAGGAGGCCAAGCCACATCAGGACCAGAACAAAACACTTAGAAAAATGGACCGAACAGATTGAACTACATCTTTACAAATCTGCAGGGAAATAAAAAGAACAACGTAAGACATATCATATACAATAAAACATCTGAGGAAATTACAATTAGAAATACATTAAGGAATCAAATAATTTCAATTCAAATCCTTCGAAAACCCCAACAATGAAAGCTGTAATGAAAAAAGGCAAATAGATCAACCATTAGATGGGCCAGTAGTATCCATATTATTCAAGGTATGGGATTGTATAAACTTCTTACGTTCCGGTGGATCATCAAATGTCACAGTATTATTTTGAAAAGTTACTTTGTAAGTGCAGGGATGGAAAAGGCCATATCTATCTCCAAGAGATCGAAGGGGAGCTCGAAGATTAAGAAATGCCTTTCTTCTGGCTGCAGTGGCATTAGAAACATCTTGAGAAAGGAACACTCTTTGACCTAGCCAAGAAAGATGACGTTTAGCCTTGGCTGCAGAAAGAACCGACAGCAAGTTGGTAAATTTCAAAAAGAGGATGATACCACCTCTAGGTCTGGCAGGAGACATAGACAGCGGAGGACGAGGCCCAAGCCTATGGCTCTCTGAATATTGAGCGAGGTTGAAGAGGGTATGTCCAGCAGTTTTGGCAAAAAAGAGGTGAAAAAGGATACAGGATCATCTCCTTCTAAAGTTTCAGGCAGGCCATAAATGCGTAGATTGTTCCTCCTATTGCAGTTTTCCAAATCCTCTGTATGTTGCTGAAGCTTGCGTACCTCTTTTTCCAAAGAGTGAATTCTATGAGCCTCATCCTGGACAACCAAATGTTGCTGCTCCATTACGAATACACGATTTTCCATTGATGACCATTTATCGTCTAGATGCTGCATTCTGTTATTAGTTTCCTCCACGAAAGGACGTAGAGCCCGAATTTCCTCCAGCACCAGCTCTAAGGAAATAGGGGACGTTGACTTGTCCGGTGAGGTTTCAACCTTTTAGACCCAAAAGCGGGCGGTGTGGTCTTGTTAACAACAGAGTGGAGCGAGGAACTACGAGTAGGGGGCCGAATTAGCTATTTCCTCAGCAGCAAATGACTGGACTTCTATTGATGGATGAGGCACAGGACCTGAAGCAGGGTGCCCTTTAGGAGTAAAGACAAATTGTGGTTTCCTTAGTTTACACATAAAATGGAACCATATATACAGTCAATGATGACACAAGTGTTCCTCTGACTTATCGTACAAAAAGGAAGTGCCACCTCAGAATAGCATACACTCCCAGAAGTACACAAGTAAAGGACCAAGAAACCTGCAGTGAAGCTGTCACTGAGCCACGATAAATAATGCCGCAGAAGCCCTCAACAACCTACCAAAATTATTAGCATGCCTCAAATTTCCTCATTTCGACCCATGTTGCACACAAAAAGTCTTACTTGCAGAAGTGCTAGAAATCAAAATGGCACCGTTCATGAGGGAGCTACCGCGACGCCAAGGAAATAAAGATAAGCACATCGTGCTTCACTTCAAATTGCAGCTCCAGTTCGTGTGTGTGGCTACCTCCTTTAGTGCTGCAGTTTTGGTGTGTCGAAATGGCACCAGCCGATGCCGAAAGACCACGACTCGCCCGAACTGCGGCGGACCTCCTCCGTTAGACAGCCCTCTTGAGTGGCGCCGAAGCCACACCCCCAATCTATTAGAATTCTCTTTGGATATTCATGATTAGTTTTGTTAAACTTTGACAACCTTTTGTGTGATCTATTTCCATTCTTGTATCATGTACACCTTTCTATAATTCTCCAAATTATTTCATCACTTGAGCAATTTTTATTCTATGAATTACATTTTACAAACATATGTTTGTAATATGGCTAGTGTGGTTGTTTACCATTTTGATTAATGTCTTTGATGCTATAAATGGCCGTATTGCACATTCAGCGATTGGAGACTAACAATTTTTCAACAATACCACGAGTACCCGTCGCTGAAGCCTTTTCTTGAATTGGCATTCTTGTTTTATGGTCTGGGACTATCATTGGTGAGAAGGACACAGCTGTTTAATGTGTTTGGCTCTGTGTGATTGGAAGGCATATGTTAAATGTCTAGCTTAGTAGTACCTTGAGTTAGTTTAATTATTTATTTTAATTTTAGAGCTCAAACAGTTACCCAGCAAAGGGTGTCCTGGTGTGAAAAGAATACATAACCAAAGAGAAAACGAATAAACTAGGGCTGCTGGAATAGCCATCTTTTCAGATGCTCTTTAAACAGCCAAATTTTTAAATGTAGGCGGATACATATAGGAAGCAAATGCTAATTCTTGGCAGCCAGATGAGTACAAGAGCAGCTGCAGTCTGAAAGTAAAATAAGTTTTTTCCTGCTAAAAATCTACATAGCACTTAAAAATTAAATTCATACTTTTTGGGTCTCGCCTGCCGAAAGCACATGCGCTGTCGTCGATGCGAAGGATACTGTTTACTATAAAGGACTTTGAGCACATCCATTACTTACAATTCATCTGCATCACTGTCACACTTCTTTTCCTGTCTCCTAATTGGCCAGCACATGCCGGCGTTATTTCCTTTTCTTTCTGTGGGGCATGGACCAAGCACAGATTAATTCATCTTAATTGATGCCTGTTCGCTGCTCACGCTGTGATTGAGATACTATTTCTTCTTCAGCTCCGACCCCTGTTCTTACTGGTTTGCTTCTTCCCCTCCCACCACTCCACCCCAACGTCTAGCTCCACAACACTGCCGTCACCAGGCTCCTTCGCCTTTATCCCCAACCAGTACAATATGTTGATCCCTCTCCCACTAGTCCCTTCTGGTCTAAAGGGCATTCATTTGTGAACAAACCAGTTCTCGATAAAAAGCAGCAGATGTTAACATAGAATGTAGGTCAAGATAATTGATAACATATTGTATTATAAATGAATTTATATAGCACAATGCTTTGAAGCGCTATAACGTAATTCAGTGGCAACTTGGGCAACTTTCCATGCCACTCCACTCCACCCCACTCAGTGCCACTCCACACCATTCAATGTTACTCCACTCAGTGCCACTCCATGTCACTCTACTCTACCCAATCAATCAATCAATCAGGGTTGGTAAAGCGCAGGTACTCACCCGCAAGGGTTTCAAGGCGCTGGGGTGGAGGGGGGGGCAGCTTAGTTGAGTGCTGGGGTCATCCGAAAAGCCAGGTCTTGAAGTCCTTCCTGAACTGGAGCAGTGTAGGGATTTGCCAGAGGTGGAGGGGGAGGTCATTCCAGGCCTTGGCTGTGAGGCAGGAGAAGGACTTTCCTCCCGTTTTGGTCTTGTAGATATGTGGGATGGTGGCCAGAGAGAGGTCAGCAGATTGGAGGTGTCTCTTGTGTGCATGGAAGGAGAGGCAGTTGTTTAGGTATGCTGGCCCGATGTTGTGGAGGGCCTTGTATACGTGGGTGAGGAGCTTGAAGGTTATTCTTCTTTCGATGGGGAGCCAGTGGAGATCTCCGAGGTGTTGGGTGATGTGATTGCGACGGGGATGTCTAGAATCAGTCTGGCTGCAGCGTTCTGGACAGTCTGAAGTTTGCGTAGTAGTTTTGTGTTCATTCCGGCGTAGAGAGTGTTGGCGTAGTCCAGTCTACTGCTGATGAGTGCGTGCGTGACCGTTTTTCTGGATTCGGATGGGATCCATCTGAACGTTTTTCAGAGTATGCAGAGGGTTTGAAGCAGGCCGAGGATACGTCATTGATCTGGCGGTTCATTGTGAGTGATGAGTCTAGTATTATGCTGAGGCTTCGTGCATAGTCCGTCGGAGTGGCGGGGTTTCTGAAGGCAGGGGGCCAGCAGGTGTCGTCCCATGCGGATGGGGTGGAGCCAAGGATGAGGACTTCTGTTTTCTCGGAGTTGAGTTCCAGACAGCTCTTCTTCATCCAGGTGGCGACGACTTTCATCTCTTCTTGGAAGTTGTGCTTGGTTATGTCGGGTTCTTTGGTGAGGGAAAGGATGAGCTGGGTGTCTTCAGCGTAAGAGACGATGTTGAGCCCGTGGTTTTTGACGATGGTTGCGAGGGGGGACATATAGGTGTTGAAGAGGGTGGGCTGATGGAGGATCCCTGGGGCACTCCACATCTGGTCTCCGTTGGTTCTGAGAGGTAGGGCGGGAGTCTAACTTCACTGGGTTCTGCCTGTGAGAAATGAGCATATCCAGTCAAGGGTCTTTCCGCGGATGCTGGCGTTGTTGAGTCTGGTGGCTAGTGTGCAGTGGGAGACTGTGTCGAAGGCAGCAGAGAGGTCCAGGAGGATGAGGGCTGCCATTTGGCCCTGGTCGAGGAGGGAGTGGATGTCATCGGTGGCGGCGAGTAGGGCGGTCTTGGTGCTGTGGTTGCTGCATGATCTGGATTGGAAGATGTCCAGGATGTTGTTGGCTTCGATGAAGTTTGCTAGCTAGGTATTGACGGCTTTTTAGATTACTTTGGCTGTGAAAGGAAGCAGGAAGATGGGCCTGAAGTTCTTGATGTCCGTCGGGTCTGCGGAGGGTTTCTTCGGGAAGGGGTTGACTTCGGCGTGTTTCCAGTCATCAGGGAATGTGGCGGTTTCGAGGTCTACTCAACTACATGTCATACCATTCCACTTAATGCCACTCCAGTCCACCCAATGTCTCTCAACTCCACTCAATGCCGCTCCACTTCACTCACTCAATGCCATGCCACTCCACTACACTCAATGCCACTTCACCAGTAGCGGACCGTGGTAGGAGTGCCGGCCGGGCGGTGACGTGGGGCGGGGGAGGGGCAGGGTGAGGGGTAGTAAACCACGGATTACGGCCGAATACAGGTAAGTAAACATTTAAATAAATAAAACGAATTTCGTAGTGAGCGCTGCATCGCCAAATGCGATGCAGTGCGCGCAACGAAATTCGTTTTATTAATTTAAATGTTTACTTACCTGTATTCGGCCATAATCCGTGGTTTACTACCCCCCACCCTGCCCCTCCCCCGCCCCACGTCAACGCCCGGCCGGCACTCCTACCACGGTCCGCTACTGCACTTCACTCCACTTCATTTTACTCAACGTCACTATACTCCACCTAATGCCTTTCCACTCCATTCAATGCCACTCCACTCCATGCCACTCCAAGTCACTTCACTCCGGGCCACTCCACTCAATGCCATTTCACTTCACTCAGTGCCACTCCAGTCAATGCCACACCACTCCACTCCACACCACACCACACCACACACTCTACATCATAGCACTCCACTCAGAGCCACTTCACTCCACGCCACACCGCTCCACAACACTCCACGCCTCTCCACGCCACTCCACTCCCAACAAAGCCAATAGACCTCACATAAGTGAAACCTATTGGCTTTGCCAATGCTTGTTGTAAATGCTTCCAACTTTGGCAGGTAAATGAAGCAATGCGCAGACAGGTCAGGTGACTTATGCAGGATCGAAGAATTATGGACACTTGTGGGTGCTTTTGTTTTGAACTTGGAAGTTGACACCACAACCTGAAATGTAGCCACTACCAGACCAGTTTCCCTCTGTACCCTCATGTTCCCTCGCCTCCTCTTCTTTTCTGTTTCTCTATCTTTCCTACTGCTACTGCCGCGCTACTTCTTACTCACCTCCTCTCTACTAGATGTAATTGGTTTTATATAGCGCTTACAAACCCTGACGAGGCGTTGAAGCGCTCTTCATTTGCCTCCCTCTTGCTTCACCACTGCATTCTTTACCCTTCTCCTCCTCTTCTCCCACTTCCCTCCTGCCCTCCTCCAACGCGTGCTTTGTTGCTGGTGCAGATGGCTTTCCCCCTTCCCCTCCTTTTTCACGACTCTGTCAAGGCAGCTGGAGCATGAGAAGCCAATCAGATGGCGCGGTGTGCGGTCACGTGGCCCCCGGCTGCCAGTTTAGAGCAGGTGCGGGCGCGAGACCAGCTCAGACCGAGGCGAGTGACCACAGGGAGCGGAGCGGGAAGCCGGGGGCGCCGGGGGGCAGGGAGCGAGCCAGGCTGTGTGGAGAAGAAGACGCAGCTGAGGCGCTCAGGGCAGAGATTTACCCACAGGAGAGGAGGGAGTCCACGTGGAGCTCCTGTAGACTCACTGGAGAGAAGAAAGGAAGGCAAGCCTGGAGAAAGGACACTCCGGTGGCAGGGGGCAGTGAAACAAACAAGGAAAGTGTGGCTCGGGCAGCTGAGCGGGAGGAGCGACCAGAGCAGGTGAGAAGTTATCAGTACTGAGTGCCGCAGGTGCAGTGGCACCGGAACGAGGGGTGTGAGGGGCTCATAGCCCAGCAGCTATGACTGTCATCTACGAACCATCCGGAGGCAGTGTCAAGTTCCAATTTTTGCATTAGGGCCCCTGCCACCTTTGCACGCTCCGCCTCCCCAACACTGTGTGTGCCCACTCACTTAAAATCACAGCTTCTCACAAGTGAACACTGCCCAAACACCCTGAAACACTCACTGCGATGTAGGAACTGCCCTTCAAACAATACAGGGGCCATTCACACAGGATTCATTGTCATTACTATATACACCCCCAAACAAGACGAAACCATCAACACAACATCCCTTCCCGCTCACAGGCAGCCAACCCTCAACAGAAACGCATGCGTCCCGCTAAGCACCTAGCAGTAAAGAGCCCCTCTGTTGTACACCTCTAAACAAAGAGACTCGGTCTACTCTTTCCCCCCAACAGTTGGAACAACCCTCCCTCTACCTCACCCACCATATAAACACAGCCTCCTCCTCTGCACCTTCACAACCCAAGAACCTCCTATACGTTCTCTTAAAGCAGGAAGAGGCGCACCTCATATCCAGAAGCGGGCTTCATCTGCCCTGGACCACAGACAGAGGGTCCCCAACCACAGACGGCACCAATAAAACTCCCTCCCTCCATCTCAGTCAGTCCTTGTGACTGGCGGTGGAGTGCACAGTGAAGCTTGGGGTGAAGCGCTCCTGCCCACTCCCTCATTCTACTCATAGGCGCTACAGTGGCCAAGCTGTGCATGAGGCGTCCCACACAACCACACACCCTCCCTCCATCTGTGCACCCGGCCTCTGCGGTTCACGAGGTGCACGGGTCAGCGTGCGACGCTCTGGTTCCTATGTGAAAAGCTGTGAGTAGGACGCGTATCCTCAGGCATGGGTCCACAGCTCACTGGGCCGGTCCATTTGCTGCGCTGGCGTCCTGTTTCTAGGTGGCATTCCGTTAGTGTGACAGGCATGCTCAGACATGGGTGCCATGCCTCACTGTGCCTAGGACTGAACCTGTACCCTTCTGATGAGGCCCAGTACAGCTGAAACCAGCCTATGGTAGCTTGTATTCCCCCTTTGAAGCTTGGACTGGATGGTTCCTACTGGAGGCTAATTTGTATATGTCTCGTCTGTAGTGGCAGTGAACAAAAAAAATGATGTACTAGATTGTGGCTCCAAGTAATTTCCATTGGCTGAGATGTATTCAAGCCCTCTGCATATCACTTGTTTTGCTTTTCTTAGTTCTTTATCCTAGTTCCAGCAGCACCTTGTCTTATATTATGTTATGCAGATTTGCAGAGCACACCTTCACCCAGGAGGGTATCAAGGTGCTGGTTCAAAACACGATGCGCCCTGCTGAGATGAATGCTTAAGAGCTGCAGGAACCATAACCATGCAAGCTGCATATAATAATAATGATAAAAGCAGGCAGGCAAGGTTTTCTTTCCTTAGGAGCCCACCACCTGCACTGCATAAGGCCCGGACTGCCGAATACGAGTCTTGGTTCCACCTCACTCCTCTTTCATTCACCACCTTATGCTTCTTGTTTTTTTTTTTTTGCTGTGTTTTCCCATCTTTCTCTTCCTTTCCCTTCTCTGTCTTTCTCTTGCTCTGTGTCAAAGTGTGATGATGAAAAGCAGCTCCTGGCCCCCACAATTCGTGCTGCAAGCATCTTCACAAATTAAGCACTGGGATGTGCCTTGGTCCCCATCTGCTTGTTGGGTAGTGAGTCCTCCCTACGAGGAGAATCTTGATATTTACTTTATCGAGATTTCACAAACTTTGGGTGTCCTCCAGGCAGTGTGATTAAATGACGAAATATCTGAAAACGTGTGTGTGTGTGTGCGCGTGGTTTGTCCCGTGAAGAAGAGTGCAAGGGAGTTGTGTGCGGCCGTGAAAGCATATGACATTATGGAGCATTAGGACACCAGAAAACGTTTGTAACAAATCGGGTGAATGGTCTAATACTGTTAACCTTCTGCAAAGCTTTGAGAGCATTGTATAAGAAACTGTGTGTAATTGCAACACAATCTAAAACTCAATAAACAGATTTTTTTAAATGAAAAAGTGGAGCATTAGGACACCAGTAGCAAATGTCACAGAGCTGGTGAGGCCTGTATTTGTTTACTTGTGGACCACTGGCATGTGGACATCAGGACCGAGGATGGCGGTGTTCAAGGGCCACCAGAGGTGATCTCAGGGACCACTTTGTTGAAGTCATTGAGCGGCTGCAGGGTCATCTTTGCTACTTGATGTGGTTTCTGTGCCTCGAAACCACTGGACCTGAGATCAGTGGATGCCCCTGCTCTTTACATGTGATATAAGGCAGGAACCTGCGCTAGCATCAGAAGTTGTGCATCAATGCGCGGCGGCACAGACGGGGCTGATGATTGACTGCCCACGGGATGCTACTTGAGTCTTGTCTTCGTGCCGAGGGGTCTCTGCATCCATGGTGCCTTCCGGGGAGACTCGCTCCTCCAGGGTCAGTGCCCATCAGTGGTGCCACCTGTCGGTCACAGGAGGGCAGGGATGGTTCCTGCAAGCCACTCAGATTGTTGGATTTGCTGTGCCTGGTCTGTGACCTAGATGTAACCTTGGTGTGCAGGCCTCTGTGTTTCCTGACATATTCAGCTCGTGTGGTTGTGGTGATGGTGGGGGGGGGGAAAAGGGGGGGCGGGGGGGGGGAATTGTATTTTGTCACCCTGTGGGACAATTTAGGGCTGCGATCACAAAAGAGTGAACAGAGCACAACTGGGTGTGTCTCAGTTTGTCGGCTGAGTTGCCTTCAAAAACACCAAAGCAAGTGTCTCCCAGTTGTGACTCCCGCTGCCCCACCCGCTGCCCCCACCCCGCGCACCCATAACTACCCTTAAATGTAATGACCCTGCCCCGTCTCATCTTCCTAACGTCCTGGCATGCAGTACAGACACCCCTCCTGTGGCCCAGGGACTGACTCCCACCTTTCACCTCCCCTGCAAGGACATTCCCTCAGCACCCTCACTACCCACGGGAGGGGAGGGGATGGGGGGGGAGTCACTCAAATGCCACCTCCTCCGGTAACTGCACTGGACTCTCGCCCTCACCCAGAAGGAAGGTCTGTGGCATTTTATGGAACCCATTATAGTCCACTGTACCTCGATGCCCCGCCCCCCTCTGGGCAGCTGCTGCCCTGAGGTGCACTGTCCGTTCTGCCTCTCCGTTCTTTAACCAGCAGGCTGCAGGCTCGGTACTACTCTCAGAGCAATATATGCTGACATCACCCCTGCATGTCCTAATCAGTGCTTAATTTGAGCCGGTGGGGGGCACCGGCACTCATTCTTGGAGGCAGGCCCTTATTTTAAATCTTCGAACATTTTCCGAGGGCAAGAGAGAGAAACACACACACACAGCGGAAGGAAGAGGAAAAAGAAAGACATAAAACTCGTCGCAAAGCGAGAAAGCAGGAACCTGCAAGCTGAGATACGGGGCAGGGGGTGCCTGGTAGTGGAATATAGAGGCCTGGGATGGATTCAAGGCTGCGCAGCCTTGGTATTTTCTGCGCTGAAATTCAATCACAGACCGCGAGCTTCTGAGCAGCGTTTTGGGGACCAAAGCAATACAAAAGGGGATGATGGACGGAACGTTTGAGCCAATCAAACACTCACCCCCAGTCAACTGATCTGGGTTTAATCCATCATCATTCTTTAGCTCACTCCACCACCTCAGTTCAGACATGGCCATATGCAAATCAGTCTGACCCTGTGCCTCATGGGAACAGTCCAGCCCGAACTGCCAAGCCATGTCTTCCCTGGACCGGAAACAAGCATCCTAGGACCGGTTTCTGGCATTTCAGCCGTCATCAGCCAGGCTTGCTTGAATCCAGTGGCAAAGTGAGCAAGGGACCCACGTCTGGGCATACCCCCGCCAACTTAGGGCGACCAAAGCAATACAAAAAGGGGATGACCGTTTTGGGGACCGGCGCATTCTTTCACAAATAAAGCGCTGCTAAGCTACCTTCCTCCTTTAGTTGCGGGGTCCTCAAGTGTAGGGATGCTTTTAACATTTCTGCCAGGGTGATGTTTTGGTATGTGTAACTCCCGGCACCGTAGCGCCTAGACGTCTGAAGTGCCACACTCTTTCAAGGCGCTAGTGTTCGCAAAATGTGCCTTTTTGGTAGTATATGGGGAGCCTTGAGCATAACTTCTTCGGAGATGGTACCCCAGAGGCTGCAAGTTAACTTTCCGTCTGCACCCTTCCATCGAGGGCCCTGTGCTCTCATTGCCATGGCAGGGCAGGGCGGCCCTCTGGCCATCACTGCCCGGTGCCAGGCAGGCTGCTGCTCCAAGACTCTCTGTGCAGGCTGAGAGAGTCCTACTATCCCATAGTCACTGGGGTCAGACCCCAGGGCGGCTCGTGGAGTGACCCCTGTGCCCTCCAGGCGGGGGAGGCAGATGGGATGTGTGTGAAAGAATGTTCATCTGGTGGGGGAGGGACGGGCACACTGTGTCCCTCATATAAATAGGGCTGACAGCTGCCCTGTATGCATCGCGCTTTCATGTGTAAACAATGAGCTGGATGGCACGTGAGGGGTTTACTTTGCATAAAGGGTCGTGCAGGCTCTCTGATTGTGGTTTTGTACAGCGCGTGATTATCAGCATCACCCATAGCAGCTGGCATCACAAAACTGCAGAAATTATAGCAAGACGGCTTAAAATTTCACACGTTCTCGTGTTGATTAATAGCGCTGCAAATGTTGTCTTCGGGGTGTTTTCAGTGCTGAGGATGTCACGTGGGCGCCCCCCCTAACCCGCCTTCCCCATCCGCCCCATCCGCCCCAACCGCGTACAGATGCACGAGCTCCTCTCTGTATACTGTCGTGTCTTCAAGCGCTTTGAAGCCTCGTTCAACCACACGGAGTGGTATACCTCAATTTGAACTAAGAAATAATACACGTGTGGATTTCTGATGTTCTGGTGCCCGTGGCCCTGCCACTTCACTAGTGAGTTAATTATCACGGGTACCACCGGCCCGGGCCGTCACAGAATCTTCACACCTGTATTGGGGGTGAAAACACCGTTCGCTTAGGGATGTTTCACACTATAATGGCTATAAAGCGGAGAGCCCGATTGTTTGTCCTAGATGTATATTTTATTTTGGAAACAAAAATTCTACTCTTGCCACCCCACCCGAGCAACTTCAAATGTAGCATATTGCACGCCCTGCAATTAAATATTTACGGCTTCAATTCTCTGTACACTATAATGTGTTTTAGTTCACGTTGGTATTTGCAGACACTTGGAAACAGAAGGGGGAGGGGCGCTTCTTGTGTTCGAATAGCCCAGGTCTGTTTTGCACCACAGGCTGAAAGGACGAGTTGGTCTTACCTCGTGGCCTGTTGGTTACGCACAGGTGATGCGCCATCTCTTCAAGAGTTTTTCTTTTAGAATCTTTGCATAAGTGTGGGTTCCGGAGTAGCATGCTACTCGCCGAAAAGCGCTTTGACGCCTGTCTGGGGTAGTAAGCGCTATATAAATACAATTACAATACAATAAGTTCACATAAGCGATGCTGAAATGTGGCGCAGTGCGCGTCCCTAGAGGAAATTGTCTCACGAGGTAAATCCTGCGCGCATCTTCCGATGTAAACGTCCGAGTTTAATTACTGTAACTAGAACTCGCTGCAACCCATATATCCTGCTACTGTTGTAAAGCGCTCAGAGCCTCTGATACATTCGAGCCATGTCCGCGCTACATAAAATTGAAAATAAATGGAAAACCAAATCTCTGTGTTCTACACTGTAGCACCATGGTGTTAGCAAACCGGATAAGGAAGCTTTTGAAATGTACAGCGGAAAACAATAGTGTCCCTGGGACAAGGTATCTTTTCGGGCTTTGGTGGAATGTCTTCTCTGGCCGGATTCATACAGGGGAAAAAGTAGGTTAGAAATGTTCTTTCACACCATGCGCATCTATTGCCTTGTAAGGTTGGAGCCCCGAAAACTAGCTCAGAGGCGCCACGGGATCTGAAACTGCAATGACCTGCTACCTTAAAGACACCTCTCATGCCTTTCTCTAAACATACCCGGGGCACCCACTCCACCCCCACCCCTCCACCCTCGCAATATGTGCGGGGGAGGGGGCGGGGGAGCCTGTCGTGTGGCTGTAAAGAGAGTTAACGCCACTTGTCACTGTCCTCTGGGGCAGAATGGGCGCTTTGTCTGCGCCCTGGCAGAGGGTTCGTCGTCTGGCGCGCGTCCCCGCCACCCCCAGAGACCCCGGATTGGCATGCTAATGCAGGCCTGCTGCTGGCAGATGTCCCGGGCCGCCTATTCACTGGGAGCTGAGCCCGAAGACAAGGGGTCCGGGGAACAAAGACCCTCAGAAAGGATATACTGCTTGCTGGATTGGATTTGCACGTAAGAAGCCCTTTTAGGCCGAATGTTCCCTCAAGTTGCACTTCAGCTGTTAAATTTGCCTGGTCCATGCTGAAGTAACTCATCAGGTTTAGAGTTTTTATTGTCCGTCCTGGGGCTTGTGTTCTTGAATTTATAATAGGGTTTTACTTCACCATCTTGGCTCCTCTCCCAGTCCTAATGTTTGAGGCTTTGCTCTTCTCGTCAGTGCCGCTCACGTCCAGTATGCCACGGAGTAGTCCTTCTTTACTTTCTTTAACTGCTCTTAAGGCCCCTCTCTGTCCCCAGGCACTTCCTATAACTGTGGAAAGTTTTGTCTTCCTCTTCAACCTTCTCCTTTTCAGTCGCCATCTTTGTCACTGGCACAGTGGAGGACGCAACAAGGAGACTGAAAGGCTCGCCCTCCAGGACTGAGGGCAAGACCTCCAGGACTGAGGGCAAGACCTCCAGGGGGCTGAGGGTGTTCAGATGAGCTAGCCATTGATACTCAGGCCTGTAGGAAAACTACAACTCTCCTTTATGCTAAGGTACTGGAGACATTTCCAATACTGGTGCCAAAAGAAGGGGGGTCGATACAAGGTTTTGTGACTAATTCCTTATTTTCGATATTTTGAGGGGTGGTTTTGTGTTAGGCCTACCTCCTTCGACGCTGTCAGCTCCGTGGGCAGCGGTTAGAGGTTTTTGAGAGCCGCATCTGCAAATATTTCTAAGATTGTACTTGTAGTTTTCAAACTTCTGAAGAGTTTTAAGTTAAAACACCAGAGGGCCATTCTCTTACAGCTGTGTGAGATTTATCTGTATGTCTTAAGGGTTTGATGGGAAAAACGTTTGAACCATTGGAGTCTACAGACGTAGGTTGGGTCTCGGCGAAGGTGGCTTTTTATTATTAATCAAATGCAAAGAGAGGGACCCCTTATAGCCCAAAGGAATGGGGTTCCGTAATCAGCTCAAAAACGTAAGGAAAACTTACGTTTTTGAGCTTTTTATTATCAATAACGTCAGGCAGGAGATTGGGGTGCTAGGTGCAATTCCAGATTAGAACGGTGTTGAGGCCTGATCCTACGTTCAGACCTAATATCCAGAAGCCGTTTCACTGTTCGGAGGAGTTTATACTACCAGTGTTAGACAATGGGGCAACATCAGGGGTTCCTGCACCATTGGACATCAATAGCTTTAGTGATTTATTTGTCTAAAGCAAAATAGTTTAATTCCTCGAACGCTTTATTTGTCATTCATGGGGCGGCAAATAAAGGAAAGAAAGTTGCACCTGTAACTTTGAGTAAGTGGGGAAAACAAGCTTTAACTCAAGCCTGTGTTTCAGCTGGGTGTGTGTCTCCGAAGGCTTGCAAGGATGCTCTACCAGAGCAGTTAACATCCTGAGCAGAGTCAGCTGCTGTCCTTCTACAGGCTCAGCAGCCACTTGGATCCCTCCTAACACTTTTGTGGCACATTATAGATTGGAAGGTAATATAGTTGAACTCTTGAATTTCTAGAGGGCTGTTGAAAGCTGCAATGAAGCAATTGTGGAACATTTCTGTGGTTTGCTGGAGTGGGTATACTTTTTGACAAACAAAGTCTTATGTGAAGGTTATGAGTGCAAGACAGGTTTTTTTATATCCTCAAACATTAGGACTTGGACGAGGAGCGACGATAAGGAGGTAATGGACCTAATACTTATGGTCATCTTCATTACTCCGAATCAGACAGGAAGGTGGCCTTAAGAGTAGGTTTAGAAAGTCAAGAAGGACTACATTACAGGACATTCGAAGTGTGAGGGCACTGATGGAAAGAGCAGAGCCTCAAACATTAGGGCTGTGGCAAGGATCTTCTTATTTAGACTAATGAAGATTACAGGTAAGTAGTAGATTCAATACTACTGCATATCCCAGAATACAAAGCAAACACTCGGATTGCATGATCTGCTCGTGCATGGATCTGGGAATCGCGCAAGTGCGGAAAGCTGTTTTTATTGGACACCTTGGGAACAGAGTCGAACATTTACCCTGGAAATCATCAGGTGTCCGAAATGGCATTTCTTTCCAGTTTGCGTTTTAATAATCTTTCATCTGATATTGCTTGGTGTATTTTCTTTTCATGTGTTGAGCAGTTGTCAATAGTGCTCCGCAGGTCAGTGCACCTGTTGAAGAGATCTGCTGGTAAGCAGGTCAGTAATTTAACATCTAAGAAAATACATTTTATTTGTAGCGCTAGGAAGCTATTGGGCGCTGGGTTTACGTCCTGTGTGTGGGCAACAGTACAATGCAATACTACAAGATTCATAGGTTTCTCTGCGTTGTTCCTACTCCTTCTCCTAATCGATTTCCTGGCATCACCTGCCACCTTTGGTAGCTCTGACCTTTCCAATGCTCTCTCCCAAGAGTTGTCTCAGCTGGAAGTATATTGGCAAGAACTCCAGCCTCTAATAAGTATTCAGAGCCCAAACAGATCTCTGCCTTTGTAGCATGAGCATTAATACTGATGGGGTGAACCAGTGTCCTGCAGAACCTGCGAAATTGCTAGAATATAACAACAATTGGTTCTGCAGGGAGATGCACAATTTACAGAAATTATGCATCTCCCTACAGAACCAATTGTTGTTAAATATTTGTAGCATGAGGGCAGATAGAGTGATGCAGGGATGTACAGGCTGTCGGCCTCTACCCGTACCGCCTTCCTCGCCTGCACCGCTGCTTTTGAGGTTGGGTTTCTGCCTCTGGACTACATGGGTGCCTAGATTGATGTACAGCATGTGGGTCTTTTCCCACCCCTCCTTCCCAATCTGTACCCCTGCTCTTGAGAGAGGGTGTCAGCCTTTGAACAAGGAGGCGGATAGGGGTTTGTAAAACCTGTGGGTTTCTTCTCACCCCTCCTTTCCAACCTCTGACACTTTTCTCGAGGATGGGTGTCTGCTTTAGTAGCATGGAAGCAAATAGATGTGATCCGTACATCCAAGATGTTATGTTTGGGAAGTAACAACAGTGACGAGGGGAGATGATATTGTGGTGTTTTATTTGAAGATCTAAGAAACCTCAGTAGAAGAAACAGATGACCTTATGTTTGGGAAAGCTGGATATTGCAGGGAAGGTTGTCTGGAGAGGAAAAACAAAGACTGAGAAGGAAGAACCCAAAAGTAGCATAGGAAGGAGATGAAATACTTTTATATTGGTGTACTAGGGACAGTGAGAAAGAAAGGGCTTCTGGCGCAGACCCAAACGCTGCCTTAATCACTCAACGCGTGACTGGGGACAAAAGGTTGTATGAATGTGGAGAGGTGCACAATGGAAGAAGAGAGTGCTTCTCTGGAATAAGAATAGTCTCAAATCAGTAGGTAATTGTGTCAGAGGAACTTCTGTCTAACTCAGTAAGGAACTTCACAGTGGGCACTGCACCCAATAGGAGAAGGTTTGAAGAAGGGTACGACAGATGCTGTATCAGTCATCAATCTCAGGAGCAGGGACAAGGCTGAAGGGGGGCAGAAAAATGTGTGCAAAATCTTTTTGGAAACATTATGCAAAAGCCTGACCATAGAGTTTCAGAATCTCTTGCAGCTTTGACCACTTGGTATCCATACCAGAACCCTCAGATTTGATTAGGTGGTCTAGAGACAGCTTTAGCTTTCTACCCAGCCACAGCAATAATAATAATTATAATGAATACATATATATATATATATGTATATATATATGAGAGAGAGAGAGAGAGAGAGAGTGAGAGAGTGAGAGAGAGAGAGAGAGAGAGAGAGAGACTTAGACTGACTCTGATTGATTTACTGGAAAAAACAAAGTTTAAAGGGATGTCATAGGTGAAAATGTCAGTTAAAACATACAGTTTTAAACATACAAAACCACTGAAATTCACCAGTTATAGTTATCTTGAGTAACTGTAACACGCTCCCCGCCATGCTTTTTTGTATGTATTTACAAACATATACATTACAATTATAAACACATGCATGGCACTTTTATATGGCATCATTATTACTTTTGATTACTTTTGCACCGTTAATGCCTTGTACATATGTTTACCAAAAATAATTAAACAATATTAAAGGCTTTCTAATCCAAGCCTATTGGTTTTGTCAGGGATTGCTTTTTATTTCTATTTTGATGTACACTTTGAGAAGGACAAACATACATAGGTGAATCTTGGTGGATATGCAATAAGAGACACCCCTGTTGTTAAGAAGATGGAAGTAGAGGTGAAATTGGGAGACAAGTTCGTTGCTGTCATAGTGGACACCAAGAGTGCAGTTGGAGGGGTGGGGTTGGTGTCAGTTATGTTATGTTATGTTATGTTATATAAGTTTGTAAAGCGCACTGTTACCCGAGGGTGTCCTGGCGCTGAGCACTGTATGCCTAGGTCAGTGTATGCCTGGAGACCTCCAGTAAGGTAACAGAGGTGGAGACTCAGTCATGTGGCTAGTTTGGTTTTAGCTGGGCTTATCTTCAGGTAAGACATTTCTATCAGTGACATTTGTGTGAGGTCAGAGCTGGTTCTTGGATTCCTCAGTGTTGGCTTAAAGGTTGGGAAGATGGATAGCATCTGTGTATTGTCAGAGAAGAGATGGTATGAAAACCCAAAACAGATCATGTTGGCGAAGGAGGCGGTGGAGAGGGAGAATAAGGGAGGGGGCTAAATACCGAGTCCTGAGATGCCCACAATGGGAGAGGAAGGGAGGCGAATAGATTGAACACGAGGTGCCCACTTATAACACTTTTTATCTAAAAAAGAGGGCGCACAGGAGATTCTGCTGCTTGATATTCCCAGGTTGAATTTAGGCCTGAGAGTGATGCTCCTGCCAAGACATTGTGGTGATGGGCTCAGGTGATAAAGGTAGATAGATGCAAGTGCGGGAAGTCTCTGGAGTGAAGCTTGGGGATGCCTAGGTTGCCAAATAGAAGCCACATTGCAGTGAAGGGTGCAGGTGACAAAGTGTCTCAGACTGAGGACACATTATGGTGATGGGTACAGGCAATAAATGTAGACATATGGATAAGGGATGCACACATGAATGTGTGCACACTGTGTACTGCATTGTCTGAGAGGCTTCTATCCTTCACTGTGTGCTGCAGTGTCTGGGAGTTTCTAGCCTTAACTGTGTGCAGTAGTGTCTGGGGGTTATCCAGCCTTAACTGTGTCCGGTAGTGTCTGGGGGTTATCCAGCCTTAACTGTGTGCTGCAGTGTCGATGAGACTACAACCCCTCACAGTGTGCTGCAGTGTCTGGGAGACTGCAGTGTCTGTGCCCTCTGCTAGTATATACTTTATACTGCAATATCATGGAGGCTGCAGCTTCACTGCATGCTGCAATGCCTGGGAGGCTTCTAACCTTAACTGTGTGCAGCAGTGTCTGGGGGATTCTAGCCTTAACTGTGCTGCAGTGTCGAGGAGGCTGCAACCCCTCACGGTGTGCTGCAATGTCTGGGAGGCTGCAGCTTCACTGTATGCTGCAATGCCTGGGGGTTCTAACCTTCACTGTGTGCTGCAATGCCTGGGGGTTCTAGCCTTCACTGTGTGCTGCAATGCCTGGGAGGCTTCTAGCCATCACGGTGTGCTGCAATGCCTGGGAGGCTTCTAGCCTTCACTGTGTGCTGCAATGCCTGGGGGTTCTAGCCTTCACTGTGTGCTGCAATGCCTGGGGGTTCTAGCCTTCACTGTGTGCTGCAATGCCTGGGAGGCTTCTAGCCTTCACTGTGTGCTGCAATGCCTGGGAGGCTTCTAACCTTAACTGTGTGCAGCAGTGTCTGGGGGATTCTAGCCTTAACTGTGCTGCAGTGTCGAGGAGGCTGCAACCCCTCACGGTGTGCTGCAATGTCTGGGAGGCTGCAGCTTCACTGTGTGCTGCAATGCCTGGGGGTTCTAGCCTTCACTGTGTGCTGCAATGCCTGGGGGTTCTAGCCTTCACTGTGTGCTGCAATGCCTGGGGGTTCTAGCCTTCACGGTGTGCTGCAATGCCTGGGATCCTTCTAGCCTTCACTGTGTGCTGCAATGCCTGGGGGTTCTAGCCTTCACTGTGTGCTGCAATGCCTGGGAGGCTTCTAGCCTTCACTGTGTGCTGCAATGCCTGGGAGGCTTCTAGCCTTCTCTTTATGTTGCATTGTCTAAGAGGCTGCCAGCTTCCACTGTGTGCCACAGTGTCTGGGGTCTGCTTCCTCTCAGATCCTCCTACAATATCTAGGATGCTCCTAACTTTCACTGCGTGCTGCATTATCTGAGAGACTGCTAGCAATTACAGCATGATGCAGTGTCTGGGAGTCTGCTACCCTTCACTGTGTGCTACAGTGTCTGTAGAGGCTTCTAGTGTTTCTGTTTGCCACAGTGTCTGTAGAGGCTTCCAATGTTTTCTGTGTGTTGCAGTGTCTTTGGAGGCTTCTAGTGGTTAATGTGCTGCAATGTATGGAAGCTGCTAAGTCTCACAGTGTGCTCCAATGTCTGGGAGTCTGCTGCTATCTCTCACAATGTGCTGCAATGTCTGGGAGTCTGCTGCTACCCCTCACAGTGTGCTGCAATGTCTGGAAGTCTGCTGCTACCTCTCACAGTGTGCTGCAATAACTGTGAATCTGCTGATTCCTCTCATAGTATGCTCCAATGTCTGGCAGCCCGCTGCTACCTCTCACACTGTGCTGCAATGTCTGGGAGTCTGCTGCTATCTCTCATAATGTGCTGCAATGTCTGGGAGTCTGCTGCTATCTCTCTCTATGTGCTGCAATGTATGGGAGTCTGCTGCTATCTCTCTCTATGTGCTGCAATGTCTGGGAGTCTGCTGCTATCTCTCTATGTGCTGCAATGTCTGGGACTCTGCTGCTATCTCTCACAATGTGCTGCAATGTCTGGGAGTCTGCTGCTACCCCTCACAGTGTGCTGCAATGTCTGGAAGTCTGCTGCTACCTCTCACAGTGTGCTGCAATAACTGTGCGCCTACTGATTCCTCTCATAGTATGCTCCAATGTCTGGCAGCCCGCTGCTACCTCTCACACTGTGCTGCAATGTCTGGGAGTCTGCTGCTATCTCTCATAATGTGCTGCAATGTCTGGGAGTCTGCTGCTATCTCTCTCTATGTGCTGCAATGTATGGGAGTCTGCTGCTATCTCTCTCTATGTGCTGCAATGTCTGGGAGTCTGCTGCTATCTCGCTCTATGTGCTGCAATGTCTGGGAGTCTACTGCTATCTCTCAGAATGTGCCACAATGTCTGGCAGTCCGCTGCTACCGCTCACGCTGTGCTGCAATGTCTGGGAGTACTGCTACCTCTCACGATGTGCTGCAATGTCTGGGAGTACTGCTACCTCTCACACTGTGCTCCGATGTCTGGGAGTCTGCTGCTACCTCTCATAGTGTGCTGCAGTGTCTGGGAGTCCGCTGCTATCTCTCACAGTGTGCTACAATGTCTGGGAGTCTGCTACTATCTCTCACGGTGTGCTGCAATGTCTGGGTGTCTGTTGCTATCTCTCAAAGGGTGCTGCAATGTCTGGGAGCCTGCTGCTATCTCTCATAGACTGCTGCAATGTCTGGGAGTCTTCTGATGCCTCTCAGTGTGCTCCAATGTCTGGGAGTGTGCCACTACCTCTCATAGTGTGTTACAATGTCTGGGAGTCTTCTGATATCTCTCACAATGTGCTGCAATGCCTGGGAGTCTGCTGCTATCTCTCACAATGTGCCACAATGTCTGGCAGTCCGCTGCTACCTCTCACGCTGTGCTGCAATGTTTGGGAGTACTGCTACCTCCCAAGATGTGCTGCAATGTCTGGGAGTCTGCTGCTATCTCTCACAATGTGCCACAATGTCTGGCAGTCCGCTGCTACCTCTCACGCTGTGCTGCAATGTTTGGGAGTACTGCTACCTCTCACGATGTGCTGCAATGTCTGGGAGTCTGCTGCTATCTCTCACAATGTGCCACAATGTCTGGCAGTCCGCTGCTACCTCTCACGCTGTGCTGCAATGTCTGGGAGTCTGCTGCTATCTCTCACTATGCGCTCCAATTTCTGAGAGTCTGCTGCTACCTCTCACACTGTGCTACAATGTCTGGGAGTCTGCTGCTACCTCTCACAGTGTGCTACAATGTCTGGGAGTCTGCTGTTGCCTCTCACAGTGTGCTGCAATGTCTGGGAGTCTGCTGTTGCCTCTCACAGTGTGCTGCAATGTCTGGAAGCCTCCTGCTACCTCTCACAGTGTGCTACAATGTCTGTGAGTCTGTTGATCCCTCTCACACTGTGCTCCAATGTCTGGGAGTCTGTTGCTACCTCTCACAGTGTGCTGCAATGCCTGGGAATCTTCTGCTACCTCTCACACTGTGCTGCAATGTCTGGGAGTCTGCTGTTGCCTCTCACAGTGTGCTGCAATGTCTGGGAGACTGTTGTTGCCTCTCACAGTGTGCTGCAATGTCTGGGAGTCTGCTGTTGCCTCACAGCATGCTGACATGCCTGGGAGTCTGCTGTTGCCTCTCACAGTGTGCTGCAATGTCTGGGAGTCTGCTGTTGCCTCTCACACTGTGCTGCAATGTCTGGGAGACTGTTGTTGCCTCTCACAGTGTGCTGCAATGTCTGGGAGTCTGCTGTTGCCTCACAGCATGCTAACATGCCTGTGAGCCTGCTGCTACCTCTCACAGTGTGCTACACTGTCTGGGAGTCTGCTGTTGCTTCTCACAGTGTGCTGCAATGTCTGGGAGACCGTTGTTGCCTCTCACAGTGTGCTGCAATGTCTGGGAGTCTGTTGATCCCTCTCACAGTGTGCTGCAATGTCTGGTAGTCTACTGTTGCCTCTCACAGTGTGCTGCAATGTCTGGGAGTCTGTTGATCCCTCTCACAGTGTGCTGCAATGTCTGGTAGTCTGCTGTTGCCTCTCACAGTGTGCTGCAATGTCTGGGAGTCTGCTGCTACCTCTCACAGTGTGCTGCAATGTCTGGGAGTCTGCTGCTACCTCTCACAGTGTGCTAAAATGTCTGGGAGTCTGCTGCTACCTCTCACAGTGTGCTGCAATGTCTGGGAGTCTGCTGCTACCTCTCACAGTGTGCTAAAATGTCTGGGAGTCTGCTGCTACCTCTCACAGTGTGCTAAAATGTCTGGGAGTCTGCTGATTCATCTCACTGTCTGCTACAATGTTTGTGGGGCTACTGGTCCCCAGTTTGTGCTGCAAAAGGCGGCAGAATTAAGAGCCCCCTTTAAATGCTGGGACGTCTGAGAGGCTGAGGGTGTGCCGCAAGGACCGGGCGGATGTTGTTGGTGCACGTGGCCGGAATGTGTGCTTTGCTGCCGGGTGTAGTCGGTGTGAAGTCAACGTGGTGGCTACTAGTGTGTGCTGAATGAGGCAGAACATGTCTTTATATTTCGTGCCTCAAGGCCACTTGAATTTCCTGCATGCACTGTCCCCTCTGTCTTTTGGCAAGGTGACGCAAAGACAGGGAGACCCTTACTTTCCTACCACTCACCCCACCCCCTCCAAAGCGACAAGCTGGCAGAGTGGGAGAGGATACTGCGTGCCCTGTCACTCTCTGCTCTGTGACTGGCCAGAGACTAAGGCAGCTCTCGTGGGGCACGACGGGAGCTGAGTGGGTATATTAACGCCAATGCAAGCACCCCTGCCGCTAGTGTGTGACCCCCTCCCGCCCTCTTGCGACACCCTACTACTGCCACTGTCTATTCCCCAGTATAAAGTAGGAGAGGATGTGGCGATACAGCCAGAGCTGCCCACTTTCGAACTGGGGAACCAGGCTCGAGTCCCTGCATTGGCTCGACATCCTGCGATTCTGGGCAGATCACTTAATCTCCCTGTGCCTAAAAACATGAATGTGGAGGGACGTAGCTTGTCAATAAGATTAGGGTGTGAGCTTCAGACTTCCCACGAATCACGCTGGGATAGCTTTTTAAAACACATTGTATGAGAAGTAGGACAAGAGGTGGTTTAAGGGACAGTGGAGAGAAAGAGGAGGGTGAATTGTTAGGGGCACTTAATACAACATTTTTCAAACTAATCAGCATTTTAATGCCTTCAAAACAGAACTTGTTTGTGTGTGTGTGTTTTATGTCAGGTGAGCATGTAAATATCCCAGGTGAAATTCGACAGACCCATCGCCATAGTCGACTGAAAGCACTAATTTCCAACTATTCACTACAGAATAGTTTTTAAAGTGACGTAACCCTCCCCCTCCCCCAAACTATGCCGCTGTGAATGTGTCCTTGTGAAATATAACCGGTGTTCATGTAAAGTGCTCCAGTACCTTCGGGTCGAGTTGGCGCTAAATTAAACTGCAAAAAAAAGTACTTCGTGCGATTAAAAAAAAAAGTGCTTTGAGAGGTGAACTGTTGGTACATTGCCCGGGGGGTGGGGGATTGGAGGAATACTTCGCAGAATACAAAGATGCTCGCCGCAGAATAATGTCTCCCCGCTTCCAACCAAAAATAAAAGCTTGAAGTCATGATTTACTGCGTTTGCCCTTATTCTGTTTTATTGTAAAATGAACAAGGAGCATTAGTCGCTTCAAACAGCCCTCATGATTATTAGTCGCGTGTCTTCCGAGCAGCGGCAAGGTGGCGTGATTAAAGAAAATCATAATGACAAAAATGCATTTTGTGGAAATGATGTACCATTAAATAAGCGTCCACTACTGTGAAAAAAAGACATTGTATCAGTGTAAGTGCCCAGTGAGGGCTCTCATTGGAAGCAGCCCTGCAGATGAGGAGCGCCTCGTGAAAATGCTGGCGCTGTGGTCGTCAGAGATCCGAAGTTGTCGTTCGTTTCTACTTTAGACTAATTAAAAGAAGGAACAGATGGAGGAAATGGAGAATGGTTTGTCTTTTTAGCTTCATTGCTAAATGCTGGCAGTGCTTCCAAAAGGGCAATGTCTGTGTCTGCCTGACGCTCCGACTGCACTTTATTCCTCCCTTTCGTACAACATTAACTCCAGGTCTGCTCGTTTATTACACCCTGCCTAAGTAAACTATAAAAGGCAAACACTACAGACGCCGACAAACACATACACACACACAAAACATACTCAGACACAGCACACATAGACATATAAAAACAGACGCATGCGCTCACACAGACACCACACACGGGCACGCACACCTGCACTTAGGCAGAGACACACACATACACTCACACGCTCAACACACATACAGCACATACAGACACACCCACACGTGTGCACACACCACACAGGGTCGCGCACAATTAGGGACAGACACACATACACAATATACATAGGCACACACACACACTCTTTTTACATTGCCAGACACAGATATAATCCAATTCTCCCTAAAGCTTTGGAACAAGTTTGGGTCTGGATTAGTCAAGGGCAACACACCTCTTGCTCCCTCGATGACGTCACAAAGTTGACCTCATGACTCATTTTAGTCTCTCAGCATATTTATATTGGCTTGTAAAGAACTGGGGCAAGGAGCCGTAGTAACGTAAGTCAGCATCTCTCTTGTTTTCTGTTCCTTACATGACCTCTAAGCCCGGAGTAGGAAGCCAGGGGTACCAAAGAGACGGTAGGGTTAGCCCTAACTGACGCTCATACTGGTAGCCCAACTTTACAGAAATTCCATGCATCACCAAGTTCACCACCAGTAAGGAGGTTCCGTTGCCCAAACTAGTACCAGATGTGGTCCCAGTGCCATAGGAGGTGGCAGTATGTCAGGTGGGTTCACCTAAGGTGCCCCAAGACCTTGCCCCGACCCTTGCTATCGGACGCAGAAAGAAATGTGATAAAAAAGCTCTAAATTATGGGGCAGTGCGTGGGATTTCAGGAAGTCACGCACAGGCCACGAATGCACCCTTCTGAAGAGGGTTGTTTTATTTTCGTCTTCCCTGGGAACAGAATGTGTGAAGAGCCCATTTGAAATCAGGAGCTGAACTCCTTCCTCCTTCGTCATCCACTTCCTGTCGAGTAACAATTGTCAGCATCGGGCCAGGAAATGTTTTTATCACAAAGTGCTTGAAGTTAATGGGAACAAAGGCCTGCTTTCTGAGTGTCCCACCGCAGGCACCGCTGCCTACTGCCTGAGAGATGTTTACCTTCCTAAGGAAAGCACCATTGTTGTGATTCTTGTGAAGATCACATACCCTGATTGCTGGAGGTGCCTCTCTCGTAGGCAGTATTGTTTTAAAGTGTTTCGATGCTCTGAAAGGGGTCCTTTTTTCACCCATATACCTTGGCCCCTGGTCAAGGTCTACATCTGTGAAGCCCCGGGTATAGGGCTTTATAGGTGGATCTGCAGGTTATGCGGAGAAAGAAACTAGGGTCAACAGGTTTCCACAGATGAAGAACCCGCCAAGTCCGACCTGGTTCCTGGATTTTATTTGCTGCTACCCTAACAGGGCGCAGTCAGACATGTCACTAGCAGAATTTATGTGCTGCTACCCTACCAGGGCGTCAATGTCAGACATATGGTTTCCAGTTTATGTGCTGCTACCCTACCAGGGAGTCAATGTCAGACATATGGTTACCAGTTTATGTGCTGCTACCCTACCAGGGCGTCAATGTCAGACATATGGTTACCAGTTTATGTTCTGCTACCCTACCAGGCCGTCTATGTCAGACATATGGTTACCAGTTTATGTGCTGCTACCCTAGCAGGGCGTCAATGTCAGACATATGGTTACCAGTTTTTCTGCTGCGACCCTACCTGGACGTCGTCAGACATGTCGCGAGCAGAGTTTATCTGGTGCTGCCAAACCTGAGGGCAATGTCAGACACGTGATCCCTAGTTTATCTGCTGCCCCACCTGAGGGAAATGTCAGACATGTGGTCCCACAGTTTATCTGCTGCTGCCCCACCTGAGGGCAATGTCAGACACGTGGTGCCTAGTTTATCTGCTGACCCTACCTGAGGGCAGTGTCAGACATGTGGTCCCACAGTTTGTCTGTTGCTACCCTACTTGAGGGCACTGTCAGACATGTGGGCCCACAGTTTGTTTGCTGCTACCCCACCTGAGGGCAATGTCAGGCATGTGGTCCCTAGTTTATCTGCTGCCACACCTGAGGGCAATGTCAGACATGTGGTCCCACAGTATATCTGGTGCTGCCCCACCTGAGGGCAATGTCAGACACATGTCCCCACAATTTATCTGCTGCTTCCCCACCTGAGGGCAATGTCAGACACGTGGTGCCTATTTTATCTGCTGGCCTACCCGAGGGCAGTGTCAGACATGTGGTCCCACAGTTTGTGTGCTGCTACCCTACCTGAGGGCAATGTCAGACATGTGGTTCCACAGTTTATCTGCTGCTGCCTCACCTGAGGGCAATGTCAGACACGTGGTCCCACAGTTTATCTGCTGCTACCTCACATGAGGGCAATGTCAAACATGTGATCCCTAGTTTATCTGCTGCCCTAACTGAGGGCAATGTCAGACATGTGGTCCCACAGTTTGTGTGCTGCTACCCTACCTGAGGGCAATGTCAGACATGTGGTTCCACAGTTTATCTGCTGCTGCCTCACCTGAGGGCAATGTCAGACACGTGGTCCCACAGTTTATCTGCTGCTACCCCACCTGAGGGCAATGTCAGACACGTGGTCCCTAGTTTATCTGCTGCCCTAACTGAGGGCAATGTCAGACATTTGGTTCCACAGTTTATCTGCTGCTGCCTCACCTGAGGGCAATGTCAGACACGTAGTCCCACAGTTTATCTGGTGCTACCCTACCTGAGGGCAATGTCAGACACATGGTCCTACAGTTTATCTGCTGCTGGCCCACCTGAGGACAATGTCAGACACGTGGTCCCACAGTTTATCTGGTGCTGCCAAACCTGAGGGCAATGTCAGACACGTGATCCCTAGTTTATCTGCTGCCTCACCTGAGGGCAATGTCAGACATGTGGTCCCACAGTTTATCTGCTGCTGCCCAACCTGAGGGCAATGTCAGACACGTTGCCCCTAGTTTTTCTGCTGCCCTACCTGAGGGCAATGTCAGACATGTGGCCCCACAGTTTCTGCTGCTACCCTACTTGAGGGCAATGTCAGACATGTGGTCCCACAGTTTATCTGCTGCTGCTCCACCTGAGGGCAATGTCAGGCACGTGGTCCCACAGTTTATCTGCTGCTACCCCACCTGAGGGCAATGTCAGACACGTGGTCCCTAGTTTATCTGCTGCCCTAGCTGAGGGCAATGTCAGACACGTGGTCCCACAGTTTACCTGCTGCTGCCTCACCTGAGGGCAATGTCAAACACGTGCGTGGTCCCTAGTTTATCTGCTGCTGCCCCATCTGAGGGCAATGTCAGACACGTTGCCCCTAGTTTTTCTGCTGCCCTACCTGAGGGCAATGTCAGACATGTGGCCCCACAGTTTCTGCTGCTACCCCACCTGAGGGCAATGTCAGACACGTGGTCCCTAGTTTATCTGCTGCCCTACCTGATGGCAAAGTCAGACATGTGGTCCTACAGTTTATCTGCTGCTGCCCTCCCTGAGGGCAATGTCAGACATGTGGTCCCACAGTTTATCTGGTGCTGCCCGACCTGAGGCTAATGTCAGACACGTGGTCCCACAGTTTATCTGGTGCTGCCCCACCTGAGGACAATGTCAGACATTTGGTTCCACAGTTTATCTGCTGTTACCCCACCTGAGGGCAATGTCAGAGACATGGTCCCTAGTTTATCTGCTGCCGCACCTGAGGGCAATGTCAGACATGTGGTCCCACAGTTTATCTGGTGCTGCCCCACCTGAGGACAATGTCAGACACGTGGTCCCACAGTTTATCTGCTGCTACTCCACCTGAGTGCAATGTAAGACACGTGGTCCCTCAGTTTATCTGTTGGTACCATACCAGGGTGTCTTTGTCAAACATGTAGTTCTGGAGTTTATCTGGTACTACCCTACCCGGACACCCTTCAGATGTGATTACCAGAATTTTTCTACTGGTACCCTGCGAGACTTCAGTCAAGCATCTGATTCTCAGAGTTTACCTTCTGCTCCCATTTTAAATCAGTGAACTATCTGGCCAGCGTCTGAGATGTGGTTTAGAGCCTTGATCCTTATGCTGGTCTTGGAGGCTGAGGGCATCAGTTTCATATGGAGTAATCCATGGTTTCTTGGATGGTGAAGTTGGGGTTTGTGGTTGTTGGTTTGAGAGTGAGATACAAGTGCTACCCCTGATGATGAAGTTGGTGTTCCATAATGGGCATGTTTGAGAGACTTATAAATGCTGCCCCTTAATGGTGAGGATAGACGTCTATGAATGACAAACATCGTTCTAGCTTCAGATGGAGTAGACATGAGTAAGCGTCATTTTGAACTGTTGTATACTGTGGCCTTGATCAGTAGGGGACAGCATGCTGGCATACTGTTGATAAAAGGGGCTACCCAGAAGCATAGAACCGCACCTTTCGTTCAGCACTGTGCACAGCCATCATGCAATAGGGGGTATTTTTGCTTGTAAGAGATGCTTATTGATACGGTCCGAGCTCTACTGAGGCAAAAGTTGTGTTATGAAATAGCTACTTGGGAAGGCTGACCAGGAAGACTCTTTATATCTGCACTTGGAGAGATACAGACACCCATTGTTGTGAAGGGTCTGCCCTCCTCACATAGAGTATTGGAACCACAGCACTAACCCCAAATACCTGGTCTTGTGTCGCGTTTATAAAATGTTAAAATATTAGTTACCTTGTAAAGTGATTTCAGGGAATCACTGGCTAGTCTAGTCATTTAAGAAATAGTGAGCCTTTATCAATCATAAATAGGGCTCCCGGTTTTATGGTAATTCTTTTTTTAACATTTTCGTCTGTATTTATCTGTGTTTATTTTTTGGCCATCTTATTGATATTTATCCATATTTATTTTGTGTTTTGAGAATAAATGGAGTCGTAAATTGTATAGTTCCACTTTTTTTCAACTGATAAACATGCGCTCATACTTTGATGCCTGTCGCATTTTACCAAATTAAGCAGCCAAATATAGCAAAACATTCACCCACAGGTAAATATAGCATTATAATATAAATATATGTTAACATATGTTTTTTTAACCCCACTCTATCTGCTCAGCTGTTGTCCTGGTATATTACGAAAGACTGCATGAAGAGTCACTCATAAGAAGCATAATATTCTGTGTTTTTCCGCTTTTAAAAATAAATACAGGCAGGAAAGATATTGTTTTCTTTCTGTATTTATCTGTAAAAATCAGTAAAAACTGAAAACTGCGAGCCTTAATCAGAAACCAGGGATGTCCACAGTAAGACGCCAATGTGCTCCTTCCCACCTGCCACTGCATGATCATGTAGCTCCCGTGTATCACTTCCGCAGCACGCCCCATACATCACAGTACTGTAATAAAGAGCCAGAAGAAAGATTGCTTGTGAGTGATTTGTTATGTTATGTTAATTGTATTTCTTAAGCGCAACAGTTACCCGAGGGTGTCCTGGCGCTGGCTACCGCCCTCTGAACAGAGGAAGACATGGGAACCTAAGCACTGAAGAGCCAGGTTTTCAATCTTTCCTAAACGCCATTAGGTCAGTGGCATTCCTAATATGGAAAGGGAGTTCGTTCCAAGCCCTTCCGGCACAGGTGGTGAAACTTCTCCCTCCCCAGTTGACTTTTTTGAAGGAGGGTACTAACACACTCTTCGATCCTAGTGAGCGGAGGGCTCTTTTAGGGACATACCATTGAAATCGACGTTTCAAATATTCTGGCCCTGTTCCTTGAAGGGCTTTAAAGACGGTGCACAAGGATTCAAATTGCACCCGTTGTCTAATTGGAAGCCAGTGCGGCCTTTTGATTTCCTTGGTAACAGATACAAATTTTGGTGTGCCGGTAAGCAGTCTGGCTGCCGCATTTTGCAGAAGTTGAAGTTTGTTTAAATGTCGCTTTTGAATATTCAGGTAGAGGCTGTTGCAATAATCCACCCTCGATAGAATGAGAGATGTTATGACTACACGTTGACAGTCCTCCGGCAGGAATGGCATTATTTTCTTAAACATTCTAAGGAGGTGGAAGCTAGCAGATGCAACCGCATTTATCTGGTCCCCGAAGTTGAGTTTGTTGTCAACTATAACCCCCATATTTTTTGCTTTCCTAGTTGGTTTAGGGAGTATGCCTAGTTCTTCCGGCCACCAATCTGGGGTCCAGAATTTGTCATTATTTCCAAAGATGAGGACCTCAGTCTTGCCCGAATTTAACTTCAGGCAGTTCGGGGTCATCCACGGCTTGATTGATTTCATACAGTCATGGAACCTCTTCCCTTTCTCTGACTCCTGCCCCGGGCGCAAGGACACCACAATTTGCGTATCGTCGGCATATGAGGTGAGCTGAAACCCCAATGATCTAATCAGATCCGCCAGGGAAGACACATAAACATTAAAAAGAGTGGGACTAAGTGAGGAACCCTGTGGTACTCCACAAGGTAGGGAAAAAGGTTTAGAGCGGACTTTGTCCAAATCCACAATTTGAATTCTTTCCGTCAGGAAAGATTTCAGTAGCTTCCAGGCTTTACCCTGAACCTCGCAGGCCGACAAGCGGTCCATCAGAACTTCATGGTGGACCATATCGAAAGCCGCAGAGAGGTCCTGCATGATTAGTGTTGCATTTCCTCCCAGATCCAGGGCTTCTCTTATTTCTTCAGTGGATTTTATAAGGGCGGACTTTGTGCTGTGTCCTTCCCTAAACCCATGCTGAGTGGGATCTAAAATGTTGTTTACCTGGAGGAAGGCACTGAGCTGAGTATTCATGGTTTTTTCTACCAATTTCGCAGTGGAAGGCGAGAGATTGGCCGGTAATTATTAGGATCCTTAGGGTCGAGATTATCTTTTTTTAACAATGGAAGAATCAATGCTATCTTCCATGTTTTCGGAAAGTGCCCAGACTCGAACATGGCATTAAATAAGGACGTGAGTGAGATGCCAATAGGTTCTTGGGCTTGTTTAATCACAAAAACTGGGCAGGGGTCGTAGGGAGAGCCTGATCTGATAGAGGCAAGGAGATTTAGAGTGTCTCTCACATCCAGAGGGGAGAGCTTGTCCAGTGTGGGCAGTGGGTCAGTTGCTGTTTTGGCCCCCACAGATGGCCACTCTGTCCCTCCTAGTGGAGAGAGTCTAAAAGACTAGAAAATAACCTCCACCTTCTGCAAAAAGAAAGCAGTGATTTCCTCACACAGTTTTTGACTACGCTGAATTTTAGGAGTGCCCGGGGAGGCCAATCTGGCTACGGTCCTAAAGAGTTCCTTAGTTGAGGATTTGGCCAGTGCAATTTGGTCCACGCAGAATGCTCTTTTTTGTATTAAATAAGACCCTTTTATAGAGAGTGAGACTCTGTAGAGTTCTTTTTCTGCTTCATTGTATTCTCTACTCCAGTTGCGTTCTAGGCGCTTACAGGCACATTTTTCTTTCCTTAGTTCTTCGGAGTACCAGGGGGCTGTTGGTTGGGAACGTTAAGGAGACCATGTTTTCGCCAGGGCTAATTGTTTACAAGCTATCTCTGTCCACTCTGTATAGCAGGTGGTGGCTTCTTCCACCTCTGTGGGCAGTGAACAGGCAGATTTACCAGAGACCTCTCCATAGCCTTAAGAGAGACTTTTGAAAAGCCTTAACAGCGACTCTCTATCGATGTACCAGAGATTTCCCTGTAGCCTTCACTGTGACCTCTATACAGAGTTGCCGGAGACCTCTCCATACCCTTAGAAGAGATCCCTTAACTGAGACCTCTATACAGCTATACCAGAGACATCACTGTAGCCTTAACAGAACCTGCTGCATAGTTTATCAGCGACCACAAGACAAATTTAGCAGATACCCCTCAGTACCCTCAAGAGGCGCGGATGCATTGCCCTCACAGTGAGTTCTATATAGCTTTGCCAGAGCCTACGTATAACCTCAACACCTGCGTATAACCTGAACAGAAACTGCCACATAGGTTTAGCAGAGGCCACTGTAGCCCCAACAAAGACACTGCGTAGCCTTATTGGAGACCCCAGCATTGATTTACCACAGACCTCTCTCTAGCCCTAACAGGGATCTCTTAGCAGAGACCTCCTCGTCTTCATGTTCACTTTGTTTATTTCTTCTAGATTAGCAGAAACGCAGTCTGCACTCAGGGCACAGTTTTAGGAAAGGAATGGATGCAAAGTGACTCTCGTCTGGGCACTGGACCATTTTCAGATATTCCCTATTGAAACGTTTATTGCTTATTTGTTTTTTGTCTCTTTTTGGTGCTCATTTCTAAAGTTAACATCTTTGTTGATAAAATATTGTGTTTTTGTTACTCGATTTTAAAATGAAATGACAGGGAAACCTCAGCACCCTGACATTGTCACTCAGCTCGTCCATTTCAGCTGTGTGATCTGCTGATGTCCTAATACCATTCTTAATTGTTACGGCATCCTCTGGTCTCATTATACGTGTTAGTGCTGTTTTTTCATTTATACCGATTTATTTGGCTCTTTCACTGCCTGGGGTAGTTGGAATAATTGGGGTGGCTCGAAGTGTGCAATTACTGAGCTTTATATCTTTATATTCTGAACATAATGGGGCAAATCAAGCGTCTCCTGCAAATCACCTCTTGCTTCTGATTGTGTTTGCTGCTGTTCAATTGTGTGGAGCTTGTGTAAGGGCAAACTCTTCCCTAAGGGAAGAAGTTCATTCTCAATGTGAACTTTCTTGGCCTGATTGGTTTCTTTGGCGCCATGTCTAGTGAAAATCCTGTTTTACGTTGGGTAATACGCCCCCTAGTGTGCCCGAGGCTTGACTCCATCTTCTTGCTTCGCTTCATTTTTGAGTGCTATTCTGCCTCCCAGCTTGACACTGTTCTTTTCAGTTCTGGTGCCAGGACCCTTCTGGGTGGCAGCTGCACTCTATAAATATTAATAACACAACATAACATGATAACCATTTTTTGTGTGCTAGAACACCATGGATTTTTTTCCGCTTAATGTATTGCGTAGGTCTTACCAAAACTTTGGACAGAAAAGACATCAGCGTTTCGTGTTAGTATTTAAGAAGTGTTCTGTCAGATCCTGTCTCCGGTTGGACTTGATAGTTTCTTAGATTAGCTGTGGTCTGCTCTCGGTCCCTGTACATCTTCAGGAGGGGTCAGAAGTTATTCTCTCCACCCTGCCTGTGGTTCACTCCCATCTCTTACCAGGACCTGAATAGCTCTGAATGCAGGCCCAGGAAACTGCTGCCAGAAGGTACACTCTTACACCGGAAGGGTGGAAGGAATAGGGCAGCTGATGGGGTGGGTGAGGGGGAACAGCATGCGGGCCACCCTCTGGGAACATTAAGAAAGGAGATTTTAGACCAACTCAATGGCAGACTTCTGCTTGCTCATTGACTAGGGAGAGAGGAGTTAGGGGTATAGGAAGAGACAGGGACTGGACAGAACATGGCGATAAAGAGATAGGAGGGCAGAGGGACTAGTGATGCATGCAAACACCGGGAGGCAAAGAGAAATGGAACCACAACCCAGAAACAAGAAGACATGGAGCAGTGAAACTAAAGGACATGTACACAGTGCTTCAGAGAAACATGGAGAAAGAGAGTCATGAGGACAAGGGAACCCTGAGACAGGAGATGTGCCAACAGTGAGTCACACAGAAGGGGAAGACAATTCTGCACATCGAAGTCTCTAATGTCCATTGACACCGTTTGGAGAAAGTGGAAGTTACTTGGAACCAAAAGTTCAGAAATCCAAATATCTCCCTCCCTACAGAACCCACATCCAAGGAAGACCCACAACTGGAGACAACCCACCACACTCAGGCAGGCAGGTCGAGGACTTAAAACTTTAACCTCCCTAGGGAACAATTCTACATAGAAACACCAACAACCAGTGACACTTACACGCAAGACCCCTTGCCGAGACAAGGCACGATATATACATTGGTGTTCTTTAATGTTAGGTTTCTCAACACGGTTACAGAGAGGTCTGCGCCAAAGGTGGTCCATCGTGGCACAGCCTGTACAGAGCGCTCTGCCTTGAATGCCGTGGTGCCAGCTGTCTCAAGAGGAAGGGATATCCCCCAGTGGACCAGCCCAGCTCCTTGGAAAGAGGTTACTACATTGTTGGGGATGCCTTCCTCACTGTAACAATCATGTCAGGACCTCCAAGTCGGTGATGGGGTGTCTTGAGTTGGGAATTTAAAAGACAGTGCACAAGGAGGAAGGATTCCTACAGCTCAGTAGATCGCTCATTGGGTGGTCCAAAGGTAAGGTGCCTTTGTGCACCCTACAGCTGACCAAAAGTCTTTGAGTGATGACCGCGCTCCCTACAAGTGGTCTTTGGATCAGATCTTCCGCTAGTGCCTCAACCGGTTGGGTTATACACCCCAGCTAAGACTGAGTGTTTGTTTCAGGTAGGACCCCCCCCCACACACCCTGGAGTGGAGGCTTCTGGGAACCAGACAGCTGTCTGTCGGTTCGCGCTGAGAAGAGTTGCTTTAGCTGCAGCACAGCCGGAGTCCATACATTGCGGATCCCATTTAATATTTTGTAATGAAAGTAGTGTAGATTTAATGTTCTTTTTTTTCTTACTGAATCTCAATATTAGCTTAGTGCATTTGCTATAATACATGTTTTCTTTTTTGCTTGTAATGAGCAAACTGCAGGGCGTTGAAAGGGGCTGCATTCTGCAAAACCGAAAATTTCCACTGCAGTATTTTGTTCCGTCTAAGACGATAAGAGGCAGCGACCTGCAGGATGTTATCTTCAGAGTCAAGTTCTCTCTGTGTGCGCTCTGGTGTATGCTTTCAGACTTCCGGAGTGGCTGCCTTCAAACACAACTGTGCATCCTCATGCTGTCAGAAATGTGCACGCTGCTTGCTCTCACATGTGTGCATGCTTCTAGTTCTGTGCTGGCTGCATGCTGCCGGGTACGCGCAGCCTGCTCGCTCTCAGATCTGAACAGGTTGTTCTGCTTGATGTGTGCAGAAGAGATGCTCTCAGGTCTGTGAAGGTGAGGGTGCAGGTGTTCAGATCTTTGTGGGCTTAATGCTCTCAGATTTCTCCGGGATCTCTTGTCTGTGCAGGGTGTATGCTTTCAGATCCATGAGTTTTGCATGCTGTCAGGTCTATGCAGGCTTTATGCTGTCCGATTGATGCATTCTCTCGAGGGTGCATGCTGTCAGATGCGTGCAGGGTACATGCTGTCTGTCTGTACTGCATGCACTGTGTCACATCTGGTGCTGTCGTGGTGCTCTCAAATGAGTGCAGGCTGCATGCTCCCACATCTGTTCCCCACTCGGTTTTACAGATGGCAGGTGGATTGTTGC
Organism: Calotriton arnoldi; assembly: GCA_963921515.1. NCBI lineage: Eukaryota > Metazoa > Chordata > Amphibia > Caudata > Salamandridae > Calotriton > Calotriton arnoldi. The sequence goes on from CAWUFW010006617.1 coordinate 590,149, forward strand.
AGTGAGCATTCCCCAGACTAATCCCGGACATGTAAAGTGCTGGGCAGGTTTATATCAGTATAAGTGTGTGAGAGGGATTAAGGTTAGCACAACAAGACCTTTTCTTTGGACAAGGAATGAGAGTATCAGCAATGGTATCACCTGAGGAGAATATCCTGGCCTCTGAAATGAGAGAATAAGAATAACACCAGGTGCCTCCTACCTTACGGCGATGGAGAAAGGATGCAACACAGAAAGTGCCATGCCTCATGACGATTTGGATTCAAAGTGTTTCCAGGAGGTTTCTAATGCAGGGTTGTGGAGTCTGGGGTTACCGATACGAGGGCCATGTCCTATGGTGCTGGGATTAGCTGCCTCTGTTGACAATGGGGTCTGTTTATAGTTCCAAAAGGACAATGCCCTAAAGAAGATATGGATTGAAAATATCACCAGGAGTGTCATAGAGTGGTAGAGATTGAACGTGCTGCCATTAGGTCTATGCCCCAGGGTCATGGGTATGGGTTTACATACAAAGGCCATGTTGAATGATGTTAGGGATTAGCTAGCTCTGGCTGGCCGATTCTCTGGGGCAGTGGGGTCTGGGTGTAGCTCCAAAAGGACGGTGCCCTAAAGAAGATATGGATTGACACTACCACCAGGAGGCCTATGATATAAATTGATAGTAAGAATTAGTTGTACCGGGTGACCTACAGTGATGGTGATGAAATTAACACCATCAGCTACTAGGTTTTGGGGACTGAGACTACCACCCGGAAGGAAAGTCCTGGGGTGAAGGAATAAGTACCTCCATGTGGCACACACCTAAAAAATTGTACCAGGATTTATTAGCACCAGGAATGCCTAAAGGTGTTTGAGTTTCAGAGTAACACCAAGAAGTCCGTTGCTATGGGTGATAGAGATTGAGAGTACTACTGAGTACCACGTGATAGGTTTGAGAGAGCCACTGGGTAATAGGTGATAGGGATGGAGAGTAGGGTCAGGAGGCCTATGCTCTTTCAATAAGGAATACAGTTGGTTGCCTGGATATTTAAGACCCCTGCAAAACCCCTATTTGCAAAGGAATCGCAATTACTAGTCGTGCAAAGTTTACCATACCCAGTAATTAGTGGGTGAAATAAAGTCTGTATCCTCCATATACATTTTGACAGGTAAACCTGCCGATATTTATTGGGGGAAAAAGGGCAGGTAAATACCTGGACATGCTGATGTTGGTGCGGTGAGCACCAAATGCCGTATCTTATGCCCCATTTTTGGGCATTATTTATAATATTTGGCCAATGTGTGGGCACTATTTATCACACCAGATAAATTCAGAACCTTGCGGTGTCATATTCTATACAGTGCATTTGTAATCAAGGGCAATGCGGACTATGCCATAGAGCAGTAGCATCTCAGCAGGGAGGGGGCCTTCAGCCTAGGACGGAGTAACACAGGGTTGGGTATGTTCTAGGGTGGAAGATATTTGATAGCACCAGGTGTACCATGCTCTGCAGTGGTATTAGAATTTAACATTGCAAGGATGCTTCTGCAATAGGTGGGAGGGTCTATGTGTTACCAGGAGGCTAAGCCCTGGTATGATAGGTATTGCAAGCTAACCTACTTTGCTGCTGTTTGGTAGGGATTGAGTATCACTAGATATTCTAGGATGGTTGGGATTACGTCGAACCAGCAGTGCTTAGAGTAAGGAGAGTAAGTACCACTAGAAGACCTTTTCCATAGTGTGGTAAGGAATGAGCACTTCCAATTCTGCCAGGGATGAAGAGTACCTCAGAAGGCATCTGCCTGAGGTTGGTAACGGTTGATAGTATCATCAGAGGACCTATGTTTAGGATTGCAGGGGTAACGTAAGACCAGAAGGCTTATGCCCTTGACTGCTTCAGATTCAGAGTACCACCAGGAGGTTTGTTCTGTTAGGTAGTACGACTGAGTATGACTGGATACTTTGTTTCCTGATGTGGTATGACAGATTGCCACCAGGGGGCCTTTTCCATGCAGTAATAAGTATAAAGACAAGCACCATAAGGCCATCCCCCTAGAGTGGTAGGATAGCTCTTAGGAGTACTTGGACTATTATGAGCTTCACGGTAAAGGTTGTAGGATTTTAATACAACTAGTTAGCCCATGTCCTAAGGGACCTGGCGCTGAGAGTACCATCTCGAGGTCTACCCTAGGGTTGTAAGGTTGAGAATAGCACCAAGTGGACTATGCCCAAATGTGGTTGAAAGTTACCATAACCAATCAGAAGCTGACATGGACCACTGTTTTGGTCACTTCCTAAGTTCAGTGAAAACTTAAAGAAGGGGCTGGAGGCACAAGGGGACATTTGGCATCTCTGTCTCCCAGTAGGAAGCGAGATTGGGATCTTGTGCTAATAGGCTTTTTACTCCCATCCGTCGCCTCTACAGCTCGTAATCGCCTGTTCATCATATACACCCTGCCTTTGGCTCAGAACCATATCTATGGTGGTGGCTATTTACAGTGGCTCACGCCCCCAAAAGAAGGCAGTACTCTTTATTAGTTATGTGAGTGTGTTCTCTGTATTGGTTTAGCCTTTGGATAAAGCATCAAGCTACCTGTTTTGGGGTCCTGTGTGTAACAGAGGAAGTCTCTGGACCAGCAGTGCCAGGTATGCAGAATTATCATGGGGGGCTCTGGAAATCTTGATAGAAAGGGGCCACTTCGAGCTCTATATTTCTGCATTCTATGCACCGGTTCCTCAATATAAGGCTCAAGATAAGGTTCATAAGTTGATGGAAATCTCACCTTCTGCCGCCTACTGGTGGCTAATGTTAGAGCAAGAGATTTCCACCTTGGACTGTGTGCAGTCTCACAAACAGATTACAGCAGCAACCCCTACCTACTTCAACTATGCTCATTATTGACGAAAACACTGGGTCACGAGGAGCATGTAAACTTCACATCAGATCTTTAACGTGAATATTCAGTACTAATCAGAAGTATAAACTCCCTAGTAAGTCCAGGTGTATTTCCTTAGTTTCAGACATGGTCACTGGAAGGATACGATTCTGCCGCCTGCTGGTTCCTGCATAATTATAGAGTTGCAGCATTCCATGAATGACTGCTTAATTGGCGGATTTTAACAAAACAAAATTCTTCCTCAGATGGATCAAGAGCTTCTAAAGCTGTCGCACCACCTAGTACCACGCAGTGAACGGACCTTTGCAAAGGTTGACTTGTCACTTTTCAGCTGCTTATTGCTGTGTCTGGCTGTAAAACTGGGACTAATGAGGTGAAACCTTTGCCCAGACTGTGTTAACGTGTAAAAAGAACAAAATAATGACGTAATAGTATCACAAAATGTGCTACACCATGCCACGTAATGTGCTTGTTTTGGCTGGATAATGTACTGCACAATTTGGTCTTCCCCTGCCGCATAATTCCAATGACCCCTGGTTTAAGTATTTTCTTTTATTAGCGAATGGCCTTTTGGAATCCATAAAATAACGGTATGCTTTTGATTTATTTTTATCTCGTTTGCTGACTCCCCTGTTTCCCCAGGTTCGCGGCATCTTCCCTTTTCTGTGGTGCAAGGGAGAGTGTGCATAGAAAACAAGAGGCAAAATGACACCCACTGCGTCAGCGTGACTAAAACACAGCTCATCGCCCTAGGTCCGCGACTGTGAAATGTCACATGCAGTACAAGGACAAAACTGGATGTGTTCAAAGGCCGACAGGCAGGCAGATGAAGTGTAATCTGGCAGGACGGAATCCATCACGCAGAGTCTGGTCAGAGTCTCAGAACCTAGGCCGCTCTCCGCCCATCACAACTTGGACCTGATTCCTGGAGAAGGGATAGTCAGTCACAGAGCACAGATGCTTCATGTGCATTTCTGGCAATGCCCTCCATGGAGCTCAGGCTTCGAGCTTGGAAGACACCAGGCCAACCATGCCGCCTGAACTATGACCTATGAGTGTAGAGCCCAAGTTCTAATGTATGGTGATACAGCTGCAGCACTAATATAACTAGGTGGCCTGATAAATAAAGTCGGGCTTCTCCACTGAAGGGTGAAAAGAATCACATCCCGGGTTCAGGGAGTGTGCAAGGTCTGAGAGATGGTCTGCTATACAGGGTTCTCCAAAGTCGGTCCTGGAGGGCCGGATCCATGCCAGATTTTTAGCATATCCACATTTAGATAAATGTAGTTATCTAAAAAAATCCGGCATGGATCCGTCCCTCCAGGACCGACTTTATAGAACCCTGTGCTATAGTGAAGCAATCCAACGAAGCCTAGATAGGTAAAGGCACATTTTCTTTTATTTTCCTTAAATTCATTAAAGACATATAAAATACCAACATTTATTTTGATTTTTAGCCATGATTTGGACAGCACAGCTGTCTAAGAGACTATTACTAATAATATACATAAAGTGTTATTTTATTTCATCTCCTTCAACCATTAGCTTCTTCCATAAGTCTCTTTCAGGCATTGATTTGAGACTTTGTTCATCAGGGCTAGGCTCAGCTCAATAAAGTATACGTCTCTCTCCGAATGCTATTGGTAAATTGGATGTATCCTTCCACCTAGGGGCTAAGGTGATGGCCTATGCTGATGACACCCAGCTGCTGTTCTCTTGGGGTCAAGATGAGGTTGCCGTTGTCCCTGCTCAACACTGCCTATCTTCGGTCTTTCACTGGCTCGCTCAGGCACAGCTTGAGTGCAATGAGGAGAAATCGGAGATCCTTTTGTACGGCACATTCCCTGTCAGCTTTAGAGAGAAGCTATGGCCCCCAGGTTGCCCCCTACCTAGCTTTAAGGGAGACTCTGTCAAGAATCTGGGGGTCTGGTTCAATGAGAACTTGATTTTCTCATCGCAGGTTAAGAAGTTGGCCGGCACCTGCTTTAGCATTCTGAAGACCCTGAGAAAGTTTCTTCCTCTTTTGCCTAATTCTGCTAAGGAAACTGTTGTCCGTGCGCTAATTCTTTCCCGTCTGGACTACGCTAACGCACTGTATGCTGGCATTCCAGGTTACCTTTTGAATAAGTTACAGGTGATCCAAAACTCGGCTGCCAGACTTCTGCTGGGTCTCTCCAGCAGATGCAGTGTGCGTTCTCATTTGCGATCTCTGCATTGGCTCCCGACGGAGGCGCGAATAAAATTAAAAATTTTATCCATTGCCCATAAAGCCCTCTATGGTCTGGGACCCATTTATTTGCAGAAGAGGATTGCTTTCTATTCTCCGGTGAGACAGTTGCGTTCCTCCTCCCAACTTTTGGCACAGACCCCGCGGTTTAATCGCCAGAGGCTTGGTGGGAGCTCTTTTACCCGGATAGCTGCACGGGCATGGAATGCACTGCCGCTGGCCTTACGGAGCATCAAAGATCCTATGATCTTTAAGAAAAAGCTGAAAACCTTTCTCTTCTAGCTCTGTCCTCTGACTCAGACTCTGACCCTTTTCAGGCTCGCGCCTGGACACTCCTCGGAGTATCTGTGCGCGGTATAAGTTTATATAACATAACATAACATAACCTGCTCTCTCGTGCTTGCATTAAACTGTGTGAAGAACGACGTTACAGCTACAACCCCCTCTGTCTAGTCCTTCTGGCTTCCTCCGATGTGCGTCAATCTAATGTGTTCATGCTGCATGCGTTACCACATTAAACACACACCTATTGACTTTGCTAATTATTGCTTATACACAGATGGGTACATTTTGCATTGATCAGGGAGTGAATTGTCTATGGAATTGTTTTGCCTATCTGCAGGCCAATTTCTAACTTATAACGGGTCTGATTTAAGGTTTGATCAATAGTGTACTCAGTCCATCAGGGTGGTGGAGTACATTGACTGCACCTCCCGGATGGACTTCTGTCTACCAAATTTAGAGTTGACCATTGGCAGTTTCTATTGCTGCACATTGGAAGGAACCACTGTCACAGCAGTTCCTTTCAGAGTGCAAACAGTGGCCTCTTTTGGTTTTGATGGTCGTTAACAAAAGTTTTCCAAAGTTTTTGTTTTTCAGAAACAAACTCCCAAAATAGGAGTTTATTTCTGAAAAACAAAAAAACTAATGGCTCCTCACACCCTAGAAGTTTTCTCGTAAGGTGTAGAGGTAATTACTGTTTTTTCTGTCCCTCAACACCAGGGTATTCCTGTTGGTGACTGACTGAAAAAGATGACATCACACTGTCCACCCGAAAGAGGTTGGGCAGTGTAATGTCCTTCCTCCGACAGCCCGTACTCTGCTGGGCCACTGGCGGAATCTTTCCAATGACAGATGTTAGAACCGGGGTCTCCAGTTGGCCAGAGTCTGCACCCTAGTCCAAGTAGGGACCACTGATTCCGACAAGGTAGCTTGGCGCGAGGCAGGTAGGCACGCACAAGGCAATGTGTAAAGTGATTGTGCAGCACACATCCACACTGACACAGTAAAGCACACACAAGAAGGCGAACACCACTCCAGCTTTATGCAGAAGAACAAGTATCTTTATCTAACTTCTTGTCAAGTTCCAAAGCGGAAAGAATCTCACGGTACACAAGGTAAAGGTTCTCGCAGAGAGAAGTGGTTCTAGTAACATCAATTCACTAAAGGAAGCAATTCTCATACAGAAATTCAGTACAGTTTCAGGGAAGGCACTTCAGCATAATGCACTTAGAATACAGCTTTTACTCGTGCATAACCACCCTAACGAAATATTCAGGCCCCAGGAGCCCCTGGGGCTAACCCTGATGCAAAATGAGTGAGTCTTCGTTTAGGAGTAAACCACAGTTCACACGACTCACCAATTCAGTCACTTTGGGGTTAAGGAAGCGATGAGGCGTAGGGGATGGTATGCGCAGGGCACCTCCATGCAAGCCCTCCTTGAACCGGCCTCCAGGCAACCCCTCCCCCAGTCAGCCCTCTCCACACTTCCCGCGGGGCTGTTACCTGGGGAGGAGGATTAAGTCGACGTAGTCCGTGGGGCTCCCCACAGCAGGGGAACCGGTCCGGAGGGTTCGGTGAGCTCTCGCGCTCCCTGGGGGTTCCTCGCGACTTCGCCTGGGCGAGCCCCGGGTTGCCTGGCAGCACTCCGCTCGGGAGCCAATCCGTGCGTGGCTTCCCTGGAATGCCGCCGATGACGCTGCAGGCCGGAGTCCCGGTTGCCAGGCGACGCTCTCTCTCTCTGCCGCACCAATGCCAGCGCGGCGCTCTCCGGCCGTCTCTGGGGATTCCCTTGAGCGCGTTCTTCCGCCCGGGCCGGCGGCGGTGATCTTCCGACAGGCCGCACTCCCGCTACTTGCGAGCGCCACCCAGCGCTATGTCCCGCTCCCAGCAGCACTCCGCTCGGGCCGGCGGCGGTGATTACCGGCTCCCAGCTCACAGCGCGTTACCGTACTTCAGGGATCCCGGTCAGCGGCGGTGATTCGGAGGCAGGCAACGCTACCTCGTGCATGCATCGCTTTCCAGGCCACCGCGCCTCAGGGCCCCGGACAGCGGCGATGATTCCCGGCTCTCAGCACTCTTCAGACTCCAGCGCTTCACACCGCATAGGGAGTCCCCAGGCACCGAGGTGAGGCCCCGGAGTACAGCGCTGCAGGGGCCAGGTAGGAGCAGGTCGCTGTTGTTCTTGGTGGGGTCTTTCTTTAAACCAGGTAGTCCTACCCCGCTGTAGGGACAGTCCTTGGGGTCCTTGCTGTCCTGGTAAGACCAGTGACCAGGGGAACAGTCCTTCCCCCTGGGGAGACACTCTGGGGAGGTTTGTCACGTCCACTCTGAGCTGGGCCAGATCAGCAGGCAGCAGGGCAGCGCACATGGGAGGGCAGCAGTTCCTAGGAGCAGTCAGCCTTGGTGGGGTGGCAATCCTGCTGGCGCAGCCGTCCGCACTCCAGTCCAGGTGGGTCTCTAGCCAGTAGTGTAACCAAGAAGTGTGGCCAGAACCCCCCCTTTTATACCCTAAAGTCAGGTGACCAAAAAGGCGGCACTTTCTGGCGGCAACTAGGGGGTTTGGAAGTCTCTGGAAGAATCTAGGAGCTCAGGGGTGTTCCCTATCTCCTCTGTCCTGTCTGTCTATGGTGACAAGAGGTGGGGCCGTCAGGCTTACAGTAGCATCCAGTCCCAGCCTATTCCAACTACTAGTGCGCAGACAGGACGGTGGCCTCACCGCAGTAGCAGGGCCCGGTGGCAGACATGTCTGTCACCATGTTTTTAGGAGAGAGCACCTGCACCTCAGCACTGTTTAGCAGCGGTAAGGTGCCCAGAGTCCTATGTCCAACAAAAATGGCGTCAGATAAGAGGCATAAAGGGGAAAAAATGTAGGGGAAGACCACCCCAGGGCTGACAGGTCTAACACAGAGCCAACAGGGGCTTCAACAGCGAAAAACGTAAGGTCCACTTCTCTTTAAGTGAGGTTTGCAGACTGAGGGTTTTGCAGACAGGATATCGTTTGTGACAGAGTACCCTGTCCGGCAAACTTGAAATCATGGCCTTTTGTTACATGTATGTTGTTTTCCTAATTCAATCATTTTGTATGGGCCTGTAGGCTTTTCTTTGTTTCTTTGTCTGAACAGGTTCTGTAACTCTCTTCCCCAAACCCTGAGGCCTATCCCAGAGGTGTTGCCTTTCACAGAAGCACTCAAAACCTGCCTCTATCCTCTGGAGGCAACATTTTCTTTCTTTGGTGGGCTTACAGATAAGGTCTAGCTCTGGACGGCCGGCTACAGCACCTTGAGGCCCTCGGGTAACCATCGCGCTCTATAAAAAAAAATCCAACCAAATCCTAATTTCAAGGGGCGGGAGGTAAATTTTGTGTCTGCAAAAAGGAATCCTCTGCTGCTATGCAGCCTGCTGTTCGGAGGTGGTTTATGTACTGCACTGGGCGCACATTACATGATATTTGAAGGCAGAGGCAGCATGACAGGTTTGTAGGCTATGTCTGTAGACTGCAAGGGATGCATTTCCAGATGTGCGTTAACTTGTCTCCACACTCTCCAGCAGCAAGAACTGCTGTATTCAACTCATGCTTCGAAGCCTGCGCTGCGGAGTTGTCAGGAGGCTCTTTCCACAGCCGGCGAGTAAGACGGATTCATTTACCTTGCAGCCTTTGCTGAGTATATTCCACTTCGGAAGGATATCAGGAGGAGAGACGAGACATTGTATTTTGTCAGGGGTTAGTGTCAAATGATTGATGCTTTGGGGGACATTTGGGTTCATCTTGGGGATTGCTGTGTCTCGGAGTGTGAATGGTTTTCAGAGGGGCCTTGAGTTCAGAACGTGAGCTCTCTATTCAAGTTTCAGGTTGTGCTTGAAAGGGACCTATAGAGGCAGGAACCAGGAACTCACTGTCCCAGAGCAGCTGTTTGCTCTTGAGAGATGCCGGTTCTCTCCCTTTAAAAGTGTTGCACACCGGGTTAGAAGTGCTGGTACTCACACATTAAAAGTATTGCACTCTGGGTGAGAAGTGCTGGTACTCCCTCATTAAAAGTGTTGCACTCCGGGTTTGAAGTGCAGGTACTCACACATTAAAAGTATTGCACTCCGGGTGAGTAGTGCTGGTACTCCCTCATAAAAGTATTGCACTCCGGGTGAGAAGTGCTGGTACTCCCTCATTAAAAGTATTGCACTCCAGGTGAGAAGTGCTGGTACTCCCTCATTAAAAGTATTGCACTCCGGGTGAGTAGTGCTGGTACTCCCTCATTAAAAGTATTGCACTCCGGGTTTGAAGTGCTGGTACTCACTCATTAACAGTATTGCACTCCGGGTGAGAAGTGCTGGTACTCCCTTATTAAAAGTATTGCACTCCGAGTGAGAAGTGCTGGTACTCACACATTAAAAGTATTGCACTCCAGGTAAGAAGTGCTGGTAATCCCTCATTAAAAGTATTGCACTCCGGGTTTGAAGTGCTGGTACTCACT